>CM034002.1:9151249-9279406 GCA_019603395.1 Cyrtorhinus lividipennis | reverse complement strand
GGAAATTTTTCTCCACGGAGTATGATAAATTTGTCAGAATTGCCCATGCCTCGACCATGTTTTAGGCTAAGCCTGGGACTTGTAAAATCCTTTATTATGTTTGCATTGTGCGATTCCGAATTCGTTCCATCCATCGATAGAATAAATAATCTGGATTGCTGACTGCCGGCTTTGTCGAGGGCCCGAGCCATCTACCATGAAATAAGGAAGCCTCTTCTTATCCAAGTCATCTCCCATAACCACTTTATCCGTCATAATAACGATCCCCACATAGGGCACTTTTGATGGGGCTAATTCATAAGGGGATCCGAGAAAACTGAATAGAATTGACATTAATAATACCTCCCTGTGTTTGAAGTGAATCCTGGTGGTTGGCCAGTGGTGATAAGGAGCTTCTGGCCGTTACAGTGGCTTGGTTCGGAGTCTCAGATCGAGTTTGGTTACTGTCGGAAGAAATAAACACATCGGGTGTTTATTGACTCATCTGTCTCTTCATGTCCAAATGTGAAAGTCATCCCCTGTTAGAGATAGATGCTTCAAGACGGTACAAGTAGTTTGTCTTATATCTGAGCAGCGATAGAAGCATCTATAGGATTAACATCAATGAGGACCACCTCTAACACCAGTGAGCAGTACAGTGAAGTGCATGCCTGCATTTTCAGAAGAATTTTCCAGAGTGGAGGTGCCACGAAATGATCTTTCATCACTCATCCGCGACAAGTGTTCAGTGGACAATAGCCTGCCATACACGAGCGGTTTTTCCGACGGTGGGAGTAAATTTTGTGGACTACTTCACACGTCTCCCTATGGGCCACTTGTTTAGGTTATTTTTGGACAGAGTGGCAAACCACCTATCCAGGATAAATGCCCCCCCAAAAAAATATTATGAAGGTTAAAAAAATGTGGAGCCTTGTTATCGTTTGTCTATGGGCCATCTGTGATCCGCAAGTTTTCGGCCTGCAAATGGTAGCTAACCTGCCATTATCACTTCACTTACTGCCTCAGCATGCCATAAATAAACTCTGAAATAGTCTGAGTAAGATTTCAAATAGTTCTTTTAGGAGCTAGGTAGTCATGAATAAAACTTGAATACGTAAAAACGACTAGGCAAGCGAGCAGAGTGAGTGAAATGTGATCGTATCAGTGAAGTCATTATCCCTTATAAGGATTATGGGGTATCATTTTACACTAAATTTTGGAATGAGCCTCCATGTACCTGGTCTCCCCACACACATTCCCCTGGACAGCCCACAGGAATGAATTTGCAGTGTTTTATTGTGGTCTTCTTCTAACTACACCGTCTTTTATTTAATTCCTACCTATAGTATGTAATGAATAATGTTTTGCAGCCAATTGGTGAACTTTTATATCCATAATTTCCTAGAGACTTGAAATTAGAGGCTTGTTTTCACAGACCCTCGTAGGGGGCACACTGTAAGGGTTTGTTAGGCGTTTTTTCACCCTTTAGACGGATTTATAATCGTCCCTCGCCTAGGATTCACCTTCCACTCCAGTTAGTCCTTTTTCCTTCAACTCCCACGAGCCCTGCTTGATCCTCCCGCCCTTAGCGAAGGGTGCGGCCCGTTGTCATGGCAACCTCAAGGCTGAGGCAACGTGTTGCTTTGGCAAAAGAGACAGTGCCCGTCCAGCAAGGGACCAGCCAACGCCCATATAGAACGAGGTGAGCCCAACATGAAAGCTGTACTGTATTGAACAGAATTGTGCAGCATGAAGAAACAAAATAAACCTCCAGATAAACGTCACTCAATCAACGTTGAGTTCACGCATGGTATGAAAACTTGATGTTGCAGATGAAGCCTCCTTCGGTGTTTTTCCGTATTAACCCCAGTTAATATCCCCTAAACCGTGTAATTTCATTTTATTAGAAAACTGTTGATTCCACTTGCCAACTGTTCAATTTTCAAAGTAGTCCAGACCAAAAACATCAAAACCATCAAATCACGGATTTCCAGAATTGGCGTCTAGTTGAGGTTAGAAGAGGAAAGAAGACGCACACTTCAATTTATCCCTGTACTCTCCACCGCGAGTGATAAGCTTGTGTAACCTCTCCGTCTTTTTAAATTTCCTTATCGCGAAGTTTTGAACTTCTTTGTAAACTAATGGATCCGAAAATCCCCTGATAGGCACTACTATAATATTCTTTTATATTTTATTTAAATCTTTTGATATTCCTTTACTGACATAATATACACAAAAAAACTTTGTTCGACAATCGCTTCCCAATTTTCCGAATATTTTACGTCCATTTAGTTTTATACATTGCCACAGAAGAATGAACGCATGCTAAATACATCATATCATCCAATGAATAACATTTCGGTGAAGTTCAGAGAACCCGTGTACTCCCGCGGAGTTGCCAGCTAGGTACCAAAAATATCTATGAAATTATATAAAAATTGAATTTGAACTTTGGTAAACACCTCAAATGCCAAAAATACTAGCAAATCATGATAATTTACTGTGGATGAGAGTAAAACCATCTCTTTGCTCCTGGAGAAAGCCTAATGAGAGTCTGTCGATAATTTCGATCAAGTTGCCGGTGTGTATATCGATTACAATTACATCGTGGGGGCTTTCAGGGTTTGATAAAATGCCAAATCTCGATCAAATGATGTATTACTTGTTCGGCTGGATCCGGAAAGGACTCCATCTACCAACGCTCAAGAATAAGTGTAACGACTTCGGTGTAATTAATCGTAATAAATTCGGTGTATGTATTTGGCTTTATTGCCCCTACAACCGATTCCTCCACTGGATAGCAACCCAGCATGCTACGCAGGATGAAAAACGGAAAAACCTCTATAAGGAAGGGTGAAAGTGCTGCCGCCCTTAACGAGGTTTAGGTGAATTTCTGCTGTCAATCGATAAAAAGCAACATTCATCGGTAGAACGACAATAATCGCCAAAATCCTCGTTACTGGAGAAGGAATGATTGAAATACGCACATGTTTATTCACAAATAATAAAATTGTTGCTAAGTAAACATCAAACGTGGTAAGCTTTGGCCCGGAGGCCGCCAGCGGGAATTGTCATCTTCATTATATTCATTATTGTTAATTCAACGAGATAGTTAATTCATCTACTAGCCATTCTTACCGCCAATTCTCGTCTAATTCCAAATAGGTACTACAGCTAAACCGTTCAATGGATAGCCTTAGAAAAACCTGGAAGTATAACAGCAAGAGAAGTTCAAAAACTTGGTGTGATGTTGAACCCAGAGACTAGAAAGTTCCTATAGCGCCAAGCCTCGCAAAAATAGGAGCGATGGACTCATTCAAAATATGAATGAGTTCATTCCCAGTGAGGGATGACCACCCAAAACGTTTGGCCCGCACGTAGCCGAGTATCGGGCATTTGGCCAAGAACTGCTCAGTTGTCTCGTTGACAACAATTGCAAAGGGAGCAAAGATGAACTCTTCCCTGGATCCAACAGTTGAGGTTGAGATTCAAGAGGCAAACTGGCTTGGTCCGAAAGCAGAGTTAAAATGTTGACGATGGACTGGGACGTTGCCAGAATGATTAGGGAAAGGGTTGTATTGATGTAGTCGCAGGAGCTGAAGTGACTCACGACTGAGATTATCGTTAATCCATTGACAAATACTTTGCAAACGCAAGCGTAATCGCCAACAGTAATCGTCAATCACGATTAATTTTGAAATGATCGTTATTCGTGGAGTGGAACGATTATCGATTACAAAACTATTCGTGACTAACGAATACTTCTCCACAATTAGTTTCAAGGTAATCGAGATTAAAGATCAATTTTTGTGTAATTACTATACGATTAACGATTAATAATTACTTTGTTTTTTAAAACTCATACGTTAAATATACGTAGTTGAGTAATTATTTCAATTATTAATGAATTATTTTACAGGGATTTACTATGTTTGACCCACCACCCTACCTCTCCTCCAAAATATTTTCCTAGAGGGAGTTAACAATTTAAATTTGAGCCTTTTTTCATGTTTTGTTTCTAGAAAAAAAGAAAGAAATGGAAGTCTCTCATAAAGATGTACATTCTGCCTGGTATGAAAAACCATTTCAATAGATTCAGTGGCAAAAAATACATTGGAAACATTATGTGTGTTGAATCAAAAATAATGAAAATAGAAGATTTCATAATTTATTTCTTGTTGTGCTTTTATTATTGACTAAAAATGATTTGATGTATGATTTAATTAGTTACTTACATACTACTTATAGGTAATAATGATAGTAATTCCAGCAATACCCACAGCCTTGTTTTATCATTCCCAGCAGCCTCTTGAATCGTCATGTTTTCGATTTCTTTATTGTAAAGGCCTAAACTAACCTAAACCTACGACGGAACAAAATTAATGATTTCCAATGATTTTCATGTTCTGTTGTAGGTAACGCGCCATCTAAAGGCCAACATGAAGACATCATCCTTTTCACTTCGAGTCATGCGACGGGTGAGTCTTTTTTTCTGTTTTGTCTGTTTTGTTGTTCAGTGGTACCTATTCTAGGCCCTGAGTAAACCTGACGGCGTCCTCATTGTCCACTTGTAACTCAAGCAGAGCATTTTGTGAGAAATGTCAGGTCATAGGAAAAGACGCATCAGCCACTAGATTGGTTGAGCGGTTGATCATCATAGCGTGAGATCAACTATAATGGAGATTGACAGCACTACGATTTCGTTGCATGGCCACCCTTATTCGTACAAGTTGATACCACCTGAAGGGATAGAGATTTCTGGGCCACCCAAATGCTGCCTAAGTTGACAATATTTTTTCAGAGGTGGAACCCGAGCTGGTGGAACTTCGAAAATGTAGATCCATGCCGTTGAGGAACCTGTAGGATGGTACCATGCTCCGATATTGCCGTTGACTCGAACATTTTGAGTTGTACCTGCCTGCTCCTGACACTATAACGTCACCCGCTACTGACTGTAATTACAATTTAAAGTTTGTTACATTAGTACAAACTGTTTTCGCATGTTTAAAGGTTCTAAATTTGGGTTTTTTCCACTTTTTAACAAAATGTCGAGAAGATAGTCCGTTTGGCATGTCACTGAAGTTAGTCCTAGAAGTTATCGCTTACAGAATCTGCTTTTTCACGCTGGCTGGAGGCTGAACTTGTCACCATTAGAGGCAGTGAGGCAACGAAGAACCTTCTGTTCCCTAACCCTTTCGTTGATCCTCCCCGGGCCCTAGACTGATGACTGATAGTAACGAGGAATTACCCGTACTTGGAGAGAGGAACTTAAGCTCCAAGACTACAACGACGTCAAGCGCTGGGAGTAACCCTTTGTTGACGTTTTGACAACTGTACCTAGCTAGGAATTACATTAATTTCAGGAAGATGAGGCATTTAAACAGCGACTTGACTGTCAACAGGCGACGCTTGGGATGCCGGTTCAAGGTCAAGGCCACGGGCAACCCATCCCTCCAGGCTTTTTCGGAAGGTTCAACGTTATTCCTTGGTGACTCGCAAAAATTCTATTTTCGACTCAATTAATAACGAATTTCTTGATTTCTCCTGACGATTTCCGATTATTCACTGTAGTGCCCCTTTTGCCAGGTTGAGGGGCTCATTTCGTTTTATTCGGCGTTGTGGCCTGTCAGGCGTTGGTTGCTTCGATTTGATACGTCAGGAATGTGGGAGAATAGGAGCCAAACTAAAGTTAACGTAAAATCATCCGCAAAAAAAGTGCTGAAAATTTGGTAAAAACACGTCAAATCTTGAAGTATCCTCGGTGTGCAGCAAACTATCCTAACCGCAGCCAGGTTAAACTAGATCCCGGATGAAGTTAATGAGCCGAGTTCAAGATTTCCCGAACGCACTCAGCAAGCTTTGGCAGGTGGATGACATAACAGGTAGTAACGAAGTTAGGAGTAAGGATGGTCCTTGCTGAGTACCCTTGAAGTACCCAAGCTGATGTTCTGTGGGGGCTTTGGTTGATTTCGTCAACGGCTGTGGGATCCTGTCACCTGTTCGATATAGGTAAAATTACCACCTTCGCATACTTATGGTACCCTAGCACACTGATGTTTCGTGTGGGCTTCGGTCAATGGCTGTGGGATCATGCAGCTCCTTGGATTAGGGTTAAATTACCATGTAAGTATACTCCTAGAGCTCGCAACAGAGGTGCAGGTTTACACTTCAACTTTGAATTAACGTCACGTGAAAAATGGTGCTCCCTTAAACACTCATCACCCACGCTGGTCTTGTTAGTGGTAGGTATTCCGTCTTCAAGTTTCTTCCGTGGGTTGTGACGATGTAATGGCATTTTTGGGTAGAATGTGCTTTACGTATGTGCTTCGTAAAATTATTATAACTATGGGAATGATCACGTTGAAGTACGAGTATATCCTCGGTTTGCTTAACTGTAAGCGTTGTTGTGTTCTCTGGCCCATGTTTTGAATTTCTAATCCAAAATAATGTGTTGAACAAGTTATTTCACATTTAATGCCTAAAAACATTATTAATTTGTGGATGTTGAAACAGATATTCAAGTTGTACACACGTGTATGGTAAGCTGTGTGAGTGGAGACCAGTTATTCAGTTTTCGAATAAGGGATCATGTGTTGGTTGGTTATTCCTTGAATAACAAAATGGAACTTTTCATGCAAAAAGACAATCTCTCCGATTTGGCCCCAAAATTTTTCAGATCATTGATCATTGGTGCCCCCTAGATGAGGCTGTGGGTCAAAATGGGTGCCTATCTACCCGTTACGAATGTGTGTTTTCGATATTTCTGGTACCTAGGCATGTGGAATATAATTTTCCACTAAATTTTGGACGCTGAGTCGATTGGAATGGGTCTAGGACCCGCCACAACCACTGTTTTCCCATGTTGAAGAAATGAGTCTCCATGAGCCTTGTCCTAGAAATAACCAACCCGTGTGTAAGAATTTGCAGCGTTTTAGCTACGATTAGCATAACCAGCAAGAAGTAACAAGTCGTTGATGCCGTCTAATTTGCAATACTAGTGCAAAACTAGTTGTCGTCTGCAAAAAAGTCGATTCTTGGAGGATATCAGTTCTAAGGAAAAGGAGACCCGGAAATCGGAATCCATCATTGAGGAGTGGGAGAGAACAGCTGTCACATTAGCTCTTTTATTTCTTGAGTGAAAAATTAAAATTTCGACATCTACCGTTTAGGAAATGTCCAATTCCGAGGAGTGCGATGTTTTACGGTTCGTAGTTCGGCCGTTAGATGCCAGGCAAATTCCGATCCCAATAGTGGGAGAGCCAGGTCTCCCCGCCAGATCAATACAGGCGGCATAGCACGGCGGTTTTCATGCAGGCGGGGAGGTCGCCATTCATATAACGGGAAAAACCCTCCCTGCTTTTCATTCAGTGGGGCCGGGACGTCCCTGAAAAATCCCCTTTCCCATCCTTCCCCCAAAAGGATTGGTCCTGGGCTTCGACCGGTCCCCGGTTGCTTTTAAATAGCGTCGCGAGCTCCTTGCACGGACCACGTGTTATCGATTCGAACCTCTGCTATATAATCGAACTTAGTTTCAAGGAGGGAAGAAGAAGTTTTCCAAGTCCACTTCACCAAACAGGTGATGAGCAACGTGCAGGCAATTACAGGCCGATTGACATCCGAGGGAAGAGTCATACAATAGTACGCTCAAGTTTGGCCAACAACTTACATGGAAAACTTCAACCAGCTATTTGATCACCTATTTGGGTTTAGGCCTGCGAAAAATACGCAAGATGCTATTTGTTGGCAGTTTTTGGAGTAGAAATTGACGAAGGAAGAAGAGTTCTTTCATCAATTATTGACTTAGCTGAGGCATCCGATACTTGACCTAATGTACACATGCTTTAGTTAAAAAATAAGAGCACATGGCTTTGGGGTTTGATAAACACAAGGGGTGGTTATCGCAGTGTGTCAAAATTTGTGGTTTTCTTCGAACGCATACTGAATCATGCCTTTAGAACCGCCCTCTGCCATATATTATTCTTCGTAGTTAACCTACATTAACGATTCAGGAAATACTTGTAGGGATGGCGAGAGAATCCTGTTAGCTAATGATTCGGTTTGGAACGCTTTTGCAGTAGCCGAGAAAGGCCTTCAGAGTGTGTATAACTGACTGATTGAAGGCTTGGACTATGTTTCCATATGTTTTGGTTGTTTATTCCTTGGGTAATTTTTTTTCCCATGCTAGAGATCAACCAATCACCTTCAATTCGTCCCAAAATTTGACATCAAGGTATCAAGGTCAGAAAACCGTCCGCCATCTTCGCAGTAAATATCGACTTCTCTGTTAAAACTTCAATTTGGTGCCCTCACGTCAATCAAACTACGAAAAGAAGAGAATACTTCACGATGAAACTTGTGTGGCGGGGGAGGGGGGGGGGGGCTCGGGTGGTGTTACACTGCATTCACTTCAGTAAAAACGTATTCCATGTTAAACATCTTTCGGGAGGTTCTGTAAGCCCGCACGACCTATCCGTCATGAATGAGGGGTTGACTCAAACGAGAACGCATCCGGAAATGCAGGGTCAAGCTCATTCAAGACGGATAGGTCGTGCGGGTCTACAGAGCCTCCCTGGAGATGTTCAACAAGGAATACGTTTTTACTGACGTGAATGACGAGTAATCTTGGAATTTCCTTTCTCTTAGTAGTTCAAGCGACGCGGGGGCACTAAGTTATCCCCTCTTACCACCTCTTTAACATAAATTATGCCTGGTAATTGTAATAGACCCCTTGTTGTTCCAACAAGCTAATGAGCCACTGACGGTCTAGGATTATCGAAAGGAAAGAGAGTGAGAGAGAGAGAGAAAGAAAAAAAAACAACACGGCAGGATTTGATGAAACGGAATTAGAGTTGGGAGGAAAAGGGGGATGAGTTACGTCACTCGAAGGTAGCCATGGGATCCTCGGCCTCACCAAGGAAAACCAGATTATTGTGAACTCTCTAAAAATTAGCAAAAAGTAGAAAATTCCTGCCCCCTCTCCCAATCGACCAAGCTCGACAAGACCCAAAGCGCATGCGGCAGCACCCTCACCCACTCCCCCGAACACTTCTTCTCCCGCCTGCTACTGAAGGACCAGTAACACTGACGGCCCTCCAACCTGAGGGGGGTGGTTTCTGATCATGAGGGGGGGGGGGGGGAGCTCAACTGAAGAGAGAGTGGGGGCCCTACCACCCTTTGTCAGGTCAGTATAGAACCTACTCTGTACCCTCCCGTAGGACAGCCACTGAGAATCTTGTGAGTAGTAGGAATCCAGCCTGTTATCATGTTAAGCATCATGAGATGATAGCGATAGACAACATGATGACAACCCATATCCAGCGGCACATCAGCCTTTAGACCGGCACTTAGTCAAAGTTTGAAAAACATTCTCCCCAGGGATCAATAGTACAGAATAGCCCAGAACCCCAGGAAAAAGATCATCATCGCCAGAGCGTATTGATGTCACTGCAGATATTGAAATCACTATCCCCGCCTGCAACTGCACTTTTTAGTCGAAATGATGAGGTCGATGCGATCAAAAATTGAAACAAATGATGATGTGATATTTTGTTTATATATCATCCCCGAGCATGATGGGAACGAAAAATACCGAGAGCCTTGTTAATCAATTGACGAATAGTTCGCATTTTGATGAATAGGTACATAGTATTGACTTGTAAAGTATTACTATAGCCTGGTGATAATGGCACCGGTCGTCAGGAATGCAAGCTGTTCATGGTGACGCTGAGTAGTTTGGAATGCATAGTACGTAGGTATGCAGGTAGTTGCGGCTGACGCACTAGATAATTTTGGACCTCTGAGAGGATGTCACAAGACGTATTGGGCTGGACGTTCACAACACGGCTGAGAGCCTCCAGTTCTCGGCACGTGGATTTTCCGGACACGGGGGTAGATGATTGATAATCCGGGGTCCAAAAAATACAATTGATTATAATTTCAAAACGCTGGAGAACTATTTCAGAATATTTTAGAGCAGTTTTTAGAGCACGACAGAGAGTGTGGAATGTCCAGTACTTTTTCGAATAGATCGGTAGGTACCCATTTTGACCCACGCTTACCTCCGGTGGGCACTAATTAGGTTCCATCGCAATAGATTTAACAACCGAAATTAAGTGAAATATATGCCTAGTACACAATATATCCAAAAAGTCAAGTTTTTACACGTTCCCCTCCTCAAATTTGAAGCGCCAACGTTCCCGCTCAATTTTTTCTCCGCTATGGCCGTCATATTATGTGGGCTTCCTTCAAGTAGGTAATGCCAGCTCTCCAGCCAATATTCAATCAAACCTATGTTGATTCTAAACCAGTGCAATTCACCATGCGTCTCACAAAATGGGCTGATCCATTTTCGTACTTACCTCAAATCGTACTGTTTTTATTTATAATTGGTTTTCCGATTGCGCAACCTAATTTACACTGATATCGAGAATTCTAGAATAGATGTTTTGATGTACAAACACATCAAACCATTTTTACCTTATTACAAGGCACAATGCTTCACCAATCGTCCAAACGTACTGCATCCGTTCAGCTGCTGTGATTATAGGTTCTAGGTTCAAACAAGTATATAGGTACATACCTATTTTGACCCATATCCACGTTCGGCGGGCGCCAGTCAGTCCGAGACCCCCTCATCGGATACAGCGTCCAAAATGTAGTGTAAAATGATACTCCAAAAGTCCCGAAAATCGAGTTCTAGAAGATACATTTTTATCCATCCACTCCTCAAATTTGGTTCGATCCAGCTGAATAATTTCGGGATTCTAGAGCCGGAAGAGGCCGGTGCCTGACTCTTGTTTTGGTGTACAACATTTTCAGTGAATTTGAAATTTAGTTCAGGGACCTTTTTCCGGCTGTAGTTGGTCCTCAACACTTTTCAGCCCGATCGAACATAAATTGGTGAGGGTATGGGTGGAAAAGTATTCTTTCAAAACCCGATTTTCGGGACTTCTTACTAACAAGGCGTGTGGGGTGTCATTTTTCTCTGAACCTTGGACGCAAAATCAATTGGAATGTGTTCGGGAGACTTCAAATTCACCATTTCTGTCCTTCATATTTTGATAATTTATTAATATTTCCCATCAAAAGCTTTAAATTATTGAATCCATCCTCTAAATTGACCCTAACTTATTTCCAGCCTGAACCACTCAAATAAGAAAATCATAAAACTCAATTTCTTGTTTTTAAGAGAAACGGGTGTGTGGTGTACCACGATTGAATTTTGAACGCGAAATTATGGGTTATGGTTGAAAATGAGGGATTATGGAATCATCAGAGTCAATTCAGCGTCTTTAATTATGTAAGTTGACATCCCGCTGTTTTAGGTTTTAAAGAATCTTGAAACTATATATCCAAAGTATTCATGGCCGCCCATATCCTGTCATTGTTTGGGGTGATTGGGCTGAAAATGAGTTTGGCGCTAGGACTTAGAATGGAATTATATACAACATTTCAATTATTTTGGTGCAATTTAAAGCTTCACTCTCGATCTCCATGGGCCCTGATCACAAATGCGGCCTTCGACAGGAGCAACCATCTCTCTTATTTTGGGGTTTATTACGAACAGGGATAATACCACGAACCGTTGTCAATAAATCATTAGAATAGTAGTTGAGCCATTTTTCAATTCGCCAGTCAAATAATTCACAACAGATGTCCAGTTCGCTAACGGCCGTTTTTTCGTGACTGGCTTCTCGCCTATTATTTGTCCCTCACCACATAACAAGTTATTCATGAGTCAAACGAGGTTCATGATAGGTAATCGGTGGTTGAGACTACGAAATCTTAGTTGGAGGTTGGTTCAAGTCAGATAGCGACCGTGAAACCCTCAAAGTGCGGTTGAGAGGGGGGGGGGGGGGGGGGGCATATAAAATGAACCCGTCGCTAACTCATACCAGAGATTGGGATCAACATGATGGAATTATTCACTCTCCCCCTTCTCCCTCTCACCGAGTCCAATTGACTGTTTAACTTCTCTTCTCTCCTTTCATAAAGAATGTATTTTAGCATAACCACTCGTCTCTCCAGTGTTTGACAATTAGAAGTTACAAACCTAAATCCTCGTACTAAATGCGCTTCCGATGCGCTCCATCAGTTCATTGATTACTCCCTTGTTTTATAAAATGAGATGATGAATTTGGGATGACTCCCTATTTAACCTGGTAAATAGCTCAATTCTATTGGTTGTTATCAATTTTCTCAACAGTCGAACATCCACAGAAAATCATGATACAAAATACTTGAACCATTAATGGAAGCTTTGGACAAAAGTCGTGCCATTTTCTTCTCTCACTACCCGTGTCCTAACGGAGAAAGAAAGAATGTGAGGAAATGCGTTATTCTCTCTGAGGTTCCACCTGCAGTTATTCATACATTCGTGCAGATATTTGGGAATGACTTGAAACATCGAGGGAAAATGTTGACTAAAGAAGAAATGGGTAGTACGTACGACCAGAACCGTCGACGGAAAACTGAGGGTATGTTTGGTTCCCGAATACCTCCAAACATTTGTAAAGTGATCTCACCACGTGATAGTCCCTCAAGCCACATGTTGATAATGGACTCTGAATTTAACTCGTTGATCTCTTCTCTATGCTCCCTCCTCTGATAACTTACGACCTCTTAGGATTTGGAACAGGCATGGAATGCGGTCATGGAGCGTTGCAAGTTAAATTGAGCGTATTAGGGCAAAACAGATGAGTTTTGCAAACATAACTGTTTGCCTTGAAGCTCTGTCCATGAACTGCAAGTTTACATAATCATTTAGACGAAACAATAAGCAATCAGATACGTAGTTGGCGGTATTTTTGAGCAAAGTAAGTAAAGAGCAATTCTCACAACCCGTTTTTGAAGGGAGGAAGCCAAAAATGTCGCGAACTCATGAATTTTACAAAATAAAAATCAAGAAAACAACTGAGAGATGCCAACACCAATATGCAGAACATTCTGATATGACCTTTCAACGTTGGGCTCCTAAACTAATGAATAAATGGGGGAAAAGTGTAGAAACACTACACACTCACACTGAAGAAATGGACACTGAGTTTTAGGCAAATGACCTTTTCTCACTACAATGGTGCCCCAAACCCAGAGTACCTAGCATCATTCTTCCCATTCCATGATACTAACCCATATTTATCAGTTTAGTATCAATTCAGACTGTCATTGATCTCTGATATGAACTTACTTGGAAGAATCGATTAAATTGATGAATTGCATCCGTTAGGACGCCATGTTTTACATCATATTTTCATAACTGCTGGTACGTGCGATACCCCTAAATCTACCCTTTTAACTCGATTTGAGGCAATCTGACAGGAAATATGATAAGCACAACTAGGAATTGTACAGAGTCAATTAGCGACGATTTTCTGGGGAACTGTAAAGGTTTTTTGACCTAAGCGGTGAACAATGGATTTCAAAATCCAAAATGAACCTCCTTGAAACTTCAAAGGTTTTTTTCGTTGAGCGGAATACATAGATGTGTATTATTACCACAAAAATAACGAATCAATTGACCATAAATGGAAGTTGGTGTCAATTGCTCGCGGTTGTGCAACATTGCACGGCGATTTCATACTTAAGATTCATGGGAAAAAATCCATGCCCGCAACAAGCGAAATGCCAACAAAACGCCTCTAAACACTCAACTTCGTATTCTGTACCATACGCTCACTGAAATCTCGTTAAAGTATGAAAATTAGTGTATGGAGCTAAAGACATGCATGAACTAGGTACTACCTGCATGTCGTGCGATGCCCTCAAGTTATTTTTCGATCTTCCATCAGCCGTTGAGTTCACTATTAGAGGTAGTTGGATATATCACACTTCTAAATACCTTGATAATATTCTGGTTCAGGTAGTTTCCACTTTTTGATTGATTAGCCAGATATTTCGAACATACTTATTCTTTGAGCATTCCCTCTTTACATTCAACTCACTTAGTCCGCTTCCTTGTCCAACTTATAGCTAAAATCTGGGGTTATTATTCAGAGAATAATAAACCATAAGCAGATAGAAACATCCTAGATGTGTTGTTATGAAACATCGTTTGTTTCGACATCTTTCCTACGAGCCATTTCTGTTATTTCTTTACAAAAGGGGTTAAACGGCATTTTTGCTTCAATACATTTAGATGAATTGAGGCCCCTCATAGAAAATTGACACGGCCATTTGTGCAGAACTACTCCTAGTCAGGGTTCAAAAAATGTTTGCAGCATTAACTATGTCCTCCTTTAACCGTCATCATCTTTCAAATAACATCTATTCACTCCAAATCGGAGAAATGCTCTCCAAATTGTCACTTAAGGAGAGTAGAGAGGTATCCCGTGAGATGGTCTTGGGTTGTCAGCTGACCAGTAGCGGTTATGTTATGTTATTTATTTCCAGCTGCAGAAAAATGGAATAGAATAGACCACCGAAATTAGCTGATGTTGCAGGGGTTTGGTCGACTAAAAAACGGGTTACGTGGCTGTTACGTTAAGACCTATCACCCTTCCTCATCGTAGGCCTCGTCCAAGGCGGCTCATATATTTCCCTCCACCTTTTGGTCAAATTGGACTACAGCGGCAATTTACAAGAGTTTTACAGTGCAACGAAATTGATTGATGGACCTTTCAGACGTCATTTAAATATGCTCCGGCGTAAAATGTCCATATTCCACTGGCCCCAGCATCGTGGAAACTGAAGAGGCTTCCCGAACTTCTCTTTCAAATCGTACATCCTGCGTTAAGAGGAGGCTAGTCTGGTCTGAGAATCTTTTTCGTTGTCGTAATAAAGGGGATGAGACATGGTAGTCAAACTGGCACCAACGGGTGTGCTGTGAATTTTCAGCACGTAGAAGACAAAGAATTTCACCGGTCTTTGCTAAAATTTAGGGTGACCAAATAGGTTGACGACACCACGTCCAGGTCACGACTCGCCCATACTGACCTTGATTCTTGACTTCCAAGGTATTAATACGTATTGTTGACTTCTTGCATTAAAAATCCTCGGCAATTCAAGATATTCAATGATAAACGTCTTCTTAGGGCCCTCCCGCACAGTCTGACAATAAATACACTTCTTCTCCAGAATGGTTGAATAAAATAAATTATTTCCATAAAGTTTTTGAAGAAAAATCAATAACATTTATGTCCTTTCCCTCCAGAAAACAGCGAATGTCGCCGCCTTATGCACCCTGTCTCCAATGTTCCTCATCCACCCTTCTCCCTCAGCAGTGAGAGGTCCTTCTCCCACCTTCATGCAGACTTGAGGACTGTCTGACACACGTCAGATGTAGTTGAAAATTCTCTCAGGGTCGTCTATAATTCACTTAGAATAAGCTAGAAAAGAACCAGTAGAAGACTATTGGTCGTCAAAGTGAGGATGCGGTATATCAGAAATCATTTTCTCGTTGTTTTGTAGACCGTCTCCCCTCCTCCTCTTCACTGACAAGTCTACAGACACTTTCGGTCAGATCCTTCTTTAATAAAATAATTATTGAATTCAGCCATTCCTTCAATTCACCACTTTTTTTCAACATAATTCGTTTCGTTCAGAACAACTCAGAGCCCACATCTTTGTTGGCGCACATCATTCGCTTCAAATTCATCTTTCAAGTATCGCTATCACCAAATCCAAACATTGAAAGCAGATGATCATAACAAAATACGCAAGCTTCAGCTTCACAACTATTGAAATATAATCCCAAATTGCTTATCACGCACAGAAGGCTCAAGAACCACTGCAACTAGCCTTTATCTAAAATGAGAAAGCAGTATTGACCGAAGATGTGTCCAGGCAGGGAAGAGTTCCATCAGGTTTTACCATTGGTGTCCTCTAAGATACTTCGATTGTTGTTACAAAATTGGATTCTTGGTAGATCAAATTTCATCTGAGAATCATTTATAATTCAGCCCCGATTCCCTTGTTAGTCATAGAATTAAAGTACTTGTATGATAACACGTAAAGACAATCACGGACGACATGAATGTGTTAGCTCATTCATTGTGAGGGTCGTCGACGATGTACAAGTGGGATTTAAGCCGTTGGCTGATGCGAGAATTCAACTACTGCCACGACTGGTGAATAAAGCCCACCTTCATACCTACTTTATATAAGTACACCATCATCAGAACTAGAGTGGATTCTGAGAAGCCGTCGGAGCTAACGATCCCGTGAGTTTGATAGAAATGATTAGAGGACAAGAGGTGTTCTCTCACCCCCTCAGCTCCCTGGATAATTGCAGCTTAATGGCACTTGAGCAAGCTAAATTTTCCCGGGACTAGTTTCCAAGTTAGAAGTTCCTCTCTTGGTACTTGCTGAGAATCGATTTTTGAAGAGCAAATAGCGCATCCTGCGATTTCATGTCCGCTACATCAACACCGCTATACCCGACCAGACCAGTGAAGGATTACGAGAGTCATGCCCTATATTGCCAACATTCTCGAGGGTTATTTGAAAAGGGCGGAAAGAAGTATTTATCGTTTTCATTTTCCTCTCAGTTTACCTAAACCTTGCCTGCAGTAGTGAGAACGTATTGAAAAGAAATAAAGCCACCTTAGAAAGGTTTTCTCATGTTGGATAGTTCTTCAACTTATACAAGGTGTTCCACGAGTTGTTCACCCCCCTCTCCCCTTAAAATCATCCAAATGGGAGTGAACGAAAACTTTTTTTCAATATTCATATTTTTTTGCAAGGATCTCAAACATCATATATTTTTGCACCCCACTCATGCGCAACCATGCGCAAGTGACACTTGCTTGCTTATTTTAAGAGGGAGCCCTTATTTTTTATTGCGGATTTGGATTCTTTTCAAAATTTCATGAAAATGTGATGATGGTGAACTCTAAAGTGTGGAACATGAATTTTCATTGTTTCTGAACGCGATTCACGCGATGTGATGTAAGGAAATGAAATGTGTGTTTCAATCAATGGAATTTCGAGATATTTGGCGATCTAAGCGTATAGGTGATCATTTTCGACTATATTTTGGACGCTGAGTTCAATTAGACGGGTCCCGGAACGATTGGCGCCTACTCAAACAGGTTATGGGTCAAAATGGGTTTCTAACTACCCATTTCGAATGTGTGTTTTCGAAATTTTTGGCAGCTAGGCGTGTAAAGTATCATTTTCCACTAAATGTTGGACTCTCGATCTGAATGAGTCTCCATGCTCCTGGCCCGAAGAATAACCAACCCCTGTGAATGAATTTGCGGCGTTTTATCTGGTTTTCACTCCTTTATATCCGATTCCTTTGAGATAGGAGGAGGAAATGCCAATTATAAACTAATTTTTCTTAAACCTATGAAATGGCATGTGCAAACACTAAAAAAGATGATTTTTTCCACGCCAAATAAACGAATTTCAGTCACCATTCCACAAAAATTGAGTCGAATCAAGAAACAAATATCATCACGTGAATCAGCGATAAAAAAAATGTTCATGTAAATTTTTAATTGAATCCGAATTTGCAATTTTAAAAAATGGGGTTCCAATTCATATAAGGAAGTTAGTTCACTTGCGCATGGTTGCTTAGTTGTGCGGGGTGCGCAAATATGATATTTGTGATCCTAGCAAAAATATGAAGATTATGAAGAAATGTGAAGATTTAAAAAAAAAAGTGTTTACTCCCATTCGGACGACTTTAGGAGGGGGGGGGGGGCTCGTGGGACACCCTGTATACTGCGTTCCTATAATTTTGAAATATGCACTTTTAGAGAAGCTTGCCCGAAATCATGCGATCTTTTTAGTAGGGTTGCTTTCTACTTTATTGCAACCATTATACATTTTGCTATCTCGTGATACATTTGATATTCATCCACTCATTTTTCTTCACCATGTAGCCAATTATATTGGCTGCTATCGCCAATAAATTTGATCGGGAGGAGGTGAAGAAATAGACGCAGGTGTTTGACCGAGTACCATGTTGTCGATCGCAGGCTGGGCCCCAGGAATGAGATAGTTATAACCATCTCGCCTTCCTTTATCTGCCGCCATGGCGTTCGCCGCCGCTCGAATGATCCTCAAGGACAAGAAAAGGAAACCTTCTAAGGAGGATTTACCCAGGAGTAGGAGCAAGGTATTGTCAGCTTCATTACTCTGTAGTGCATGCTCCCTTTATTCTCAGTTGTATTCGTAGTTATTACGATAATGTAACAGTGACTTATCTATTATGACTCAAATTTACCCAAAACTAGTTTTGTTAAATAAAAAAAAATAATAAAAAAAAGGTAGAAGACAAATTAATAGAAGAAGGACACTGCCGGAGCCACTACAATTCGCTGTTTTATTATGGCAGTGTCACCGGGAAACAACATCATTTAATCGGAGAAAACATTTTCCCTGCGGCTCAATTGAATCGATTGTACCCCACGACTACCGTAACATGGAGTCGTGCGGTTTTAACCGCAGTTTTTCACGTAGTAGTTGGTACAGAAGAAAACATCATTTTTCAAGTCAACTACTACCTGGCGGTAATTACCGCGCCCGCTGTCCTTCACCACTACTACTACCACTACTACTACTATCATTTTTCAAGTCAACTACGGTAAAATAAATTGTATAACTTACTTTTCGCACCCGTCGTGGAATACTGTCACATCTCAAAAAATGTATTTTTCTGTTTGTGACGGCAGCGTCTAATTTGTTCGTAGAATAGAGCACCAAGCGCAGTTCAGTAGTTGGCAGCCGGACGGTGGTAGTTACAGTTTCGAGTGGAGGGGATTTGCCTGCTGCATTTGCTGAATACTGTAACATCATCTTTCACTCCAGTCATAACCTTGAACCCGTCTGGTCCCCTTCGAGATGTGACAGTATTCCACGACGGGTGCGTTTTGACTCAAAACTTGTGAGAAGCGTCGTCGGCAAGCGTCCTGGACTAAACTGAAATATCGGCACTCCTCGGTGGGCTCCCAATAGTATTTCCAAACTACTACCGCAGGTAGAAAGGGTCGAGACAACTACTACAACTCAATAGGGATATTGAAAGACAGGGCTTTGCAGAGCACTAAGAGCGGTTTTTACCGCGCTAGTAATGAAGTAGTAGTAGTGAAGGAGACAAAAGATCGGTAATTACCGCGGTAGCAGTAGAAGTTCTAAAGTGAACTAATCGGCACCTAGTATTGAATGTTTCTTCAAAGAAACAAGTTTTCGTTCTTATCAAAATTCCCATTGTACATTTTACCTAAAATAATAGATCTAAGAAAAGTGTAGGTCTGATTTCACATTATTTCCGCATCTTTCTTTTTGGTATATTATTCTCCTAATAATAATTAGGACTTACCACGAGGCTCAGCAAGACCAATCCGTGAATACACATTTTTGAGGGCGCTATGAGATACCATGTAGACACAGACCAGGAGCAGGCAAACAGATACATACGTATATAGAAGACCGCACAGGTAAAGTTGATGGATCAACCTATGGCTATGCTGAGCTAGCTAATAATGGATACAAGTTGCTCTGCATCCATAAGAAAACAGTCAACACTGCCAGTTAAGTTACTTCAAAAGTTACTTTCGATGAGAGATACAGTAAAAAGTATGCTTGCCAGGTAGCTACAGGCCACGGTACTGCGCCTACCGCTGAACCAATGCCCAGTGATTTCAGTAATGTACCCCAACAAGGATCGCCGAGGAAGCCATAACCAGTAATGCGCGATGATGATCACGTGTTTGAGAAGTTTACCGATCTCGCGCCAGAGAGAAGTTCAGGGACTATAATGCAGGCAGCTCTCAGCTGGATTTCTGCCCTCATAAGTTTTGGAAAGCTGTAAAAGACACTGGGTGATCCGAGGTCATTCAGGATGAATCAACCAACATAGGGAGGACTGAAACCTGGTATCTCACATGAGCTGAGAGAACCAGGAACTCAACACCTATCAAGCCAAGAACGAAAAACATATCAATTCCAGGTTGATTTTCTATAATAGCTTGACGTTTGAAATGCCACTTAACTGCGCAGTGCGAGCATGGCTGGTTTTGGTTGGTTATTCCTCGAATAATCAACCTATGTTTTCATGATAATGGTCAACCTCTCCGATTTGGCTCAAAATTTTTTTCTGGACGTTTCATGATGTCCTGATCAAAAAAGGTCAATGTCCGTCCGCCGTACGCCGTACGCCGTACGCCGTACGTTGTACGTTGTACGCCGTACGCCGTCCATGTTCCGCGCCGTTTTTGGTAGTAGAAAATTTTCTAAAAATCTGAAATTTGGGTCAGGGGTCTGTTCCCAGCCGAGATGGGTCCTCGAAACTTTTCAGCCCAATCGGACCAAATTTGGGGGGGGTAGGGGTCAAAATGTGTTTTTTGAAAAATGGATTTTCGAGATTTTGGGCGATCTAGGCGAGTAGGGTGTCATTTTCCACTAAATTTTGGACGCTGAATCCAATGAAACGGGTCCCAGAACGATTGGCACCCACTGGAAAAAGTTGATGGAATATCTTATACATTCCATGTAACATACGAACTACATATTGCTCTCCTTAGACTATTAGTGGTCATGAGGGTTTGCAGCTCTGTTCATTTAAGTCTCAAGTCACTCCTTCTTCTAGAGTTGTAAGAAAGTGAGTACAAAAATATATTGTTCAAATTGTGATCCGCGAGTTATAATTCCCATTTTCTCACCAAGAAAGTTGAAGAGAAGTAATGGGTCAAATTGGGTATTTGTTACCCATTTTGAATATGTTTTTTCGGGATTTCTGCTATCTAGGCGTGTGGGGTATAGTTTTCCACTAAATTTTGGACGCTGAATTCAATGATGTGTGTCCCAGAACGATTGGCACCCACCGGAAGAAGTTATGGGTCAAAATGGGTATGTATCCACCCATTTTGTATGTGTCAGGATTTCTGGTGCCTAGGCGTGTGGGGTATCATATTCCACTAAATTTTGGACCCTGAATCGATTGGAATGGGTCTGGGACCCGCCACATCCAGTGTTTCCCACATTCGAGGAATAACCAACCCGTGCGTAAGAATTTGCAGATTTTTTAAAAGTCTGACTAACGTAGCAACGCCCATTGTTGCAAAAAGGGTTATTTCTAACCAACACTACAGTATCAAACTATTTGAATTGTATTTTGATACCAATCAGTTATTTTGTGTTGGGCCACCGCTAAAAAGTCCAAAAGAACCACCATATTTACATTTCAGAATACCTATATCTACTACGGATCCATTATTCTGTATCTATTGACGGTGAATATTGACTTCAGTCTTGGCTTATCTTCGATTTTGACAATGGAACGGTTAAGCGATAACGAAACTTCCCCTCTTACGAAGCATACGGGTGTTCTCTGCTTTATCTATAAGAGCGTCGTTCGATCGTTCCACCGAACTGGTGGAGGATCAACCGTCGTTATGGAAACGGTTCCAGACGAAAGTCACTGTGTCGTGCGTTTTCGTTTTTTTCCGAGTGTGCAAGTTATTTCGCCTTCCGTTGACACAACAATATTTTTCTCATAGTTCTTCCTTTTTTCTTTCTTTCTTCTTCTTCTTCTCCTCCTTTATCTCGCTTTCTCATTTTCCTTTATTATTTTTATGTGTTTCCAGGCGCGGAGCACCAGCACTAGTAGCTTTCGGAGTGTCAGTCAGGTACTGTTGATCACTCGAGGCCCTTAGGGTCTTAACCACTCTCAGTGAATAATTTTTTTTCTAAATAGTGAAGCCTATTTTGTCATAGATAAACTTTTTTTAAAACTATAACTTTTTTTTTGCATCTAAAAATGCAACGCATCAAAAGGGCAAACGCTGGTAGCTTCCATCAGCATTACACCTCTCTTTTGTAATTTTCCAATACATACTATTCGTATTTTAAATACTTTTTTTCAATTTAGAGGGCGTTTTACCTTCGAAGCATAATTTTTTGTTATTATCAAGGTGGGTGCATAAATAACATCAAATTCAACTACAGCCAATAAATGGGCTCACCCAGTCACATGAATACTATAAGCAATTTATACGAAAATAAAGCCGCAGGCCTACAAAAATATATAACTTATTGCTAATACATGATTTTCAAGCTAGCAATTTCTTCTATTAATCTGCAATGTTTCCCCACTTCTAACTCACAGCTTACCACACATCGCATACTTTTTAGTCCCGTACTTTAATGTACAGGTACCTAATGACAGACTAGTTTGATACGCATGTCATTACAAAAACACGCACGATAAGTTCATCACCATGTAAATATCTATATAGTTAGTTGTAGAAAATTAGATTTCTGTATATATCATTGAGAAAAATGTCGTGGTACTCCGTATTAAATGTCAATCATCATCGTTCTTAATCTTCTTCAGCAATAATGAGCCTAAATTATTACAGAGTACAATTATTAGTTGCCGTGTTATGAGGTATTCCTTCTTAATCTGCAAATTAATGTTCATTTCTCTTATCGACTTCAGCACTAGCAGCAACATTATCATGCATTTAAATAAAATTCAACTTCTCCTAGTAAATTGACTTTTCCAGGTCATATTATCATTTAGAAAGCACGCTGCTCATGTTCTGAATTCTCGCTGAGTTGGAAGTAGACGTATACGGTAACCATTAGGCTTGAGAGGTACTTATGAAGCCCTCACACTTTTAGACGTGCTTCTTCCAGCGAGAATGAAGGAGAGCCAAAAAGGTTTTGGAGTCAAAAGTTGGAAGACAAAATGAGATTCTTCAAGACTCTACCTTGGTAGATACGTCAAAAAGGCGGTAAGGCCCTTTCCAACACGAATGAGTGAGCCCCAATAACGGAAAGTGCTTCTTTTAGGGAGAAGGCAGGAAGCGGAAGTGTTCTTCGCAAAAGGCGGCTCGAAGTTGTCAGGACTTCCCAAGAGGCTTTTGCTGACACGGGAAAATACTGGAATAATAGGTGCATAATCTTCCTTTGAGACCTCTCTTTTTAAGAAGAAACGCCACAATCTTCGTTACCATTGGGGACCTTTGAGATAGTCCTGGCTCAGATCATGGATGCTCATTTCAGCATGATGCATTTTTTAGCCCCAGCCGTTAAATTGGTGAACAACTTTAAATGGAGCCTCTATGAAAGAACTTGTTTGCCTCGGCCATGTGCTTCATGGATCAATTTATTCTATCCCGCACAAAGTACCTCGTATTAACCCCGTAGGATTTACAGACGGGGAGTTGATGAGGATTTGCTGTAGATTTAGGGCCTCTACTGATTCCCAGATCCTCCAACGTTCCTCTAAGAATGCTAGGATCAGGTAGCTAACGATAGTGGGCTTTACATTCCCACCATCCTCAAGAACCGTTGGTTTATATGCATCCAAAGATCTGCGAAAGCCAATTCACGTTTTTCTGGTCCACCCTGGACGCATCCAATACTAATCCCGTTGGCTGAATAATCCCGTTCCAGACCGATAGCCACGCGCTCCTGAGTACAGTATTGGTCAAAATGAGTATTTTTAAAATTGGGGACATTTGGAGACCAATGGGGTAGATGCTCCGAAACTATCACCTACATGAAAATGTGGGACGCTGAATCTTTTGAAACGGATCGCTTACGAATTCGTCTAAGTTTCCTCCGCGATGAAAAAATCATGAAAGCATTGTGGAACAATTTGTAGCATTTTCGGTTAGTTATTCGTTGAATTATCAAGCTATGTTTTCATGCAAAAAGTCAATCTCTACGATTCGGCCCAAAATTTTGTTCTGGGCGTTTCAAGGTGTCTTGTCTAGTCCTTACGCCACCCACGCCGATTTTGGTAGTAGAAAAATTGTATAAAACCTTAAATTCGAGTCAGGGAGCCGTCCCCGGCCCAAGTTGGTCCTCGAAACTTTTCAGCCTAATCGGACCTATGAGACGGGTTCCGGACCGATTGAGGCTCATTGGAAGAGGTTATGGTCAAAATGGGTATTTTGAGGGGCTTTTGAGATTTCTGGCGCCTAGGCGCGTGGGGTATCATTTTCCACTAAATACTGGACGCTGAGTCGATAGGGATGGGTCTCCATGGTCCTGGTCCGAGGAATAAACAACCCCAGTGAATGAATTTGCAGTGTTTTTTAATCAAGTTTTTCTGACCATCTGGCACGATTGTTCCGGGAATGTAATATCGGATACTTAGCACAATCGGCTGGAGAAGGTCGCATAATCAACACCTTGCTCGGTGGAAAAGCGTACGTAGTTCCTATAACGTAGATCTCTACATACCGAATTTGGAAAAAAACCATAGCCTACTCCGGTTTGCGGTGGATGATCCCAGACCAATTTTTAAAAGATTCATCATACATAACTTGATGGAAAATTATAAAGCAAATGGCCTCAGAACTAAGAAACCCCCATTTTTACCCTTATCCCGCCTCTTTAGTGGCAATCGGGCTAAAAACGAGGCAAATAGAATGCAAATAGGAAATAAGACTTTTCCTTCAATAAGCATTTTAAAAGGCTTGGACGGTCATTTCCGATTTCGTTTCTACACACTTTGAAATTAAAAGGTAGGGGGAAGCTACCTAAGCTTTGGCGAAGGATTTTTCCTCTTTATCCTTATGTCAATAAGAACGGAAGAGGGAATTTTTCGGGCAATAAGGCCAAGAGACCCAACCCTCTATTCGACAATTCCCAACACACTCATTGCCATTCTTGTAATGTGCCCTGCTCTATCAGCCGGCTGCATCGGTTTGATGCTTTGCTACTCTCTAGCTAGCACATAGTCTATATATTTGATATTACGCACACCCCAGTAAGATACTCCTGAATTCTTCAAGTGCTAACAACTGGGTAGTCGGTAGATAATATGTAGAGGTTTTGCGATGTTCTAATCAAATAAAGTTTGATAGTGCAACGTACTTGAAATCATTATATTCCTAAGTATGTCGAGAGCTACCTTTTCGTGATGAGGTTGCTCGAGAAAGGGAAGAGGCAGTGTGGTGGGGATGATGGGTTGGGGGTTGCCTCGGTCCTCTCTCGGAGTAGGTCATACTAGACATCCCGACTCAACAGAATAGTTGCATGAAAATGTAAGGTGCTTAATTCAAGATAGTTAGAACGTCCCTCACTACCATAATATTCATGAAGGCCTTTTTATCAAAATGGCGTCATAGTCGACCTATAAAGAACCCCAAACACATTTTCTGTTTTCCCAACGCACGGATGTTGATTCATTTTCAATGTTAAGCCGCTATTCAATGTTTCTTCTTGTGGAAAATGTATCTGAAATACGGCGATAATTGACGAGAGCTTCAACAAAACTTTAGGGTGGAAATAACAGAGACCGTGAAGACGAGAGGCGGGAGCTTTCAGAAATGGACCAATCAATACGGTCGTATTCCGTCCTTTCTCTATCCAGCCTTCACAAGCCCATTATTCACTCAGTGTAATTTCTCTATCCCTTATGAGCAAGCATAAGTTTCACTTGCAAGGTAAATTTTGTGTCGATTCATGGATTTTGTGCTTTTAGGGAATCAACTTAGTCGTCAAGTCATCAAGTGTATGCTGATCTGAATATACCGTTTGCTCTGTGGCCTCAAAATATTTATCATTTCCATCGAAAATCAATCATCAAATTCAATCTCATCTTGTTTCCATTGGTTTCTAAGGGACTCCTGTGTGCGTACTGCGCACAGTACGCTGTAATGCATGGTATCTGTCTCTAATTGATGGATGGGGGTTGAATCCATTAATTAGAGACAATTGTTTGTTGGCATTTCACGTAATTTCCATACGTATCAACGCGCGTACCGATGTTTTAACTAAGATTGATGACGGAGGTAAAGCAACTTATCGACAACAAAATTAAATTAGTTTATAAACCGACTCAAGTTTTCTTTTGTTGGTTCGTTGGTCTACATCGATGTTTTCTCTCAAAGCCTCAGCTTGGGGTGCTCGTCCTCTGCTGATTGATGCATCTAGTCCAATATAGATCGAGGTCGCACGAACGCCGAGAACAATGGCGTCGGCCAGTCTTGGTATGAACACCTAAGCGAAGAGCTGCAGATAAATATTTTCACATAAAACTAGTGTCCAAGTTCGAGTTGTATTAGACAAAGTATCCGCATTTTGGTTGGTTGTTCTTTGGATAATCAACTTACGTTTTTTTGCAGAAAGTCAATCTTTCTGTTTGTAAAAATCTGGCATCTTGGTCAGGGATCCGTTTCGGCTCTAGTTGGACCTTGAAACTTTTCAGTCCGATCGGATCAAATTTGAGGAAGTATGAGTGGTATATTAGTATAAGTATGTTCTTCAAAAAATGGATTTTCAAGGTTTTTGACGATCTAGGCGTGGGGGTCATCATTGTCCACTTCATTTTGGGCGCTAAATCCAATGAGACGGGTCCCGGAACGATTGGTGCCCTCTGAAAGAGGTTATGAGTCAAATGGGTATCTATCTACCTATTTCGAATACGTGTATTCGGGGTTTCTGATACCTAGGTTTGTGGGGGTGTCATTTCCCACTGAATTTCGGACGCTGAGTCGATTGGAATAAGTCTCTATGCTCCTGGTCCGAGATAAAAACCAACCCCTGTCAATGAATCTGCAGCATTTTTCAGAATTTTCTGACGTTCAAGAAGTGATGCTGAGGGTAGATTATCTCTGTTGCGGCCATCAAAGTAAATTCCCTTGATACGTAAAATTATTTTTCTCCCCCTCTCAATGAGATTATCGCGGTGGCAAAAAGATGCGGAAAGACAGATATAACAAAATAAACCAATAAAACCAAATTGTTTAGGAGGCCCTATAAATTTTTGAACGCAAAACGCGGTTAAAAATGTGGAATTTGGAGCGAAAAATTATTTTAATTTTGATAGTGAACTCAGACCATCCGCTGCTTCGCATACTTGAAAGATAAATAGGACGAAAAACAGATTCAGTAAACTTCACTGTCACGTTTAACTTCCACAAAACTTCGATAACCGGTTCCAGCAAAAGGGAATTAATTAATGAAGATACGGACGTTCTGGTCCAAGTCCAGTGGCCAAGAAAGTTTTAAACTTTTCCATTCTCAAGATCGTCTTGAATTACTTGGAGTCACGTCTTTTTCAAATAATTCTCACGCCCGAGAGAAAATAAAGGCGGCATATTTTTAGATAGTGAGCAATGAATGAATGAAGTATAATTTTTTTATTTTTAGATAGTGAGCAATGAATGTATAAATGAAAGAAAAGAATGCTGCCACTTACTACCACCGAGAAGTAACATGGAAAAATATAAGGTTAATTCATACCTCATCTCCCGGTAGAATTCCATGTATTTTGGTACTTATGAGAGGTGGGTGGTATGAGGTGGGAGGGGGGGGGGGTAATTTATTACCTTCGAGGGTTTCTTTAATTTTTTCAATTTGCCCTGATTATTAGGCTTTTCTACTCTCATGAAAATGTATAACTTCATAATAATTGAAATGGATACACGGCTAAAGTATGAGACGTATCATCGAATTCAAGAGAATATGTATTTTGGAAATAACGGCAATTCGTTGGTTGGGAACGCAAGTATCTCTCATTGCCCCATGCATGATACATAGACATTTTCGAGGTATTTCTGACCTGGGGCCCAGTTGAGAGCAACTATTCTGATGAGACAAGGTATGGACATGGGGGAATGGCTCATGCTTTCCAAGCAGGGTAACTTACGACTGAGATTCTCAACAGTTATTTGGAGTTTTCAGCGTCTTTGCAATCCCGTGGAAAGTCAAATAAGGAAGTTTACACTTTTTGTGACACATAAGGACTCGTCTAATGTTCTGAGCATAAAAGTATGGGTGTGCTTGAAAAACCATTTATTCCAGTAATATACGTTACTTTAAAAATTGATATCTGTCCCCAGGCGAGGAACAAGCCGGCAGATGGAAGCGGTCACGTCAACCAGAAAGGCGCTTCCAAGGGTGGAGTCTCAACCCCAGTCAAGAAACCCCCCTCGGCCCAGAAAGGTGCCGTTAAAACTCCAGGCTCCAAATCAACCCCTTCAACACCCAAAACCCTGCCCCCACCTCCGAACGCTGTTAGGAGGGACAACAAGAAGAAGAGGCACCAACAGCATGACCTTGTCGTCACCATCAATTTGGTAAGTCATCAGAACAACCAATTTTCATAGTTAGTACCACTTAACCATTAATGAAGACACGAGCGGTTTTGACTGTGGGTTTCTAAACTGCGTTTGAGTGGACGACGTCAGGTTGGACCCGTTAGCTAAACCCGCGGAATCGTGACCTGTCGTCGCCCACTTACGTGAGGTTCTCGCCTGCTGGAAAACCCGCAAATAGACCAAAACTGTACGTTTTTGGTTCCCAAAACCCACGGATCCAGGACTGTCGTTCTACTGAAGGTTTGACTGCAACTGAACCCGCAGTTATCAAAACTATATGAAGACCAGTGGATTCAAAGGTTTTCTCTTCGCCAAAACCCGAAGGTTTCTTTTCGTCAAAACTGCACGTTTTTAGCAATAGACGGGTTAGACCTTTGCTCTTCGAAACCCTCGGGACAGAAACGATGGTTGACTACCTTACTACCTTCACCGACGTACAAGCCAGACCCGCAGGTTTCCAACTAATCCAAGAAACCCGTTGGAAAAACCGCTCTTACGTTATGACTACGTTTGCTAGTCAGCTGACTTCGGATTGGTTAGCTTGAGTTGACTTTGCCTTTGCCGTTGCTCTTCTTTTTTGGCGGGCACCTCTCAAGATTTAATAGATAATTTTCCATTAGAGCCAACTCTCACTTCAAACCGAAAACTCTTTCATCCGAAGATTTTGAAGTTATTATGATGTTGGTTCTTGCTCATTAAGCTCTCATGAAGTTGATAGCACGTTTGGCAGGCTGAATGTCATCATCGGATGTGGCGTGTTTCTCGGAAACTTGAATGTCACGATTGTTGGAAATGAAATCTTAAAAAACAATATCTTATTCAATTTTAAGCTTTCCGTTTATTTTAGAACCATTTTTAGACGCTCCAATTACTAGTGAATGAAAATAGAAACCAGTTCTGCACCGTTCGCTCCCCGTATCAACTTGAACCCTCCTCTCTCTCACCTCACATGTTGGCATGCTCCCTTTAAGTGATTTTGAGATTATCTGATTCAAAATCATCTTTTCTACTTACCTTTGCTGGAAGGGGAATAGACTCGTTGCAAGTAAAACCTGAGTGAGGCTTTTCACTTTACTTTCACAGATTTATTTGCGCTTGCGATTAGATGCAGCGTCGGAGGAACTGATGGTTGCTAGAGTTTCGAATTCCCTTATTTGGCCTTAAGTTGTCCATCAATTGAAAGAAAAAAACACTATTTTTACTACTAGGTTTTATCGTATTCATGTTTTCATAATCTGCACTTATTACACCAAGTTATAAACAAGATTTTTCCGACTCTAAATACTACATGATAACCATTTCAAACGGAGTAACATGGCTAATTCATCTTGGTTAACGCACAAGTTTATTGACTATGCAATTTCGTGTGGTTTTTTCTCGTTAACGTAGTCCTTTTAGCCTGGCGTGGCACTGCGTGGTGTTGGTCAACTGTCTCCTCTTAAAAAACTGTATGAAGCTCGTGTTTATGAAGTACAGCTGAGCAACGGAGTACAATTTATTTTGAACCCACTGTGTCATTAATCTGTTGGTCGGAGCTGTGCTCTATAATCCTACACTGGCTAAATTGCCCGATCGTACAGGAATGATTTTACTTGAATGATCATTGTTGATCGAGTAACCATCAAATCATTCAGTTTGGTAACAAGCTTCTCCACTTCGGACCGTGATAGTTTGATTACTGATTCCGTGTCGCCGCTATACAGCAGGCTGTTACGTTACATTCAACTGTTCAGAAAATGAACCCACTTTTCAGTTTCAATCTACACAGGTTAAGTTATTGATGGTTGAGAAGTGTGAATAAATAATCAGCAAACAAACATCTCATTACACATCATCGAGTGGTTTTCATTCATTATGAAATTAATGTTTCATTCAATTGAACTTTCGTACAGTTCCATAGTCAACAATCCTAACATTGTTGGCCAGCCGAAGCCTTCACCAAACGATCGAGCACCTCCAAATTTTATGGAGAAAACACTAGTAGAACTTGAAAATATTCAAAACATAGGGTCTTTACTGAACCTCAGAGCGGGAAGATTTGAATGCAGCTTAACTCAAATTTCACCTAGCTGTTATGGATAGATATTTACGAATGATTCCTTGATCCGCCAGTAGAAGAAGAAAACTTGCTTTATCTTAACGCATGACAGTTGTTATCTTCAATTACAATACATGTAATAATCATGGTCTCAGAGACCGTCTTATGAGTTCATCCTCCGTAACTTTTAGGAAATAAATCAAATAAGGCGTTTATTAAGGGGTTATTTTATCAACAAACAAATGAGTGGTAGGCAAACATGATGTAAAAATATAACAGTCGCAAAGATTTCATAAACCAGGAGAAACATTTCATAAACCAAGATTCAACAAAGATTATGTGACGATAACAGTGATAAATTATTCTACGTATGTATAACAAATTTATTAAATAATCAAAAATAACCAAGTGAATAACAGCAATAATAATAATTAATCAATAAAGCCATATTCAATCATGACTTTACTTCTCAACTCCCATGCAACTGCACAATACTGAAATGAAACTCATTTTTTTCTTTCCGATTATAACATAGATCACACCTTTGGTTTCCAGCGTCGTAGGGTCGACATTTTTAGAGCCAAAAGGTCAGACCTCATCTTAAACAACCATCTACGAGATTGGAAATTACCCACATGCTCCAATTGTATCATACCACCTTTTGATCTCAGGGCAACATATTGAGGGTAGTTTTGGGAACCAATGGCTTTTTGTAAAAACTCATCGTTTATAACTGCCGAGATTTTTTCAATGCTAACATCAATTAATCGTTTCCACTCTCTCAACTCCTCGTCCTTCCCCAATGAGATTGCGTACTTTCTTCTCAGGATGACCCATTCATTGGCCCAATAAACATTCAATTCTATACACTTGTTGGCTGGAAAAATGGGCAAGCACTCTGGCCGTAGCTTCATAACTTAATAAATGTAATTAAAATGCACGCGCAAAGTGTGCAAAAATAGCGGCTTCATTTGTGTCTCTAGAAACAGCATGTATGTAGTTGGAAGCACATCTCGAGAGGGAAAAAACCAACTTGATAAAATACCGCACAACAAAAAATTGAGCGGCCGACTGCATTAATACCTTCATCTTTTCCTCGAATAAGATGTGTGATGCGACATGAACTGATTCCACATGGTTGCAATAGCCAGCTTAGCCACTCAACTCTTATCTTGATGGTGGGGGCTGAACGAGAGTGTAGGTGTCAATAAAACCCCTAAAAACCTAAACCTGTTTACCACGTCGATGCTTTTCCCCCCGTAATGCCATTTTTCTTTAGCGCTAGGCTTGCCACCATTATTGATCCGCCAGTAGTCCATATGGATAGATTTGACTTCTGTCGCAGTTTTGAAAATCATTACACACCTCACCTTTCCCCCACAACTGCTGAGAGGCTACTGACCATTGATCATGCATATGGCGGGAGGGGTAGGCACGATGACTGCAGCACTAGTCAAGAAGTTAAAAAAAAAAAAAAAAAAAAAAAATTGGACCAGGCGCATGGGGACTTATTTCTTCAAAAATGGAAGGTCTAACGGACGCCCAGAATTGGTTTGGTGAAGCCTTCACTGCTGTCTTCAGCATGGCCAGAATTTCGCGATTGCTTCGTCGTCGCTTTGGATCTGAGGTTTGATCAAAACTCTGGAGTTCATCGATATCAACGGGTTCAGGGTGGCCAAGAGAGGGCAGCGGGAGGCAGGTAGGGATGTAAACAGGAGGTCGCACTCGCTGAGTTAGTGAGTTCTATAGTTAGTGAATCAACCAAACTGGACCTTACGTCACCACCCTGTGCCGCTCAGTCGGTTTCCATTTCGACGTTCCGAAACACGTTCCCGCTCAATAATTTCGGTCGAAAAGTGCGTTTTAAACCGTTCCAAGACTCAGCGGACGGAGTAATACTTATCTCAGTGGTACTCCAGTATGGAATCTGAATTTGGGCGTGACGCAACGTTCGAACGCTACAAGAAAGCATACACAAATATCAGAAAATTGACGAGCAACTTGGACGTCTACAAAGATCAAGCGGTAGAATTTGTGTGTTTTTCCCGCTCAGTTTATCCCCGGTTGAAAGTGTTCCAATCTTGATACGGAGTAAACGCTTCTTTACAAGAAGATTAAACGGCTTTCTTCTTGGCTAATTTTCTCATCCGCAGAAAGAAGATACATTTTTCGGAACACTAACACCTTATCCAGCGTAATGAATAGCACGAGATTTGACAATTTAATCAATTGCAACGGCTTTGGTTTTAATAGTTATTTTTTCGTGAAGTCTGGCGCCTTTTACAGATCAAGTAGGTAGGTACCTACGATTATTAAGTATGCTTTCTTTGAAATATAGTTCTCTCCTGCGCATTTTGTTTACAAATTTGATAGGTACCTAATCAAAGAATTTAACCCGAATATCGGAATTAATGGATTCATTTTTCTAACGTTTCGTTCAAAGATGAATAATATTACAAACACCGGAGGGAACCCGTGCTTTTCACAAGTAAACAAACTAAGTGATCGCTCGTGGCTTATGCTAATATGAAAATTCATATTCTTTGATGAATTTTGAATCATCGAATTGTTTGAATTTGGATAAACTGTAATTATCTTCAAATACTCTTCTGTACTCAATTCAAGTTAGAAAATTGGTGTGACGAAATAGGATGAGATCTGATAATGTGCAAATGTTATTTTTATAACAGAAATTTAACACTGAGCTTTTTTGGCGTCATACCAAAATGTAAGACCATTTTGTTGACCTTCATCCATAAAGCTCATGTAAATGCTATCCTATCAAGCCCAACTAGGAACGTATCTTATATAAATTTAGAAGAACCCATACATATATTTCGATTGAGCGAGACTCGTTGAAGGATTCTTCAGGAATTTTCAGTCGAGGGCGTGACGTAATTTTTTTCAGTGAGGTTAGATAAATAGAGATAGGCTGTTACAACGTCCCATGAATGACGACGTAATTCCCCTCGAAAAGCTGTTGATCCAGATCAGATGCGCTCGGAAAACCCTACTCCCTTCAGGGCTTTGTGTATGGCCCTGTGCGGGTATTTACCCGACGCCTTGATGAAACCTACAGTGCTACCTATGGCTCATGAAAATTCAAGAGATTAGCGAGAGCTGAACAACTTCAAGAGAACCCATTAAGGATGACGGGGGAGATTACTGGAAACAGGAGGTGAACAATGAACATATCAAAATCTTAGGTGTGATGGATAGAAAGCAAATTGCTGATCTCTGTCTGGTCATTCTTCTATAATAAAAAAGGGGGGGGGGGAGGAAACCATCTGACACTGAGGGAAGCAGCTTGATGTGAGTGAGGAGCAGTGTCAGTGGGTATGCAAGGCTGCCTGCTTGTGGACGGAGAAGGATGGGAGGAGCATCAACAGGTATAGATATATTATTCCCTTAGGTTTACAAGGTGACTGGCTATTCGCGTTACAAACTTTTTCAAACTACGCTACAAACAAAATCTTGTAGGAAATTTGATGCTGAGCAAAAAAGCCCTCTTCACCATGATCCGATTCCTAACAGTTTCCCAGGTATTTCGATTTTTAAGGATTTCAATAAATTTAGAACTTTCTGTCAAAAAAAAAAAAACCATAAAACCCTGAAACATTATTTCTACCCCAAATGTAAGGGTGCCAATCGAATCAACGTGAAATCTGCTACTGAATACAACCTCAGTCAACACCATGAAAGAACTGAGGTGGAAGCAGTATTAACCACAAATGAAACAAATCCGAAATTTACGAAATTAGGTAAATTCCCCCGAATTCAAAATTTACGAAATTTGGCCAATTTTGACCAGGGAAGGTGCTGGTTCATGACAGAGTAGGAATCACTCTTCTTGACGTTGTACTCGAAGCTCCGAAAGGGACAGATTTTATGCATTGACGATGGGTACTGAGATGTCAATGAGAAGGGGGGATTGAGCCAAGTCCTCCACAGTGACTGGTTACCCCATGCAAACCACGGCATTAGGAAGTGAGGAGACGATGAGGTCCAGGAAATAGTATAGTGGCTGTCGTAGGAAATAGACAGGTTGAGGAACTGGAGAGACTTGAATACTGCATGGGCTATTGACGAGCGAAGGCTGGTGGGAGAGCTATACGTTTGTTCCAAACTTGGGACAGCGCCAGAGCAAAATAAAAATAGGCAGTGCCAACTTCACACTATCACCGACCACTTTTTTCAAATTTGTTCAAAATACGCTGGCTGTCTCGTTTTCCAATGTTTTGAAATTCTAATAAAAATTCTTTGAATTTGAAACAGAGCACCAGCTCAAAATGCAAGGGTAGTGTCAGTTTGACACCAGCGCCCTCCATTATTCCAAATAACCTCAAGTGCGTTGGTTCGTTATTCTCCTGTCTCAAAGGAACTTTGGTTTGTTCCACATTTGAACAAAAAGGAAGGACAGACCACAAAACCTACTCCATAGGGAGCATCCAGAGAACCATTATTATAATGCTCATAATTATGGTGTTAAAACAACACCACCTGGATTTCTTGGTTACTTAAAGTCAAGTCCAGGGAGAGATTTTGCAACCGGCCGGTTTAAAGCATAATTTTTCCGTTCTAATTGACCCCTTCGGTCAATTAAAAGACACCTATAAAATTGCATATTATCAAGGTGTCCCTTGGGGCCCGCTAGGCTCTTCTCGCCTTCCTTCTTCCCCCTTCTTCTTCGAGGGTCGAGGAATTACTTCATTCGCGCAAAATACCTAACTTTGCCTTAACATCAGCTACCCCAGAGGCGCGCTTTTTGAAATCACCAACCAGCTGTAATGTCACAGAAATCTAGTATCTGGAAGTCGTCAGAGAGGTAGAGAACGCATGTACGTAGTTGGCGGGCGAAAATGGCACAGCTAACAAATCGCAGGAGCGCTGGCCGACTCGGGGCACCCGCAGGCCTAACTGGGCAAGCAAGGATTGGGTATCAATGCGCCCAGAGAAGATGCCGTGCATGGATGACATGTACGCGAGGGCCCAGTGGGCAGAGGGCACATCCTCACGACAGGCCCCAAGCTTGAAGGTCAGGTAGCAAAGGAATGCGCGGTACACCTTGTTGAGCTGGTCCACATTGCATTCCAGGTGAGGCTAGACAATAGCCTGGTAGAGGGCAACGTGGGCAGTGGTGCTGGTGAACTCCCTGGTGTTACAAACCCAAGGACACGCGTAGCTCGAGAAGATGCCTCGGCATTGTGTTCATTGAAGGTCAGCTTCCTGTCCAAAAGAGCACCTAGGTTGTAGACTACGGAGGGACGTCCAAGAGCAACACCGTTGGTGCTAAAAGGGTGCATATATGGGGACAGCAAGCGGCGGTGCGTCATCCCTGAACATTTGTCTGGATTACGAGAAACGACTCTGAATGAAGTCATCAAGTTGCAGAGTAATGGAGTCAGAGGGATCGAGCACCTGAAGGAAGAGCAGCAAGGAGGAGCGTCTGCAAATATGAGATGATAATCATATCATCTGACGCTCACTGTAATATTACATTTTGCTTTCATGAAAGAAAGGTATGCCATATATGCTGCATAGGACGCGCTACTCCTGAAATTATGCCCCTAGCACTATTATAGTGCTATATATATGTCATATAATATGACACGTTCAGATGCTGAATCAAACAAATAATTTGCAAATTTGAGCGTAGAGAGGGCGGGCTCTGCCAATTTTTTATTGAGAATTTATAAAACAAAACAAAACTCGCGAACACGAGGGTCACGACAGCCAGCTCCTTGTGTCTTCCTGGTATGTATTTTTAACGACTCCGATGTTCGGTTACCACGCGTTACATGTTCACCAGCATTGAGTTGCAGCACAAACCGAGCAGCTCAATTGCAAGCATTCAGGGGTCTCTGCGTGGTGACCCTAAATCACAATGGCCCGGTTTTCCGTCTACTCGTAGGGAAATCGCCGGCAATGCGCCTTAACTCGTATAGCGATCGAGAGACTGCCCCACAGATCCTTGTCACTTGGGTCTGCCATGACGTCCGATTCAACCGTCAAGCCCAAATTTTCTTCCCAGTTAACCAGCTCAAGCACATCATTTCCACTTTCAACGGAGGCAAGCCGGCCATTTCCACTTTTTGGAGTGACTTTGTACAGCAACATTATCATGGTTTTGTCAAGGCTAATCTTCATCACTTGTGCCGCCACTCACAGCAGTTTTTACCTCATTCAATCTATCTCGACCTTATCTGGCAGCTCATGGATGAAACAAACCCTGTAGAGCTGTCAATCGTCAGCATATATCTTAAACGACGTACGTCGGTGAGAGGGTGATTGGCAGCTGTCGGAGATACACGATGGAAAATTTGGCAGACAGCCCAATGGAGACCCAATATCTGTTGCAGCGACTTCACTGGCGCTACAGATACATACATTTGAAAATCTTCTGCGTACAAGATCTACAGGGTGTCACGAGTTGTTCTACCTCCTTCCCTCGTCGTCCAAATGGGAGTAAACAACACAAATTGTTCTGGAAACTTCATATTTTTGGCAAGGATCTCAAATATTGCGCACCCCGCACAACTCTAACTTTTTTATTTTAGATGGGAAACCCACAATTTTCAAATGGTGGATGGTGGTGAACTTTAATGTGTGGCACATGAATTTTCTTTGTTTTTAACGCTGATTCACAAGATGCTATCCGTTTCATGATTCGACTGAATTTTTGCGGAATAATTTTGCGTGAAAAAATAATCTTTTTCAGTGCGGTTGCACAAGATATCATAGGTTTGTAAGGTTTTTTTTATTACTCTTCATTTCCTTCCTATTTATTAAAAAAATGATATTTTAATTGCAAACGCGAAATAAACTAATTTTGATCATTATTCCGCAAAAATTGAGTCGAATCAAGAAACGGATAGCATCTCGTAAATCAGCGTTAAATAGCAATGTAAATTCATGTGCCATTGGGAAGGTTTTTCTAAGACGAGGACCATTCTTACATTGTTTTTGATCGGATAGATATAATTCAAACCAATTTAAGAGCCTTCCAGTAATTACTACTTTTTCCTGTGGCTCAAAGTAATGAAACCATCACGTTTTCATCAGTCTTAAATCACATGCGATCCCAAGGCTATTGGAAGGCATTCTTTTCCGAAATGATTTATAAATGTGGTTTTGAGAAGATGGGGTCGATGGTATTTCAAAGATTTAAACAGTATTGACGCTCGCCGCTCGTATTTTTCCTCGACATTTTCTGATCAGCCCTCGTCTATGATTCAGTAACACTAAGCTGTGCCAGGTTATCATCACCATCGACTAGGGATTCTCTTCGGCTTTGGAACCTTAGACATGCAAGATTTCATTCATACTGAGAGCTCATAATCTGGATATGAGTACTCCCCAACCTTTGCATCGTCGTTTTGGTGCGTCGTGGTTTTTCTAAAATTCAGATAACAATGAACCACAATCGGAAGTGGTAATAATGGTGACGATAACAGTCCTAATCTTGGTTTTTTTAATTTTTCAGTCGGAGTATGGGCTGTCTGAGGACCAAGTGGCAGGTAAGCTTTGGATGTTACTGTTAATTGTAAGACCACCCCTCTTACCCCTATACACGCTCAATGCGGGGTGCGTGCAACAGTCTGCTTCTTTTGACGAAATGCACTCATTTGCACGCCCTTCAAAACTATATAGGACGTTATGAATAGAAATAGACATCCTCCTCCCTCTTCCAACCAAACGCTTCGATCATCCGCCCACTCAAAAACAGCAAAACATCTCGTAGTGAAATCAGACTCTGGGAATGATAATATAATAATTTAGAAATCGATGCTGGACCAAAGAGTACATATTTCCTTAGTATCAGTGGAGAAAATACTTATCGCGGGTATAGATTGCTAGAATCTTCAGCATGTTTGCAAGTTGCTAAACTCCAAAATTGTCAAATAGTGGATGATGGTGAACTCTGAAGAGTGGCACATGAATTTTCATTGTTTTTTTACGCTGATTCACGTGATGCTATTTATTTCTTGAATCGACTCAAATGTTGTGGAACAATGGCCGAGACTTGTTTATTTCTCGTAAAAAAAAAAAAAATATATATATCAACTTTTTTCAGCGCCTAAGTTCGTTTCTATTTCTTTCCACAGAGGTTAGTTATTCCTCGGATCAGGAGCATGGAGGAAATGGGGGAAAACAGTGAGTGTGGAGTGTCCCGGACTCATTCCAGTCGATTCAGCGTCTAAAATTTAGTGGAAAATGATACCCCAAACGCCTAGGTACCAAAAATCTCAAAAATCCATTTTTCGAGAAAAAAAAATTGTATGGTTTGATTGGGTTGAATAGTTACAAGGACCAACTACAGTCGGAAACGGGTCCCTGACTAAAATTTCAAATTTTTAGAAAATTTGCTATTCTAATCCAACCAGAAGGTATGTTGTCGACACCATTGACTGCGTCCGGTATGCGACTTCAGCTCTCAATACATCACTGCTCTGCTGGTTTAGTATGCAGTGGGGCTCTGCCAGTATCATGATTTCAAGATGTACACTCTCAAGTCCCTGGATCCTTTCTGGTACATTTATTTAACCTCATTAGACTCCATGTAATTCTTCGTTCACCTACGATTCCTCATTTTAGATCCCCCCCCCCCCCCATTACGAAATAACTGCCCAACCCAAACATCACGCATGTGCAATAAAGAAACAGGAAAACTACTCACTATTCACTATGCGTAAATTAGGTACAGTTTAAACGAGTTGGAATTACCGTAATCGGTTAGTTGCTTAAAATTATCATCAAAACTATCGCCTGTGTTTTCTATATTTACTCGTATCAGTCGATCCAATTATTTATTGTATAATCCCGCAAACTTTTCCTCCAGCGGCCTTTACAAAAACGCCGTGTATTATAGTGCCAACCCAGTGTACCCTAAGTTTAGGAAACAAATTAAGAAGACGCTTTTTGATTGTTGATTTTTCAGTTGATTATTGCATGTTTCAAGTAGATTATTTAAGGAATAACCAACTCAAATCTGAAATTTGGTTAAGGACCCATTTCCGGCTCTAGTTGGTTCTCGAAACTTTTCAGCCCGATCAGACCAAATTTGGAAGAGGTATGGGTGAAAATGTATTTTTTGAGAATAGATTTTCAAGACTAGGCATGCGGGGTGGCTTTGGGCATGACTAGATAGGTTTATTATTCACGAAATAACCAACCATAATGAAATAGAATAGAACAAGTTTTCCAAAATATCATAGAAGTGTACTCAAAATAAACTATACATAATTTTGAAATATTCTGAAAAAATTGTTATTGTATTGTTTAGTAGCTTGAGAGACTTCTAGTTGGTCTTCAAGTTTTCAGCCCGATCGTGCCAAATTGGAGGGGGGGGGGGGACATCTTCTAGGTACTGCCGAAGTTCGGCTTCCGCCATCTAAGCTTAACCTTGAGTCATCGTTGTGATTTCTTATCAATTACCAAATTTGAAACAATTCTAATTGTAAGAAGTCTAAAAATTACCCATGACATTTTTCATTGAATTCCATTCTTGAACCCCTCCTTCAGGAATGTCATCGGTGGTTGATTTTACTGTTTCGAATGGTTATTCCTTCTTGTAAGACTAATACAGCGTGGGGATGAAACCACTTTACGTAACAACTTCCCCTGCTGGGCTCCCGATCGACCTCTGCATGATTATCTCTCATCTCTCAAACTGCCGAACACTTGATTTATTTTGTTGACCCACTTTTCACGTCACAATCACCCTTTGTTTCAGAATTCAAGGAGGCTTTCATGCTTTTTGATAAAGACGAAGACGGAGCGATAACAATGGCTGAACTAGGTGTTGTCATGCGTTCTTTAGGACAACGACCAACAGGTGAGATATATCGATACAGGCTACAGAAGTCGCATTCTCGATTTGCTACCTCAAGAAACTAGAATGCGAATAAGTGACGGCATTTTCACGGGTACCAACTAACTATCATCCGGACAAACATAATATATTACATTATTTTGTCGCAATGAGGGTCACAACATCCAAAATAAAAAGAAGATAGGGGTGTTGTCACCAAAATACACCATTAAATTTAAAATAACACAAGTAGCAGGTGAAAATAGTACGGGTTGAACAATAACGTATCTTGAGGAGTCTTATATAACAACTAACAGAAAATGGGATTTAGAATATTAAATAATTATCAAAGATTTAAGTGCGTATTTCGATTGCTTCCAAGGTCTCTCTTGGACTATGACTCCCTTTATTGGTTTACGAGTGATGATCGAATGAGAGCTACGATACGACAGCTGGGGCACCTGAATATTTCAAATACAAAGGCATTGCCTTTTTCATTTACCTGTTATAATTTATATAAGTATTCAAGTCTAATGAATTAATATCATGTCAATTATTTTTATCGGATCGACTATTATACTAATCGTGTACCTTTCATCTCAGAAACGGAGTTAAGAGACATGGTGAGTGGAGTTGACCAAGACGGCAATGGCTCCATTGAATTCAACGAATTTCTTCAAATGATGTCGAAGAAAATGAAAGGTGCGGAAGGCGAGGACGAACTGCGAGAAGCCTTTAGGTTAGTTTAACCCTCTAATATATCATTTCTCGAATGAAAAGGAAAATTGCGTTGTTGGATTACCAACAGGCGACTTCATTTTTTGAAAGTTCTTCTTTAAAAAATTTAAAATAAAAAGGGGAAGAACGGAGTGCGATAACCTCATTCAACTTGAACGTTTTTTGACTTGAATAAAATCAATCATACATTCAATAAAATAGGCTGTAAACATGACGAATGTTCATGTATTCACCAATATAATTCGATTCAGCATCCACGTTTACATCGAAAACAATAATCGACTCCCCCTGTTGAGCCAAACATCGGAAAATATCATTTTCTCGCCTATTTTTACTGTGAATTGGTCGCAATGTTTTGCACTTCATGCCGCTTTATAATTTAATAGAAGGGAAAAGATGGTTTCCAAGGAGTGTATTCGATACTATCATTAAGAGTTTTCTTCGGCAGATTACCCGCAAAATTTTTAAAAAGCGCATGACCGCTTACTAAGCTACTGGTTTACACAGTTATACTGCTAAAATGAAACATTTCTTCCAAGGGTGGTGAAAGTAGAGAACATTCACTCATCTAAAAAACAAAAGAAAACAACATGAATCAAAGTTTGGGATTCACTCTTCCTTGGTGGCGACGGATCATTCACTAATTGCTAACTCGTTTGTACTTATTCCCGACGTATCTTCTATCATGCTCCCATCCTTCCGTCCTGATTTCTTTGCCGGTTGAACAATAACAATACATTTATGTACGTACGATTAAACAAAGCGTTATTTAAGGCTAGTTTACTCAGACTACGTACGAATAGCTCCTAGTATTATCGTGACAGTTATGTGGTTGGTTATTCCTCGGACTAGGCGCGTGGAGACCCATTTCATTGGATTCAGCGTCCAAAATTTAGTGGAAAATGATACCCCACACGCCTAGGTACCAGAAATTACAAAAAAAAACCCATTCAAAGTAGATAGATAGATACCCATTTTGACCCGAAACTTCTTCCGGTGGGCGCCAATCGTTCCGGGACAAGTCTCATTGGATTTAGCGTCCAAAATGTACCCCCCTCCCACCTTTGGTCTGAAAGCGGGTCCCTAACCAAATGTTCTTTTTTAGTAAATTATCTAATACCGAAATCGGCGTGGACGGTGGACGGACATTTGCTTAGTTTGATCTAGACACCTTGAAAAACCCAAAAAAGAATGTTGGGCCGAATCGGAGGGATTGACTTTCTGCATGAAAACATAGGTTGATTATTCAAGGAATACCTAACCAACCAAAATTGCAACTAAGAAATGGATAGAAAGTATGCTAAGACGGGCCTGGACAGGTCTACAACCTATCGGACATGATCCATCAGCATGGGAAATTAACAACAATAACAATGAACTAGGTATAAAATCAATGTCCTGCAAACAATGAGCACATTCAAGTAATTGATAAATTGAATTGAAAATGAATTTTGTTCAACAGGGTGTTTGACAAGAACAATGACGGTTTGATATCGAATTCGGAGCTTCGTCACGTCATGACCAATCTTGGAGAGAAGCTGTCCGACGAGGAAGTTGATGACATGATCAAGGAGGCTGATCTGGACGGAGACGGCATGGTCAACTATGATGGTAAAACATCGTTTTCCAATTACGTACCCTTAATCGGTGATTTAAGTATGCTTATTGTATGAGGAAACACCAGCAACCACTTTACATATGGTTTTTACTGGGTACGATTAATACGTATATCCCGAAGAGAAATTCTTTACTTTAGGGGGGTGGAATGTGGGGGTGTGCTTAAAAGTGTTGTAGAGTCGTTCTGTAAATCCATAAAAATCAGATATTGCCGCACAGCTCTACCACTCATCGCTACGTGAAAATTCCGCTCAACTTATACAAAGATTTTTGTCGTCGTATAATTTGTCGTTTCCCTTCATTTTTAAAACTCCTTCCGCTTGCCCGTTGTTCTCACATTGCTCCTCTTGGCAAGTGTAGGATGAGAGAGGCCTACAGAAGAAACTGGGTGAGAAAACAAAGGTTTGTAGAGACTGTCGCAGTAAAATTCCCAAAGAAAATGCTGAGAGCACCAAGCGAGGCCAGTCGCCTCCGGCTACAGAACACTAATTTATATCTCCCATTGTTCCACGAACTCCTTTCATTCTCAGAGGGTTTACAGAGGGTTCCCGCTGAGCTCAGGGTACTAAACTCTTCTCTACTAGAGCCACTTTTCAAAAATGGTGTAATGTAATAGGGTAAATCTGCAGTGTTAGGGGTGGGTCGCCATATTGTCCGTTAAGATTCGATATACCGTACAATGGCAATAATCGATATGTGTATATTGTGTAACAATGCTATGTACTGATTATATATAGTACAGTATTTTTAATGGGATTGAAGTAATGAAATTAGAAATAATGTAACTAACCTTAATGACCATCGTCAGACATATTTATTTGGCTCTGCTTCTGGGCCGACATATATGCCTCATATAAGGAGGATAAATATTCGCCTTCAGAAAAGCTCTCGTCAGGTCGCTAGTGTCAGAATGAGCTCGTTTACAGATGTATTCCATTGAGTATGAGTCGAAATGATCACTGAAGGGCCAATTAGATGAAACCCTTTGATATCCGAGCAGGTTCCTTCAATTGCATTTGTGTGCACATCTCTGGGTTATTGAAACGAAGAGAACCGCGTGTTGCAAGGGCCCTTCATCTGCTAAACAGTGGTGAGACATTCAACAGTGCGAGTAAATGATGAGACCTGGCAGTATAAAGACACAAACAAAATTGATTATCATGTTGTTATCGATATATCGAACCGTATCAGGCAGTATGGCGACCCGTTCCCGACCCTGCAGGTTAGCCATGTTATCGGTTAAAACATCTACAGTCACTACCACTCTTCAAACGTAATAATACTGAGTGTCTTCTTGGATTTCTCTGTAATTTGCTGACGGAAACAATCGGATGACATCAGATGTTTTAGCATGAAGCTCCTCATACCTAGAAATAGGTTGTTAAAAGTACTTAACAGAGATAAAAAGAGTCTAAGAGTCACCTATTCTATTCGTAATACAGTTCAAATTCGACGTTTACGTCGATAATGTTATCCCCTGTAGAGTATAGTAGAGAATATAGTTTTCTCCAGGTTTTCCAGGCGTTTTAAAAAATTATTATTATTATTATTTTTATCCAAGAGATCTAATGACTTTATAGTAGCATGGAATCGCTTCCAAATTTTCGTCCTGCAAACTTTGGCCAAGCTGACTTCAGCTGCCACCCCACTGATGCCCCAAGCTTTTCAGTAGTTTTCTACCGACAGATCACAGCTATAGTCAGTTTGCCCAAGCGGATCATTGTAGGGCAATTCTGAATTCATTATTCGAGCTTCTATATGAGTTAGGTTCCCAATTCTGCCCGCAAGCAGCTCAGTTACCGAGAACTTTCCCCTACCAGCTCGTTGACGAACTGTTCACATCAGCTCAGTTACCGAGCAAGTTTCCTCTACCAGCTCCTTGACAAACTGTTCACATTAGGTTTTCCACCCGTATTTTCCAAACTACTATGTTTCGAGAAGCGTGCTTATACCGTGAAAAACTTACGAGTTTTTATTTTTACAGAGTTCGTCACTATTCTGACATCAAGGAAATAAAACGGAAGATGATGGAACCACTTCGACGCCCGTCCGTCCGAAGATTGAACGAACGAGCATAGCGTTACTTTGCTTTTTCCCGCACAAAACCTAAAATATTTTGAAGAATCCCCGGAAACCCACGAGGACGAAAGACACGATTTTCGATGTATTTTGTGATGAAAAAAAGAATTGTTTTTTGAAAAGAAAAGTTTTTTAAAGGATTTTTATGAATTATATTTTCTCAACGTGTACGCTCGATCAAAGATTTACCTGAAAACAGATTAAGCGGTATTCGGGATTTATAATCCCTCCGGGTTTTTGGTTGGTTATTCCTCGAATAATCAACCTATGTTTTCATGATAATGGTCAACCTCTCCGATTCGGCTCAAAATTTTTTTCTGGACGTTTCATGATGTCCTGATCAAAAAAGGTCGATGTCCGTCCGCCGTACGCCGTACGCCGTCCATCGTCCGCGCCGTTTTTGGTAGTAGAAAATTTTCTAAAAATCTGAAATTTGGGTCAGGGGTCTGTTCCCTGCCGAGACGGGTCCTCGAAACTTTTCAGCCCGATCGAACCAAATTTGGGGGGGTAGGGGTCAAAATGTGTTTTTTGAAAAATGGATTTTCGAGATTTTGGGCGATCTAGGCGAGTAGGGTGTCATTTTCCACTAAATTTTGGACGCTGAATCCAATAAAACGGGTCCCAGAACGATTGGCACCCACTGGAGAATGTTGATGGAATATCATACATTCCATGTAACATACGAACTACATTTTGCTCTCCTCAGACTATTAGTGGTCATGAGGGTTTGCAGCTCTGTTCATTTAAGTCTCAAGTCACTCCTTCTTCTAGAGTTGTAAGAAAGTGAGTACGAAAATATATACTTCAAATTGTGATCCGGGAGTTATAATTCCCATTTTCTCACCAAGAAAGTTCAAGAGAAGAAATGGGTCAAATTAGGTATTAAATACAAACATAACAAATTTTTTTACCCATTTTGAATATGTTTTTTCGGGATTTCTGCTATCTAGGCGTGTGGGGTATAGTTTTCCACTAAAGTTTGGACGCTGAATCGATTGGAATGGGTCTGGGACCCGCTACACCCACTGTTTCCCCCATTCGAGGAATAACCAACCCGTGTGTAAGAATTTGCAGATTTTTTCAGGTGGGTGCTTTGAAAATGATGGAATACCAGCAAGAGATTGTTCAGCAGTAAACAGTTATAAAAAATTATAAAGCTGAAGCCCCTAGGAATAATAGGTAAACACACTATGCATGATCAGTTGAGAGCTCAAGAAGACATGAAATCTGCGTGTTTCTGCTTCAAGAGATAAAATATTAGTTGACCTAATCGTTACTTTCACTCTCAAATAAAAAATTCGGTTTACAATGATTTCCCGCTATTCACTCACCTCAGAAAAAACTATTCAATTAATTCAATTAATAAATAACTACCGTGTACGGCACTAACATGACAAATGAAGATGGCAGATATTAGGTCCTACTTCATTGCCAGCTTATATTTATCATTTTAAGCCGAAAATTATAGTGTCATGAGACACATTTACTCAGTGCTAATAATCGTTATTATGACTAACCGTTCAATTATATGTAATTTGAGATTGGGGTCTTCAAATATATGTTAAAAACCAGGGGTACAAAAAAAACTATTAAAAAATTACGGACAAGAGAAGAAAATCTCTGTATCTTCCCCTTTCGTTATCAAATGGGTCCGATATAGGCCTTCCAGATATTTTTTCTTCCTGCAGTCGTGGAATACTATGTAAATTAGGCAAAACCTATAGGGGGTTTGAAGTATTCTATAGAAGTGCAATGGAATAAACACAAAAAAGTCCACTGGAATCAACTTTGTTGAATGGTGTTCATGTTTAAACATAATGCGAATAATGTATTATTTGTTGTGTTCACCTGCCATCATGTTCGACATAAGGTATGACTATTGAATATACTTATCGTAATGGACGATACCATTGTCAGTTCAATGTGATTACGAGGATAATTCAAAAATAAATTGTTTAATAGATTAATAAGAGGATACAGATTATTACAGTGTCACATAGCTATAGTGTTTGTTTTATAATCGTAAATTTTAAATATGTTTTGCACAGGACCATTTGACTCTAATATTAGGTTGAGAGAGGAGAACAATATTGCTGTATTAAGGATAAAACTAAAAATCAAATATTAATAAAATATTCAATAAGAAAGCCTATACGCAATGTTATACTAAAGTACGAAGAAATACCTAGCTGTAGGCTAAATTTAGAGCATCTAGAAATGCTAAGCCTATGGCAATAATCATTAGTAACGAATAAGTGAAATGAAATTAGCTCTACAAAAAGCGTTTCATTGAGAATGTCGCTATGATGACTCACTTTTACCGGCAAAATGGCCGTTTTTACTCCATCGTTTCATACTCGGGTTGTCGGGTGTCTCGATGTTAGTTCAAGTTGAATTATTTACCTATCATTTATGCATTTACGGTGGAATTAGATACCGCCTGAGTATTTCAACGTTGGATCAGCCCGTTAAGGAGGTAGTGTGCGTTGCAATCGTTGGCCAAGGATTAAAGGGAGGCAATAATGCACCTACTTGAAGAATTGAAGTTGATGTCAGCAGGAGTGGGTTGGGGTGAATGAACGTTCTACTCATTGAATCAACAATATTAGAGAGTCGGTAGTATGGGTAAGAGGCTGAAAATGGGGACATTCAATACAGCGCACGGTATAGCTAACAACCATCTTTCTGTATGAAATGGGGAAGTCTTGCCTTTCAGACCCTGCCTGGAATTGATATGCCCGTGATAGGTAATGAGCGACCTATCACGTTCAGTGCATAGGTACATTGAGAATCCCCTATATTAGACCGCACGATGCCCTGCCCTGCTTGTTTTGGCAACAAATTAACATTAACTATGGCCTTAAACTTACCTCTCATCGCTTATATTAAAGATACTTAGTGTCCTTGGTCGATGTTAGTGGGGATTCAAGTAATCAGGTCTGCCTTGGTAAGCCAAAGCAAAAGATACTAATAAGAAGTAATGAGTTCCGCGAGGGATTTTTTGATCAGGATATTGAAACGCTTTGTTGAACGAACATCAATTCGAGACCAATCACTGATCCTCGAATGCTTTTCTCGTACAATGATAATCGAAAGGAAGTGAATTTTTTGGGGAATGAAATACACACTCATTTCCATTTGGTTTGAAATGAATCCTTTGATTTGAATTTGAACGCATTCAAAAAATAATTAATAAAAGACAAATGAAGGCGGCGACCAGTGTAGTAGGGCTATTTCGAGTCCGCCAAACGAATATTCTTCAGTTGATATCAAATTGAAAAAGCAAACTAAAAACTAACGAACTGAAAAAATTACATGAGGTAAATGCTGCAAAGCTGACATTAAATAAATTCGCAGGATATGTTTGATCATAGTATTGTGTAAACGGTTGAAGTATTTACTTATTATTTGTACATATATCCGACAGCTGAGAACATGAGCCGTTCAAGTGGACACATTGTTTGATGGAAATAAGAATGTTTCAAAATAAAAATTACGTACCCCAACCGAAGCTCTGTTGAAACCCCTATCCCCAATGACTTTCAGTTTCTAATGATCTAATTTCTAATGAAAATTCGTTATGGCCGTGCAGATAAAGGTGAATATGTAATTCGTGTTTCTTCTTGAGCCGAATGTTCTGCTCCTCTACCTTCAAAATATAATGATTTCCTTATGGGATATTTTAGGAAGAGACTGAACACTCAGGTTAGTCGACCAATAAGCTTGTTCTGTTGATTCTGAACACAGGGTGCTGGGGTTGTCAAGGGGGAGTAGAACTTGAGCGGCGGAGGACATCTAGTGCGGCGGAGGGGCTTCTAGGGGGGGGGGGGGGTACGCTACCTGAAATGTCCGCGCTCACCGGCTCATTGGCTCACATTGCATGCGAATATGAAGTCAGTGATCTGGTGCGCGTTTTTCTTAGTAGTTTTCTTATGCTACCCACAATCAAGTAAGTAATTTTTTTTGATGAATTCAAAATAATATTCAAAATTACTTATATGGGGAGTTCTGAAAAAAGACGAGGAGAGGAAGGTGGTTAGATAGCGATTATAGATTTTTCAACAGCAGTAATGAATTTTTGTTACAAGTGCAAGGAAGTCGGGTTTCAAGGGTGAAATGACCATAACGTAACTAACTCACCCCCGTTACATCCTTCAAATCACTCCCCGTGGTCTCAAAATGCAGCATAACCATGCTTTACATTACTTTGACAATTCCGCATCCTACCCTGGAAATGAATGAATCAAATGAAATCAACACTTGATTTGAGAGCGTAAGACCGCAGATGTGGCCCATAACATAAGGGAAACAGACGCTGCAAATTCGTTTAGAGGGGTTGGTTATTCCTTGGACCAGCAGCAGGGACACACTTCCCTAAATATGAAGATAGATACCCATTTTACCTGTAACCTCTTCCAGTGGTCACCAATCGTTCCGTAACCCGTCTTATTGGATTCAGTGTCCAAAATTTAGTCGAGAATGATACCCCACACGCCTAGATCGCCAAAAACTTCGAATATCCATTCTTCGAAATAGACACTTTGACACCATCCCCCCTCCCCGTCTACCCATATATTTTGAAAGAATGTTTTGGAGGTTTCTGATTTCTGGTACCTGAGAGCGTGGGGTATAATTTTCATCATATTCGTATTATCATATTCATTTTCTACTAAGTTTTGGACTTGGAGAATCGATTGGAATGAGCCTCCATGCTGTTGATCCGAGAAATGACCAACCCTTTGAAGCGTTTTTAGAGAATTGTCCACTACCGGACGGTGGACGGACATTTGCTTATTTTGATCTAGACACCTTGAAACGCCTAGAAAATTTTTTTTAGCTGAATCGGAGTGATTGAATTTTTGCATGAAAACCTTGATTGTTCAAGGAATAACCAACCAAAAGTACCATCATAGAAAACGTTTTGTCAAGAAATCCTCGTCCACAATTACATCAGAGCAACTCAGTGAGAAAGCAATTACAGCAATATGTAATGTTTATATTGATAAATCCTTCAGCTGTTCCAAAGGTGTTTTCAAAACCGTTTCAAACATTAACCGGCTACGATTTGTCCAATTTCTCTAATTCGAGAGCTCAGAATGACCTCGTCATCGTTGCGTCTCCGTGAATAATTTTGTAGGTAGGTACCTTCATCGAGGGAAATCAAGCGAAACCGCGCTGGAACAACTTGTGGTTACAGCCTCATGGTATCATTATAATTTCTCCATATTCGAATTGGAGGTACAAAGTTGAGAATGTATTCCCCCCCCCCCCCCCAAAAAAATTATTTGCATTTTTATTCTTTGTTGGATAGGATTAAAGATGCTGATTTCATGAAACAGGAACGAGTGGACTCCCAAGTTCCCTTTTGCGGTCCCAATTCATGGCCAATGCCTTGAAATTAACCAGCAATGTTGTAAAACCTGGGCTGCTTATCTGTTGAACAAAACGGCAATAATGATAAAATCCTAGGTCGTCGGTAAGACTCTACGTACCTATTATTATTATATTTGATGATGTTTGCGAATAATTTATACCTTATACAACTGTCAAATAAACTTTAAAAAAAAAAATGTATGCAGAAAATGTGTATGCACGTCTAATTGTATAGCTTAATTCTGTAGAAAAAAATTCTAGCGACAACAAAACAACTTATTGAGTCAGAAACACAAAAGCAAAGTATATCCAGACCGATAATTTGTTGCTATCGTCGCATGCACATGAAACATACTGGCTAAAACTGGTCCAGTTTTCCAAATTACTTCCAATTTACAGTATTATAAGATTTCCATAAGATAATTGTAGATTGTGGGGTTTAGGTTCAAATGGTTCCGTATGAGTTACATCGGGATACGATCGGGTATGCTCTGATGACGCGCAAACGCCAACATTTCTTTGCACAGCCATAATCTCCACAGTTGTGATCCGATTGAAACCAAATTCTCGGAAATCGTCCAGATTTATCCCGAGATAGGTCAGCTGTCAGTTTCATGAATTACAAGTGCATGACCATGGACTTATTTCTACATTGAATAGGCAAGCACTCGAAGATGCGCTTTCTTATAATAACGAGATTCGCGGTAAAATCGCTTCCCAGACAGGGGCCGGCTCATGCCATCTCCGTGGTACCTCTTTTGATTTGTTATTCCTCGAATGATCGTCCTGTTCTCAAGGTGAAGGTCACAAAAATCGACCATCACCCCTGGCCCCGTTTTTCGGGACGTTTCATGATGTCTAGAACAAAATCGCAGGGGTTGGTTATTCCTTGGACAATCGGAAAACAATAGATTCAGCGTCCAAAATTTAGTTGAAACGGGTCCCTGACCCAAATTTTAGATTCCTAGAAACTAACATACTACCGAAAACGGCGCGGACGCCGGACAGTGGACGGACATGGTACCTATATTGTTCTAGACATCATGAAACGTCCCGAAAAACGAGACCAATCGGAGATGGTCCCCTCTCCCCCGTCTCCCACCGCGTGATCTTGGGCATTTAGGGAAGAGGGAAACAAGAAAGTCAAAATGAGTTTTTCAATTTAAAAATTTTGGACGCTGAATCCAATGAGATAGGTTCGGGATACTCCACATTTCCTCTTTTCCCTATGCTCTTGGTCCAAAGAATAACCAAGCCCTGTGAATCTATTTGCATTTTTGTCTTTAATCATATGCGCCTGAACTTGCACAGGACAGGCGGTTGATCCCAGATGGAATAAACAGAGTGGTACCTATTACTGACCATACCTGGCCAACATCTGTTTGTTAATCCCGAATCAATGTGATGAGATGTATTGTACGGTATTGTAAAAATACTGTATTATAAAGCCGTAACAGGACAAAAACAATTTTTCCTCTCCACACAGGTCCGAAGTTGTCAAACGGACAAAGTTTTAACTTTTCGACAGCTCCTTCTCCTCTTGAACAGGACGAGCAACCTCATTCAGAGTCGTTTGAATGATGCACGGATTTCAAAGCGATGAAGTCCCGAATGCCTAATAGTTGTTGACCCTCCAAACTCAATGAAGCGACTGTGTACAACGTGGAGAAACTTGGGCTTGCGCCAGAACGTACAACGAGAACAACAACGTTAGGCAAGCGGGTATCATGGTGAGCCTTCAGAAGGATCGCTGTAATTGTAATCACAAACACTTTCCAATCTCCAATAAAAACCGACCACCTTGACAATCGAAAAGGTTTGATTACGTGTAACTCGGCAGTAGATAAAAAACTAAAAAAGCGGTGAAATATTCCTTAATGGTTCATTATTCCTGGTAGACCTCTCAAAAATGCGGGAGATATTTGAGGTCTTTACAGACCTAAGGGAAATATTATTGCGAGAGGCCCCGAAACGATACCGAGTCCGCACTTTATTCGAAGGTGAAAACCGTAAAGACAAGATCGCTATAAACTCAAGAGGCTGCTTCGCTCTCATACCTTCCTTTCGTTTGTGGCTTTACCCTACCTGCGTTCATGGTAATTGTGCCGAGGTCAAACTCAATCGATTTGGCGTTTAAAAGTTGAATGAAAAGTCGTACACCGCACGCCTAGGTCCCAAAAAACCCGTCAGTTTCGAAGTAAAGTTATTCGTTTTCTCCAGTACCCCGGAGGCAGGGCAGCAATCGGCCTAAAACCAACGTAACACCGTGACCAACTTGATTAACAATCAAAATTCGTGGGAAATGATGCCCTGCACACCTATGAAGGCTCTTTTCTAAATTACCCACTCCCACCCATTTCCTGTCACCGTTTTGGGCAGATAGTGGGTTAAAATTGTTTTGGGTTAAAATGTTGATGATGATTACATCTATGGGACAGTTACAAAGAGTCATGAGACTCTTCGTTCTCCACAAGACTCCATCGTTCGTCACAACAGTCTGTCGATGGAGTAGCACCAGCAGACTGTCGTCAGTTATCTCGTGGGGATCTCAGTAACCCTAGGCAAGGCGAGTGGTCAAACCCATCAATCCCTCAATGGTCACCACAGTCCGATTTTAGAGGAGTATCAGCACTTACACGCAGAAACTGTCATCAGTTATATTGTGGTGATCCAGGCAAGGCGAGTGGTCAAACCCATCAATCCCTCAATCGTCACCACAGTCAGCATATAGAGGAGTATCAGCACATACACGAGAAAACTGTCGTCAGTTATCTTGTGGTGATCTCAGTAACCCTAGGCAAGCACCTATGCCTCATGAGGCCAGCGGAGGCCCTGTTGATGATGATAACACCTATGGGGCAGTTACACAGAGTCCTGAACTCCATCGTTCGTCACAACAGTCTCTCGATGGAGTAGCACCAGCAGACTGTCGTCAGTTATCTCGTGGTGATCCAGGCAAGGCGAGTGGTTACACCCATCAATCCCTCAATCGTCACCACAGTCCGCATTTAGAGGAGTATCAGCACATACACGAGAAAACTGTCGTCAGTTATCTTGTGGTGATCTCAGTAACCCTAGGCGAGCACCTATGCATCATGAGGCCAGCGGAGGCCCTGTTGATGATGATTACACCTATGGGGCAGTTACACAGAGTCCTGAACTCCATCGTTCGTCACAACAGTCTCTCGATGGAGTAGCACCAGCAGACTGTCGTCAGTTATCTCGTGGTGATCCAGGCAAGGCGAGTGGTTACACCCATCAATCCCTCAATCGTCACCACAGTCCGCATTTAGAGGAGTATCAGCACTTACACGCAGAAACTGTCGTCAGTTATCTCGTGGTGATCTCAGTAACCCTAGGCGAGCACCTATGCCTCATGAGGCCAGTGGAGGCCCTGTTGATGATGCCTATGGGGCAGTTACAAAGAGTCCTGAACTCCATCATTCTTCACAACAGTCTGTCGATGGATCGTCTGTTATCTCGTGGTGATCCAGGCGAGGCGAGTGGTCAAACTCATTAATCCCTCAATCGTGATGAACAAAATTTTGTTTTGGTTAAAATGTTCAGTTTTCAAAATTAAAGCTTATCTGAAAGTGCTTAGTCAGGAGTCCTAAAAGCTAGGCTCCTCCATACCATTGGATGTCAGTGTTGCCAGACACATGGACAAGGAAAAAAGGTAGATAAACAAGAGAATTTATATTTATATTTATAGAGCGAGGCATACACCACTCAAGTAAATTATGAAAATAAGTAAATATAATCTAGGAACCAATACATTCACGAAATCTTCCAATGTGTTGATAAGGTAGAGCTATCCAGAAAATAGAAGCACTCAGATGTCAGAACAAACTTAGAAATGCATAAATCAAACATGGGAACTAATAATTTTGTTGGGAACAACATGAACTCACGTGAGAATATTGCCAGTTGAGGTGGTTTGTGGCCATCACTGTTGTCCTAAACCTGTGTCTAGTCACGTGTAGCGTCCTGTTTTTTGGTCGCTGATTTTGTAGGTATTGATTGTACAATGAGACCATGAGAGGTATCTCATACATCATATCAGCAATTTACAAAAACTTCTTCGAGTTTTACCCGTACGTTTTCCTCTCAAAAGGTCTGCGTACAAACGACAATTCGATTCTGTGGGACTAGTTCCCTCCGTCGCAAGCTCGATCAAGTGAAAAAGTGACGAAGAGCGAATCTTGAAGGCCAGCGCGGGTCAAGACGAGTGAAAGTGTGTCTCAATTCACTATTTTTTTTCTCGACAGTGCCAATTCAGAGGTGATGTCGACAAGTTAGAACCGGCGCTAAAATGACCCTGACCGATAGATCATGTTGATATACACGCTGTACTCAGCTTTGCAGTCGCACCGACTCTGAACAGGGAATTCTGGTTTAGAATTCGTCTCCAGGACGGAATTTTATTGGTCATCGCCGGCGTCGACCTCCAGGGAACACCCCCTCAATGGAGCCTCAATAGTGCTAATCGCAAACTCTTTGCCGGCGTCATTGTGCACCAACATCGTTGGTAATAGACCTCATCGCCGCTAATAGGGTAATTAGTCTCCGGAGATGGGAATTCGCAAGTTCTGGCTTTTTAAAAAATTCAAAATTTTGGTCAAGGACCCGTTTTTGGCGTTTTTCAGCCCGATCGGAGCAAATTTGGGACAGTAGGGGTCGATATGTTTTTCGAAAAAGATGATGTCGGTTACTTGCCGTATGCCATTTTGCACGCAAGTTAAGGCAAGGAAGGGGCACTCAGTATACCTAATACAAATGTGATCATTGAGGATATATTATACTTAAATAAGAATATCGACTTCCTTTCTTCCATACCATATTGAAAGCGGTGTCATCTTTAAGATCACCTTGTTTTACCTGCTCACATGACACTGAATGTTATTTGTCCACGAAATAACCAGTCGTCCACGACATTGACCCAGTAAGCTGATTGAATCCGCGATAGGTAGGTTTGGTAGCGCTCAGTGAAGGTAAATGGACATGGGTATTCCTTGGCATAATTTATTATAAAGCCCATTTTCTCCGAGCGACATTTTGATTGAGTCTCACTGGCAATGACCTAAGCGATATATTTGAGGGCCGGAAGTTGGTCGCATTGAAATAATGACCGCTGTTGACCATCAACGTACTCTGAAAGAGTACCAACTTTCAAAGATTGAAAGAGTACATTTAAAATGATTTATTTGAAAGAAACTTTGTCGAAAATATCCAGACGTACCCCAAAATAGGTACCTACTGGAGATTGGGGTAAGGATCCAATAACATGATTTTTCTGTGGGCCAATTGAGGCCCGCTAATGCATGAAGCATGAAGGGATCAATACTGATGTGTACTCCGCGACTCCCTAAAATCCTGCAATTACTCGGAAATCAAAACATCTCTCGTTAAGGAAGTAAGAAAAGAAAAATTGGATTCTGAAACATATAAAATCTCAGATCAAGCTGAGACCGTCCATTTCACTATCTCTCTGCTCCTCCATGCACTTGGTGCAGTGTGAAAGCCCTCGCTAAGGAAGTTATTTCAAAAGGCTCCTATAAAACATTCACGAAAGTTCGAATTTGAGAGCGACTATAGAAATTGATCACGCTGACGGGTCAAGAAAAACTATCAGTAGGTAGTTCTTTTCCGAAATTCTAGGAGAGGTTTATTCTACTAGGTACTGATTAGATAAGAACTGTTTCCTTCGTAAGTACGTATAAAAGTTTCCTTGAGGTTATGAAATGAACCCACGCGAACTCGAAAAGATGTATCGATTATTGTACGAAAAATCTCAAATGAAATTTGTACTTTATGCGAGCTTTTTATTTAGCTTTTAATTACTACATGCAGCCGCAATATAAGTAGTATTCTTACAAACTCTTATCGCTTTAAAAGAGACAATTCAAAAATCGACATGATAGGGATTGATGTTACAAATCGATAGTTGTTAAATACATTGATAGCCAAGCGCGCGTATTTACAATATTTACAATATTACAAAGACAGTATCCGTTAACTGCATACTATTACACATGATTGAAACAATAAAGAATGAATAGAACAGGTTCAGAGAAACCTACACACATTAAAAATACGATAAGGGCAATCCTTATATTACAGTTTGGATGCCACCTGCGACGTTTCGGTTTATTCGACTAACCAGTAGGTACCTCATATCGGATTTCCCACCAGTCTGTTGAAATTTAATCTTATGTATTTTAGGTGCCCAGTCGAAGCATCTACACGGGACGCCCAGATCACTCCCAGATGAACAAAGTAAGGTTCCACGGATTCATTAAACAAAAAATGCATAAATTAATGTGCAGTGTTTTTTTTTTAATTTATTTATTTTTTATTTTTTTTTAATGACTTTGCAAGGAAGGAAGGAAGGAAATTGGGGAGCAGAAGAAGTCCCCGTAGTTGATTTTTCTTAAATTGAAAAATAACATCGAAAATCACATTTTTATATGGTACATTATTCATGAACATCTGTTCCACAGATGCATCATATTGGAAGAACAAGGAAAAAGCCACCTTACTCAAAATGATCTCGAGAAAACCAAACATCAACAAAGCGAAGAATATTATATTCTTTTTGGGAGATGGTGAGCATTTTCTAACAAAACTATTAATCACCTACTGTCATAACAATCAATCCGTAAATTTTAGACATGGAACATGATTTTGCTATAATCATTCTCACGTTCAAGGACGTTTCACAAAACATTCGGCAGAATGTTACTCAATATAGGTTACACTAAACTGTTTTGGAAAATTTAAATTGGTTTGATAACCACCTGCAGCGAAATGACACCACCAATATTTTGCTTTTGAGGCTGCACAGCAAAGGAACTTTGTTTTCATTTTTGAAATGAAAATAATACTACTATGTTAATTTCAATGATATATTTTAATTCCTCGGCACCACAATAACTTCCTCAGTTTTGTCCAATTTCCATTTAACCTTCGCGAATTTTTTTGATTTGTTTCTAAATACCACTACTATAACTTTTATGAGAACCAAATCAACGGAACCCTTTGCGCATGCGCTAACTTAATCCGGTTACAGTTTTTATACCAATCAACTTTACGTGAATATAGCGTTTTTACGTCAAATTGACGGTTTTCATTTTCAAAATGGGGGTTTTACGCTTTAATTTGGAGGATGAGAGAAATACATGATTTTCATCTGGGCAATTAGGTAAGTACAACAAATTAACGAGAAAGTTGAAATTCAAGATGTTAGAATGAACAAAATGAACGAAAAATTATGAGCAAATTTGCCAACAATTATCTCTCCCTGCAGCTGCAGAATGAGGCGAATCAACAGACTCCTTCAAAAGAATGGCATTTGGAAGAGATGGATGGAATGTCTTCTTCATGCTGTGTTGCACGGAGCAGGTATTCCCAGAATTTAAGCGGGCTAGCGTTGCAATGTTTAAAAGTAATGTGAAACAAACCATTTTCGAAAAAATAGGGACTCACTATGAGAGGAAAAAATCTCCAATTTGACGTTAAAATGCTTCATTGCAACATAAATAAAATGTGTCCGCTACAATTAGCATGTCTTCGGGTTACAACACCGTTATTCCTGTTCGCGAGTCAGATCATGTTCTATGACCTGGGCAAAAACCTATCTATCGTTACCTTTGCATCATACAGAATTCGAAACAGACTAATATTCTCTCAAGATATTCATAAACAAGCGAAAAGCTGCTCCATGGGTTTCTCAATTGTTTCAACGGAAACGGTGAGGTTTGAACAAGCATGTTTATAGCGGAACTCATGTCATTGCTCTCATGTTCCATGTTCTGTAAAATGTGCATACATCACTGAAGGCGCGTCGTTATTCATCTTATTCAGGGATGTCCCTTACAACGGTGAGCGCGAGTCGAATTTACAAAGGGCAGCGGAAAGGGACCCCAGGAGAAGAAGGAAATCTATTTTTTGAAGACTTTCCCTACACCGGTCTTGTGAAGGTACTCTCGAAAATTATTCAATAGAAACGTTTATTATGAGCACCTACACGGCAAAAAATTAACTATATAGCCACGTTGATACCAAGATGAATTCGTCCGTTTCTCTAGACGTTCTGCGTCGACAGTCAAGTTGCGGATTCCGCCTGCTCAGCCACGGCTTACTGGACTGGAGTCAAAGGAAACATAAAGACCATCGGAGTCACTGCAGCTGTCAAAAGAGACAGCAACTGCTCGACTATCACCGATGAAACAAGCCCGACAAGTCTTTTAAACTGGGCTCAGGAGAAGAGAAAGTCCACGGGAATCGTCACCACAACCACGTTAGTCATTCACTCTGTCTAATTGTCATTGATGATTCCCTCAAGAATACCCAGTTTTTTATTGACGTTGGCAGGGGGAGACCTTACATGCTGAGCTCTGCCGACGAGAAGATAACAATCGCACTTTGACCTGGCCTACTATCAAACTACCAATAATGGTTAACCTTTTCAGAGTAACCCACGCATCTCCAGCAGGTGGTTACGCTCACATCCTCAATCGGAATATGGAAAGCGACGCTGAAGTCGTAAAACTTCAGAGAGATCCAAAAGAATGCGCTGATATTGCCAAGCAGCTTGTTCTTCAACTCGCCCGGGAAAGACCTCAATGTGAGTTTATCTTTTGGCGATTTGTTGTGACATTTCTGACATGTCTACCGGAGCAAAGAAACAGGAAAAGCTTTCAGAATACCATTAAGAACGAGTATGTTCTCAAACCTCTCTCCCATTGGTTCCTAAATTTGAGAGGTAGCGTTTCAAAATGTTTAGATCGAAAACGCTGAAAATTCTTCCTCGATGGTTTACTATTCCTTAGAGCAAGAGTATAGGGTGAGAAAAACATTAAGCATCCAAGACTCATTTCAATCGATTCTGCGCCAAATATATATCGGAAAGTGTTACCCTACACCAAAGCCCCAAAAATCACAAAAACCCTCCCACAAAATAAGTTGTTTCGGTACCCTTTTCGACCTATACCCACCTTCAGAAGACACCGATCGATCTGGGATCCATCCCAATGGATTCTAATTGCAAAATTTAGTGGGATATGATATCCCACATGTCTAGTTCAAAATAACGAAAAAATGTGGGAAAACAATGGGTGTGGCGAGTCCCGGATCCATTCCAATGGATTCAGCGTCCGAAATTTAGTGGAAATTTAACTCCACACGCCTAGGTACCAGAAATCTCAAACACATATTCGAAATAGGTGAATATATACCCATTTTGACCCATAACCTCTTCCAGTTGGCTCCAATCGTTCCAGGACCCGTTTCATTGGATTCAGCATCCAAAATTTAGTGGGAAATAATACCATTACTCGCACCTAGATCGCCAAAAATCATTTTTCGAAACACATATTTTGACTAACTAAAGCCAAAAGAAGCCAGTAAATAAAAATAAATAAAAAATTCTAGAAAATGTTTTACAGTGTGGAAACTAAAATTATTTCTCATGTTTTCTTATTAGGTAATATTGGGTGGTGGACGTGCCAACTTCTATCCCGTCGAAGCAGAAAACGAGAGCAAAGGCCAAAGGTAAAAGAAAGGATGGCCTAAACCTCATAGACGCCTGGATAAATAATAAGAATTCTTCTGGTAAAGGAAAGTTTGTTTGGAACAGGCAACAACTTCTCGACGCTGATATCGATAACACTGATAGCCTTTTAGGTATGTATCTGAATAGCATCAAAACATGTGTTGGGTACGCATGAAGTCATGTTAATTGATTTGTGGTATTCTTTAATATGAATGGAATCCAATCAAGAGGAAGTTGAAGATCTGCCTGGTCAACCAATTTTCAATAATGAGAAATTATTGATTTGACAGGATGCATGGTGATCATTTGAGCAGCAAGATGAAAGGAGTACCGAAGCAATATTTTACAAGGGCAATGTATATTTTTTCAGGTCTCTTTTCGAACGAACACCTTCAATTCCATCAACTAGCTGATAACAAGGTTCAACCTACTCTAGCTGAAATGACAGCTGCTGCTATCAATGTGTTGCAAAAGAATCCTGAAGGTTTTATGCTATTTGTCGAAGGAGGGCTTATCGATCAAGCACATCACAAAACAATGGTGAGCTGTGATGAAAACAGGTATAGATAGAGAGCTATGGCCAGACCGCAATGCCTTGATTAATAGCATATCCATCAATACGAAGGGGCTCTCCTAACACTCCCTCTTACTCTCTGCAGCCTGTCTTGAAGATACATCTCACACCAACTTGATGATTCTCCCTCAATGATTCCGACGTTTTCCTTAATTTAATGAAGAATTTGTCATAAGAGATCGAATAAAAACATTCCGCCAGATCCAAAAACACAGCCACAGGTTTTCTTGCCGTAATTTTGGATTCTTTTACTTTTTTAAGGCGAGGCTAGCCCTGGACGAAACGATTGAATTCGACGAAGCTGTAGAAACTGCATACAACATGACCAGCTTAGAAGACACACTCATTATCGGTAATCATGGTCGCTTTTTTCTCTATTCCCTTAGATACAGTTATTTTCTGCTGGAGGTGGTTTTCCTGTATTTTTTTTTTTTTTCTGATGGTTGATACACAAAAATAATTAATTTCATTATAGAACGATTCCGATGTCACGAATAGAATCATTTGCGACAAGATTGTGGAAACCAATTTCAATTTAATAAACGCAGCAAATTCTTACACAGGGGTTGGTTATTCCTCGCCATTCCAATCGATTCAGGGTCCAACATTTAGTGGAATTTGATATCCCACACGCCTAGGCACCAGAAATCCTGACACATGCAAAATGGGTGGTTATTTTGACCCATAACTTCTTCAAGTGGGTGCCAATCGTTCTGGGACACACATCATTGAATTCAGCGTCCAAAATTTAGTGGAAAATGATACCCCACACGCCTAGGTAGCAGAAATCCCGAAAACACATAATCAAATTGGGTAATAAACACCCAAAATCGGAAAATGGCACCCCACTCGCCTAAATCACCCCAAATCTCGAAAATCAATTTTTCAAAAAACACATTTTGACCCCTACCCCCTCCAAATTTGGTCCGATCGGGCTGAAAAGTTTCGAGGACCCATCTCGGCTGGGAAACAGACCCCTGACCCATATTTCAGAGTTTTAGAAAATTTTCTACTACCAAAAACGGCGCCGACGATAGACGGCGTACGGCGTACGGCGGACGGACATTGACCTTTTTGATCAGAACATCAAGGAAAATTAAATCCTCGGTCCCAGGCGCATGGAGACTCATTTCGTTCAACATGGGGAAAAATGAGGGAACAGTGGGTCTTGTGGGCGAGTTCCCAGACCCATTCCAATCGATTCATGGGTCCAAAAATTTAGTAGAAAATGATACATCAACACGCCTAGGTACCAAAAATCTCGAAAACACATATTCAAATGGAGATACGTATATTACCATCTTGCCCATAACTTTCTTCCCGTCGGGCACCCAATCGTTCGGGACCCATTTTCATTGGATTCAGCGTCCAAAATATAGTGGAAAGTGATTTTTTTATCCGTTTTTTATTGATTCCACTGTCATTATTCCCAGTTACGGAGCATTCATGTATTGTTAGGTCCGCCCCCTTACAGCAAACTATGTAATTATTCTAGGAACTTTATTATATATTCGCATCAGCAGAAATTGTTCAACCTATTCAACATTGAAATATGTATCAACGGCTTTTTTACTTGCAGTGACAGCCGATCATGCTCATACTCTCTCATTCGCCGGGTATCCGTCGAGAGGATCGGATATTTTCGGGATTGCGGGAAGATCGTCTATCGACAAGATGCCATATCTCACCCTGGGATACAGTAATGGACCGAACTACAAACGGTTCAACATCAGCGCAGACTCTCAAGATATGCGTAAGGCTGAATTACAACTTACGACGAATGAGTTAATTTTGACAGAACGGTATGGAAAAGTAGCTATGTGGGGAATCGGGCTGAATAAATTTCAAATTGGTGATTTGAACAAGAAATCTGCTGGGTTAATAAGAAGAAAGAGGTTGTTTTAATAGGCCCAATTTAGAAAAATTACCGATCTGGTTTAATAATTGTTGATGCCAGCTGGAGGGAGATCAGGAGGTATCATTTTCCACTAAATTTATGACGCTGAGTCGATTGGAATGAGTCTCCATGCTCCTGGGCCAAGGATTTAGATTATTTTCTATTACCAAAATCGGTATGGACAGCAGATAGTTATTTTCTCATTTAGATCTGGACACATTTAAACGCCCAGAAATAAAATTTGGGCTGAATCTGAGGTTATAGGTCAAAATGGGTACCTTGCTACCTATTTTTATAGTGGGTTTTCGAGATTTTCGGGTACCTAGGTGTGTGGGGTATGATTTTCCACTAATTTTTGGACGCTGAATCGATTGGATTGATTCTCCATGCTCCTTGTTCTAGGAATAACCAACCCCTTGTGAATGAATTTGCAGCGTTTTATTTCCGCACTCGTTAGGTCTATAAGAATTTTACTTCGACTAATTGTTGGTACGGACCTAAAACGTCGTGCCGGCTTTTCGCTCCTCGCGATTCTTCGAACCTTATCATGATGACGTTATCTGAAGGCAGCTGCTGGATACGACGTCCACCTGCCGAAGCCAACTCCATGAACCTTCCACGACCCACGACCTAGAGACAATTCGGACGTTTCCCGCGAGAAGCACAACTGAACCGTCGCACATCATCTTATTAGGAAGACCATTGGGAAGACCAGCATAACATGCTATGGAAATAGAAGAAGTACCTACAAAATAGAGACTGCTACTAGTACGCACACTATCACTTAATATATGGCGTGCCAAAAGTAGGTTTCCCTAGGCTAAATAAAGGAAGACCACCAGGAAAGTATTTCTTACCACTTTTGGTGGTTGCATGTTTTCATGCAAAAAGGCAATCTCTCTGATTCGCTTGATAGATCAAAATGAGTTATATCCATCCGCCGTACGCCATCCACGCTTTTTTGTTACTAGAACATTTTTGAATAATCTGAAACGTTTTTTAGGGGCCCGTTTCCGGCTCTAGTTGGTCCTCGAAACATTTCACCCCGATCGGACCAAATTTAGAGAGGTAGGGGCCAAAATTCGTTTTTCAAAAAAAATTCATTTTTGAGATTTCTGGTACCTAGGCGTGTGGGGTATCGTTTTCCACTAAATTTTGGATGTTATCGATTGGAATGCGTCCGGGACACCCTACATCCACTGTTTTTCAATTTTCCCTATGCTCGAAGTCCGAGGAATAACCGATCCTTTTGAACGAATTTGCAGCCTTTTCAATGCACTTTTGTTAGCGTGGCACGAGTTTCCGGATATCTTCTTTCATAGTGCAACGTGTTCACTTCCTTTTGGTACTTCTGGCAGCTTACTTTTAGCACACCCCTTGTATACGGCTCAGATGTTTTTGCCCATACTATGGAGACACTGTTCTTGTAGAACTCAACCGGAATGTTCACAATTATGATTGCTTCAAATCATAATTACTCGCCCGTTTCTTGTAGGATTCGATGTATCTCGTAACGAATTCGATTCGAGAACTATGTTTGGAAGAGTGTTCGGGAATGAAAGATTAAATTATGTGGGAAGGGAGTGGAAGGTAAATGAGTTTTTATGGGGGTAGAAAGCGGCACAAATAAGTGTTTTCTCGAGGTTCTTGAAAGAGAGACAAGCAATCCTGTTAAATATCCATTTGTCGGGGATGAACCCATCATAATACTGTCTTGTGTTTGTTGTAGATGCTCTCAATTTCACGTACCCGGCTGGAACACCTATGGTATCGGAAACCCATGGTGGAGAAGACGTCCCAGTCTACGCTAGCGGACCGTGGTCTCACCTGTTTTCCAGGACGATAGATCAGACCCACATTCCAGCAGCACTTGCTTACGCTGCCTGCATTGGTCCTGGCCCCACGCTTTGTGACGATGACAACAACATACCGTACTTAGCCAAACGCATTGATTCGGCAAGTAGTATAGCTCATCAAATTTAGTTCAACGTATGATGTTGGTAAACCATTCGTCTCATAATAACAATTCTTTTTTCCCAAATTTCAGCTCGTGACAGCAACAAATGAGCCAGTGAAAGATCAGTCCTTTGTGCCCTTCGTTCCAATCCCTCTAAGAGTACCTGACCAACAACTCGTGTACAAAACAGTGTGAACCGCCGGCTGTCATGAGTGACTTTTTCGTTTTTATCCGAAGTAGGTAACACCAAAACCTGTCCAGTTGAATCCCTTAAAAACGACGTATCGCAATGCGAGTGTTATAGTTTTTAGCACGTACTTCATAGTAATAAGCTTCTTAAGTATGTTCCTACCGAACACAAGCGTTAAAAACAACCGCTATACCAAGAACAGCTCTCCTCCTTTAAACGAGTTTTGAGCAATTGTGTTCGATTAGCGGAGTTTTCATGTTACAATTTAGGTTCACATATTGATCTAAGTGAGTAATGAACGAATGAAATCCTGTGATAATGGTAGAAGTAATTATAAAAATCCATGCTAGCTTATTATTTAAACATGTGCTACCACACAAATTAGTCTTAAAAATGTTCCTACTCGCACTGATGGAGAGTGGCCAACGTTATTCCACATTTGAATGAAACTATGATTAATTAATGATGTAGATTTACTGGATGGCCAATAATAATCTCAACTACGAATGTGATTATGTTTTATTAATTTCAGTGAAAATGAGGTACTCGCTGTAATCATTCCTATCTATATTGCTCAGCCCCTCAAATCCTTCTCGTTCGATCAAATGATGACATTCCTCAGCCTCAATGAAAAAGGATTTTTAGTGTTATTCTTGCTGGGCTGTCGAGACGGGATGGTTCCTGTGATGACCCTGATATCTCTGTGCAATATTCACACGTGCTGCTCAAGTACTTCCGACGTATAGCCATCGGTAGACCTACAGTTGAATGAAACAAATTTAGTTTTTTGGGCTTGAGGGGAAGACACTCTTGAGTAAGTGTCAATGAAAATATTTGTATCCTGGAATAATAAATTGAAATATGGGGGAATTCTTTGTCTTAATACTCGTCTCATCGATGAGAAAATAACCGGATTCGTCTCGTCACCATTGTGAGTCCGGTAAGGCCATGGCCGGACTCGTCACACCTTGTAACTCACTATCAAGACTGGAACTACGAAAATGACCTAAAAACAATCGATAAATTCGTTATACGCTACCTTCATACCCATGATAAGTTTTCGATATGGTGTTACTTTTGTATTGGGGGAGGGGTTGAGGGTTCTTAAGAATTATGAATTGGTTTTGAAAGGAAATCGAAAGAAAACTAGTTAATTTAGAAAAATGAACTTTAATTTATTTGAGCCAGAAAGTAATTCTGTTTTTTACATCAAATTTTTAAAATTACATCACCAAGATGGCGGCCTTCAGCAGCAAAACACTGATGAAGGCGATTTCGGGATGGTTCCTCTGCTTTTCGGCACATTTGTGTTACGTATCGCCCTGATTTCCTTCCTGTTTCTCACCTCTAGCTTATCCAGTTAGATGGATGTTTATGTGGTGATGTTTAAAGACATTTTCCTTTAGGTAGCTCTCCAGGTAAAAGTGACAAATGCTCCAAAAGGGGGTGAGCGCGCTGGACACCCCGTAGAGAGAGACCATTTGGGAATATTTGCATCAGTTTGTCCAATGAAACACGATCTGCACGCGCTTTTTCCTTCACGAGTTTCCTCCACTTAGTCCTTCTAGTTTTGGATCAAAAAGAGTTTTTCTGCATTGAAACATTGGTTGCTGTATTCACCGTTGCTGTTCGGCGTCCTCTTCGAAAAATCAAGCCCAATGATACCGAATTGGGACTTTGTCGTCCACTGTCGCTTTGGGAGAGTGCTGAGGTCTCTAGTGAGGTGAAGTCTCTATAGAGTACTCTCTATTACTTGTTTTGGGGTTTTAGTTGCCCAGTAGCGGAAATTCTGTTCGTTTGTGGCTCCAGAAAGATGGGATTGTTGCTGAAGGCCGCCATCCTGGTGATGTAATTTTCAAAACTTGATACAAAAAACGGTATTACTTACTGATTCAAATGAACTATGGTCCTGCTTTCCTTGCTGAGTAGTTTTCTTTCTACTCCCTATAAAAACCAGTACATATCTATTGCCCCACCCTGTATTATTCATGTATTTTTTTGTGCTTGGGCATGCTTCACTGTTGCTAGAGTCAACCTGTTCAATCAATTCCTGCAATCACCCGATAACAGTTTGTCATTCTCTACCTTCAGTTCATTTTTAACCGGTTACCATTTAGGAGTTATCGGGAACGGAGATGAATCCGGTCTAGGGGAGAAGGTTCTCAAGTAAGTAGGAGACGAATCCGGCTATGGGTTTAGACTCTAATTGCATTGCAATACTAATTAGAGACGAATCCGGATCCGCCCGAAATTAGAATCCTCACAATCACCTCAGTGCAGATTTCGTAGCAGCAGACATTGCCGAGCTACGACGTACAATAACCTCGTTTTGAGTCCTCGGTAGAGTTACTGAACGTCAAATGTTTGGACCCTTATTTACTCCCACCCGGAAGGAATTCAAAGATGCTGCTCTGTCTCGTATAAAATCGCTTCAAACGTTTCGATTCTGTCGACTCTCTACTGCTACTTAACTTATGAAAGTCACAAAAACTTTTCCCAACTGCACCTTAATCGTTCAAGGTATGTTGATTTACGAGGGTCCTCATGCAGGCACCTGGCCGTCTGTGAACGTGCGCCCTAATGGGCTTGTGTTGCTGACGCGAAGGTGTGAAGGACTCGTGAAACAGCTTAAAAACCCCAATTCGTTCTAAATCCTCAAGGTTTGGGTTTAGGAGAGGCTGACGCTCCGAACGAAACGATGTATTTCTTACGAGGACTGCGATAAACTAGACAGCTTGGTTCCTCAACTCTCCTTTACAGTTTATTGGCCCTAATTTGTTTCCTCGTTTCTGACTTCTATTCAACGGGAACCTGTGAAAGTACAGTTATTTCGTCAGTAGGATTTCCGCCGGTAATCTCGGTTTCAGGTGTTGGGTTCTGCTTGCGATTTTATTCATAACGGCACAGTTCTACAACTATTTTGACGTGCCGACCCTTTTCGCGTCATTCGATTCGATTATCATTGAACAATTCAATTTTATTATTCATAATAACTGTATTTAACTGGAATAATACACCCTTACGAGGAGATACAAATCCCTTTCAGTGTTCTCAATATTTTTGCGTTTTCAAGCAATATGGAAACATCGTCTGTTGCCTGCACAAGAAAGCGAATTTTTTGAGATCTGGGAAATTTCGAATTTTGAACAGTTTCATCTCATTTACAACATTCCGAGGGGTTGAAAATAGTCAGAATAAGTCATTTTAGATAGTAGTTTCTTATTAATTGCAAAGGCGCGGGATTATTTGTCAACTAGAAACTAATTTTTAGCTTTCTCACCCCTGTAATACCCATCCAATCATTTCCCCACGTGTAACGTTTGGCGTTGGAGACTTAGCAATAAGCTAACAATTATTGTACCGGAGTATACTTGAAGTGTGGCAAACGGATGGGAAATAAGGAATAACCAAGAGATTATGCAAAGGGGCCGATTTGAGAAGGGATGTGCTGAACAAAGACTGGTTTCATGCCTCCCTTAAATCTCTTGCCAGAGTTGTTCGCCATTCGTTGTCCAGAAATGATCGACATGGGAATCGTTTTTTTAGTACGGGCAGAAAAAACGCTGCAAATTCCTTCGCAGGGGTTGGTTATTCCTCGGACCAGAAGCATGGAGAAAATATAGGATAACAGTGAGTGTGGGGTGTCTTGGGCTCATTCCAATCGATTTAGGGCCCCAAATTCAGTGGAAAATGATACCCCACACACCTAGGTACCAGAAATCTCGAAACCCCACTTTTGAATAGATATCTTTTGGATAGATACCTACCCATTTTGACCCATAACCTCTCCCGGTGGGCACTAATTGTTCTGGGACCCGTCCCATTGGATCAGCGGCAAAAATGTAGTGAAAAATAACACCCCTCGCGCCTAGATCGCCAAAAAACTCGAAATACACATTTTGACCCCTACCCTACCTGTGTGGAGAGGTTAACTTTCTGCATGAAAAAGTAGGTTCATTATTCAAGGAATAACCAACCAAATCCCCCAAAATACACATTTTGGCACCAAAATGTTATAATAATCTGAAAAATTACACTGCGAGACAGAAAAAAGAAGAAAATGAAGCTTTAACGGGTCTGATACTGATTTCAACGTGTTCTGATGGTTTTCCGAGACTGAATCATAGTCTGCTTTTCGCGTATACATCAATGATTCTGAACCCAGCACCTATATTTTCATTCAACTGTCTAATTCCCTAAATTGGTTCAATTAAAATCTAAATATAATAACTGTCGCAAACTTGAGATGACCGGGTAAGATGATCTTGCTGTGGAATGCATCAGTTGACACATTAGACGTAACAACTAATGAAGACAAATTTTGTGCTTCTTCAGAAGGAACTTTAGTGTGAAAAGAAGCAGCTGCAATAATTGTTACGCCATGGAATAAAGTTGTATGAACTGTGGAGAGGGTATATTACAATTTAACCAATCATCATGCTGTGCCTTTTGCGTATGCTGTGAAATTTCAGTCAAAGCGAAGGAGTTTTGTTCACCTGCTCGAAGCTGCGTGAAGCTGTTTACATATTATATTGTAAAATACGCATTTCAACCCTAAGTCTGGCAAACATATTACATATGCTGAGCGTTATGTCTCTATTGACGGACTACCCTTCTGGGGGTTGTCCGGAAAATATTTAGTTCGGCTAGTAGCAAAAGCTAAGTTTAGACCCGTACAGGTTCCCTCTTCGAAGAATTGAGAGCTGGGACGTTGGAACGACGCAAAATTGAATTTCTGCTGTACATATGAACTGCCAATCACTCCACCTCTCAACGTGTTTCGTGTACGTGATTCTTTGTACCAAAACTCGGCAGCGTTAGGGCTTTTGATACTGATGACTGGTCGCTGTCCCGTCGCTTTCATTCCTATGTGAAGTTCAATCAATGTACCTACAGAAAAGGGTTGAAATTCTCAATGGAAAACTTATCTCCCGGCTAGATCTTTCTACGTTGTCCACATAGCAAATTATATGATTAGAATGCTTTTATAATTATTTGGACCTGGATCCAGTTTAACTCCCATGAACCTTACCCGGTAATGGAAGGTTCGTTTTCACATTCTAACAATAATGAGAGGATAAAATGAGTGACAGACACAAAATTTACCTAATAGCGGTGTAGAATTGTCCACACCTACGTTTTCATCCTAGAGGTTGACCTCTCCGATTGGCTCAAAATTTGACAGTTTGTGTAGCGTACCGTTTCCCACTACCTTTTTGATGCTGAATCGATTTGTATGGACCTCGGGCCGAATGCTAATCCACGGACAAGGGTATAGGTCGTATAGTTCATCTTGGAAGTGAGTTTTCAAGAGTTTTGGGGACTTGTCATTTTCCATTAAATTTTGGATATCCATGGTGCTCCACACTATTGCTCCAAGTAATAATGTAATGAATTTTCAGGGTTGTTTATCTAGGTCTCTTGACACACAAAATGTCAAAAAATGTTGGTGCAAATTGAAGCTTGTGCCATGTAGATTGATTGCTCACGCTTTAATAAACCAAAAGCGTGTACCTCATCTAGCGCACGCTTTTCTGATATTCCCAGTTCCAGGTTCCATACCATGGCCATGACAATGTAACTGTTGCCGATTCTTAGTACCTTGGCGTGTGGGGTATCATTTTCCACTAAATTTTGGACGCTAAATCGATTTGAATGAGCCTCCGTGCTCCTGGTCCGAGGAATAACTAACCCTTGTGAAAGAATTCGCAGCGTTTTTGACTTCTAACGTGTACATTACTTATCTACATTACTCTATTATTTCAACGAATTTCATTTGTAAGTAATGAAAATGCATGCCAATTTTTCGATCCTTTCATTTTCCCTGAATAATATCATTCAAGAAAAGACTTCCCAATAAAAGATAAACCGCTCGGTATTCTAAAATATTTATACCAACTAGTTATTTAATACATTCCCTAAGGAAAGCATATAGAAAACTTTGAATTGTACACACATCCTAGAACCGCTTGTTATTCTACATACTAACTAGTTATTTCATATATTAACTGAATTAGGTATACGCTTTAACGTTAACTTATCCACCTAGTCGAGTAATATGCTGGAAGGAGTGTATGAAAAGTATCTGTATCATCCATGTAGCTTATCAGAACAAACCCACCGCGGGGAAGGAGCGTACGAAATGTGTCTGTATCGTCCATGTAGCTAAACAGAACACATCCGCCGCGGGGAAGGAGCGTACGAAATGTATCAGTATCGTCCATGTAGCTAAACAGAACACACCCGCCGCGGGGAAGGAGCGTACGAAATGTATCTGTATCATCCATGTAGCTGAACAAAAGAGACCCGCCGCGGGGAAACGTGGACGGTACGAGGGTGGCGGTGTGGGTGAGAGGGGATGACTCGCAGGCGGTGGGGGGGCTCCTCTACGCAAGATCTCGTACTACCGCCAGACTTGTAGTCGGGACCGGGAACCGAGTGTTGCATTGAGAATGTCAAACTGATCGTTCGCGGACGGTTTTCACTGTACGAAAGTGCGCGGAATTTTGTCGTATTTTGAACCAATTGGTTGTTATTTGAACGAGATTTCGCCTGGTTGAACGCCACAGTTCCAATTTTAGAGTTTTCCCAGATCGGAGCGATGCACTGGGCACTCGTGTTGATCGCTCTTGTGACACGGAGCGTCGTCGCTCGCCGGGCCGGCTCACTTCCCTTGGGTGCTGATGAAACTCACAGAAGAACATCCAGAAATGGAGGTAAGCCACTAAAAAATCAAGGTGATTTGGTAAAACCAAAACGAATCATATTCGCTCCAGAACATATTAAGGACTTGAACAGGGATAACGACAAAACAAACATTCGCGAAGCAGGGACTGGCAGAACAGAAAATCTCCTGACAGAGAGACGAAATTTATAAGAAAAACATCACGATCAACGTACGTACATATGAATAAAAATGAATACTATATCTCCCAACTGCAGCCGAGGCCAATGTTGTAGGGTGAAAGTTTCACAAAACGTATCATATGAACAGTCAAATGGATCACCTGGTTACAAGTATGCAAGCGGTCAATCTTTAACACACACACTTTGACACACAAAAGAGAGAGAGAGAGATGGAGATAGTGTCTTCTACATCCATGTTCAATGATATGGCGTGCCTGGTCCATAACTCGAATAAAGAGTAACCCGAATCATTACCTCAACAAGATTCATGTGTCTTACAGGCATTATTCTCTTTATAAACATTCTCTCTGTCCCCATAAAAATTCCGATTTTGAGGACCTAGATTCCATGTTATTCCTTGTAGATATACAGTACATACGTGTCTGGTAAATTACAAATACCGGCTGGAAATTTATCCGAAATTTGTCTTACCGAGTTGGTAAGGTTTTTTTCCAAGAAAATTGTCATTTTAGTTGGTTATTCTTTTGATAATCAATGGTTGGTTATTCCTTGAATAATCAACCAATGTTTTCATGCAGAATATCAATCTATCCGGTTCAACCTAAAATACATTTCTGGGCGTTTCAAGGTGTCTAGATCGAAATAACAAAAAAAAAAAAAAACCGTCTCGCCGATTTTAGTGGTAGCAAATTTTCTAAAAATCTGAAATTTCGGTTAGGGAACCGTTTCCGGCATAGCTCTTTCAGATCAAATTTGGGCCGGGTAGGGGTCAAAATGTGTTTTTGAGAAATGAATTTACGAGATTTTCGGCGATCTAGGCGTGTGGGGCTTCATTTTCGACTAAATTTTGGACTCTGAATCCAATGGGTCGGGTCCCGAAACGATTGGTGTTCACCGGAAGAGGTTATGTGTCAAAAAGGGTATATCTATACCCATTTTGAACGTGTTTTCGAGATTTCCGGTACCTAGGCGTGTGTGGTATCATTTTCCACTGAATGTTGGACTCTGAATCAATTGGAATGAGTTCCCATGTGGCTGGTCCAAAGAATAACCAGTCCCTGTAATAGTATTTGCAGCATTTCTGTCGTTAAATTCAATACACCGTGGCTCTATTCGAAGCCGACAAACCCACGTGGGTTTGGTCGTTGGGTGCCTCTCGACGTACTTACAGTCAATGCATGCCTGTCAAGGGTGAGCGACCCAAAGCTAGGATATTCTAAATAAATTTTAGTCATCGGAAAAATCGTAACACTTAGATTACCTACCAGAGCGCTAACATTCTTTATACTAGGCCCAGGCAGCTTGCGCGTTATATAGCTGAATTTTTTAAGGTAGTTTCGATGTTTAGTTATGCAGGTTATAACCCAGAATGCCAGAAATAGGGAAATTGAAGATTAATGGGAATTTTTGGCTAAGAAGGCAAAAAAGAAGACTTTTATCCGTTTTTCCGCCGGCGACTTGAAAACTATGCGTTTGGTGAATGATTATGTTGCATAATGCCTTTGATATGCATAGACTTGTTCTCTATGATCAGCTTATAGAGAGTAGAGAATGTGCAGAAACTCACTAAATGGAGAATGCGGGTAGAATGCCCCGGTCAAGGCACATGAGCTTCATCAAGACCTGGAAAACACGTCCTGTTTTAAGAACTTTTGAGAATCTACTCGCATTTCCTTGCCACGGCAATAACATCTCCAATTCATAGCTCTAGACTAGACTAACCCCTTAGACTCATGCATAGATAGTGTAGAGTATCATTTTCGACTAAATTTTGGACGCTGAATCCAATGAGACGGGTCTAGGGACGATTGGAGCCCATTGGAAGAGGTTAAGAGACAGAATGGATATCTATTTTTCTGGTACCTAGGCATGTGGGGTGTCATTTTCAACTAAATGTTGGATGCTAAACCAATTAGATTGGGTCCAGGACAATCCACACTCACCGTTTTCCCCATTTTCTCCATCCTCCTGATCCGAGGATTAACACACCCTTATGATAGAATTTGCAGCTTTTTTTCCATCCGATCTGTGCCGCCTTTGAACACTACCTTAGTTTTCTCGGAGTCGTGGAGCGAGGCTTTGAAATGGTCTTCCATCATCTGACCGCTCAGCATCCTCAATGGAGGATTTTTGGGTGTGGTTTGGCGGATTTCATTGGTAACTAGGCACTCCCCGCTTCCCGATTCTCCCGCATTCATCCTCTCTCACTCTTAATCATTCTCTTTATCTGTAATCCCCCTTCTCACCAATGTGCCCGTCCCTAGACTCATTGTGTTGACCCAACTTTTCACAATAATATTGTATAATATGTACAATATTGCCTTGTTTTGATTTATTAAACCACGTTATGTATCTGTCTCAACAAATAAACAGGTAAATAAATTGTCAACAGACGTTTTACTCTGCTTTCTCTAAACTGTTTCTTCACTTCGATTTATTCACGGGTGAAAACTCTGAATGGAGGACGTATGAGGAAAAGGTCCTCAAATTTCACAACCAATTAGAGGAATATCCCCTCGTGTGAATTCGTTTACGGAAATGGATTAAACGCACACACCGTCTTCGTGATGTAGTAGATAACTGAGTCAAGAGATTTAGAGTTAACTATGCCAAGGTCTTGGAGTTATTCTTACCAACTCTTGACCATGTACTTTAGCTTGCACCTCTTCAATCATCTTCAACGTCATTCATTAGAAGGTGCATAATTGATAAATGAAAAACATGCGTTCTGTAGAAATTTTATTACGCTGTACAAGTATTTCAACATTAGTATCTTGGAAGCGTTTTGAGTTCGCAGTGTCGTGTGCGTTATCGTCCATAGAAACCTTTTGTCTACTGATGAGATGAGAACAAAAATATTTACATTATTGTAACCAACCAACAAATCGCCCTTACAGATTTCCACCGTTCGCAAAATGAGAACGGGTTGCGCTCAGAACGTTCAACAGAACATCAGAGTATTCAGAATGGGGAACGGTTTTACCCGGAAAAACATGGTTATTATTTTGGTTGGTTATTCCTTGAATAATCAACCTAGTATGTTTTCGGCAAATTTCTATCTCCCCAATTCGGCTCAAAAAATTTTTTCTGGACGCTTCAAGGTGTGTAGATCAAAATCAGCAAACGTAAAAGAATATTTTCTAAAAATCTGAAATTTTGGTCAGGAGTCTGTTCCCGGCTCTAGTTGGTCTTCAAAACTTTTCAGCCCGATCGGACCAAATTAGGGCAAATTAAGGGTCAAAATGTGTTTTTCGAAAAATGGATTTTTGGCAATCTAGGCGTGTGGGGTATTATTTTCTACTAAATTTTGGGCACTGAATCCAATGAAACGGGTCACAAAACGATTGGCGCCAACCCGAAGAGGTTATGGGTCAAAATAGGTATCTATTTACCCATTTTGAATGTGTGGTTTTGAGATTCCCGGCACCTAGGCAATTGGGGTATCATTTTCCACTAAATTTTGGACGCTGAATCGAATGAAACTGGTCCCGGAACCATTGGCATCCACCGGAAGAGGTTATGGACGCTGAATTTTTTTATGTTCTCCATGCGCCTGTTCCGAGGAATAACCAACTCCTGTGATTTTTAGCTATTTCATAGTTTATAGTTATATTTCGGTCGGACACATTGGAAAAACTGTTACGGAAAGCCGCAGCTCATCGCGTACCCAACATGCCAAAACGCTCATCTTTAATTACCGCTATTTCATGTGGTTTCCTTGACGTAGTCAATAGAGAAGTTTGTTTTTCTCCCCTTGTTTGCGAATCAGAGGTTGTTTAAACTTGAAAAAAATGATGCCACCTACAGGTGTTTTGTATGACACATTCGAGCTCACATTACTACCCCCAGTTATTCACTGGAATTCGAGTTTCACATTTGCGCAACCAAGGGCAGTTAGGGCCCCTAAACCCTCTTCTTACTTTCCCAGTCAGCACGGAAAACTTTTGTTAAAAAAACAAGCCGTGAGTTAACAACTGCTCTTGAAGTATTGTACGTGTTGGGAGAACGTGCTGTGGAAGTTTAGCAGGTAGAAAGTATGCAGAGTATTCGTTTCCCAAATTATCCGACATACGAGGCCTTCAACAAAAGGAAACTGGGGTTTTCCCGCTGCTTGCTATCACATTCCCACCTCGTTACTTATTATATTCGAATCCCGTTCCTTGACCACTGTGGTGGAGTGGTGCGTATTCGAGCAGGTTTCCCACGGTAGCAACGTGGCGTAAATCTCTTGAATAGAGTGAAAATAATGAGATGCAATAACCCGATTTTATACGAGTCAGGCACGTGTAAAAACTGTTTAGCGCCGAATGAATTTTCACGTTGCAGCCACGAGAGAACGCGTCACTTTTTGTTAGTTCATATCAGTACTTTACTTTGAAATTTCATCCTTGTCGAAGTTACATACATCCACCTACACCCCTCCCCTCACACGAGCGAATTATATTCTTAATTTAATGCTTTGTCGCTGGCGTTGACTTCCATTTCTACTACAATGACCCCCTTGAATAACATCAAAGAATAAATAAAAACTCCAATGCGGGAAATTACGAGATATATTTGAATGCAAGTTATCTAAAATTGTATTTCGTATTTTTCGTGAAGTTGGGAGATTAAACATTCCTCCTTACGACTCAGTAATTCTAAAAGAAAATTTTGATTAAAATTTTCTTCGTCATCCAGTTTTTTCACTTGTCGTTCTTCAATTTGTTGGGATGCACTGTGCTCTTTACTTGAAATTAATATAAGGAAAATGGGTTGATAAATAACGGATTGTTGATTTATTCACGTCGCAAGCGAGACTCCCTTTTATTATCGGCGATCTTTCGGCCTGCACCTGCAACACACGGGCGTTTAAAATTCATCAGAATTTTGGAATTCTAAAACGTAAGAATGTGCTAGGAAAACGCTGCAAATTCATGCACAAAGGTTGGTCACTCGATTTAGCGTCCAAAATTTAGTGGAAAATGATATCTCACGCGCCTAGGTAACAAAAATCTCGAAACCCCACTTTTTAGGTTTAGGCGTGAGGGGTATAATTTCACTTTAAGTTCAGTTGCTGAATCTAAACAGACGGGTTCTGGAACGATGTGCTCGCTGGAGGAGGTTTGAGGTAAAAATGAGCATCTATCTACCTACTTCAAGAGGGATTTTTCCAGATTTCTTGTACCTAGGTGCGAGGGGTATCATTTTACTCTGAATTTGTCATTTAATTATTTATATTTCCTTGGTTAATTAGACCCTTGGGTCGTGCTATTAAATGAAATTTAAAAAAAAATATATATATCCCGATATCCTCAACTTTGAAATTTTCTCGTATTTATGTAAGTTCTCTCGGATAACTCTGAATGAACAGTGTCATCTATTACACAAATTTGTGTATATTCAATTTCACTGAAAACGTACCATTTTTCCTTGGTTAAACCTGGCATTAGACTTACTACTGAACCGAAAAAATATGGCAATTCGAGGATCAATTTTGTTGGTGTCCCATTGCAACATAAACTGCACTGTTCAACTCGTCCATAACTGCATCAGCAATCTTAGAGGCAACAGACACGTAACCTGTACGCATTCGAAAACAATTCGACAGTCTTTTTGCGATTGATTAATTTCATTAGTGGTGAGAAATGAGACTTAAATTTTCGGCTTTTGCTTCACAGAACTACTTTCAATTTCGCCCACAGTCCGCGATTCGGAATTGGTTTTGTCAGCATTTTATGTACGTACGTAAATGCTATGGGTGCTTATCTGCTCTTAGATACATAAGTAATACCGTGTCAAGGAGCTGCCCCGTTTTTGAGGAACAAGGTTTAGCAAAAAGTTCTCTCGTTCCCCCGATGTTTCGGCTGAATCTCTAACGTATTGACTGAATCAATGGGTCGACCTATCCAACTACAATCCGAATAGAATAGAATGGCGTGCGCACCACCATTTTGCACCAGACCCTGAGCAACCCTGATGGCTGTGCTGTGAATGAATCTAGCAAGATTCTCATGGTGTGCAACCAGTGATTAATTAGTACCGTCCCAAGAATTCCCAATAAAGAGGCGAGAAGCCGTGGGTGCTTCAGCTGAACAGACTCCTTTTAAGAATCGACTACGGTGACTTATATGAATCAGGTACATCCAAGCAGCTACAAAAAGAAACAGAAAGAAGGATATTGAAAGTATCCTGTGTTCAAGTTCAACCTGAATGAGTAAGCTAGGAAATTTTGAGCTTATATTTATGTCGCCTTTCCTTAATGCTGATTGCCCGAATGGATGATCGTGTAGCTGGAACATCATACAAGAATCGGGTTTACTGATTAACGGATACATTATCCTCTATTGGTTGATATTCATGCAAAAATTCAACCTCTCCGATTCGGCCCAAAAATGTTTGTGGTACGTAGGCGTGTGGGGTATCATTTTCCACTAAACTTTGGATCCTGAATCGATTGGAATGGGTCTGGAACACCCCACACTCACTGTTTTCCCATTTTCTCCATGTTCGATATTGTAGACGGCTTTTTCGTTCTCGAATCCTCTTCCATTCGCTTTCAAGTACGAATCTTTCGTCATTGTTCTTTTCACTTTCTAGCTTTGAAAGAGCCAGGATCCTCCTCCAACGTGAATAAAGCAGTTCAGCAGAACAGAATAGTATCGATCGAGTTACACTCTCGTCCTGGTTCTTTGATTTAGCATTAACTTGTTCACTGAGGAACAAGAAAGGTGGAGCTCGGGAGTTGATGGAAGCATTAACAACTTGACGATTACATTTGTCTTCCGCGCTTTGAAGTTAAAATGATGCCGAGCGCTTCGAAATCTCAATTCTGACATTAAAGGCGTCTTCCAGAATCGCATTAGAGGAAAGCCGGTTGGTCTAAACCAATAAAAGATCCTGGATACTATTTACGTACAACGCGGACGCTAAGTCCAAGTTGCTTCCAACAGTTGCACAGGGCTAGTGATGAGGTTCTGCTTCTCTCATACTTGATCTGCACGCAACAATAGCATACAGGCTAAGGGGGTATCTACCTGTTCAACCAGAAATGTGGAAGGAAGCTTCATTGCTGAAGAACTGAAAGCGCATCGTCAGACAGGTTTTGAATGAGTGGTTCACGCGTTACGAGCAACAAAATGGCGTTCAGACCGCAGGCGTGCAGTTATTCATGGCATGAAGTTCAAGTTCAAAGTGCGGAATTCGTGTCACTAAGACATTCCCAAAAGAGCAATTTGCTTGAGCACCGAACGGCAAGAAAAACAGCTGGATAACTCATCGAATTCCTCCTAAATGGTCGTTTTAGATTCCATTAAAACTAAAAATAGTAAGTTTGATTGTCAAGAGACAGGGGACGACAAATGAAAATGAGTGATACGCTACAACTGACACTCTTTCGGAACTATCAGTCTGATTTCACCCAACACCTAAATTTACCTAATATCGCCCACGTGGGCTGTCGCGAAAACCCACGTGTAACTCCGAAGGGGCATGTTCAGCCCAGGAAGCATCGGGAGCCCGGACGCACTGAGACAAGCTCCCCTTATAAATATAATGGCCACCATCCAATCTTGCAGACGATCCGACTCCCCGCCACCCTCGTCATCCTATTTGCCACCTTATCTAATATAATAAGAATGAGTCAGCTCCTCTGTCTTTTCCTCGCATTCATGCCAAACATTCGGCTCTCTTCGTTTCCTTAAATTCCCGTCGTCTGCATTGCATTTTGTCTGGTTTGTGTCGGAGAGGCTAGTCACCTTGAATCCTCCACTCTTAGTGTCCAACACAAAAGGAATTGCGAGCAATCGCCTCTTGCACAGATTCATTTAGTGAGTACCAAGAGCCCATCCAGTGGCATGAGCGGAGAACTGGAATACATTCTGCTGCGCGACAGCGGCAAAGTTTATCGCCCACCAGGTTAGATTTTGATTGATTATGAGCACCTCATGATCCTATTGAATGGAACCTTGGTGCGAATTAATTTGTAGTATCCTTCCACAATACCCTTTTTGATGATTTAGATAACCTCACGGCTGAATCTCCAACTGTTGAGAGGAATCTCCAACTGCTGACGAAGCAAGTGGACGTGCTGCTCGAACAATAAATTTATCATCAATCACAGCAAAATTATTCGTCAGGAACTAAAAGGACTAAAATACAAAGTATTTGGAACAGCATTATTATTATTATTATTATTATTATTATTATTATATTATACTGTTTGCGCAAGAAAGAAACCTTCGCCTCTCTGTCCAAGTTCTTTCACAGCATTCGTTCAAAACGGAACTCAATTGAGCATGATACGGTTGGCCTGGATCAGAGTAGTTAAGGATCAAATGAAGCTACTACAGAATAGTAGGCGATTTGCCAAATTTCCAAAATTTGTTCATTTCGCCTCCGTTTTTGTTGTTTATTTTACTAATTGTCGACGTCTGTTTTTCTGATTTTTACAGCCTATAAAATTCTATGTGCAAACAAGCGTTAAAAAAGATAATTTTTTTCACTCGGAATAAACTGATGTTGGTCATTATTCCGCAAAAATTGAGTCCACTCAAGAAACAAATTGCATCACGAGAACCTAGGGTTCAGTTCAACACCATCCACTATTTGACAAGTTTGAGGTTGCGTAACTTTGCGTGCTCGCTGAACCGGTTGCGCACAACCCCAAAAAAGGTTGAGGGATTAATATTCATGCAATTTTGGGTGGAATCCGAACCTGCAATAAAAAATGGGGGTTCCAATTTGAAATAAGAAAGGTAATGTCACTTGGACACGGTTGCGCGGCGTGCGCGATTGTGTTTGAGATCCTTGCAAAAGAACGCTGCAAATTCATACACAAGGGTTGGTTATTTCTCGGACCAGGCGCATTGAGACTCATTTCTTCAACATGGGAAAATGGGGTAAACAGTGGGTGCGGTGGGTCCCTGACCCATTCCAATCGATTCAGGGTCCAAACTTCAGAAAATGTTACCCCACACGCCTAGGTACCAGGAATCTCGAAAACATATTCGAAATGGGTAGATCGGCACCCATTTTGACCCATAACTTCGTCCGGTGGGTGCCAATCGTTCTGGGACACATTTCATTGAATTCAGCGTCCAAACTTAAGGGGAAAATGATACCCGACACGCCTAGTTGGGCAAAATAATCGAAAATCTATTTTTCGAAATACACATTTTGACCCCTACACCACCCAATGTGTGCCAATAAATTGTCCGATCGGGCTGAAAAGTTTCAAGGACCAACTAGAGCCGGGAACGGGCTTCTGATCAAAATTTCAGATTTTTAGGAAATTTTAGACTTACAGAATCGGCGTGGACGGCGGATGGACTTTTGCTTATTTTATTTGATTATTATTTTGCTTATATCGTTTCTAAATTCACCGGTACTGATGAATGATATTATAAGGTGGGTTTCCCGATCGAATGCAATTTGCTATTTCAAGACCCTAGTCGTGTTCCTATTATTGAAAATGATTAGGACGGAATAGGAGGCGCCAGTACAGGGACTGTAGGAATTTCAACTATTGCATTTCCTATGGTTCGTATCAACTCATTCCCTCCAAACGAACTTACTCCCCATGAATGATGAATGACGTTTATCGCGAGGATATGACCGATTGCGGAATTCGCTTTTCATCCGCGAGGGAAATGGCATTCTTCTTATGTAGGTCGGTTCTGACGCAGGTTGTAGTAATCTCACCACCGTGTTCGGCTTTGATCTGTAGCAGCAGCCTCTCCGATCTTTTATCGTAATACTCCTTGAGCAGTAAAAAATCGATTCGTGATTCATAAAAAGACTTCTATTAGCTCCCGCGATGCTTCTAGAATCGCTTCTTACGAGGAATCTAGGAAAGATTGAGGAGAAAGAAATCGACCAGAGGCGACGTGGCCGCATGAAAAATCTCCTCTTTTCTACAATGAACAACAGATGCGCTTCTTTACTAATTTTTTCATGCACTAAGACATCGTAGTGCTTTTTGTTGTAGACTTGCTCGGAGGGCCAATCTCCCTCAAGGCCGTTTTCCTTGTTGGTGTCCTGCCAGTACTCCCATTCATCGAGTTTTCTTCCTAATGTGCCCTATAATACATGCCGAACAAAGATTGAACTACACTGCCAAGACCATCTGGCTCAGACGCTTTCACAACTAGAACCTATGCGACGAGAAATGTGTGTACTGATTAGGTAATGAAAAATAAAACGTTTTATTGAACGTCGGGTCAGAGAATTTCGTTGCGTTCATGCAATAAATGACAATATTTTGAGAATACTCACACAAAGAGAAAATGTTAAAGAATAACTATTACAATAATTATTAATGATTGATAATGAAGGCCCATCCTTCAGTACAGGAGTGTTTTATACAAAAGTAATATGCGATAAATCTTCATTACAATTCAGTATTGACCAACGGTTACCCGGCATTCATTCAATTTTGCTGGATTGAATGCCGTATCTTTCGGACGCTACCTGAACGCGATTGAATGTAGGGATGACCATCCATGCAGTGTCTGCAAAACATCGATGCTATAGGTCCAACTCCATGAAAGCACAAGTAAAATGGTTCTGAGTGCTTAATAATGATAATTCCTTTCAATTAGAATCAAATTACATCAACTAGAGCTCTCTAATACCAATAGGGCCGGGGTCGAGGAGAAGGAGGGTCCAAAAATTCGATCTATCGAGGAAAATATTCCATATAAACATTTCTGTTAAATTCTATCAAATACGTCGATTTTGGTTGGTTATTCTTTGAATATTCAACCTGTTTTCATGCAAAAAGTAAATCTCTCCAATCGGAGAGATACATTCGGCCTAAAAAAATTTTCTGGATGTTTTGAGGTGTCTAATTCAAAATAAGCAGAGGTCTGTACGCCGTATGCCGATTTTGGAAATAGACAATTTTCTTAAAAAACTGAAAATTTCGGTTTGTTTCCTTACTTTCCCGTTTCAAGCTCTACCTAAGTTGGTTCTCGAAACTTTTCAACCCGATCGAACCAAATTGGAGATGGGGGTTTTATGGGTCAAAATGTATTTCGAAAAATGGATTTTCAAGATTTTCGGCGATCTAAGCGTGTGGGGTATTATTTTTGACTAAATTTTGGACGCTGAATCCAATGAGACGGATCCCGGAACAATTGGCGCCTACTGGAAGAGGTTATGGGTTAAAATTGGTATCTATCTACCTAGTGTCGAAAGTGGGTTTTTGAGATTCCTGGTACCTAGGCGTGTGGGGTAATGTACACAGTGTAATAATTTGCAGTGTTTATTTAACCTATTAAGTGAAAGCGTGAAAACATCGATGGTGGTCTGCCGATGCTTTCCGATTATTGATGTCACCTTTCGATGGTACCATCGATGGTAAATATCGATGTTCGACCGTTCGATACTCATCCCTAATTGAATGTTGAAGGTTCAGACGTTGTTCCACAGAACAAACTATGGAATCTTGTCGTATCAACCGTTCTTTGTACATGTTTTTGAGTTCCCGTCACCGAAAATAAAGACGAGACTCAACTTAAATGTCGTATTGCAATATACCTCTTTCTCAAAATAAACTCACGAGGGAGCGTTCAGTGAGCTGAGTACAAGTTGCGAAGTGAGAGTTATTAAGTCTTGGGCGCCTGTAACTATACACAGAACAACCGCAAGATCTCGGATTCTGGGCCAAGGAAAAGGTCTTGTTTCGCGCTTCTGCATATTTCGCAGGAAACTGTCTCAAATGTCGTATGAATGTTCTGCTTTCGTAGCGAAATATTAATATTTTTATTTCACCATAGGTGTCTCATTCCAAGAATACGTGAATGACGAAATTGGATTTGGAGATGGATGCCGGAATAAATGAACTCGATTGAACCGTAATTACCTATAATTAAAGCGGAGATCCAGATGAACCTGTAAACTCCGGACCTATATCGCTACTTAATACCTTCTTCATCCTTCTAATTACTTGGAAGACATAATCTTTTAGCTCACCATCGAGTCGACGACGCTCCGTTTACGCTTAGTAACGTGATTCGCAACCACGAGGGAATAGGTACTGATATTCCAGGGTTTTGTCATAGCGTTTGATTTAATATACAGGGGAAAAAAAAAAAAAAAAACTGCAAATTCTATTACAGGGTTTGGTTCATCGAACCAGGAGTATGAAGATTCCAATAGATTCGGCGTCCATATCCCACACGACTAAGTCGTCGAACATGAGGGAAAACATTAGATGTGCCGTGTCCCGGACCCATCTTATCTTAAGGGTTCAAAAGTTAGTGGAAAATGATACCCCAGACGCCTAGGTACCAGAAATCTCGAAAACCCATTTTGAATTATATAAAAATAGAGACTCATTTGGAACCGAAACATTTTCCGGGGGGCGCCAATCGTTCCAGGACCCGTCTCATTGGATTCAGCGTCCTAAATTTCTCGTTAATAATACCCCAAACGCCTAGATCGCCGAAAATATCGAGAATTCATTCTTTGAAAACGCGTTTTGACCCCTACTTGCCCCCGAATTTGGGTTGATCAGACTGAAAAGTTCCGAAGACCAACTTGACCCGGAAACTGGCCCTGACCCAATGTTCAGGTTTTAAGAAAATGTTCTACCACCAGAATTGGCGTGGAAGGCGGCCGGACATTTTCCCATTATGATCTATACACTTGTTACGTCCTACTGAAATATGATAAATTGAAGCTTATGTACCAATCAATGGTCCAATTCGTCCTACAATTAGACATCACGCTGTGAGGCAGAGCGACAGTTGACGGCCTGCAACGTTTCTAGAAACAAATATAAGAATACATTTTTCTCATAAATGATAGGTGCGCCAACTGATGTATTTGAACACATAGTTGAAATTATTTGTGGTTGATCCCCACAAGGACTGTCTCAGGAGCATGCGCGTACATTTCTGCGGTCCGGTTCAATAGCATGAGCTGATATTTATGTTGTTTATTATTTCTTACCATGTCGATTTTTCTGAAATAATCTTTAAAACCTTAAAAACCATTTCGGAGAAAGTTTGAGTGACGAAACACACGTGAGACGATTGTTTGTTGATAGGCGCCAAAAGTTTTAACGTTATAGTGTTGACGCCACTCGTGATATCAGCCAGCGGCCGAGTCTCCGTCCTCGTCGTAGCTATAGCTACCTCGGTGCCGCTAATTTGATCGTAAGCCTCGAAATTTCAATTCGATGGCAAACCTTAACTGAATGTGGGGACCGATCATTTTCAAATGCCTAATTGTCACGTGCTGTGGCGAATCGTGGGTGGTATTCTGAACGTCGGATCCGAAATTTGAAGGGATCTACATAGGAAAGAAAGACAAGGAAGGTTCATCAGAGTTGACGGTCGTTGCCCTCGAGCGAGTTCTCATAGTGTTCAGATGCGAGGTCTCGATAAGCGACTTCATGAATTTAGTCGCGAGGACGAAGAGACGGGAACGACAACTCGAGAGTTCAAATTAATTTCCATAGGGAAGTGACAGGTTTCGTAGTCAAAACCTCCTACTGACGCCTTTGTTCAGGTTGTTCAAGGAGGGATAGAGAAAAAAGAAAATTGACGTGGGTCGGAAGACCCGTTTCTTTGCCGCATCCTGCATTATGAATGACATCCGATACTCTCGATTCATCATTTGCATCTAAACTGAGCAAAGGTTAGATTTTGAAATCATCTCGCAAGATCTTCAGGCTCGACCCGGAAGCTGAAGAAGCCGATTCAGTCCAGAAATATTTGTATCACATCGAATGATCGAGAATATACATAACATTATGTTTACGACGAAGCAGATCAACTCAGATTTTCTACCGTTGTTCCGTTTGCAATCTTCAATTGACCGTAATATCCGTTTCGTACCGTAGTTAACATCAGAAAATATTCAAATTCGTTTGTTTCTATGACCTCGAATCGACCGGGTTTTTCCAAATAGCAGTCATTGTCTCCTTCGTTGATTATCTGACCGAGTATTAAATTTCATTAATGAGCCCGATCACGAACAAGCAAAGGTGCAAGACAGCCGCTCGAATACTTATGAGCGGGGCATCATTGATGTGCGTCGTCCTTTTTCAAACGTTCAAAACTCCCCACCAGCCACAATCGTCTTGAAGACTGTTTGGTATTCGCAAGAAGCATATATATTGACGTGACCTGAGTCCTGTCAGGGAGCAATTTGGCGTGGAATCTATTGGCCGTCGACATGGTCGACGTACCCTATAGACATGGAATTTAGTCCTGCTACTAATCAATGTATTGTGAAAGCCCAATAAACCGTTCTATTCCTAAAACATCTTTTGCTCAGCTCTCAAAGGACCCGTGACCGATTAGGAGCTAGATCGAAATCGAACTGTCTTGTACCAATATTAGGTTATTTAAATCAAAACCCTGAAACGAGTTGAATCTATCAAATATCGGTAATTTTGCTATTCCAATGGTCAGAATACATTGTTTTGGGTAGTTATTTACCAAAAATTAGGCCTAAATAATATAATATCCACACCGCGTTCTCGAAAAAGTGGGAAAGTCGAGCTGGCGATCGCCTGGATCGTTCAAAACTAGTCTGGGTCACTGAAGCCAAGCTGTCGTCAGCGGAAACGACCTTGCGGGAAACAGATAGGAAACGGAATATTATGACCCCCCCCCCCCCCCCCCCCCAACGATCGTGAGTGCCACGAAGGATCACCAGGTACATCGCCTTATTTACATTACTAGCGAATTATACACGTGTTTCAATCCTTCTCGACAAATGAATGATATTAATATAACGCGTAAATATATATTTCTTCGGCGACCATTGCTTTATAAAGTAATCTGAAAACAAATAATAGTTTGTAGGTAACTGAATAACCGGTATTGGAGGAACCGTTCTTTTGTTTGTTATCAACTGCTTTTATTTATATCGACTCTCAGGTGAATTCAAACCTAAGAACAGTTCCTCCAGTGCCGGTTATTCAGTTACCTACCAACTGTAACATCTTATACCACTAATATTAAATTGCTGGGATCTAATATTGTATTAGATTGCTGGGATGTTGAGGTTTGGTCAGGAAAGTCCAGATGTTTCGCCAACGTTTCAGACAATTTAAACCGTCATCAGGGCCTACATATAACAGGTCATAGGTTATTAACTATTAAGGGTATACATTTTATTATATTATTATATTGTCATTACGCACTTGTTGAATTGAAGACAGAAAAACTCGCAGTAGAACATGAATTTAATACATAGTGTAGAGAACATGAGGCGAATTGAGGATAGAACAGAACGCACACAACTATTTTTATATTTTGGCTATCATTTCGTCCAATTTGATAGAAAATGCTTTGTTTCCTATCTCGTTTCTACACTGAAGGATCTACAGTGTTTTACGAGTCAAATGTTCTTGTTAGTTACGAGTTCCTTTCAATTCCTCGACGATCTACTTACTTAATTCTGGCCGGTCTCTCGTTCGCATGATTACCGGAAGTCATGCGCCCATCGATAGAAGCTTCATTGCATCAAGCTCATCCAGCTCTGGATTCATTGGCTTGTTTCGAAATCGGATGTTAAAGTAATGAGTCACTTTCTCAGTTGGTCGGATGTTGTGACGTTCGTCGGTTTCCCCACTTCGTATAAGATCACGTGACGTGATCCTCCGATGTCATGAGGGCTGGTCTCGAACGTCAATGTCTGATGAAATAGACGTCGGTTCTTCCGGATCGCGTTACTCCACGCTTCACACGGCTTTTTTTTTTTTTTTTTCCTAATAACGAGGAGCGCACATTGATGTTCTTATGTGACACCGGTTTAGAAGTAGGTGATTCGAGAGTTAGTCATTGGCAGCAACGATTAATCTAATGAATATCAGCTAGGTTATAGGCGCTCTGAAGTAGCGCCTTGAATACCGGATACATTGGAGCCCTCGATCGAAACGATCGAGCATAACGATTGGAGCAAAACGATCCAGTGCCGGAGTAAAACATAAATCGAAATAACCAAATAAATATCTCCAAGAAGCAGGAGCATGATGCACCTAAACAAACTAAACCCACTGTGAAAATATGACGCAAAAGTGGTTCATCAACATCACAGAAAACGTTGATGACTGGCTCAAAACAATGTGTTGTGCTACTCAATAGACTCCCCTTTTGTTCAACGATTTCTTAAAGCGTTATTTTAGAGCAGTTATTTCATAACGGTTACAGGCTGAAAAATAACGTTACGTTACGTTATGCAAAAGTAGCCAAAACGTTCATCTCCATGTGTCAACCAACCACAGAGTGCTGCATGCTGGGAGCAGATGATGGGAGATAGCGAGGCCATCTTCTACTTCTTGTTGTTGTTCTTCTTCTTCTCTTTCTTTACTGGTGACATTCCAACAAAAATCACTAAGGAACAACTAGCGCTGAAACCGTTGCAGACATGAACGAGTACTAGCCAAGCAAAACTTCCTGGTTTCTGATCGCACATCTCGCTTCTGATTGGCTGTTGCTTGATCCCATTCACTTGTATGTAACGTAACGTGCTGCACATGTTGCTTGAGTATGAACCAGGCTTTACGAAGCACAATAACGATGCTTCAACCAACAAATTAACATTAAAGTGGTTCCAATGTACTGTGCTTCCTTCAATAACCAATAAGAGGTACGTCGGAAGACGCTCTTCACGAAGTGGTGAGAGTTGACCTACTCAGCTGTGCAGTAAACCATCTGGCCAGCCTTAAGGACCATGTCAACGAGGAAGCATCCGAATTCCTTGACAAAAACTCTAGGAATTTTTACTCTTCACCTAAAGCGGAGATAATGAAACAACTCGCATAGAACTTAGAGCGTGTTATTTTAAAAGAAACTAGCTATACAAGTCAGTTTTGAAATGACTATTATGTCGTATCTATATACGACATGAATATATTATGGAGTAAGAGGAATGATGGCTTTAAGGGCCTACAAAGTTTCTTCTCAATAATTTTAATTAGCACCTGAAGAAATCCGGAATGCTTTCAATCTGGCCTAATCCGAATGCAAAATCCTAGAGAAGGCTCGTGTTAATGCCAGAACAATCTAGGCTTTGAAAGCGTTTACCATATTTGAGACTTTTATCAGCGCTGCTCGACTTCCCGACGGTTTAGAAAGTCGCGAAGCTATAGAGCTACACAGCGAGAGCGAAGTAATTTGTCCCCGGCCTTGTCGTGAACTTTCGTTTGACATTTTCAGCACTTGCAATCCCTATGGCAGTTTCTTATATAATGAATGGTAGCCTCTTATCCTCCTCCAGCTTCATTTAACCGAGGTCTTCATATGGAAAAACCCCGACGGTTTTATTCCGCTTCAGAACGCTTCCTCAGAGCGTGTCATGATATGATTTTGAAAATATCGAAAAGGGTGTATTACTTTGAAGTAATAGAATCCATCCCCGGCAAAGAAAATCGTAATGGATAGAAGATGTGCTATTTAAGCACAGCCATCAAGTTCAGCAGAGAAGATTACTTTCCTATTTGAAAATCAGAGGGTACGAGGGAGAACATGTAGTTAAGCTGGGAAGTTCCCTTGGTTTATTAGGAAGACCATTTCCAACCTCAGAAATCATCACAGTCTTGAAAATTGTTTTTATGTCGCGGAAAAGCACAATTTGGTTTTTATGGTTATTCATCAACCTGTTTTCATGCAGAAAGTCAACGTTCCCTATTGGTACCATAGTTTTTTTCTGGACCTTTCGAAGTGCCTAGATCGAAACAAGCATATGTTCGTCCCATTTTTGGTAGTAGACAATTCTATAGATATCTGAATTTATTATAATTATATATATTTATTATAATTATTTCGGTCAAGGACCCGTTTCTGGCTGTTATGGGCTCAAAACGTTTCAGTCCGATCGGACAAAATTGTATGGGAGTAGGGTTCAAAATGTGTGTTTCGAGATTTTCAGCGAATTTTTGGCGTGTGAAGTATCATTTTTCACAAAATATTGGAATGAGTCCAGGACACTCCTCACTTATTGTTCTCCCCCATTTTTTTTCCATGTTTTATATTTTCAACGATTTAGGCGTGTGGGGTATCGTTTTCCATTAGATTTTGGACGCTGAACCGATTGGAATGAGTCTCCATGCTCCTGGTCCGATGAATAACCAACCCCTGTCAAAGAATTTGCCGCGCTTTTTAGTTTAATATTGATTCTGGTTCAACAAACGTCGCAAAAAACCCACCCCCCCTTGGCAGTCAGCCCTGTACTGCTAAATTCGCATCCGTGGTTCCCACTTGATGCTCCTGTGATTTATTCGACTACCTTTGCGTGTTTGTAACGATCTCCAATCTGTCTGGCATATTTTCTACAGTAATTCTTACTTCTTGTTTCAGAATGTCAGCTAGGTGGGGAAGTTAGAGAACTTGGAAGCTCTTGGTTTGCCGATCTCGGACCACCGTTTGGCATCATGTACTGCATCAAGTGTCAATGCGTTCCAGTAAGTGGCTTAACACTTAATTAGAAAAAGTTTTCATTAATCTGACAAAAATGTCTGGCCCGCCCTGGTCGATTTCCTTTTATCGTCTGCAAACAATGATGACGCTGACCATTTCGTATTCTGTGGCGAGTTTGTAATGTCCTATCTTACAGCGGGGGGAAAAATTGCGCAATGTGTTTTTCGGATATTCGGCGATCTAAGCGTATGGGGAATAATTTTCGACTAAATTTTGGACACTGAATCGATTGAAATCAGTCCGAAAACACCAACCATTCTGAAAGAATTTGCAGGGTTTTTATCTATACAGCTTGAAATTCAAATTGTCAAATTCACATGCCGATCGATGAAGTTGTCCTCTGACATAAAAACACAATAAATATTATGTTGACTAACCTTTCTTCCCGCGCAAACCTCTTTTAGGCAATTTATATGAAATCATGACAACATTCTCAGAACAAAACATTGAAAAATAATTTCATTGTAGCACCTCAGACTCGCAAATATTGCTGTCTTAGAATCATGGGCAGGCTGATGAACAAATCTCATCACAATACGCATCAAATAAGTGGATTCTCTTCTTCAGAAATTGATTGTTAGAATAACCAGCCCAGACTGCTCTTTTGCATAAGTTTTACTAAGGTTTTTTTTTTTTTTAAATCAATAATTAGAAAAAATCGGAATTTTGAAAGAAAATTAATCAAATTTTTAGTCACACGTTTTTACGCTCTCCTGTCGGGCCTAATGGCCGAACCTCTTCCGGGACTTTGCAATGACTAATTGACTTCGTTCAGAAGAGATATTGACCCCGTGCAGTGACCCGCGGACCCCCCTTCCAACTGCTAGTAACCTCCGTCACACCAAAGCCATAGATAGCACCGGACTCGAGTTATCAGTCTCCTGCCTCCTCGTTTAGACCCTCCGAACCGACAGGCTTGCCAACTGGCTCAGTAAACTCTTTTTTCAACTTCTCCCCCGCATCGTCTAGCCATCATCGTTTCCATCTAAAATCGGCATCTGACGCCAGACGCCGGTTCTGTCGATATGACCGCTAAAACGCATATTCCCTCTTCTGGCCCCGCTTTGAGTCGAGATAATGCAACTGTGCACAAAAAAAACCTCAAATAAGAGCAGCCAATGTACATAGAGATGTACAAAGATATGCAAAGATGTCTGCGGCCCTAAATTTCGGTACCGCCTCTGAAATCTGGGCATCATTTCATTCGTTCTCGCATAATGAAAGCACGGCCCACTCCACCCATATCAAAGACAAGCATCAATTTAAAATATTTATCAAGAATGTATAGATTGATAGATCTTGTGTTGGGGAGAGGTCCTTTCTGAGTCTGTCCGGCTAACCTAGTTTCTTATCTGCCCATAACAATGTCCCTTTTACGAGACGACCAGATTTTACAAGGTATTCACACTATACCTGTTGAGGATGTAAGCTTGTAGCTTATGCACCTAAACGTAATAAAACCAAGTTGGTGATACTGCACCAATTTATAAGCGCATATTTAGAGCGAGTCTTATATAAAGCTTCGATAAATTAATTGATAGGCGAAGGAAGAAATCGCGACAAGGCGTAAATCTTGAATGCAGGTATCGTACCATAGTTACGTGCCAACGGATAGGTGCGCCCAGTCAAACGGCTCATTCTTTAAATTGCTGAACTTAGCTGAGGTCCCGTCATCTTGGAGTAAACTGATGATTGATTATGTCCGTTTGATACCTAATATGCAAAATGTACTTCGGATTTTTTCGATCGCACAATTAATTCAGTTAGTCACACTATTCATAATGGGTGTATGTACAGGAGGCAGTCCAATAAACTGTTTGCTGTAAAGGTTTTAATGCAAAAAATCTCTCCGATTCGGCCCAACAATTTCTTTTTTGGGCGTTTCAAGGTATATAGATCAAAATAAGCAAATCCACGCCGATTTTGGTAGTAGAAAATTTTCTGAAATCTGAAATTCGGATCAGGGACCCGTTTCCGGCTTTAGTTAATCCTCCAATCTTTTCAGCCCAATCTGACTAAATTTGGGATGGTGGGGGTCAAAATGGGTTTTTAGAAACATTATAACTTTCCACTAACTTTGGACTGGAATGAGTCGCCATGCGCCTAGTCCGAGGGATAACCACCCCCTGTGAAAGAATTTGCAGCGTATTTATTTATCGTCAACTAGATGGCGTCATCCCGTTCAAAACTTTTATAACAGCACCCAACAATGACCAGAAATCCATGAAGTCGCGGATCACTCATCAAAACATCAACCTTCCACGAAGTGATGAACAGCCTCAAGGTGTACATTCGCACAACTCAAGCGAATCATTTCCTTCAAAAACCCACTGTTGAAACGTCAGGAGATTCCAATCCGATATTCTTTCATTCTTGGAGGATTCTCTACGTTTGACTTTAAGTAGGAGTACAAATTGACGCCGAAAAGGCCTCGCCAGGAAGACCTTGAGCTCCTCCCAATCACACATTTTGTGCGCCGTTGAAGACTTGAGTAGGATTTGCCTTTTTGAGCTCCTATTTTGGTCTTCCCCCTTTCAAATCAGACAACCTTGTGGATTTGAACGGAATACTTGTGCCCAAAACTACATATTATTGTCCCTTCTACTCATTCTCAAACCTATTGAAACGTCGATGACAAAAACTCCGATAGCGGCTTTGAAAACAAACGTTTCAGTGAGGATCCGCTAGTTAAAAGGTGGACTTTTATAGGGCCCAAAAATAGCTTCTTTACAACTGGCGCCTTGTGTCTGGAATTGCCAAGTGTTTCAAAACGGGATTGTGCGGATTGCGTTGATAGATTTCGCCGTTCTGGGACCGAATAACCCTCAACCAATGGCTTCTGAGTTTGACGAATAATTCGCGCAGGTTGCTCCAACGTAGGAATGATCGAGGGTTGCGGTGATGAAATTCTGGATTTAGCAGCACTCTTCAATCTCTGCTTCGTCCTATCTTTAGCGTTCATTTTGGGGCCCGAGTCCAGCGTTCAGGGAGATTCACAAGGAATCACAATCACAATCAGAACCTGCTCAAATAAGGTTCTGCTGGTTTTTCTACCCTAACCGTACGATAAGCTCATAAGTTGTTCAACAATGTAAGCATCCACTCATTTTGGTTGGTCATTCCTTAAATATTTTCATGTTTTCATGCACAAAATGTATCTCTTCGATTCAGCCCAAAAAAAATGTTTGCACCTGTTAAATGTTGGACGCAAATTGATTGGAATGAGTCTCCATGTTCCTGTTTCGATGAATAATCAACCCCTGTGAAAGAATTTGCAGCTTTGTCTTCTTAATGTATTTAGTCATAAAAATTGATGATGTATATTGTTTAAGAGACAGAGTCAGTGAAAATCTGCATGTACTCTGACCCAGATGTCGTCTCATCGATGACAACTTGTTGCGACCACTTTGACTTTATTTAGGGTTAAAAACAAAATCAAAAAAGATGTTCCTAGCTACTTGAAAAACTACCGTTTTATACCACGTAATTCTGATTCACGAAGACATTTCTCTTATCTATTTTATGTTAGTTGTCTCGGTCTCGTTGCTTAAATGCTTCATCATTTGTGCTGCAGTCTGTGGAAGATGACATCTTATGGGCTGCAGTATTTTGATTAATTGCTCAGTGCCAAACTCTAGTACAAACGTTTGCAGTTAAACTTCAAAATAGAAGTTACTTCGTAGGACACTGGTAGGGATGGTGAGCCAAGTACGGCATTTTACGTTTCGAGATCGCTTAATATCCGCTGAATCCATTGAGATGGGTCCCAGACGCATCATTTTTCACTCACATTTGGAGTGGAAGAAGCAAGGAGTTTAGTGGCTATATATTTTGACCCAATCTTAGTCGAGCTGTGAACTGAATCAAGTTCAGGTCACATCGAATATACGCTGCTATATGATCACGGTTAGAAGTTCGCCAAATCATTGCTGCAGTTGTGTAATGTGATTCAAACCGAGTCTGGATGCCATCAGATTGATCTTTCTGTCCATGTTAGTTCGCCGTAAATAGCCATTTGGCTAAAAATATACCTACGTCATGCTCCATGCTCTTGATGGCCCAACGACTATCACGCAAGATATAAATTTCATGACCAGGAAATAAACGTAGGTACGTGTAGCAGAGATGGAGATTTCCGGTTAGCGAAGATAAGATTTCTGACAGTGAAGAAGAGAACGTGATTTTCAAGACCGGAGCTGCTTGCTGGGTGTCCGCAGTTCGCAGACCATATACAGAAAATCCGATCCAAGCCCTTCAGAGCTTTTGAAAACGGATTTATGTCAATCGCCTCGGTCTCGTGGGTCCTAGAAGTCGCCGATTGCGAAACGGCCATCTGTTGTACGTCAGTCGCTGTTTCCGTTCCGAACCGGCTTTTAAGGGATCATTCCACCGAAAATGTTCAAATAAGTCAGAATTATCGAATTGGGTTGTTTGCATTTGATTGTCAATTGAAGATTTGATTCAGTGGGAAACCTCCCATCCTCCTATGGTTGATGTTAAGTGACTGTCGTAGTTTGCCTTCGTAGTTTCACAAATCAAGTCAAAATTTAGAACGGGTGATCGTAATTATGACCCGGTTTGATCCAAATATAAACAATGCATTTTTTTGTGTGTGATAAATTGATTTTAGGTTTTGAAAGTTGAAGAAAAATTACCACGAACCATGACGTTAGAAAGGTTGAAACCCCGAAAATTGGCTCTGACATCGTTTGATTCTAAGAAAGAACTCCTTTTTGGCCCTGTAACACGTTACCGTTTGATTTTTAGAGTAGAAAACGACTCCAAAGTCACTATGGACGCCTAGAGATGAAAGCAGGGTAAAAAAGGCTGCAAGTTTTTTCACACACTCTTTCACAGGAGTCTGGCGTGTCCCAGGCCCACCAAAATCGATTCAGGGTACAAAATGTAGTGGAGAATGATACATTACACGCCAAAATCGCCAAAAATCTCGAAAATCTATTTTTCAAAGTATAAATCTTTATCTCTAAAGGCAGTTTTGTTGAGTTTTACCCCTCCACATCATCCCTTGAGAAAGATTCTCATAGCTGCGTCCTATAGGAGCCTGAGTTGGGCGATCACTCGCCTTTTATCCAAGAGGATGGTATAATTAGGATACCCAAGGAGATTAATCCAGTCCATTAATCTGTACGGTGAGCAGAATGATGATGATGAACTATGAAGGGGACTATGATTCGTTCATAGTCCTCTTCATAGTTCATCATCGTCACATTCAGGGTTTTCTTTCCTCTTCGCTATTGAAAGTACATCTTACTGATTTTACAACTCGCCGCATCCCAATTTTACAAGCAATTCCAGTTGGGCAGCCTAGTTAAACCTCTTATCACCTTTCTTGTCACTTGTTCGTGAATGGGCGTGGTAGCACGATCGAGCGTATCTGTCGTCGAGCAAAAGAAGGATGGCTTCCCATCAAACCAAAGCTCTCTCCAATAGAGGTAGAAATACCCAACTGCCAGCTTCTGCCCTTACCATGTAATGTGGAGTACACCAAGGTAGGGTCAGTAGACTTAAAGATTCAGGCTTGCTCTACTTCAATATCTCTCCGGAATCTATGACCCCGTAAGCGTAGAGCAAAACTGAGGAGGTCACCAAATCCACCAGGCGACACGTTGATTCCGAAGTGTAGCGCATTCCTGGAGATGAAATTTGGCAATCTTCCGTTTCGCCAAGGTGATGTGGTGTTCACTTTTTTGAGCCCAGGAATTGTAAACCGCTTTATACTGGTTTAATTGGGGTTTATGGCCGATTACATTAACAGGGAACTCTCTTCTAAAGTAACATTTTCCGTTCAAAGTCTATCTTGCTCTGCTACATTCGAGCAGGACGATGTCGTCCTCCCGCGTCAAGTCGGTCGTTCTTGATGACAAGGGGAGTGCGCAGTGGAAACTCTGTTTCCGCCACTTGGACTGGGGAAAACCGAGCGAATTTCGAGCGAAGGGGCCATAAAGGCGGTCTGGGAGATTCCTATTGGATTTAGTTTCTGGTTCGAGCGGAGCCTAATTATTGTTTACGACGGTTGACCAGTTCGGCCGTAATTCGGGCGCATTTTTCGAGACCGGGGTTGCTCGTTCGGTCGCGTGTCTTTCGGTCGCTCGACAGGAATCGCCGTCGCCCGAACGGTTTTTCGCTCCGAAGGCCGGCGCCTGAGGTCCCCGCTCATTACGGGAGGCGCCAGTCAGCTTCTGCCGCGACCTTCCTGGAGCTCTAGGCGGAAACTGTAGGTCGCTTTTTTTTCTAACCCTTCCTATCCGCGGTCTGAGCCTCCCATCACGAACATCTGTGTCAACAGAGAAATGAAATTCGCTGTCCGAATCCGCATGAAAAAACATATTCCTTCGTGATGACTAGAGAGAGCAGGTACTAAGTTGTAAATATTTTATTGTATAAATAACGCTGGGTTGTTACAATGGAGTTCTTCACCTAGCTGCTTACTTAAAAATTACAAATACGCCCAATCGGACTGAATTTGGCGGGTGTAGGGGTCGAAATGTGTTTTTCAAAAAATGGATTTTCGATATTTTCGTCGATCTAAGCGTGTGGGGTGTCATTTTCCGGGCGCTGAAGACGGATTTCAACCAACCAACCAAGAATGGGTATCTAACAACCTATTTTGAACATGGGTTTTTGAGATTTTTGATACCTAGACGTGTGGGGTATTTTCCACTAAATTTTGGACGCTGAATTGATTCAAATGAGTCTCCATGCTGCTGGCCTGAGGAATAACCAACCCCTGTGATGTTCTAGACATCATGAAACGTCCAGAAAAACAATTTAAGGGCCGGTCGGGGCCGTATCACTATTTCGCATAACACAAGTATCGGTATTCAGTGTGCTAAATACCCTGAGACTATGAAGATTCCCGAAGGGTTCCGGAATTATATATTTCCTTAGGTCACTTGGGTTCAAATTTTGATTTGATCTTCGTGACGTTTGGTTTTCCCATATTCCGATTCGCAATAGTATGCGCTTTCATTATTTAATCAAAATCACGGATTGTACTCGCTTTTGAAAAGTTAATAATCTAAGACAGGCATATTGAGACGGAGGATTGATTGAAATTTGTTTGATCAATCTCGGACTCAACTTTCTTATTACGTTCATTTTTGGCACGAATTGGCTTTAGATCGTTTATATTCTTTTTTCGAAGTATTTTAAATAATCTAATGATTAATTTTTTTAAAGAGGTTCCTATATCATCGATTAGCCAATATTCACGTTCAATTTATCTGCTTAATATTTCACGTAACGAGCATTTCATGATGGCAGGAAACATCCGGCATTATTGACAAGTACCATTTTTTTTTCTAGGTGCAGAAAAAAAGAAAAATAATCGGAAAGGTTCACTGTCGAAACATCAAAAACGAATGCCCTAAACCAACCTGCGACGAGCCTGTGCTCTACCCTGGGAAATGCTGCAAAGTTTGTCCTGACGACGTCGACAGTAAGTAGGAATTTTTCACAAATAGGAAAAAAAGGGTTTAAATACACAGATCTTCCACAAAGAAGGTTTATTGTGTTACAATTTTTTTTTTTTTTTTTTTTTTTTTTTTTTTTTTTTTTTTTTTTTTTTTTTTTTTTTTTTTTTTTTTTTTTAAATGCTAAACGAAGGTTAGAGGAATTGACATTTGCCTCCTCTCTCGTCGTGCAGAATTGAAGGGCGATTCACGCTCTTCAGGAGCAATAGCTAAATATAACCCACTTCTAATTTTCGTTCTTCAACCCTGAGGGATGTATTAATGCGTATTTAAAAATATTCTGTTCGTCATTTGCTTCAATAACCAACCACCTGATAAGAGATTAGGGCATGAGGTTTGATAATGTAATAACGTCCTTACACTTAAGTGGGAGGGAAACATGGCTGTTGGCATCAACACTTTAAATGCTAGGCGAAGGGTGCATGAAAATAGTGCAATTTGGTGCGCTGTATGGCAGCGGTTGAACTCAAGTAGCTTCTTCACAGTAAACATAGATTGCTATTTAAATTGCTTTCGTAGACGTCATTAAATAGTAGAAAATTGATATTGATATTGAAAAACGACAGGCAGACGCATCACATTGGAAAGAAATCATAAGGTAAAAGGCGAATAGAGACGGTAGAGGTTGAGCTTCGTAGGGATAATGTAGGGCAAACGATTAATTCTATTTACAGCGACGCTTCAATGGGTCGAGGAGCCAAAACTTTTAAAAATAAAATGCAAACCGGCAACGAGAAGTCACCGCGTCACATGAGTTTTTTTAAGGCGGGAAATCGCGAAGCAAGTGAGATAGCGTCCGTCTGAAGAAAGTCTTTCCAATATTAATGCGAGCGAGCGAAGAGAAAAATGAGACAATAAAACACACGTGTGCCAACACGTGTAGAACCGCAACGAAAGATCCGTGGGAGAATTCGACCCGTTCAGACAGAGCGCGGGCGGTTAGGACCGTCAAGCCGGGATCGTTGTGATTTGGAAGGTTGCACTTACTTTCTTTGCATCGTGGGAGACGAAAACATTCTTGTTTTCACTAGTGCTGCCAGAAATATAGAAAATTAATTTTTAGAACACCCTGAATAACATCTATCCTGGTAGTACCACTCAAAATTACCCCTGATTCACCGAGAAAAGTTGGCAGTTTACTCGATTATATCCGGGTACAATGTGTACTTGTTTATGTACTCAAGATTTAGCGTCAACTATATTTTAGTTTAAACTAGATTTTTGTCAACCTTGAAATGAAGAATTAAGTCATCCTTCGATTTAGCCCTCTTTCAAGGACTAGTGGCGGTGTTTTGAACTGTTTCCCAGCGCGGCAAATTCATTTATACCCGAGCATCAATCATTTCGCTCTTCAAAATTACTGAATCTAACCAAGGCTTCAAAACACTTTTCACGCGATGAAATTCATTTTGACGTGCCAACGACAGGTGCGACAACCTGAGTCATTTTTCTTGAAGAGATTCACCCCAGGTTTCGGGTAGGCTAATGTTGGCAGCTGAGATGAATATTTTTTCATGGCTCGATGAACTTCGCGACCTCCTCGTACGAAGCTTCATCATATATATGATTTCTCAGCGAAGACCGGTGTCAAGCAAGTGAGAAGGCATTTTAGTATTTTGCGGTTGAAAAATGCTCGCGAGATTAAATGGGGACATTTCTTGTAGCTGTGGGAGATGAAACTCGGCGTTGGGGTTCACTCATTCAAGGATAGGTGAGGCGAATGGGTTATTCGGCTAAATTTTATTCAATCTTTGGGTTTTCGGTTGGTTATTCCTTTAATAATCGACGACAGGTTTTAGATGTTTTCAACACTGTCCTTCTTTCAAGGCCCTTCGTGGCTTTTCCAACCTTGAGCATTTTACCAAGAAATTACATCAATTCTAGGTGTTTCCTGAAAACATATATAAAAAATAATGATTTTAAAAAAATCCGTTTTGAGCTTGACGGCTAAACACCGTCTATAGTTTGTGTGAAGAGTAACTACCTAATATTTGTTTTTTACAACTACGATCAAATCTAGTTAGGTATCATAGGGAACTGGTGGTACTTGCAGCACATTTATAGGTAATCCGAACGTCATAATACCAATACTATTACTAGATGCTTCTACACATGATCAAAAAAAATAAATAAATAAATAAATAAAGACGAGAGCAGCAGTGTCCCGCCCTTACGCGTTATAAGAGACAGCTAGCGCGCGTGGTGGTCGATTGGTGAACCGCTTCGTATCATGTTGTCAATGTTTACTTATTCAAAACTAGCTTGGCAATGACATAGTGTGACATTTCAACGAAAGGTCTAAGGAGGTGACATACTTGCAGGAGCATTGCCGAATAGTTCACGGCAATGAAGATTCCAGAACCAAGAATGTTATGTTATGAGGAATGTTCGGGCTGGGCGCTAGCTGTCCCTTAGAACGCACAGGGGCGAAACACTCCTGACAAGAATTGATACATCCATAGCCCTGCTATCCGTACAGTCACAAAGTTCTAGTGAATAGGAAAATGTTAGTTAAATTGGGTGCATTCTAACGAGTGGACCGAATATTCGTGGGTGAAAAACAGAAATAATTTAACTAACACAACAACAAAGTCGTCGTACGTGGAAATGAACTGAAATTTTTCGTGACGGTTTCTTGGTCGTTTTTTGCCAATAAGGTCCCCGTAAAAACGTATTAGCGCAGCAGAAAAACACTGTAAATTCTTTCACAGGGGTTGGTTATTCCTCGGACCAGAAGCATGGAAAAAATAGGGTATAAGAAAACAGTGAGTGATGAGTGTCCCGGACTCTTTCCAATCGATTCAGCGTTCAAAATTTAGTGAAAAGTGATACCCCACAGGCCAAGGTACCAAAAATTTCGAAACCCCACTTTCGAAATAGACTGGTAGATATCCATTTTGACCCATAACCTCTTTCTGTTGGCGCCAATCATTCTGGAGACCCTTCCCGTTGGATTCAGCGTCCAACATTTAGAGGAAAATGATATCCCACACGCCTGGACCGCCGAAAATTTCGAAAATCCATTTTTCGAAAAACATTTTGACCCCTACCCCCGGTAAATTGGGTTCGATCGAGCTGGAACGTTTTGACGACCAACTATAGCCAAAAACGAACCAAAATTTCAGTGTTCTGGAAAATTGTCTACGACCAAAAAGGGCGTGGACAGCTGCAAACAAATATTGGGGCAAATGGGATAGGCAAATCAGTCTCGTACATGCTGTAAGTAGTTTTCTGAAAATTTTCTTTTCCACTCTCTCGAACTTTACTTACATATTGTTTGTTTCGCCCATTTGGGATAATAACCTGTATAAATGGTTTCTTTTCTGACTGTTGACCGTACTCCACGATCACACTTTTTTCTAAATATTAATGCGAGAGTGAAGTCCTCGTTTTACCCAGGGTTTCACATTGATGAAAACCGTCAAGTATGTTCCTCAGCGTATCCTTCCGTTCCTACAGTGAGTTTCTGATATAGCAAGGGTTTTACAGATTTCGCAACGTAATTTTTGACATACTCATAGCCCATGGGCTAGGTGAGGAACCGTTTCAGGTACTCGTTCTTTTGGTTCTTAGTCACTTTTAATTGGCTCCACCGAACTTTCGCCGAGTAATATCTCATCATCACCTATTCGAGACGAGGATACATTTCATTACTTCGTGTAGGTGTAACTCGTCATCTACCAGGAAACTCAGATATCGTCCAATGTTCGACTCGTTTCACAGTAGGCCGAGAGACCTAATCTGAGACCGACACAAGACCGTCGATGCAGCGGAGGGCACCGACCTGATGATTCTTGGGCCTCCAGCCAGACGGTCTTGTAGTTTGACAGCACAGCTCCATCGTTCACTTTTTCGGATGTTCGAATATCTGAGAAAAAATACAACCCCCTCCCACCACCGCTGATACATCCTTCTGTTGCGTTGTCTGCTGCGCTAATAATGACGCCATTTCGACTTTCTAACATCGTGGTACTTTTTTATTCATTCTTGGTCTGAGGAAGGGTGTCAGCGTTGATTCAGCTAATTTACTCAGAGTTTCACAGTCACAGTTTGAAAGACTCCGAGCATAAACTCCAATGATGCACCTGAGGCTTTCATCATGCACAAATGCGTGCCAAATTCGTCATGCGCGTTAAACGTTTCTACTTTGGTCTAGCCGCACTCTATTTCGTGAAATAAAAGATGAGTACTGACAACAGTTGTTCTGAGTAGGACGTAAAAATAGTACTTATTTTGATATTTACATATTTTTATTGTAAGTTTAACGTTATTCATGGAAAACTGGGGACCTGTACGTTTTCTGATTTGGTAGGTTACGGTAATATTACTTATATTCTCTATGTATCTGTATCACCCCCGTTCGCCATACACACCGTTATTACTCGTAGAAAAATGTCGAAAAATCTTGTAATTTTGGTTAGGGACCTCTTTCCGGCTTTAGTTGGTCCTCGAAACTTTTAAGCCAGATCAGACCAAATGTCTAGGCGATTTTCGGCAATCTAGGCGTGTGGGGTATCAATTTCCGCTAAATTATGAACGCTGAAACCATTGAAATAGGTCACAGACCCATTGGTGAGTCAGTATGGGTGGCTACCCAGCAAATTGAAAGTGGGGTTTTCACATATACGGTACCTAGGTGTGTGGCGTATTCTTTATTTTTTGATTTCACACTAATTTTAGGCGTGTGATGCATCGTTTTCCACTAATTTTTGGACGCTGAATCGATTAGAATTAGCCTCTATGCTCCTGTACCTCTGTGGACCTGGAATGACCAACCTCTGTGAAGGAATTTGTAGCGTTTTTCTATGTTTATCAGGTTTTTATGATCCACTGGGCTAAATGGTTGAAGGAGTAGGTCTCATAACGCCTTTCTCCGAGTGGTTTTAATGTAAAGCTGACCTAACCATACCTTTGCTAAACCTTACTTTTTCTCAAGAATAAATATAGGGATTTCTCCGTTGTTGCAGTTGTTGTCATACTCCTCTCAATTCTTTCCAATTGATTCAATTTACTACAGACCTTCTTGAAATAATCTGTAGTAAAATCTGAGTGTAAAAATCGGACTTCATAGTTTGGAATAATATTAACTTTGAATATACAAAGTCGGAAGTAAATTTGCATTGAAGCTGGCCTTGGGTATTTTTATTCCCGTTTGACTCAAAGATACGCATCCGGTCTGCTAAATAAGTAAATAGCCGGGATGCGGTGTATGTTTGAGTATACTCCATACTTGTGCGTTGATGTTATCGGCGTTGATTGGGTGGAACTTGACCCGCACAACACTGCAGTCCTGCTAAATGGTATAACTCATGCCAGCTCAATGGAAGAAATACACAGTAAATTTAGTTGGTGTGTATGAATAATATTATGTCAATATAATGTTCCTATGCTCCATTTCCTTCTACTCCGTTTCACTGAACCTCGATACACGTCTTTTCAGTCATTGTAATACCAATATTATTCATCAGACGGCTTCGGTGATGCAGATTGAGGTGACCTCGGAACGGGATCCACATATTATTTTGAAAATGTATTCAAACGACATTTATAAATTGATTATATTGTTAGAACCGATGCCTTCTACCACGAAACAATGGATGGCGCCCTGTCTGAGCTCCGACGTAATAATGCAAATTGAGGGGGACGGCCGAGTTAAAGGGGATTCAAAACCACGCCTTCACCTATTTTCCCCCACATCTCTCCCCAAACTTAATCGTTTCCGATTTAGAAGGCAAACGAGATTCTGGCGACGAGAATGATGTCAGCAATAAAATCGACTATCTATAACCCTTGCAAAGGAAGAGGATTGGTCGTAGCCAGACATACGTGGGAAGACGCAGTAGAACGCCTATGCCGTCTCGAATTGTTTAGGACCGCGTATATGGCGCCTGGGCGCAACATCATTTGCCAAAGCGTTTGTGTGCTTGCGTTTTGGATACCAAATAAGGTGTGATTTCTCGAAGGTTAACACGCGCTAATTGAAGAGGGCAGCACCTCATAAAGACGCTTAAGGCTCCTAATCGTATTCCTTCCAATACAAGAAGTAATTATTACTTCTTATAACAAAGGATAGAGGGGGCGAGGGTAGAGAGACTAATTATTCCCTGAATAACCTGGTAATAACACTCATAAGCTTCATTGTCAAATGGGAAATGTTCGTTGAATACTTATATACAAACTGAAACCGAACATCTAATTGACAAGGCACGTTATCATTAAAAACGAACCACAACCTTTTTTTGGGCTCCCCAGCCACTTTCTGGCAAGATTGAACTACAGCCATGAAAACGAATCTGAAAGAATTTGCAGTATACGATTCGTAGTACATTGAGTTAATACCAAACGGATGCTGAAATCCATGGATTTCAGAATTAAGTTCATTCCAGGATTCGTATCGTAGGGATTCTGAACCCCCCCCCCCCCCCCCCAAGACAACCCCCACGTAAGATTTTCAGACAACATTGAAGAAAAATATATATGAAAGCTATACCTCCCACCATCAGTTGGTTTTAGAAAGCCATGAACTCGCCAAACTAGATGATCTTCACGATATTTTTATTGAATGCTAATACATGCTAATACATAATTATTCCTTAAATGTTTTGTCCTATGTTTTCATTTAAAAAAGGCAACCTCTCCGATTTGCCCTAAAATGTTGGTTGGTTACTCAAGTAATAACCAACCTATGTTTTCATGCAGAAAGTCAATCTCCCCTATTCGACATAACAATTTTTCTGGGTGTTTCAAGGTGTCTAGATCAAAAATGCTGCAAATTTATTCACAGAGGTTGGTTATTCCTTTAACAAAAAGCATGGAAACTCATTCTAACCGATTCAGCTTCCAAAATTTGTGGACCGTTCGGGGACTCGTCTCGTTGGATTCAGAGTCCAAAATTTAGTCGTAAATGATACCCCACGCGCCTAAATTGCCGGAAATATCGAGAATCCATTTTTCAAAAATACACATTTTGACCCTTAGCCCCGTTTCCGGCTCTAGTTGGTCCTGTATCCTTCGATCGGACCAAACGGGGGGTCAAAATGTGTGAAATGTGTATTTTGCAGATTTTTAGCTATCTAGGAGGGTGAAGTATTATTTTCGACTAAACTTTGTACGCTGAATGAAATGGGGTCGGTCCCGGACTAATTAGCACCCACCTTGAGAGGTCGTGGGTAAAATGGTTATCTATCTATCTATTTCAGAAGTGAGTTTGTGAGATTTCCAGTGTCTAAACCTGTGGGGTATCATTTTCCACTAAAATTTTGGGCGCTGAATGTGTCCGTGACGCTTCAAACTCACTGTTTTCCCCCATTTGATTCCCCCAGTCTGATTGTGGTTACGTCTAGGTAGGCTGTGATTAAGATGTGTAGGAAATCCGAAGCGTCTTTAACTCTCATCTGGGAGCACGTTTGTCTTCATCACCCGCGTTATTATGTTGTCTGCAGGCACCTTTCCTGACTGTATCCGTTTCTCATCGCCTTCTGTCTAACTCGATCGTGATTGGAAAGATAACCATCTGTCATCGACTCAATCGATTCCAACATTCCTTTTTATCACTGCCAAAGAGCTCCCGACATTCTCGAGCTCTCCAAAAGAAGTAAAAAACAATCTTCAAGACTTCTGCCTGGAAGGTTTTCTCTTAGTCGATACCGTAAATAGTCGGATATTTACATCTAATTGATGGGAGATAGGGCCTGCGGCGCCAGAACGTGCAATCTACTCGTGATGTCCGGCACTGTTTTCTTCCAAGTCTTCTGAAAAAGAGCATAGAAGAACACCGTGAACCATAATTGTGATATTTTCCTCTTGGAATGGACGCGCGAACGAAAAAAAGTGGCGCCTGTGGATGCCAACATCAGACGCCTTCAACTTGTCGTGACCTAGCGCTGCCGCTGTAATTCACTCTAGAATAATGTCATCCCTGGACATCGTTTTACATGTTTTACAATCAAATTGAACGCATATTGTGTAACTGGTAGGGGGTGGAAAGTTGACTGAATTCTTTAACAAATACATAGACATCTACGAATCCTGTAACAAACGGAAAGTAATGATGAAGACCCATAGATTTCTCCAGATAGATCCACAAATCCAGAATTCTCTCTGAGACTCTAACGCCCTTCGTCGCTTTACTCTGTACCCCTAGTTGTTGTTCCGGCCCTAGTACTACTTAATAACTCTTCTTTTTTGTTTCAGGTCCAGACACCCCCCAAGACTTGGACGTCCAACCGAGCGAGGAAGACGAAAAAAATATGAAATGTAAGTTGCATTTACCTACCTTCAGGACCCAGTTTAGCGTTTTCCTTGAGGTTGCATAGCTAATTTTCTGTCTTCCCACGGTAACAAATCGATCAGATTAGGTTCAAATATCGCACAATGTACTTGTCCCATATGTTATACCCTGTGTTAGGGAATAACTCCGTAATTGTGCCTATGGCCCAACAGGGAGGTCTCGTTTGTTCTCCCAACCTACCTATGACTCATTTGCAAAGCCCTTAAGGGAAGTCATTATTCAAACTTCCCATGGTTTGTAAAAGCCCGTTCATCAGACCTGTAATGCTCCAATTTTGGATCATAGTGAAGCTGTAGATGGAGCATTCAATCATAACTACTATATTTTATTTTCTTTTTTTGACTTTTAGATTCATGTTCCCTATTCACGTTATTCCTACAACGTCCGAAGCATATGATGTGGTGATTTTGATATCAGGTTCCCTCACTTATAGTAAAGGACCATGTTTAAGAAATATTTGTATTTATTTATTTTTTAAATTTTTTCTAGAGGAGCTCGGACATTGGTGTTACGGAAACTTTACCACAATTCATCAATTATATTCTTTGATTTCAGATTTTGCCAGCGTCCTTACTGGTGATGGCACAGCCACCGGAAGGTTCTCTTTCCACAAACGGAGCCTCTACTTCTCCTTTTACGCCACCTCCCGACCTACTTTCATCCAGTTTTTGGACCCGAATGGCAACATCATTGAAGAGCAGGTTGGTTATCGTGCCATATCACAATCGATGCAGCACATGTCACTGTTCAAATTCGTTATCCCTTGTTCCTCTGTCTAGTGCACCCCAGTGCACCTTTCAGTACAACATGAAGAAGGGTAACTACGAGGACACGAACTTTATTTCGATGGTCCCTCTGCCAATGTATGTCACCAGAGTTTGCCGTTGAATAGTCTCCCTTGTAGTTGGGTAGCGCTGTATTCTTTAGCCCATCCCATTACACCAGTCGCACTGTCATACCACAGGGTATGAAACATTGAGCTCACTGGTCGTAAGGTTCTTGTGTCCAGTTGCTAGAAAAGAACGCTTTTCCTTTTGGTCTACAGAATGTTTACAATGCTCGAAAACTAGAGTAAAATCTCGTTTCAAGGATCTCTCACGTTCATTTCCAGAAGTCACTCTCTGTAGGTGGGATAGGTAGATGGAGCTAAGTAAGTTTCGAACATGTTCTTGTTAAACATGTTCCTGGATTCATCCATGCCCTCTTCCACCAATAAGGTGTTCGAGCGCTTTGTTTTCCACTTTTTGTTTGTCTTCAGCCCCCAATCAATGGCCAGCCGTATTACTCTGCCGTAAGCAATGTTTCAACGAGCGCATTGGCTGCAACGACGTTCCGCCAGTCATTCGGAGTCGTTGAGCTTGCTGTCCAATAAGTCAGTAGCTGAGGGCGTATCCTGCACGATGAATGAGTATTTATACTGCATACAGTATACTCTCGCCCTGGCGCTCGCCCACGAGACCAGGCGAGACGAGGCACTACGAGACCTGCAGGCAAGCGCTCACGAGTACACGCTCGCCGAGTGTCGTCGAGTACAACCTGGTTCGTCTCCTTTCTGGTCTCGTGTATGCTCTCCTCCACTGACTTGGAGTGTCCGGATACCGACTTTTTTTTGGAGGGAAGACGATGTGACACGGGATGCAGTTGCAGTCTCTGTACATGCTCGCTACCCTCGCTTTGCCTTGGTGAGAGTCTACTGCCGGCATAACACCCATCTTAAAAGGAGGTGATTGTGAGGATGTGGTGAGGAGCTACAAGCTCATCAGTTCCATCAAGAAGTCCCCTGGCCTACTCCCCTTCTACTAAGCAACTTCTCGTTCGGGGGCCGACATGGGATATCGCTGGACTGCTACTAACATTGTCGAGTTAGTGTGTGGGCCTTACCACAGAGCTGCCGTTGGCATCTTCTGGGCTTGCGTGAAGCGTTGGGAGTCTTACGGGTGTTTTTAAGTTGCGTACAGGTAGTTCACGGATTAGACCTCCATGGTGAGGATTAGAGCCCAAAATGTATTTCATCTTTGCGTCCACTTCAGGCACTCTTCCTGATCAACGTGGTCTCCTCCGTGTTTGTGCCAGGAATCAAATCTCTGTTATTTGGGGATGAACTAAAGCTCTTCGCCCCTATTCCCCTTTAGATTGCGGGGCTCTCCAGGTGGCGGTGCGTATGCCCGAAGACTGGTGAGTAGTCATTACCGTATATTTGAATCTGTCATGTTGTTTTGTCGCCTCTTTCCATCTGTCCCTTGTCCGGGTTGGCAATGATTAAGTCCTCTGTGGTCGGAGACTTGCTGGATGCTCGTAATTGGAAGGCTCGCAGTTGCTCGAAAGGATTATCTCGCATTAGCTTAGCAGGGCCATGGGAGAATGTGGAGGTTGAATATTACCTAGATTAGGTAAAGGAGGGTCCTTCTGCAGTGTGGAATTTGCATTGGTGATTATCATGGAAAATCTTGAGGTAAGAATTTCAACCCCAAAATAATAGGAACTGGCGAATGGGTGTCTTCAACCACACCCATGCACCACAGCAGAGGGATTTCATGGGTGTTATAGACTCTCTGTGAGTCAGAATTTTTTACTGACGCTCCCTAACCTCGGACGTGGACAACATTGTGACAAGAGGGGCCTAGCTGGTGAGTAATGGCGAGCAAACGGATTAGAGAGCACCCCAATCCAGAATATTGTGAATCATCACCTTGTTGGATAAGGGTGGTTTTTGGCTTGGCCACCCAGATGGAAGCCCGCTTCTCCGCAGAACTTTGCTAATTTCTACGTTCACTTAATCTAGGTTTTCAAGACTTCCTCTTCTCGGAGCCTAATGGCCCAAGTAGCACGTGGTGTTGGCAGAACCGTAAGGTCGTTGTGAGGTCTTAAAAAGTCATACATAGGAGGTGCGGAATGACACTTCAAGGTTTTATGGCCAGTTCCTACACCGTCGTGCCATCACCCTAATTAATAGCTGCAAACTTGATCCAAATCATTATTAACAACATCAAAAACAAACTAGACAATGATCTCGGCTGACAAATGGTTATGCACTTCTACGTCAACCGGCAGATGATTCCAGTCTATAAATATCAATTTCGTATTGGTAATTGTACGGAGTTTTTTCCCATATCAATTGTCTTCTTGTCTCAATTACTCCGCTGACAGCCTCTTAACTTGTTCCAATGAATGGGCCCATCAAAGCCCCTCAGACGGTTCTGAACGCCTCTTTGGTAACCGTTGGCCTTGGCTACAATGGCGTCTACCTCAGTAATTTGGGACCTCGGACGTTCCGCTACTTCTCTGAACATTTCCATTTTGAAAGACGAGGGACCGGGAATCTCTGGTATCGATAATATCGAATCACTGTGAAGGTATTGAACACCTTTTGAGTGTCGAACTGAATGTGACTACTTGCACTTGAGACAATTGCATAACAGCTACGAGAGAATACCGACAATCACACTGCCGTATTTCGCTCCTTTCCCAGGGGACGATGTTTTCAAAACTTTTGTAAGAGAGGACATTTCGCCTCAAGTCCCACGATCCTCTTCTTTTGAAAGCCGGATAACAAACTGAATCTTTTCATCCCTGAAGTCAATCTTCACTTCATTTACAAACATTTGACATTTTGTGTTTCAAGACATCTTCATTCAAAACGCTGCAAGTTAGTTCAGTTTATCATTCCATGTGGATCTCTCCCGTCTGATAAAGCATTTCTTCGAGGACATTCAAATAAGTAGGTAGGTATTGAAAGAATAAAGTGGGCCCGCATTTTCAACATGCCCTTCAAGTCGAGAAGAAGAACACCCAAAAAATTAAAAATTAAAGAAAAATTAATTTTTGAGATTTTTGGTATTAAGGCGTGTAGGGGTATTATTTTCGACTAAATTTTGGATGCTGAATCCAATGAGACGGGTCCCCATTGGCGCCCACCCGAAGAGGTTATAGGTCAAAATCGGTACTCATCTACCTATTTCGATTGTGGATTTTTGAGGTTTCTGGTATCTAGGCGTGCGGGTATCATTTTCCACTAAATGTTTGATTCTAAATCCAATGAGACGGGTTCGGGACGATTGGTGCCCACCAAAAGAGGTTACGGGTCAAAACGGTTATTCATCTACCTATTTTGAATGTGGTGTTTTGAGATTTCTAGTACCTAGACGTGTGGGGTTATCGTTTTCCACCTTTAGAGTCGAGTTTGTTCTAGTTTTTTTGGTTATTGTTTTAGTAGCAATGTTTATATTTGCCGCGGAAAATTGGATAAAAGAAAAGGTGGCAGTAAATGGACGAGTGTATCATATGGATCATTTTGCAGGTTAGACTTGAAATATTCAACACATTTGAATAAACTATGAGTATCCCTGAAAAACGTTAGTTGACCAAGTACTAAATCAGTTTGTCAATACTGCCAGCCTGAACTAGGCAATGAATGGTCTGGTCAGTCCACGAAATTGTGTACACCCTGCGTTACAAGAATCTTCATGTACCTACGTGCCTTCCATGATATAAGTCTACCTCATTCTCTTTCACGTGAGCAACTCCTGAGCTAATTTTGATTAAATAATCAGAATCTAAATAGTTACTTACTAAACACTATTGCGCAATACTTTGGAATGAAGACAAGTCACAGCGCAATTGCGTCGCTGAAAGAATGCTATGAATAAGCGGAAGGGGGCGCCGTCGTCGTCTAACGAGTTGTTGACGCCCATTTGAATTCCTCGGCATCTTATTAACCTTGAACCCTAAGTTAGGTCACCCCCCGCAGACGCAAAAAAAAAAATGTCACGAGTCACGTTATTTTGGGTTTTTTTAGCTCTATCATCGCGATATTTGGTGGTGTCCCATGTATTTCTCGGTTCGCCAACGTCAATCCCCTCGGAGAGCTTAAGAATGGATTCAGACGACTCATCCAGTCACGAGAACAGATGAGTGACAGCGAGTTATTTGCTTATTAGCTGAGTTCATTGTGAAGAGACCTTCGTATTTCTCCCACTCCTAGTGAGACTATACTTAGTTAGTTTGATGAACCAGTTGAGGCTTTTTCACGAACTTATGTGAGATGAGTTGTAGCGTGTATCCAATTACTGGAAGTCTTGTTTGTCCACAAACTGAGCGAAGCCGAAGAGCTAACGCATTAAATGCTGGGCTCAACTACCTGGTCGTATTTGCACCTTCTTGGTTGAGGATTGTACACCTACGTGGGATGTCGCTGAGCAGCTAATAATACGCCGTTAAACATTTCCGTTCGCATCTTCCTCGGAGGCCACTGAGCCTTGTCTATGTCCCGCCAGAAGAACCGGACGCGTCTCGAGCACGTCAGATCGATCTGAACTCTGGTTCCCATCAAGCCTCATGTAAAAAACAACACTGACTGCCTCCTCCGCCGCCTTTAGAACTCGAAAAGACGGATCACCTTGGAAGTGCTAAAGGAGTGTCACGAATGATTTTCATTGCGCATACAATAGTCGACAATCAGACATGTAAAGTGCGAGTCGTGCAAGGATTTATTGCGGGTAGTCGCCAGCACGGCAATTAGTATAATGATTCTCCACGGAATCGCGATTGGTGAACAACTATTATAGGCTGCTATTTATACGACAAAAGATTGTTCATGTTCATTGTGGGTACGTTGTTCAAATCGTTGACGCCAGAATGATAAGAAGTACGTCAGTTTAATCGCCATCCTTGTCTCTCACTGCCTTCAAAAGAGAGAAAAATAGTCACATGCCAAAACTTAGTTCTCGTATCCTAAAAAGATACCTATCGGCTGCGTGATGGCATAAAAAATGTCGAATAACTAGTACTATCTGCCATTTTTTTCCTAAATTTGAGAACTAAACCGTATTGTTAAGACAACGTCAGATCTTCATGTAGGAACATGCCCCAAAAGTTCAGTTATACAGCGTCTCTCAAGAAAGTAGTATCAAGTAGTTCACAACAAATACATTCATTTTTTGCTACATTCTCCCTGAAACTTACAATTGATGTCGGAAGTGAAACCACGTTGCCCACGACTCGGCAGCAGGCTGCGGAAAGAGAGGGGACACAGCAGGTAGGTACAGCAAGAAGTGGTCACGACCACTGAGTTGATGAATACCATTCGACCATTAGCTGAGGTGAGAAGTGAGCAGGAGATGGCCAACGTGAGTGCCATTGCATGAATTGCAAGCATAGCCACCAACATTAGGCATGGCCCTCAGCCTGCAGAATGGTTGCGCTTATGGGAAATGAGACAACTCAGATGGAAGAACGACAGCATGGCAACTTAGTACCAGAGGTTTAGTGAAAAACACTGTGGGAGCGAGGCCATGACGTGCCAAAGTTCCTTTCATTGGCTAGGGATGCATAAGGACATTTGTAACTGGTGTCTTTGCTATCATAACTGCAAAGACACCAGGCAAAAAAAAAAAAGCTCGGCTGAGGCCTGTAATAACTGGAACCTGATTTGAACGATTTGACCTGATTTTCCCACCACGAAGGAAAGAAACAGTACATTTGACAATTCGATATCACTTTACCAAGTGGCATAAACCCGTCCACCAGGCCATCAAGCTGACACAGTCCCTCGAAGATAGAGCTTTCATTTGGCAGTCGAGAACATTCGTCAAATCATCATTCTCAATAGGGAGCGAATTTCGAAAGATCACCTGTATGGTGCGCATCATAATGTAAAAAAAGTCAAATAATTAATCTTGTAAAAATTAATTTCATCTGTCTTCTTTTCCGCCTTGTGCAGGTATAGAGGCTTATTGTGTGACACCGACCAATTTAAAAAATCATTGAATCTTTGCCAAAGTTTACTGGCTGAGGAATGTCGACTATTCCTTCAAGTCGGGCGCCAGGCCATTTATCATCGAGGGGATCTTCACGATTGACTAATAGGTTATGCATCAACTAGGAATTCTCACGCAGGCGAATACCTCCATCGTGAGCTGCGTCACAGTGATTCACTTATAAAAATTTCTACGACGGTAATAATTTATTAGAGCGAAATCGTTCCTATGAACGATTGAACATCATAGGAAGTGCTTACTTGGAAATTTTCACAAATTATGTGCCTTCACAAAAGTATCACAATACCTATAGCCGCGTTGGTTTTTCGCTCACTGACTGAATAATGGACATCATTGGGCCCTTGGGAACCTGCTGAATGAAACTGAGCCATCCCACTGCCGATAAAACGTTCAAATTTAGGGATTAGTCGTCACTTGATGTTCTTATTGTAGATAGTTGCAAAAAATGTCCAATTTAACTCGTCTTCTTCGTAAGCCTCAAATTAAATTCGAAGTTCTGATCCAAGAGGGTACTTGAGAACTAATAATTATGAGAAAAGATAATTTCATGAACCCTGTATGTATATTTGACTTCTCACCTCAGAGTAGGAGAAGGTGTAGAAAGAACTATCATTTTAATTCATTTTGAATATTAATATGATTCCGCCGATTCAATTGAGGAGGTATCACAGTTAAGTGGCCCAGAAGAGCCCAACGTTATCTTTTTGTGGTTTTTCAATTCAGCTCAACAAAAAGCTGGGCTACAACCGTATTTGCAGTTCAAATTTGGTATTTCCTCTCCACTCTGACCAGTTCCAAAATGTGTTTTTCGAATAATGGATTTTCGAGATTTTGATCTAGGCGTATGGTGTATCAGTTTCGACTAAATTTTGGACGCTGAATCCAATGAGACGGGTCCCGGAACGATTGGTGCCCACTGAAAGAGGTTATGGGTCAAAATGGGTATCCATTAACCCATTTCAAATGTGTGTTTTTGACATTTCTGGTTCCTAGGCGTGTGGGGTATCATTTTCCGCTAAATTTTGGACGCTGAATCGATTGGAATGAGTCATCCTGGTACGAGAATAAACCGTGTGAAAGAATTTGCAGCGTTTTTGTTTCAAGTGTCAATAAAGTGTATATTTTAACTCAGTTGACTTCTGTTTTGTCAGGAACTTGGGCCCGGATCCGTGTATCAAAACTCGACGGGGAAAATCTGCGGCGTCTGGCGTAGAGTCCCCCGTGATTACAGAAAACTGATAAGGAAGGAGCAACTAACGGTTACTCTGATTTGGGCTGATAAGAAGAGAAACATCTCCGGGCAAATTAACAGGTGCCTAACAAGTCACACAAAAATAGCGATCGCCAATAAAATGTTTCATCGTTCCGAGTACTATTCTAATTTCTGTAGGTTGTAATAATTTTTATTTAGGAGCCCATTCATGGCATATTCCTTTTAACCCCTTTACCTCAATGACTCCTGAACCTGAAGTGCTTCATCTTGGACCATTATTCTAATTCCGCACCTAATTTGGAATCGCTTAGGTACCACTCGCTACAGACGGAGATGTTCAGTGCTCTTCTCTCAGGAGACGGCTATGGCTCTGGAGGAACCGCTATAGTCTCAGTGTCAACAACGCCACCTTCCGTTCATATCACAGCCGTTTTTGCTGGTACCATCTTCAGCAAGGAAGACGCCGTCGACGCTCCAGTGGCCGTGCGACTTCTGACTGCAGACGGAGAAACTGTCGTATTTGACGAGGTTGGTGTCGTCTTATTGTAGTCTGGCCAAAATTCGCGGATTTATTGTTTTATAACCCTTTTCTAGACTCTTTTCAATCCTGAATTCCACCAAGGACCTAACCGAAAAATTGATAAACTCGACCGGGATCGTATTGTCTATTACATCTAAGAGGTTCCTTCTTCGCGGACAATTCATGTTTCTACGAAGAGGGCACATAGATCTTGCCTCATATCTATGTATTCTGTTTGGCACATATCTGCTCCATATCTATGTATTCTGCTTGGCACATAGATATGAGGCAAATGAGGCCCAATGAGTCTAGACTTGATTTCGACAAACATATCGTTTAATACTGGAATTAAGCTCCTCAATTAGATGAATGAGTAGATGGAATTGAGGCACACAGTTTGAAAAATTGGGCCCAGAGTTGAATAGAATAAGAGTTCCGTCCACTTTTACTAAAATAAATCATAAGATATTGCCTAATTCACATTATTCTTTTGTTGTTCTGTCCTCCTTTTTAGATAGTCAAACTGCCGAAGGCGTCGCCAGATTTGAACACACTGGATATCAGTTTGGCAGTGAGCGGTTCCGAGCTACGTCTCCTCTCGAAAAATAAACTTCGACTAGTGATCACGTCTAGAACTAGCGGACGAGCGATTGACGGCCTTGTGCGACCCAGGGCTGTGTGCGAAACTTTTCAGGCGCTCATGAAGCCAGGCGAGGGTGAGTTTAAGTACAGCTATAGATCAAAAATTATACCCGTCTAGGTATAAGAATTATCAAGACAAAGTATCAAGTTACTTCACTTCAAACAATCACTTCTTTCCCAGAATGGAGCCTCCGTCCAGAATAGCTATGCGACAGTCGACGGCCTATCTGAATTGAATGGAATGGCTCAAATGTCAAAATTAATATTCAGAGAAAAACATGAAATTGTTGAGAAAAAATAAATTGTAACAAGTCACATTTATGATTGTCTAGCTGCCTACTCACGTTCTGACTGTCGGGAGAGTGATAAGGCAAAAGTTACCCTCTCTCCACGATCGCCCCATCGTTGGAGTGTGTGTGGGGACACCCCTGACCGCCATGGAAGAAAAAAGTTTTTTATTCCATGCCTGACCGCATAGCCCTGACAAAACTTGACGGGTCCGTCGTATGGTCCCAACCACCCAATAGTTGGGTACCCCCTCCAACACATCTCTAACGTTGTCAGAGAGTCGAACTGCAACCTCCCGCGTTATCATTCTCAAGGGCGCTCATCAAGGGCTTCAAAATGTAAAAATCGTGAGAAAATGGCCGAGGACCCTCTTAAAATCTGTTCAGGACTTAAAGAAACGAATTTTGCATTTTAACGCCGTTTGTGCATGTTTATATATTTTTAAGACGTATTTCCAGACCATAACTGCCATAATGCTTGAGATAACAATTTTGTTTTGGTCTCAAAATTTTGGCGTCGAGTAAAATCGGTCTACAACAAGAGGTTTAAATTTTTAATAAATGTCCATAATAATATCTAAACTTTTTTTTTACGTTTGGCAAGAGGGGTATTACCACATTTTTTTACCCTTAGTCGATTTAGAACACCTTAACGCAAAAATTCATCTTTACTTGAAAAATTTGATTTTTAAGGGTTGAACGTTCCAAAATACACTTAAAAATTGATACAACCACCGTTAGTACCGGTGGCTCAGTGGTGGTGATGGTACAACCTAAATTTGGTGTTAATGAAAAAATTAAAAGCATTCCCATGGCTCAATAGTAGGTACAAAAAAATACCAAAACAGCTATTTTTTATGTCTTTAAATAATCAAATATTGGCACGAAGGAAAAAAGAGGGAACTTGGTCGGGGGGGGGGTGGACTACACGATTCTTGGTCAGTGTAAAGAGAGGGGATAACTTTTGCTTCCCCCACCCCCAACGGTCAGAGTCTGACTGGGCCGCTGACATTACTAGCAATGGACCTTCTCTGCATCTCGGTAGAAGTACGTACTTTACCAATAATAACTTTTAAGATATTCTACGGTTTCAGGAGAAGATGGCAGCAACGAGAGTGCTGGTCTCGCGTGGCTTTTCGTTGATAGAAATGGAAGGCTTGACTTCCACGTCCGGATCGACCGAGTCACTCGCCCGGTCATCATTGGAATTGGTGAGTATCAATCATCTATGCGCCGGAAGTAATCATGAATTGCGTGATACGATGAAAGATAATACGACAGGTAAAGAGGTAAACAAGGCAGGCTTTTCAGCCCGGGGCTTTATTTCAAATTGCCTCAACAGAGGTGATGCGATCGTAGGGGATCATCAAATAATTGTTGACTGTCTAGAATTACGGCACCAGCCATTCTGTCACTGGAACGCATATAGGCAGATTCGTAGAAAATCATCAGGATCAGGAGCATGGAAAAACAGTGAGCGTGGAGTATCCCAGACTCATTCCAATCGATTCAGCGTCCAACATTTACTTGAAAATGATATCCCACGCGCCTATGTACCTAAAAACATTGAAAATTTACATTCCAAATAGGGAAGTTGGTACCAGTCTCATTCAAAGGTACATTTTTGGGGGGTGAAAGTTGTATGAGTTCCCTCGGGCAACGTGTAGACTATGAAAAAGTTATCTCTTGTTGTTTTACAAGGTGTGTAAAGTAAAATTCTTTGTTCTTTGCCCTATTAGTTACTGACAGGAGGTTGGTTGAACTCGAGGACCTCAGCCCAGAACTAACGTCCAACGGCTGGACCAATGGAAGTCTCGAAGCACCTTCACCTAAATACCTCGAAATGCTCTATGCTGGAGAATTGGGGGTCAACGTGGCCACCCAATCGTCCAAGTCCGTCATCAAAGGACGTCTCACGGGGAAATACGTAGCATCTCCAATCGATTCAGCTGCTCCACTTCTGCTCACCAATGAAGGAATACCCCGGTCTTTGGAGAATACTCAGCTGTCAGCACTGGCTTGGATTGACTTCGACATGGAGTGCAATCTTCACTACGAGGTAAGAACCGTAGAACCATTCCCAACACAATCCTCTAGTGAGGACAGTGGACCACTAATGGCATGGTATTCTTTCAGGTTGAGCTCACCAAAGAAGGGGATTATTCGCTCAACCTTCTTCTAGTTCCCCTGGACTTGCCTGGTGCTCCAGAAACTCGACATTTCTTGGCCCGTGGGAGCAACCACATTGAGGGATCTGCACTGCAGCTTTTACCTCGGGACCTGGACATGATCCAATCAGGAGTTGTGAAGCTCGAAGTAAAACACTCTTCAGGAAATCTGCTTATACGGGCACTTTGGCCAAACGTAAGTTGGATCCTCGGTAATTGGCTCCTCTTTATATGATCTGTACGAATAAGTAGTAATAAATTATTATCATTGTAATGATCTACAGGTGAACGTGCCTCAAGCTTGTCTTCCCAACTACAATGCTCATTACAACAACGGAGGCTCTCAAACGAACGATTTGGATCCTGTTACCGTGTTGGATGAACCGGTAATGCCATTTATGCCCCCGACTCTGGGACCTTGCCTCCACGAGGGCTCATACCACGAAGAAGGTTCACAATGGAGGTCGTCCACGGACTCCTGCACGATCTGCCATTGTCTGATTGGTCAGCTGACTTGCGAACCGCTCGTCTGTCCAGCATTAATTTCGTCCTGCCACAAACACGTTCCTAAAGGGCAGTGCTGCCCAGTTTGTCAAAGTGAGTTGGTCTTTTGAAAACTATACCTTGTGTGAGTTTCAATTTCAAAAAGTCTTTCCTAGAAAGCAAAAGTCCTACTGTATACTGGACTTTATGTTATTTTGTTATTTTAATTTTAGATGAGACTACAGGTGAAGAAAGAGAAGATGAAAATGCTGGATGCCAAATGGCAGGGCAACACTTCCACCCTGGATCCACCTGGCATCCATATCTTCCGCCTCATGGATTTGACGTGTGTACTACCTGCACATGCCTCGTAAGATCAAATTAATACTCCTCGAGTTTTCTACTTGCAACATATACACAATGCAATCTCCAATGGCGTTCTTACTCGTCCGTTTCATTTTCAGGCCCACGGTCTGAGGGTCACGTGCTCCAGGACAACTTGCCCACCGCTGAATTGCGACGAAAGGGTGGCTGTGAAACCAGACAAGAAATCCTGCTGTAAAGTCTGTCCAACGTCTCTCATCGACCTCAATGCACCGCCTCAGCCACCAAGGGAGATCCAGGGGGAGGAAGGAGTTACCGAGTCACCCGAGCAGATAAACGAGGAAATTTTAGCTCAAGGAGGGTGCAAATACCCCGTGGGTGGTCCCTACCACAACGGCCAGCAGTGGCACCCCCGCCTATATTCTCATGGCGAGATCAAGTGTGTCAAATGCCGTTGCAAGGTAAATCGTTTTCCCATATTATCAAGTAATTGACTGTTTATTGAAGAGGTCAAAAGAGTTTCAAAAGAATTTCCTAATCCCTCATACATTTCTCAAGCCTTCGCAATATTAGTCAGAACCTCATATAAACTATGTTTCAAAGATTGCTCTCCTGCCAGTATCTAGCGATCTACCCCAATATCAGGGCATTCTGACCGATAGACCGCCTGCCTTCATGGCTTCTGACCTCTTTGACTTGTTCAGGGCTTGCCAGCTGCGGCCTAGGAAGCGAGGTCAATGAAGGCACCACGTTGTTTCATCATTCTTTCAATGATAACCCTTCGTTTTCTTGCTAGCGGTGAATCTCTCCCATTTATGAACACAACTGTGTCATTTTGTTTTAAGATGTTTAAAAGCCAAAACCAAAGTTTCCATGAGCAATCCACGCCGTTTTCAGCCGTACGAATTCGTCTAAAAAATCTGAAATGTTGATCAGCGACTCCTCTTAGGCTTTAGTTGGTCATCAAAACTTTTTAGTCCGATCACCGCACACCGGGGGAGTCAAAATTTTTTTGCGTTTTTAAAATGGGTTTTCGAAACCTAGGCCTGTGGGGTCCCTGTATCGATTGTAATGGGCCTGGATGAAGCAGAGTATGAGTGAAAATGCCTTTTCGAGATTTCGGAGTCTTGATTTACCACCTATGCCCCCGAAAATCTCAAAAAACTAAAAAAACCTTTTTAAAAAGACGGTTTTTCTATTCAGGTTTCGGCCTTACAGCATCCTTCAGACTAAATTATGGGCAGTACCGAACTAATAATCCATTTTTAGCAAAAAACTGAAAGAACAGGAAAGTTGAACTACAAAAAAGAAATTGAACTATGAAAATAATTAGTAGAATAATAATAATTCTTCTTTTTAATTTGTCAAGTGTAATGGTTTATTGAACATACCTACTTAATTTGAAAGTTAAACTAACCTACTTTCTTTCATAACTTGTTTTTTTTTCTCCCCAGGACGGCAAAGTGAAATGTGAGCGGAAAAGATGTACAAAATGGTCATGCAATGACGAGTGCTGCATGGCGCAATGCAAACGCCGGCGGAGAAACATCAGGCGGCACCATTAATCGACACGATAAAATAAGAGTGACGCGCCAAAAGCTCCCGATTTCACGATAAAAGCGGGAAATAGGTACTTACCTACATCTGGATCAAAAGAGGCTACTTGAACTACAGACGCTTATAATTTTCATACCAAAATAATATATGGATACATAAATATAACATTTCCACGTCAAATTGGAGGTTTGACTATTCAAAAAAAAAGGTTTGCACATCAATTTGGAGGATGACAGAAATACATGATTCTATTCGGGAAAAGCTATAAAAAAAATTAGTGAGTGAAAAGTAACATTCAACAAGTAATAATGAACAATGAACGGAACTAAATGAACACATTTGTTAACGTATGTCTTTCACTGCAGCAGCGGTCAGCCCTAGAATGAGGCGACACAACAGGCGACGTCAAAAGAACGGCATTCAGAAGGGATGGATAGAATGTCTTCGTCATGTTATGTCGCACGTAGGTATTGTCAGAATCTACGAGATCTACTTCTCGTACACAGGCTAGCGTTGCAGCGTTTGATGTGAAACGAACAATTTCCGTCAACCTCCAATTTGAAACGGAAAACCTCCAATTTGACGTGAAACAATTATATAAATGCCTATAAATATCCTAGTGTTTTGACTGTTGTACATGAACGGACATGAATCGAGATTTGTAGTTCATACACCATGCTACTCTTTGATAGCTTTAATCGTTAGGTATCTAATTTGCGCTTGAATAAATTGTTGAAACTCTTCGAGAAAATGCAGGTTCCCACATTCAAACCCTTCCACAAAGCCAAACTTATCACATGAGCTAGTTTCGCAGAATCGCATCGCCATTGTTACCTCTGAGTATTACGAGTAGGGTATTACAAGAAATTTTGGTTGTGCTTCACCATTTCTCATCTGTACCTGAAAGGAATTGGTAATTTTCCACTGAGTGGTACAATGAATCGTCTTATTGAGAGATTGTACATAATAATTAATTAATATCTTTTATAGTTTTCAGATTTCAACAGTATTTTGACTGCAGGAGTATTTTTCCTGATTAGCTGCTCTAACTCTTGTAATTATCAGTGTGGGCCACCCAATAAACGATGTTAACCAACGCGGAACTTTTCAAAAACTTATCGTTCGTTTATTATTACTATTTTGTTTATATTATTTTTACTTCATGTTCCTATTAAATTTATCGAATATACAAAGTTGATGTAACGAAGGACTGAGTGAGTGTTTCTCTCCTTAGAGAAGAGTTCGAGTGCTAAGGTTTTGTCGAAGATATTGTATTTGTCGGTTATTTATTTCATTTTATTTGTCTTCACAGGCGTCTAACACAGGGCAAGTGACTAACCGAGGTGAATGATAGCACCTAATAGGTTGGAAATAAATGGAAATTTCAATAGCTCTCTGCCTCTCCTCCCCTTGTAGCTCAGTATTCAGCCTAACCGAACATTTATATTCAATTACTACTCAATTTCCTGCAGTATTCACACCCCCTCACCCCACTATCGCCAAAGAAAGTAAAGAGAGACTTTATGCAACTTGCCCGGTAATTAATCGGTTCAATCTTTTCCACATCTTATCAAATTTAATTTGTTCTTAAAGACTGACAAGTCTAATATTAAGGTATTTATATGAAGAGAACTTATAATATTTATACGTAGAGAACTTACAATATTATTAATATTATATTATTTTCATTTATTGCTACGTAGTAATAAGCTCCTCCTTGGAAATCGATGAAAGTGAAAACATGTAAGATTATGTTTGTATTTATTTCAATAAGTTGTTCTCTTATTTACTGTTACACTTTGTCTGTTCAATTTGGTGCTATATTTGATTTTTATGTGCATTTGAAATTTATTTTCTCGTTTAGGCGATAAGTACTTAGTGTACCCACCAGCTGGATGCAGCTGTGAAAGATAAAATTGATGACGTTATCTAGCGGGGCTTGTATGATGAAATGGGGGATTCGTAGGTAGTTAGGTAGGTACTGTGAGATGTGATTCACGACGGCAGTTTCTCTGCCCAATCATCACTCGAAGAATTTGGTGGCTTTGAGTACAGAATTTTTTTATTTCTCCGTATTATGTTGTTTGGCAATATACTTCATTTTTCTTCTTAATATAGAGTGACGATCAGATCAATACTAGCAAATTGATGTTTTACGACAGGAAATTTCCGTAGAAACCATTAATTAGCTCATAAAAACGCAGCGGTGTTTGGGGAAAAAAGCTTAAAATATCAACTCAAATTCTAGAATGGCCTCAAAAAAAATTCTAGAAGGGTCTCATGGATGGTTCATTTTAATGACACGAAACGGCTTTCCATCAATAATTGTTCTTACAATAGAAAAGACTCGATGCTGGTCAATAAACTCGATACGGGGGTACCATGTTTCGATGGAAAAATTGAAATTTTCTTTAAAGTCAGATCAAATTTAAGGAATTTAACTTTAAATCAACATTCCTTCTATTACTTTCATGAAAGTCTAATGGCCAACATCTCACTATATTTCCATGCCTTTTTTCTTTCATTTTTCGACCATTTAGATTATTCTTCGATTACCTGCCATTGTTACCTCAAAAAGGAATTCTCTAACTATCAAATTTTGATCTAATGAACCTATTTTGATCATTTCCTCCCGAATTCGAAGAAAATATCAATTTTTCTTTGTTTTATTTGCTCGTCCTGAAAGAAAGGGCCCCTGCAACCAATAAATTCGGATTCTCTTTTCAGTTCAAGTAATAACAGAGTTTTGAGAATGTTTTAGACTTATCCGGCTGAAAATCGTGTCATTGAAATGTAGTCTTGTTATTCATTCATTCAAGTAACAGTTGTAACTGTTATCATTGAAGTAGTATTTTCTGTTACCTTCGAGTTTCCCTGAAGGAAAAGTCTTCCAATCATCTAAATTAGATTGTAACCGCTCATTTGTATGTACCTGTTTCGAACCCACGATGTTTTTGAATCCGAGATAGTAAAAGTATTTGAAATAATCCGAACTTGGGCGACATTCACCTCAGGACGGCACAATATTGGAAAATGCGTCGTTGCGTAGAAATGCATCCAACAGATGGTAATTGGCAGTGGAAAATTCGTCGTCGAACATCACAATGTAACAGAGATCGTCTAATTCCTCAAGTCAATTAAGCAGCCCTGCATTAAATTCTAACGTATACGTAATTATTTTTCTGTGATTTTGATATTCTTTGTGAGAGAGTATACGGAGGTTGTCAACGATTAGGCGTATTTTTGTGTAACTTGTTTGTAGATATCAGCCAAAAAATGCTAAATTAGTCTCCATCGCATGACCAAAACCTTGTAAATAAATGGAAAGACTAACGCAAAAAACTTTAATCCCTGATTTACATCCAGCAGACCAAACATCGTAAGCATTTGATTGTCACATGATCTAAGGGAAGAAAGAATTCAGAGACCAGCAGATTTTTGAAAACAGGACAGTTGGGCAGGTAAACCAAATATGGCCTGATAGGGCTGAAAAGTTTTGAGGATCAACTAGAACTGGAAACGAATCCCTGACCCAAATCTCAGATAAAAAAAAAAAAAAAAAAAAAAAAAAAAAAAAAACTACGTGGACGGCGGACGGAAATTTGCTTATTTTGATCTAGACACCTAGAAACGTACAAAAAAAAAATTTGGGGGCAAATCAGAGAGGTTGAATTTCTGCATGAAAACATAGGTTTGATTATTCATGGAATTAACAACCAAAATTGCGTCACATCTCGAAGATCTTTAATGTTCATTTTTTAGCGAAGAACGTTACAGATGTTTATTGCACTTCAAAATAACGGCAAAATCCAAAAGCAGCGGGAACGGCTTTGTATCCCAATTCCATAATTTATTCTTAAAATATTTAAGTTCTGCCTCGTTCGCAGATAATCTCCACGACAGAAGGTTCCATGAGCACAGGGTTGGTACACCGATGAACTGCTGAACTAAGAACTTCGTCGAGCAGAAGTTGAACAAGGCTGTTTGAGAAAAAGGTATGAATGTAAGTATGGCATATGTATTCGTAAAGAGCTAAATTATTACTGCTTATATCAAAAGAAAGGAAAATTATTGTAGAGGAATTCAGCTTCATCTTACTTTTCATCAGTGACGTATCTCCAAAGATATAATTGCAAGTAGTGGGCATCAACTTGGATTTGCTGCAAGCCAAACTTACTAAATGTTTTAAGTCTGATGCACTCGAGAAGCGTCTGTAAGGAGTATAAATTTGAAACAAATATGTGGATGAATTACAAATTGAAGACCGAAATTGCAACAAGTAGCTGGTACCTTGAGCGCTATTTTGATAATCCCAGTCAAAACTGACACTTTGGTCAGAAAGACTGGAGAATAGATTTCTATCTTGTCAGAAAACAGTTTATTGAGGTTGTGAGTGTAGCCGTGAGCCGAACTGGGACTCCAGACAGACGTGGCTGTAACGATTGATCTGGAAGGGAAGATTGTCAATTGTTAGAATACTTTAAGAACGACAAGTAGCTGACAAGTAACCGGTAGTAGGAATACCTGTGGTGATGACGAGAGCTTGAGCCAGCCTGTGTTCGCCTTTCGCCTTCCTCGAACAAAGAGCCAAGACAGGTTTCAGCTGACGACAATTCATCCATGACACGCTTTATTACTGATCGAACTGTTCGAGGCTCTAAAGAATGGCCCCAATCGCGAGTTTCAATGGATTTTCTGATCATCTGAAAAATGTTTATAAATATGATAGTCAACCTGAAAAGTCATTCGATAAATCGCCGAATTATTGTTGGTTATTCCTTGAATAATCAACGTATGCTTTCATGCAAGAGGCCAACCTTTCCAATTTACCCCCAAATTTCACAGTTTGCGTTTCATGGTGACTAGATCAAACAGTTGAAATTGACACCCTACACGCCTGGATCGACAAAAATATCAAACACGGGGAAAACAGTAGGTGTGACGTGTGGCGGACCCAATCTAATCGATTCTGCCTCCAAATTTTAGAGGAAAATGATACTCTACACGCCCAAGTACCAGAAATCTCGAAAATCCACCTTTGAAATAGGTAGAGGGATACCCATTTTAACCCATAAGTTCTTCCGACGGGCGCCAATCGTTCCGGGGCCCGTCTCATTGGATTCAGCGTCCATAATTTAGTCGAAAATAATACCCCACATGCCTAGATTGCCAAAAATCTCGAAAATCCGTATTTCAAAAAACACGTTTTGACCCCTACTCTCCCTAAATTTGATCCGATCGGGCTGAAAAGTTTCGAGGACCAACTAGAGCCGGAAACGAACCCCTGACCCAAATTTCAGATTTTGAGAAAATCTTCTACAACCAAAATCGGCGGGCGGACATTTACTCATCCTGATCTAGGCACGTTGAAACACCCAGAAAAAAATTTGGTTTTTGCATGATAATTTTGAAAGTAGAAAATTTTTAAATACCGAAATTTAGACCAGGAACCCACTTCTATCCCTAGTAGGTCCTCAAAACTTGTCAGCCCGATCGGACCTAATGGGGGGGGAGGGGGATGTGTTTTTTGATACATCGATTTTCAAGATTTACAGCGTTATAGACATGTGGCGTATCATTATTAACCAAATTTTGGAATCTGAATCCAATACGATGGGTCCCAGGTCGACTAGCGCCCGCTGGACAGGAATTCTGGTCAAAATTGGTGCCTACCTACCAATTTTGAAAGTAGGTTTTCGAGATTTTAGGGTATCTAGGCGTGTGGGGTATCATTTTCTACTTCATCATATCGTTGACTTCATCAAGACTGACCCTCGAGAACTCTCTCTATCTTCTCGGCAACCGTTCCTCGACCTAGCGAGACAGGAATTGGCTCCAGGACTACTAATTATTCCTTTACAAGCCTCCAGTGTACTCCCAACCTTTAGGCAGCGTGGTGAGCTGCAACCTCGAGCTGCCTCCAGACTGGGTCGTTATTTTCGTACGTCGGGTAATTTTGGCGCAATGGTAACTCACTTGACTGATGATATTCCCTTGCATCCTCACGTAATGATTGACCAAATCCTGAGCACCAGTATCCATCAACCGTAGTAGTTCCTCCTCTTCGTCTTCTCTTTGTTTCGTAGGTTTGATAATAAACCACTCGTCGACCAGTCCAATCTAACGAGAAAATATTTTATATTGAGCATAGATACCAGTCATATATATTTTTTAATGTTTGAGCAATAACGTACGAGGTAGTGGACATGAGTGGTATTGAATTCCATGCACATTTTGGCCAAAACCAAAAGCGTTGGTAGCGATGGGCTAGCTGTAGGTTTGGTGAACGCAACGGACGCAGACACAACGTATTTCAAGAATTTCATCACCAATCCACGCCTGACGCACTCCAAAGAGAATTTAGCCAGGAATTCATCCTCAGAGGCAAACGAACGTTCCGGTTGAATGAAAAGCTTGAAGAGAATAATAAATTACTCACAACAAAATGACGATCGATTATTGATATTTTAGTGACGTACAAATACGCACCGAAAGTTGGTTGAGTGTGGTTTTAACTTTCTCCACAATGTTGACGATAAGGCCAGACAATAGCTCGGTAGTTTGGTTCTGCTCTTCACCAACTGTCTGCCTCACTCCGCGGACCCAATCGGAAAAACTGGCTTCCAGCGTTTCCCTTTGCATAGAACACTGTCTTTCGCTGGCCTCCATTACCACGGCCAACCCTTGTCTCACGTACGAGTTGGTTTTCAAAATACCAGAAACGTTGGTCAATTTGGAATAGAATCTGTCAAGAGCTCGAACAAGAATCATTGAGTCGGCGTGAGGATCTTCCTGTTCGGATTTTATCTTTTGTGAAATACAGTCGAACCATTTAGCCATGCAGTTTTCAACAAAGTCATCTAGCCGTTCAATGGCAGTTGTTGATACAGATCTGTAACAAATTTTTGTCTCGGGTTTGTACAAGGCAATGAAAAAACGCTGCGAATTCATCCACAAGGGTTGGTTATTCCTCGGACGAGTAGCATGGGAAAAGAGGGGGGGGGGGATGTGAGTGTGGAGTGTCCCGAATTCATTCCAATCGATTCAGCGTCCAACATTTAGTGGAAAATGACACCCCACACCCACAGGTACCAGAAATCTCAAAATCCCACTTTTGAAATAGGTTGATAGATACCCATTTTGACCCATAACTTCTTCAGAAGGGCACCAATCGTTCTGAGTCTCGTCCTACAGGATTCAGCGTCCAAGATTAAGGGAGAAATGACACCCCACACCTCTAGATCGCCGAAAATCTCGAAAATCCATTTCTCGAAAAACACATTTTGGCCCCTATTTTCCTGCCTTCGAATTTGGTCCGATCAAGCTGAAAACGAGCAACTAGAGACCAACTAGAGCCAAAAACGGGTCCCTGATGAAAAATTTAAGCTTTTTAGAAATTTTTTCCACTACTAAGAATGGCGTGGATGGAGGACGGACATTAAATGTCCGTGTGTTATTGAGCAAATTTTGCTCAATTTGATCTAGACTTTGAAACGCCCAGAAAAAAAATTGGGGCAAACTGGAGAGGTTAACTTTTGGCATGAAAATATAAGATTCCCAAAACCAAAAGGACCGAGAAATTATTAATTGCTCACTTCTAATCGTACAAGGGAAATTGCGTCAATATTACCGGAAAAAAATACTAGGTACTGGCAACACTGCTTCCGAAAATTGTAGGGGTGTATGGGCCACAGATGGTATAACACGACTCACACATGATGGAAACGTTTGTTGAGAAACAAGTCGTTGTAAGCAGTAACAATGAGGCAGATATCACAAAGAAATCCGTTGTTTGCCAAGTCAATAAACTCCACTAGGTCCTGCAACACAAATATTAAGAATATTTTTAATTGAAGCTCATTAGTCATCTCTAATCTTTTTGCCGTGTCCAGCGGTGAGGAAAAGCGAAACCACACCCAAAAGCACTAGAAAGTGTGAGTTGAGCGAATTGCACATGTGTCTGAATGGGTGTATTGACTTGCTTCAGTTGTGTCGCCGTCAGACAGTTGATAGATATGATCTTCGAAACGTTTGCCAGCGTGATTCAAGAACTCGGAACAGAGTTCTTCAGACGGCTCACCGAGCATTAGGAGAAGTTCAATGCTGTCGGTGATCTCCTTCGCCGTAGCCTACAAAATAAAAAAATAATACCAATTAACTAAAACAAATTATAACGCCCAATCTATAGAAGAAACTATAGCATTTTTACCTATTGTAAATGTTGTGTGTAGTACACATCTCACGGTTTAGCCAAGGAATGAACGAATAACGTACATGGGCCACCAATCACAATAAGAGAGAAACTTTTTTTAATGGAGTAAGCAAGCGATAATAAGAAAAAACGCTGCAAATTCATCATAAGGGCTGGTCGTTCATCGGACCAGGCGCAAGGAGACTCATTTTAACCGATTCAGCGTTCAAAATTTAGTGGAAAATGATACCCCACACGCCTAGGTACCAGAGATCTCAAAAACCCACATTCGACACAGGTAGATAGATACCCATTTTGACCCATAACCTTATCCAGAGGGTACCAATCGTTCCGGGACCCATTTCATTGGATTCAGCGTCCAAAATTTAGTGGAAAATAATACCCCACACGCCGAGATCGCCAAAAAGCTCGGAAATCCATTTTTTGAAAAACACATTTTGATCCCTACCTTCCCCAAATTTGGTCCGATCGGGCTGAAAAGTTTCAAGGACCAATTAGAGCCAAAAAGCCTGACTAGAATTTCAGATTTTGAGAAAATCGTCTACTACCAAAACCGGCAATGGACGGCGTACGGCGTATAACGGATATTTTTCGGAAGGTTTTACATTATACCGGAATGATGTATAAATAATTGAAAGTGAAAATTTTGTATTGAATCTTCATATTTTCTTTGCAAAGATCTCAAACACCATAATTGCGCACCCCACGCAACCATGAATTAAGTGAAACTTTCTTATTTAAATGGGAACCCTTTTTTTTATTGCAGATTAGGATTCTACTCAAAACATGATCTCTCATGCATTCTAGCTCGCACTACCATTTGAGCAGAGTGGTTCCCGAGTATTCCCTCTCAACTCACGTAGCCTGAATGTATTTGTACGTCCAACACGAATGTACGCAGCACAGGTCCCCCCTTTTTTTGGTACCATCATAGGGTCAAACCCTCCAGGTAGGGTTTGTCACAACAACGACCAGTCCATTGCTTCGGACCGTTCTTTCCTGCCTCAATTGGGGGGAAAGGACGGCTGGCCTATAAAGCTTTGTATGAGCATTGCTTCAGAGGCCAGCCCCCCCCCCCCCCAATCGGCGGTAC
>CM034002.1:9066589-9147611 GCA_019603395.1 Cyrtorhinus lividipennis | reverse complement strand
CCCCCGATTGCTCCATTTCCCCGACTCGATCGAATCCCCGACATGGCATCCCAGCAATACCCCCATGGAGCAAGACCCGCATCCGATAGAAGAGGATCTCCTCCTTGCGTCGCCTCACCCAGCCCTCAGCACGACATTTCAACCCAACTCCAGCAGTGCTCCATCCTACCTCCCCAACCCCCATCACCCCCTACTCCACCAGCAACCTCCCCTGCCACCAACTACCAACGCAACCCATATACAACCGCCGCCCACCACTCCCTTCAATCCAGACCACAACACCTCTCCACCACCCTCATGTCCTCAACTTCCCCCCCCCCCCATCCCAATGCAACCGACGGGTTGCTCCCAGCGGACTATTACGCCAACAGCACCCAATACCCAATCCTCCGCGCCGCCGCAACCACAACCCACACCACCCCCGCCAACCCAGCCACGAACCCTCCACCCCACGCAACCCCCAAACCCTCACGGTAACCTTTGGTGACCTCACCTTCACCATTACCAAATAACTAACCCCCCCCCCACCACCAACAGCAGCATACCATAACTTATAACCACGTGAAGCAAACTTGTTTATTTTTATTATTTTTTTTTTATATATAAGTTTTCACCATACTTATGTACTTCTGTGCTACCCCCTGTACTCCTCCGCTATCCGTGCCACCCACCCCGGCATCTCATCCCCAACTCCCCGATTCTCACTAACACCGAGGCCAAAAGTCACACCCCTTACCTGTTCAACAGGGTTTTCACCCACTTTGACCGCTGCCCCCCCCCCCCCTTTTTTTAACCACCTTCTTGGTTCATTCTAATCGCAGGTCATACGGATGCCCAACCCAGCGGTCGGGGACGGTTTTCCCCTGTCATGCCTCCTTGCTGCCCCCCAAACGCTCACCCCAAACTTTTGCCGCGGGGTGGGGAGTGTCACGACTGCAAGCGATGAAGAGTGGGGGAAGACGCGAGACGCCCCGGCCGAGCGACGGGCTCATAACTTGTTACTTGTGACAGAGATAACGACCCCCGATTGCTCCGTCTTCCCCGACTCGATCGAATCCCCGGTGAGTTTTCTAAAAGTATTTAATAAACTCCTCCTTAATTCCGGCCCTGAATCTGTTTTGTTATTCCTCCTTCTTCCTCAACCGAGTGACGTATCGTTACATCCCTCAGCAACATCCTCTTCCGGGCGTTCGAGAGCCTGAAGACACCCGCCGACGTGAGGGTGGTGCCGGCTGCCCCATCGGGGAGAACGGGACCGACAACGGCGAGGCGCCAGAGACGGTTCGCGGCGGCGTCTCCATAACCTCGAAGGCACACGGGAAGTTCTACCCGCGAGAAAAACAAGGGATAAATAAAGGAAAATAAGGGATCGTAAAAAAATTTCGCGGAAGCCTTGTTTTAAAGAAAACACGACGAAAACAAAAAAGAACGAAGGAAAAACGATGGAAATCGATGAAAAAGGAGCAAACGTTCGTACGGTAGCGACAACAAAAAGGTTAATGGCCAGTGATGACCACTCTCCTCTAATACCTAATATAATCTAGATCAGCCTGCCCAGCAGGTGGGCTGATCGTGTAATTTCCTTGCAAACTAATCTGTTTAAATATGTAAATAACGAGACGATAGAAGCGAGCCCTTATTTCCAAAGTCGATTGAACATATTAACTAATTTTGTTGATTTTGATAGTCAATTTAACTCGTCACTCGAAAAAATAAACGGCTCTTTGGATAAATACGTAAGACTGGGATCTGGGTGGATTTTCGACCGAGTGAAAGACATAAGTATTTATTACGTCAAATACGCCCCTTTCAAGGGAGCGTCTTATTTGCCCACGCCGAAACGTATAAACAATCCGAAATATTCCGTAGTTAACGTTAGAAATGATAAAGACTGAATGTTTCAAATGGACAGTTTTAGCAAAATTACACCCAGATCCATTACGTAAATACCGAGTATCGTATTTCAAACGTTTCGAACACCTGTATAATTTTAACGTTTTATCCTACCCAACCACTCTAACAGAAATCAATATTTTCGAAAAAAATAATTCGCAAATCTCGATAAATGTTTTTGGCTGGGTAAATGACGAAATATATCCGTTGAGAATCACGTCATTTAAAAATAGAGACGATCATATCGATTTGTTGTTATTAACCGAAAATGAACGGTCCCATTACTGTCTTATCAAAAATATAGATAGTCTGCTAAGAGGGTTGTACAAATATAATAATAAAAATTTTTTCTGTAAATACTGCTTGCACGGATTCAAACGTAAGGCAACTCTCAAAGAACACGTGCCCCATTGTGAACCGTTTGGCGCACAAAAAACTAGATTACCAGATGAGAAATTGTATAAATTTATTAATTATTCTTTGTGTACACGATAACGTTGGGTGACGCGAGATTTTTAGACAGTCTAGCATTTATGAACGAAATTTTACAGTCATTAGTCCATAACCTAGTCCAAGAAGGGAACGTGCAATCAAATTTTAAATTATTCTACCAACATTTTTTTCCGAATCTACATTCCCTCATACCTCTTCTACTCCGAAAAGGTATTTTCCCTTATACTTATATGACGAGTAGAAAAAATTTTGAAGAAACAAACCTACCTCCGAAATCCGCTTTTTTCAATGATCTCACAATGACTCATATCAGCGACGAAGATTACAATCATGCGCAACGTGTATGGTCGGAATTTAAGGTGAACAACATGGAGCAATATCATAATTTATACTTGCTCACTGATACGTTACACTTGGCGTCAATTTTTCAAAAATTTAGATCAATGATACTGAATAATTACGAAATCGAGCCGTTAAACGTTTATTCTACACCGGGACTCTCTTGGAACGCGATGCTAAAAATGACGAACGTTCAACTCGACTTAATCACTGACATTGAACAGTACATCATGATCGAGAGCGGGATTCGAGGGGGTTTGTCTCAAATTTCACACAGATACGCCCAAACAAACAATCCAATGGTCGAAAACTACGATCCTTCCGAGCCCACTTCTTGGATAGTCTATTTGGACTGTACCAATTTATACGGTACAGCTTTGTCAGAAATTCTCCCGCAAAAAAACTTCCAATGGCTTAGCAGATCCGAGATTAATGACATTGATTTTTCTTCCGTCTCCGACGTGTCACCCACGGGTTACATTTTAGAAGTCGATTTGATATACGGTCCCGAATTACACGATTTGCATAATTCGTATCCTGTGGCTCCTCAAAAAATGGAAATAAACGCCGAACTTTTATCACCGTTTTGTCTAGACTTGGCGGATCAATACAATATTACTAGTCAAGAACCGAAACTGCTTACCACGTTATTTGACAAGAAAAAATACGTATGTCACTATAAGACGTTGCAACTCTACCTACATCTCGGCTTGAAATTGAAACACGTTCACCGCGTGATTTCATTTGAGCAATCTGCTTGGATGAAACCTTTCATCGATCTAAATACCCGGAAGAGACAAGAAGCCAAGTCCACCTTTGAATCAAACCTCTTCAAATTGATGACTAACTCAGTGTACGGTCGTTCCATCATGAACGTACGACGTCACACGGACTTTAAATTAGTAGCGAATAAAAATATCGGATATAATCAGGATGAGCAACTCGGTCTCCCCTAATTCTAAAGAACATACTGAGCCATTATTGGGCAGGTCGTCAAGAATAAAAGGTGGTATTTAAATGGACATTTTTCGAGGCAGATACACACCTAATTTCGAGTGTAAACTACGTAATTTAGTTTAGTGTGTAAATTAATTTCGATTCTTTATTCTGAATCAAGGTGCGGATAGCATCTCGTGAATTAGTGTTTGAAAACAGTGAGAATTCAAGTGTCATACATTAGATTTCACCATCCTTCACTATTTGACAATTTTGGGGTTGCACAACTTTGCGTGCTCGCTGAACCGGTTGCGTGCATTGGAAAAAATTGTTTGAGGTGAATCTGCAAACAAAAATTAGAGTTCCCAATTGAAATAAGGATGTTTGATTTGAAAAAAAAAAAACAATTTTTGTTTGCTCTCATTTATAAGATTTTAGGGAGAGAGGGTGGGGGACAATTTGTGGGACACCCTGTATAATGAGCACGAAATAACGACCGACCTTAAAATTCTATTCTATCCCCTGTGATAGAATTTGCAGCGTGTTGTGATCTATTCACCTCAAAACGCAAACGGTAAAATTTTGGGGAAAAATGAGAGGTTGTCCTTCATGAAAACATGGGTTGGTCATAAAAGGGAAACCAACCAAGACGGCGAGAGAAGAAAAGAGGCGGAGAGAACGGCGGTGGCTGAGGGAATGCGGGATCGGGTCAAACGCGTTCGCAGAACACCTTGGTTCCAACCAGTTTGAAATCGGTCAGCAAACTGCTACTGCGAACATACCTATAGGCGGAGGGCCATGGCAGAGCAGGTGGTGGTGCGTCTGTTCTGATCAAATTCCACGCTTTACCCAATGAAGTCAATGCGACAAGGCGAGGAAGCTCCGCAATAAAAGAGCGTAGACGGGGGGCAGCAGCCCCGTCAGCTCACCTGGAGTCCTTAGGACAAAGGGCAGTTCAGTCTAGGCTGGATACTGCGAGGGTAGAGACGACTCTTCAGCTGCAGTGGAAGCAACCTCTCTAGGAGATGGGCACTCCGAAATCACGGCCCCTGGCCCTCCAGGGTGGGGGTTGGGCGTGGGGCTAACAACCCCACCCCGGAAAAAATCCAATTGTTACGAACCTTGAAACAAATGTGCAACCGGATGGATCTAATGGAAACCGACCTAGGCGTGTTAAACGGAAAAAACTGAGAACTTCGGACTTGAATGCTGCTACTTGGGATGTGAGAACGATGCTCCAACCAGGGAAAATGAACGAGATAGGAAGAGAACTATTGAAGTTTGGTTTTGACATTGTCGCTCTTCAGGAGATAAGATGGAGAGGTAGTGGGCAAATAAACAAATTGGATTATTCTATTACATATGTACAGTGGACCCGAAAATAGAACCGGACAATGCGGTAATGGTTTCTTTGTTAGAAAGCCTATTTTAAAAAAAGATGTTGATGTTTGAACCAATAAGTGAAAGAATATGCAAATTAAGAATTAAAGGTCAATTTAGAAATATAACAATATTCTCTGTATATGCTCCTACGGAGGATGCAGAGGAGGATGCCAAAGAGAGCTTCTATGATGTATTGAATGGATGTTTAGATAAAACTCCCCGCTATGACATGATTATTATATTGGGGGACCTAAACGCAAAAATCGGGAAAGAGGAATTCTTAAAGACTGTCGCTGGATCGCAGTCCCTACACGACGAAACTAGTGAAAAACGGGTTACTGTTAGCACAGTTTGCGGAGACAAATAGTCTAAAAATCGTAAGCACTTACTTTCAAAGAAAGGATATACACAAAGGTACATGGACAATGGCGGGCTCCAGAACCGTCAACCAGATCGATCATGTTCTTGTTTCTGCTAGGCATGCGTCAGGGATTATCAAGTTAAGATCGATGAGAGGACCTAATTGCGAGAGTAATCACTTTCTGGTCAAAGTGGTAGTTCGGAGTAGGCTATCGAATGTTAATAAAATCAGAGGTATGAAGAAAGTCAAATGGGACATAGACAAGCTAAAGACAGAGCAAATAAACGAGGACTATAAGGAAGCAATGGATCGAGAACTGCAGACTGTGACCCAAGACGGCAACGAAGTTCAAAACGATGGGGGTGAAGTGGAAAGGAAGTGGAAAACCGTGAAAGATGTCTTGAATAAAGCTGCCGGAGAAGTAGTAGGTAAAAGAAGAATAGAGAGGAACGCTGATTGGTATGATGAGGAGTGCCAGTCCGCGGTGGAACGAAAGAATGCAGCCAGATTGAGAGTTTTGCAAGTTAATACCAGGGGCAACCGAGCGAGTTATGAAAGGGAGAGAAGGATTTCAAAGGCGATTTGTAGAAGGAAAAAGAGAGAAATGCTGAAGAAGAAAGTCGAAGAGATCGAGGTTCTCCATAACTCGAATAACAGCAGACAGTTTTATAAATCAGTCAATTGGTTTAGGAAAGGGTATCAGCCGAAACTAAATGGATGTAAAGACAAACAGGGAAACACTTTAAGCACTGAACAAGAGATTATGGCGAGGTGGACAGAACATTTCTCCGAACTCTTGGAAAGTGGAAGGAACGAGGAAAGTTTTAATCAGTTAAACGAATACCTTGAGGTGGAACCGAGAACGGAGGAGCCATGCATGCAGGAAGTGGAAGACGCCATAAAGAAGCTTAAAAATAACAAAGCTGGGGGGGGGGGGGGGAGATGGGTTAGTTGCGGAACTTGTGAAAAACAGCAGTTTGAAGATGAAACAGGAAATTTTAAATCTTGTGGTCATGATATGGAGAGCTGAAAGGATGCCAGAAGAGTGGTCAACGAGTCTAATCTGTCCAATTTTTAAAAAAGGGGACAAGCTTAAATGTGACGATTACCGTGGCATATCCCTACTTAACGTAGTTTACAAGGTGTTCTCGAATATCTTACTATGTAGAATTAACGGCTACATCGAGGGGGCTATTGGAGATTACCAATGCGGTTTCCGAAGCGGCAAGGGTACTGTCGATCAAATATTCGGGGTGAGGCAGTCCTTTGAAAAATGCTTGGAGTATGGCATTGATGTACACTGTTTGTTTGTGGACTACAAGAAAGCGTTCGACAGTGTGAAATGAAATGCAATATCAAGAGCACTAATGACCAATGGTGTACCCCGGAAGTATGTTAGGCTAGTTGGCATTACCCTGGATGGGAGTAAATCTAAAGTCAAGGTAGGAACAGCGCTTGGAGATAGCTTCGAAATAAATAAAGGTGTTAGGCAAGGGGATGCCCTGTCGGCAGCTCTCTTTAATCTAGCACTACATGAAGTAGTGCATGGAATAGTCAAGCGAGGCACAATCATTAACCGTACGTGACAAATCCTAGCTTATGCGGATGACTTAGTAATCATTGCAAGGAATATGTCTGCACTTAGGGAAGCATTTAATGTCCTGGAATCGGCAGGCAAAGTGGCAGGGCTGGAAATTAATGAAGAAAAAACGAAATACATGAAAATATCTCCAGACCTTGGGAGAAGGATCTACCAGAACGTTACGATTGGCGATTACAATTTTGAAAACGTAAGATCCTTTAAATACCTGGGTTCTGAGTTAAATAATGGAAATAAAGTATCTAATGAAATAAACGGACGAATAATGATGGGAAATCGGGCTTACTACGCCAACCTGAAACTACTCAGATCTAGGGAAACTAAAGTGAAGCTGTACAAGACACTTATAAGGCCAGTTGTGTGCTATGGTTCCGAGGCGTGGACGATTTCCGCCAGCGACTGCACGAAACTGAGGGTATTCGAAAGAAGAGTAATGAGAAAAATATACGGGCCTCTGTTAGAGAATGGTGAATGGAGAATAAGAAACAACAGAGAGATTAATGAGCTCCTGCGAAATGAGGACATTGTTAGGTTTGTTAAATCTGGAAGGATTAGATGGGCCGGACATATGGAGAGGATGGATGAAGGGAGAGCAGTGAAAAGGATCTGGAGGGAGAGAGTGATGGGGAGGCGAAGGATCGGCAGACCAAGGAGCAGATGGACAGACGAAGTGGAGAGAGACTTGGTGGCCCTTGGGGTCAACAATTGGCGGAGGAGGGCTCTAGATAGAGACGGATGGAGAGCAGTTGTTCAAGAGGCCAAGGGCCACATAGGCCTGTAGAGCCATGGAGTAAGTAAGTAAGTAAACATCGACAATCGATGTTCAACTATAGTTGTGGCAGTTTAATGTGAAAAATCTCTACTTTGAAATGGAAATTTTCTCAATTTGACGTAAAAATGCTGTACTCATCGTTTGTTGTTAGACTTAGTAAGACGAAACTTCAAGGATATACAGTAAAACGTTTTTATGTCATCACATTGTCTAATATGCGCCATTTTACTTTATCATAACCTTTTAACTGACCAAACCTTCATGTGTCTCATTCTTCCAGGTTCAATTCCATTTTTATTTTATGAGCTCATTTCTTCAGCAAATTTTGCTTCATTTCTTCAAACTATTTCAATCTCGTGATAACCTGATTCTTTACCAACATGTCCAATTGCTTTTCAATGCTTTCTATCTGGTGAACGAGCTTGCAGATGTATGATTTCATTGAATTCACGCTAGTACACCAATAGTTGCGTTTAGGTAGCGCTAGTGTGACACAGCGATCAACATAATAAAACAGTCATTGATCATTTCCCATCATGAAACTTCTCAACGTCAACGCCAGGTGTCGCTACGTGCCCTTCAAACACTCTTCCAATAATATCTGCATTATTATGATAATAACACTGAGAAATGAGCATTTGGTAATTCGATATTTTGATTTCGATTCACCTGCACCCCTCCCCCCCTCGCCTTAGTCATGCTACACCGTCTTTTTTGCCAACTTTTAATTTCACGTTAGATGAGAAGAAGAAAAAAAGTTTATTGTGATAACGACGGCTTAATTTATGGAGATTGTAAGTATTCAAAAAGAAGAAGAAGAAAATGAATAAAATGAAAGGAAATCATGAACGACGACATAAATAATCAAAAAGGTGTTTGTTCTGTAAAACTGTAAAATAAAATAAGAAAAAAATGCGTTTTTCTGTGATTTAACATAAGGCTTACCATTACGATTCCGTGTTAAGAGAAAATGATTTGATATTATTAGTGTACCTCGTAATTTATTTGGTATTTAAAAAAAAAGTTTTTTTAAAAATATTATACTGACAATTTCTTTTCAAATTTTGATAAATTTTTTTTCTACTCACGTGTGGATTTTGTGAAATTTGAGAGGTTTTTCGTGCTCCGTTACTCGTAGAAGTGAAATAGTTCTTTTTCTGTTGTTTAGTTTTATCTGATGTACGCAAGCCTATATTATAACTGAAATCTTGTAGATTTTCTTCGTAGACGGTTCAGTTGTGAAATACAACGGTTTTTTTTCCGCAGAAAATCGTTGGCGTGACGAAATTTTGTCTCCCCCCATCAAGTTAAGAAGATAATAATTTATCTTTATCGTTCATCAGTTTTCATCAATTTTCACCCCTGCTTTGGCAAGGCAGTAAATTTTGCGTGCCAGGCAGCGGTATTACTTTACTGGAGAATCGAGAATCTTAACACGTTCGCTGCGGAATTGTTGAGCTCGTTTGAGCAGCTGTGCGGGAGTCATCTGAAGTGAAGGCTACCTTCACGCGCCAGGCGCGTGCGACGCACACATTGGAACAGAGCTCACGCGCTGAGCGCGTGACCCCCATACACGACGGAGCCACTTGGCCCGGAGCCAAGCCAACGAGTCCATACGAAAGTTGTGTTCGGGAAAAGTGCTTGAATCCCTTCGTACTTGTATCACCTATGAATAACCAGTTGTTGAATTTAGCTGCCGTTTGCATTTTTATATTAAGAAGAAGAAGAAACGAAAAATGGTATGGCAGAAAGTATGGTTATCGGCTAGAAACACCTCATCCTTGAACCCGCGGACTGGCGTAATTACCTCAGGATGGATGGGGCAACATACAATATGCTGCTCTATATGGTGACACTCATGATCCAAAGGCAGGACACGAATATGAGGCAAGCCATCACGCCTCATGAAAGATTAACTGCAACGCTTCGGTATTTAGCGAGTGGCTGCACTTACGAAGAACTGAAATTTACAATACCTAATAATATAAAATATAAAATCATAATAAAATAAAATCATTGTCAGTGTACTAGACTGAAGGAGTGGCGTCATCAATCAGCTTGTCGTCATAGCGATAAGCCAAGCCACTATTTGGCCCAAGTACATTCGGCTCCGAGAATCCTCACACACGGAAGGTCCGAAGTTTGGCTCGGCTCCGGGGATTTTGGATCGTCCGAAAATCCAGCATTTTTTCGCCGAGCCACATCGAGCCACTTTCCTTTCCCATAAACGGGCGAGTTTGGCTCGGCGCGGGGCTGTTTGGCCTGTTAGCTTCGTCGTGTATGGGTGCCGTAAGGGTCAATTGAACAATGTTAATTATGGACGGAGATCGATGCTGATCGAAGCCGTCCTGGGAGGGGGGTCCATGCGTCATGGAATCATGTGTACAGAGATTGCGGAGGCAGTTACCATTCCCGACTGACGGAGATCTGTGCTCATTGGAGCCTATCTGGGAGCAGGGAATGTGTCACGGAGGAAAATGTATGTACAGATTGCGGAGAATGTGTCCTTCCCCGTCTGGCGGAGATATGTGCTGATCGGAGCCGTCCTGGGAGCTGCATGTTTCATGGAAGAAAGTGTACAGAGATTGCGGAGGCAGTGTACTCCCCCGTCTGGCGGAGATATGTGCTGGTCGGAGCCGTCCTGGAAGCTCCATATGTCACGGAAGAAAGTGTACAGAGATTGTGGAGACAAAGTCCTTTTCTGTCTGGCGGAGATACGCGCTGATCGGAGCCGTCCTGGGAGCTCCATATGTCACGAAAGAAAGTGTACAGAGATTGCGGAGGCAAAGTCCTTTTCTGTCTGGCGGAGATACGCGCTGATCGGAGCCGTCCTGGAAGCTCCATATGTCACGGAAGAAAGTGTACAGAGATTGTGGAGACAAAGTCCTCTTCTGTCTGGCGGAGATACGTGCTGATCGGAGCCGTCCTGGAAGCTCCATATGTCACGGAAGGGAGTGTACAGAGATTGCGGAGAGTATGTGCTTTCCCGACTAGCATGGATCTGTGCTGATCGGAGCCGTCCTGTGAGTGGGGGTCCATGAGTGATGGAAGAATGTGTACAGAGATTGCGGAGGCAGTATCCATTTACGACTGACGGAGATCTGTGCTCAAAGGAGCCGTATGTGCTGCTCGGAGCCGTCCTGGGAAGGCGGGTCCATGCGTCACAAAAGAAAGTGTACAGAGATTGCGGAGAATGCAGAGGCGGCCTTACTGGTGAGCGGGGCCTTGTGCAGCCGTCACTGAGCGGGGCTTGACGTTGTGGTCATAATGTACAAATGTAACTGGAGCGATAATAATTTAGCGGGAGCGGTAACAATGTGATTCCGGGAACATTGTGGTTTCGACAAGACGGCAAATAATAACTGGATGCGCAATGACGAAGGATGCTGCAGGCCTTCTATCTTTTATAAGTTATTTTTCGCGCTGGAGTTTGCGCCGCGACATTTGCGTTATCAAAAGTTAATATATTACGCTCCTAAAAACGCTTCCAAGCTGCAGTTTTAAATCTTAATTTAACAGTTAGTTTTCTATTTATTTCACCTTTTGTGCTCTAAAAGTAAAATTATAACGTAAAACAGCTTGAAAATCATAAATAACATAATTAACTTAATTCAGCATTAACAGGCCAACCTCAGAAACGTTCTATATACTCTGTAGTGTTAACTTAAGAAAACACTGGAAATCCAGCATGAAATCGTTTTTACGCCCCCTGGTATTCGTTTTATTATAACGGGAAATACCGCGTCGCAAACTCTATATTTTCTAAGGTAACTCCGCGTCATTATGAATGCTCATTCATTGGCGCTTCGACGGATTTGAACATGCAAGCCTTGTATTGCGTCTTTCGAATGCAAGTTCAACTCATTTCTAAACTATATCTATCTATAACTATCACTCGGAACTTTGCCTTTGCCCGACGATCACGCAGGTATCTTCGACTCGATATTTGGGGGTGGATGTCGATCAATGTCTTCGTTGGGACCAGCATCTGAAGAACCTAACATCGAAGATGAGAAAATTGGTGTATGTGTGTCGGGAAGTAAGGAATTTTTTGTCAAACGAGGTGCGGAAGATGTTATATTTTGCGCTTGTCCAGTCTCGGATGATTTACGGAGTGTCGGGATGGGGAGGCTGCGGAGATGGTCTACTCAACGCAGTGTACCTCGCGCAAAAACTTCTCATCAAAGTTCTGCTGAAGAAGCCAACTCGGTACTCAACAGCAGCTCTCTTCGAAGAATTCAAGGTGATGAAGTTCAGAGATCTCCGAGACACAGCCACCATCATAAAAACTTTCAGGGATGCTCAGAGAAATGAGCTGCAATTCCTGGAAGAAGGATGCACCAGAATACGGGAACAACACCTACTAAAAATCCCTTTTCGGAAAACCTTACACGGTCAACAGGCATATGACTACAGAGGTGCCAAATTGTTTAACGCTCTGCCATACAACATTAGAACGATAGGCAAACTTGAATCCTTCAAAAAGGAGCTCAAGGCCTATGTAGGAATAAAGAACAAATCATAGGTCATTCCAGTGGTTTCAATCGTTCACCACGTGTACATTAAGTAAATATTATTACCCTTCATGAATTTTCCGAATACCTAGGCATAATGTATTCATAGGAGAAGAGAGTAGAATATGAAACTCCTTCCCCACAGCACAAGTCTTGTGACTTCAAGTGGGGAGTAGCAAATGTATTATTTATGTATGTCTTACAATGTACACAGTTTTATAAATAAAGCAATTTTTCAAAAAAAAAAAATATATATATATATGTCCTCTTCGTCCTTCTAGTTCTTATATAGTTCTAAGGAATTTAGTTTAACTAAATTCCGTACAAGAAGAACAAAGAGGAAAGGAAAGGGGAGGAATCTCAGTGTTTGGTGATTTTTGAGTTTTACAACCGCCGGCTGGCCCCGCTCTGGCGCTCCACATAAATTTGGAAAAATTTGAGGCCCCTCGCGAAGTCACAAAATCACTCACGTGGCCGTTATTCGTAATATATTATATATTTTTATTCGACACCCGCGGGGCCCCGGCGAGCCCTGTTAGCGCGGGGCCCGGTGCCGTCGCACCACTTGCCACCCCCAAAGCACCTTCTCGAGTCTTCCCTGGTTCTGGGAACTCAACGTGTTGTCTCGACCATTTGTTAAGGTTGCAGCCAATTCGATACGACGCACAAATGTTTGAGAGTGGCCCTAAAGGAGCCCCTACACGATCAGTTTTACTGATAGTCTGGTCCCTCTGAGAATGACGCAAGGTGATTGAAGGAGCAAACTGATCGTCTAGGGGCGTGAATGATGGTTGAGTCAGTGCTGGGAGGTGATTGAAAGAAACTTCGAATTTCGGACTGACTGAAGCGGCAGGCTGAACTGAGGGGTGATTGAGTCAGTTCGTCTCAGTCACGTGCGCGGCACCAAACATGTCAGATACCTCGGCCCCGGTAGCGCAGACCGAGCAGCAGGTGGACCGTGAGTTTACCAGCCTGCCGACAGATCTTTATCGAGAGCATCCCGTTTTATGGAAAGTGAAGGATAAAGATTATTTTAGTAAAAATGAGTGAATCGACTATCGTCGTTTCCTCTTCTGGTCATTCTTCTTCTTTTTCAACGCTATAATCGTCAAAGCAAGGAAGCCCAGATCACTTTCCAAAGACATACTGAAAAAAGCAATGCCCTTGAAAGCAAAACGCGGCGAGCAAGCTCAATACGACAGCACGGAAACTCGACTACAAATGAACACTGACAGATTGACTGAAGCGTTGAATGAAGCGCCACCGCGTGCTATCAGTAAAACTGAGGGACTAGACTGTTGTTAAAACTGACCATGAAGGGGCTACTTTAGCCCTCCACAGGCCATTGACCTTGTAATGCTGGTCACCCGGGAGACTGGTGCAGGTGTAGTAATCTCGCAACATTATTATTATTATAAGGGTGATGACAGTAGAAACTAAAACCACATAAAACTCCTCATTATACGGAAGGATACTCATCAGAAATACAAGTTTCTCGAGCACCACTTTCACAAAATTGGACTACTATGAACAATTTGGAAGGAAATTTTTTCTCTTTTAGGTATCTGAAGAGGCAGTGGATCCCATGACGAGACTACGTACAGTTAATTACGTTACTGGTTTGGCAACTCAGGTTACCGATATTAACTTTATGAAGCTCTCATTGTAGAGGGATTCAAACGTACGACTTCAACCAGCCATCGCCTAACATAATTTTTTGTGTTGAAAAACACTTTTTGAAAAACACCTCTACCTCTTCCCCCCAAATTTGGTCCAAATTGTGTTTTCCAAAAAATGGATTTTTCAGCTTTTTTGGCGATCTTGGCGTGTGGGGTATCATTTCCAACTAAATTTTGGACTCTGAATCGATTGGAATGAGGCCTCATGTTGCTGGTCCGAGAAATAACCAACCCCTATGATTTTATTTTCTTTCCCTGGCTTCTACGAACTCCTCAGCGGACGACAGAGAAAAACATGGACCGGGTTTTGTCGTATTTTATGATTCGATGGGGCGGGGAAAATGTGTTCTGTTCGATTCACCCTCAGAATAGAACGATCCATTCGTGGGGATGAGCCGCCGTCGATCCCACAAGGGGCGAACCGCGATTTGAATGAGCGGAAGACGAACGGAGAGGGAATAACCCAAGCTCCGTCAGATTCTCCGCCGTAAAGGGGGATATCCCACGCCTCAATGGGCGAAAAAGACCTCACTAAGGGGCCTCAATCCCCCGTTATGAGCTCCTCCGGTGGAAAAACCATGTGGCGAGTCGGTCGGGGCCGAGGGGCGGCGGAGCGGTTATGGCGGTTATTGCTCGACCCGCCGGTGGATGAAGCGGTTCCTCGGGGGAGCTCGAGGACTCTCGTTTCATCGGTGTGCTATATTCCCACATTTGGAGATCCAACGCCGGAGCCGAGTGTCGTGCGGGTTTGCGTGGACGGCCCCTGAATAACATGTCAATACTACTAACTATGCTACGAGTATTAAACTTGGGAAAAATTATTGTTAGTTTTTAGCTGGTTCCTCCTTGAATAACCAATCTATTGTTTCATGCAAAAAGTCAATCTCTATGTTTTGGCCCAAAAATTTATTCTGGGCGTTTTAAGGTGTGTAGATCAAAATTAGAAAAATGTCCGTCGCCCACCGTCCACGCCAATTTTGTTGCCAGGGAACTGTTTTTGGATCTGGTTGATCCTCGAAACTTTTTAGCTCGACCACAGCCAAATTTGAGGGGGTAAGAGTCAAAATGGGTTTTTCAAAAAATGGATTTTTGCTATTTTTGGCGATTCAGGCGTGTGGGGCATAATTGTCCACTAAATTTCGGACGATGAATCCAATGAGACGGGTCCCGGGACGATTGGTGCCCCCCGGAAGAGGTTATGGGTCAAAATGTTTTACCGTGGTTTTGTTTTGAATGAGGGTTTTAGTGATTTCAGGTACCTAGGAGTGTGGGGTATCATTTTCCACCAAGTCTTGAGTAGTGGTAAAAAGTGGGGAGATGACCATTTTGGTCATATTTTGTATGATAACACAAAGGATTGAGTCAAAAAACCTTCTCTCAAGGAGGAGGCTTTGTCTAGACTGCAAGCCTTTTTAGTCATGAATTGTATGTTTAGACGCAGTATTTTTGTCAATAAAGCTTCTCCAAAGGCAGGGGAGTGGGGGGGGGGGGGTCTGTGCTTGTGCGGGGGCTTCTAGCCAACCAAGACTGCGAGTGAAGGTCACTACCCTTTTTCGTCATTTTCTGTATCTTAGAAGAATAAATCATGACAGGTGACAGGTAAGGTGCTCCCATAAGAAGAGGATGGGGGATGGGGGTCGGCTCCCTGTGGAGACTGACAACCTTTTTTTGTCGCGCTGATTGTGGGAGACATAAAAGGGGACCCTGGTGCGGAGAGGTCTCAGGTATGCAGAATGGCCAGGACGAAGCCTCCTCATTGAGAGAAGGTTTTTTGACTCAATCCTTTGTGTTATACAAAATATGACCAAAATGGTCATCTCCCCACTTTTTACCACTACTGTCATGGACACTAAATCAATTGAAATGAGTCTCCATGCGCCTGGTCCGAGGAATTACCAACACCTGTGAACGAATTTGCAGCGTTTTTTGGTGCCGAGGCATGTGAGCTATCACATTTCTCTACCATTGTGACGCTGTATGCATTGAGTTGGGTCCTAAAACGAATTACATTACTGATACTGCAGGTGGGTATCAGTCAAAATGGGTACTTTCCTACCTATTTTGGAAGGGGTTTTACATGATTTTGGGGTACCTTGAAAACCCAATTTCAAAAATTTGTATGTTCGAGGAATAACCAATCAAAAATAGGTTCTTCGTTCTATTTTCACGGCAAATGCCAAACTAAAATATATTCTATAGATATATATTTACTATATAACATTTAGAAATACCCATTTTTAATGTGCCTATTCTCGTACATTCCTCACGTGTGCTGAAATCTGTGTGAACTTATCTGGATCGATTTAGTATCTATAATTCTTTTACAGTTCAGTGATGCCAAGCGGCAAGGCAGGTGAGTGCCGCCGCAAAAGCACCAAGTCCCAACAACCCCACAGCCGACCCCCGCCCTTCAGCTTAAGGCCAGCCAGAGATGGAGGCCGCAAACCATGAGAAGAGGCGGATCAGTACATGTGCCGAGGGAGAGCTGATGAATATCCCTTACATAAACCCGGCACCTCTATGAGGTCCATCCTGGGCTGCCACAGGCAGGTGAAAGCCGGAAGAGGGCGGGGCAGGCTGTTGTACGGGGGAAGCCATAGAGCCATAGTGCAGGGCTCCCCAATATGATCAAACGCTGATAATCAGGGAGACTGTCATGGGCCGCACGGCCCCGGAAACAGTCTAGCGCTGGTAACACTGGACGGCGGAGGTGAAAAGCGGCACAGGCGCAGTCTCCCCTGCAAACCTTACAATAATTAACCATCCAACTATGATGAGATGGCAAAACTGAAACGCAGGTTTTTCCAAAGTGAATATCAAAAGCTCTCGCACGAAGTTTGCGGTAGCTAACTAATAAATCTCGCCCGCCTGAGAGCCCCATTAATAAACTACGGCTCTCACTTAGGTTAATTAAATGCCTCCGAAAAAGAGTCGAGGCGGGGAAAGACCTTCCGAGCCAGACGGTATAAAAGTGGAAGAGAAACACGTTCACGGTCAACATACAATCTCTATAAATTACCTTTCACTCAGTAAATTGTCCCTCTTGGGCTCATATTTTAATTCATTTTGAACAGAAGTTTGCTGGAAATCACCGTCTACCTTCGCCTAATTGACTGACTGTGTTTGTTTACGGCATATCATCATGAAACGTCCGCAAAAATACTAAGTATATACGTCAGCCGCAGGAAATACGAGAATTAAGGGCTGCCTTACTCTTCAACCCTTCACACAAATGAAGGTGCAAATCAATGACAGTCAGTTCTCGATGATGGTGGCGATTGACGATGGTTGATGAAGTAAGAAACAAATGAAATAAACGCTTTATTGGTCAATCATAAGCATGATAGACAGTTTGGCTAATTTTATTTATTTAATTATATTTAGTTTTAATTTCTGTGCTCTTCTCTTCTAAATGGGGGTGGGCTATTATTGTGCACAACCACTTTTTACAATTTTGATTGGTTATTCCTTGAATAATCAACCTATGTATTCATGCAAATAGTCAATCTCTCCAATTTGGCCAACTTTGGGGAGGTAGGGGTGAAAATTTGTTTCGTGAAAAATGAATTTTTGGCGATAAAGGCATGTGGGGTACTATTTTCGACTAAATTTTGGTAGCTGAATCGATTGGAATCGGTCCAGAAACGATTGGCGCCCATTGAAAGAGGTTTCCGACGCTGAATCGATTCAAATTAGTCACCATGTGCTTGGTCCAAAGAAATAACTATGCCCTGGGAAATAATGCAGAATGAAATTCGCAGCGTTTTGTGTTAAGCGCAAGGACTGTCAAACGACTGCCCAAATTATCCTTTGGAAACAGTAAAGGTGGAGGGGTGAAAAGGGTGGCTCCTTTGTTGGAGGGGGTGAACGGCGGAGGCGGCCAAACGTCCGCCGAGGGACAGGCAGGTGACAATGCCGAACCCGGAGCCGCCTATTGTCCTTCCAGCCACTCGTTAGCATGACGAACCGACGTCGTAAAATTGCGTCCTTCACGAGCCGCAACCGCCTCCCCCGCCAATACGGCGGGGTGACGTTACTCGGCGGAGGCCGTTAAAGGGATGGTGGGTGGGGGGCGAGGAATTCCTGACGATTGAGTTATAAACGGCGCCGAAGGAAACCACCGACGGGTAAGGCGGAGGGGAAGCCCTCTCCGCCTTTCCTTAACCACTCCTCAGATGAAAGGCGGGGTTCAGAGCGAAATTTCCTCCTTAGCTCGGATTAGCGAAGATTCGCCGGGCGAAGAAGCCGCAGAAATCACCGAGCAAGCGACGGAACAACCCGCATTATGCGTGATTACCCCCTCCCCTATTCGCCCCCTCCCCTATTCACCCTCCCCTCCTTCCTTCCTTCCTTCCCACCCTTCATTTATACTCCCAGATTCGGGATTTGATCATTACCTAGTTCGCGAAGACGTTCCCGCTGATTTCGCTCGATTCTCCGGAAATATCCGCTCTCTTGTGACGTTACACGTCACAAATCAAATTGAACAGTTTAGGCGGCGGTTTTACCCGCGCAATGCAAAACGCTCGAAGCTCCTCAAATTGAAGCAAATTACCTTGCGGTGAAACGGTGGTCCAAATTTGTAAAATAAATTATATCTCACAACCACATGTTCACTAACAAAACTAGTGAAAATATTAACATTCTGAACGAACCAGCATACTCTAATGAGAACTAAAATAAGTTGAAAACGTATTCTTTACAAACGGGGTAACATGTACAAATACACAGGGGTTGGTTATTCCTTGGACCAGGCGTATGGAGACTCATTTCTTCAACATGGGGAAAATCGGGAAAAAAAGTGGGTGCGGCGGGTCCCAGACCCGTTCCAATCGATTCAGTGTCCATGATTTAGTGGAAAATGATACCCCACACGCCCAGGTACCAGAAATCTCATAAACACATATTTAAAATGGGTGATGTATACCCAATTTGACCCATAACTTCTTCCAGTGGCTGCCAATCGTCCTGAGACCCACTTCATTGGATTCAGCTTCCAAGATTTAGCGGAAAATGATACCCCACACGCCTAGGTTCCAGAAATCTCAAAAACACATATTCAAAATGGCTAATATATACCCAATTTGACCCATAACTTCTTCCAGGGGGTGCCAATCGTCCTGAGACCCATTTCATTTGATTCAGCGTCCAAAATTTAGTGGAAAATGATACCCCACTCGCCTAGATTGCCCAAAATCTCGAAAATCCATTTTTCAAAAAACACATTTTGACCCCTACCCCACCCAAATTTGGTCCGATCGGGCTGAAAAGCTTGGAGGACCGTCCCAGGCCGGTCACAGACCCCTGACCCAAATTTCAGATTTTTAGAAAATTTTCTACTACCAAAAACGGCGCGGACGGACATTGACCTTTTTGATCTAGACACCATGAAACGTCCAGAAAAAAATTTGAGCCGAACGGAGAGGTTGACCATTTGCATGAAAACATAGGTTGATTAATCAAAGAATAACCAACCAAAAACCTGAGTCAGGTTTCTATTCAGCCCAATAAACGTATCCCCCTTGCTACCTGACCATAGGGTGGGTCGAAAAAAATCGATATTTTTTTTTTCGGATCGTAATTACCGCGGAAAAGTTGCTAAATGATATGACTAAAAAGGGGAAAAAATATTAAAATTATCGGATGTATCTTCCGTTCGCGCATAAGCTCTAAAGTTTTGAAAAAATAATTTTTTTTGAAATTTGTAATAATTTTTTTTTACGATATTTAATATGTAATAGTGAAAAATTTCATCTACGACACACTAATAAAGTAATATAAAAATACCGGTATTGCACTTCAACATCTTCCGTTCGCGCATGGACATCCAATATAGCCAAAATACAAGAAAATCGGATTTTTGTCCTATTTTTTTTCATGTATAGTTACAGATATCAATAATGTAATACCTAATATCTGATTATACATGTTCTGATTAGTTAAAGAAAAAAAAATCAGACGTAATTAGGCTTGGTTTTTCGATCGCGCACCAGCGATACAAAACTTACTGTCAGCGCCACTGAGGCGTCAACGACCCACGCCGCGTCACGTGATACCCCCTCTTTTCGGATCGTAATACCGGGAAAGTTGCTAATGGTATGACTAAATAGGGGAAAAAATATAAAAATTATCGGATGTTATCTTCCGTTCGCGCATGAGCTCTAAGTTTGATTAAATTTTGAAAAAATTAAATTTTTTGGAAATTTTAATATTTTTTTATTACCATATTTAATATGTAATAGGGAAAAATGTCATCTACGACACACTAATGAAATTAATATAATAATACTGGTATTGAGTTTTAACAACTTCTTTATCAATCAGGGATCCAGGACCTTTGCTCACTCCAGGTGGCTAACAACACTAACCGTGCTTTAAGACTCTACATTAGTCAAGAAAATCCAACTGCTGAGTTCCAGGAAATAGTTATATTCATCTGAAGTCATATATGCGATGTGGTTTGTATTAAGAAGACCAAACTTTTTACTGATGGCCCTAAGCTCGTGCACCAAGTATTGACACCTCAAGATATCTTAAAGATGAACTCAAGCTGTAATTGACCCAGTTATAGAGAGAAATGGGTTTTGCGCATCCAGAACATGTGTGTCGTAGATGACATTTTCCCTATTACATATTAAATAGGATAAAAAAAAATATTAAAAATTTCCAAAAATTAATTTTTTCAAATTTAATCAAACTTTATAGCTTATGCGCGAACGGAAGATAACATCCGATAATTTAATATTTTTTCCCTATTTACATACACATTTAGCAACTTTTCCGCGGTATTACGATCCGAAAGAGGGGGTATCACGTGACGCGGCGGTGGGTCGTTGACCCGCTAGTGGCGCTGACAGTAAGTTTTGTATCGTGTGCGCGATCGAAAACCCAGCTAATTACGTCTGATTTTTTTTCTTAACTATCAGAACATGTATAATCGATTTAGGTTACATTATTGATATCTGTAACTATACATGAAAGAAAATAGGACAAAATCCGATTTTCTTGTATTTTGGCTATATTTGATTGTCCATGCGCGAACGGAAGATGTTGAAGTGCAGTACCGGTTTTTTATTTACTTTATTAGTGTGTCGTAGATGAAATTTTTCACTATTACATATTAAATATCGTAAAAAAAAAATTACCAAATTTTCAAAAAAAAATTATTTTTTTCAAAACTTTAGAGTTTATGCGCCAACGGAAGATAACATCCGATAATTTTAATATTTTTTTCCCTTTTTAGTCATACTATTAGCACTTTTCCGCGGTGTTACGATCCGAAAAAAAATATCGATTTTTTTCGACCCACCCTACTGACCATTATGGCGGGTAAATGAACTACTCTGACTGCAACCTATCGTTTTTATCCCCTCATGAGAACCTGTTGTCTTTATACAGTGATAATTAAATCTGAGTCAGGTTTCTATTCAGCCCAATAAACGTACCCCCTTGTTTATACTGACATTATGGGGGGTATATGAACTACTCTGACTGCACCTAACGTTTTTATCCCTCATGAGAACCTGTTGTCTTTATAAGTGATAATAAAATTGAGTCAGGTTTATTCAGCCCAATAAACGTCCCCCCTTGTTATCTGACATTATGGCGGGTAATAGAACTACTCTGACTCAACCATCGTTTTATCCCCCTCATGAGAACCTGTGTCTTTAACAGTGTTTAATAAACTTGAGTCAGGTTCTATCAGCCCAATAAACGTACCCTTGTTACCTGACCATTATGGCGGTAATATGAACTACTCTGACTGCAACCTAATCGTTTTTATCCCCTCATGAGAACCTGTTGTCTTTATACGTGTATAAAAATCTGAGTCAGGTTTCTATTCAGCCCATAAAACGTACCCCCCTTGTTACTGACATTATGGCGGGTAATATGAACTACTCTGACTGCAACTAATCGTTTTTATCCCCTCATGAGAACCTGTTGACTTTATACAGTGATAAAAAAATTGAGATGGTTTCTATTCAGCCCAATAAAACGTTCCCCCTTGTTTACCTGACCATTATGGCGGGTAATATGAACTACTCTGACTGCAACCTAATCGTTTATCCCCTCATGGAACCTGTTGACTTTACAGTGATAAAAAAATCCGAGAATGGTTCTCATTCAGCCCAATAAACACCCCCCTTGTTTACCTGACCATATGGCGGGTAATATGAACTACTCGACTGAACCTAATCGTTTTATCCCCCTCATGAAACCTGTTGACTTTATACAGTGATAAAAAATCTGAGAATGGTTTCTATTCAGCCCAATAAACGTTCCCCCTTGTTCATGACCATATGGCGGGTAATATGAACTACTCTGACTGCAACCTAATCGTTTTTATCCCCCTCATGAGAACTGTTGACTTTATCAGTGATAAAAAAATCGAGAGATGGTTCTATTCAGCCCAATAAACGTACCCCCCTGTTACCTGCCATTATGGCGGGTAATATGAACTACTCTGACTGCAACCTATCGTTTTTTATCCCCTCATGAGAACCTGTTGTCTTATACAGTGATAATAAAATCTGAGTCAGGTTTCTATTCAGCCAATAAACGTACCCCCCTTGTTTACTGACATTAGGCGGGTATATGAACTACTCTGACTGCAACCTATCGTTTTATCCCCCTCATGGAACCTGTGTCTTATACAGTGATAATAAAATCTGAGTCAGGTTTCTATTCAGCCCAATAAACGTACCCTTGTTACCTGACCATTATGGCGGGTAATATGAACTACTCTGACTGCAACCTATCGTTTATCCCCCTCATGAGAAACCTGTGTCTTATACAGTGATAATAAAATCTGAGTCAGGTTTCTATTCAGCCCAATAAACGTACCCCCCTTGTTACCTGACCATATGGGTGGGGTAATAAGAACTACCTGACTGCAACCTATCGTTTTTATCCCCCTATGAGAACCTGTTGTCTTTATACAGTGATAATTAAAATCTGAGTCAGGTTTCTATTCAGCCATAAACGTACCCCCTTGTTATACTGACATTAGGCGGGGTAATATGAACTACTCTGACTGCAACCTAATCGTTTTTATCCCCTCATGAGAACCGTTGTGCTTTATACAGTGATAAAAATCTGAGATGGTTTCTCATTCAGCCCAATAAACGTACCCCCCTTGTTTATCTGACCATATGGCGGGTAATAGAACTACTCGACTGCAACCTAATCGTTTTTATCCCCCATGAGAACTTGTCTTTATACGTGATAATAAAAATCTGAGTAGGTTTCTATTCAGCCAATAAACGTACCCCCTTGTTATCTGACATTTATGCGGGTAATATGAACTACTCTGATGCAACCTAATCGTTTTTTATCCCCTCATGAGAACCTGTGGTTTATACAGTGATAATAAAAAATCTGAGTAGGTTTTATTCAGCCCAATAAACGTTCCCCCTTGTTTACCTGACCATTATGGGGGTAATATGAACTACTCTGATGCAACTATCGTTTATCCCCCTCATGAGAACCTGTTGACTTTATACAGTGATAAAAAAATCTGAGTAGGTTTTATTCAGCCCAATAAACGTTCCCCCCTTGTACTGACCATTATGGCGGGTAATATGAACTACTCTGACTGCCACTATCGTTTTTATCCCCTCATGAAACCTGTGACTTTATCAGTGATACAAAAATCCGAGATGGTTTCATTCAGCCCAATAAACGTACCCCCCTTGTTACTCACCATTAGGGGGTAATATGAACTACTCTGACTGCAACCTAATCGTTTTTATCCCCTCATGAGAACCTGTTGCTTATCAGTGATAAAAAATCTGAGTAGGTTTCTATTCAGCCCAATAAACGTACCCCCCTTGTTATGACCATTATGGCGGGTAATAGAACTACTCTGACTGCAACCTAATCGTTTTTATCCCCTCATGAGAACTGTGTCTTTTTACAGTGTTAAAAAATCTGAGTCAGGTTTTTATTCAGCCCAATAAACGTACCCCCCTTCTTTACCTGACCACTATGGCGGGTAATATGAAATACTCTGACTGCAATCTAATCGTTTTTATCCCCCTCATGATAACCTGTTGACTTTATACAGTGATACAAAAAATCTGAGCCATGTTTCTATTCAGCCCAATAAACGTACCCCCCTTGTTTACCAGACCATTATGGCGGGTGATATGAACTACTCTGACTGCAACCTGATCGTTTTTATCCCCCTCATGAGAACCTGTTGACTTTATACAGTGATACAAAGAATCTGAGAATGGTTTCTATTCAGCTCAATAAACGTACCCCCCTTGTTTACCTGACCATTATGGCGGGTAATATGAACTACTCTGACTGCAACCTGATCGTTTTTATCCCCCTCATGAGAACCTGTTGACTATATACAGTGATACAAAAAATCTGAGAATGGTTTCTATTCAGCCCAATAAACGTACCCCCCTTGCTTACCTGACCATTATGGCGGGTAATATGAACTACTCCTCTGACTGCAACCGAAGCGTGTTTATCGCCCCTCAATGAGAACCTGTTGCTTATAGTACAGTGATACAACAAATCTGAGAATGGTTGTCTATTCAGCCCAATAAACGTACCCCCCTTGTTCACCAGACCATTAATGGCGGGTAATATGAACTACTACTCTCCGACTCGACTGCAAATCTAATCGTTTCTTATCATCCCCTCATGAATAACTGTGGCTGTTTATACAGTGATAATAAAAATCTGAGTCAGGTTTCTATTCGCTCAATAAACGTCCCCCCTTTAATTACCAGACCTTATGACGGGTAATATGAAAACTGACTCTGACTGCAAGCCTAATCAGTTTTATATCCCTCATGAGAACCTGTTGTCTTCATACAGTGATACAAAAAAATCTGAGCCATGTTTCTATTCAGCCCAATAGACGTACCCCCCTTTTGTTTACCTGACCATTATGGCGGGTAATATGAACTACTCTGACTGCAACCTGAATCGTTTTTATCCCCCTCATGAGAACCTGTTGCTTATATACAGTGATACAAAAAATCTGAGAATGGTTTCTATTCAGCCCAATAAACGTACCCCCCTTGTTTACCAGACCATTATGGCGGGTAATATGAACTACTCCGACTGCAATCTAATCGTTTTTATCCCCCTCATGAGAACCTGTTGTCTTTATACAGTGATAATAAAAATCTGAGTCAGGTTTCTATTCAGCTCAATAAACGTCCCCCCTTTAATTACCAGACCATTATGACGGGTAATATGAACTACTCTGACTGCAACCTAATCAGTTTTATCCCCCTCATGAGAACCTGTTGTCTTCATACAGTGATACAAAAAATCTGAGCCATGTTTCTATTCAGCCCAATAAACGTACCCCCCTTGTTTACCTGACCATTATGGCGGGTAATATGAACTACTCTGACTGCAACCTGATCGTTTTTATCCCCCTCATGAGAACCTGTTGACTTTATACAGTGATACAAAAAATCTGAGAATGGTTTCTATTCAGCTCAATAAACGTACCCCCCTTGTTTACCTGACCATTATGGCGGGTAATATGAACTACTCTGACTGCAACCTGATCGTTTTTACCCCCCTCATGAGAACCTGTTGACTTTATACAGTGATACAAAAAATCTGAGAATGGTTTCTATTCAGCCCTATAAACGTACCCCCCTTGCTTACCAGATCATTATGGCGGGTAATATGAACTACTCTGACTGCAACCTGATCGTTTTTATCTCCCTCATGAGAACCTGTTGTCTTTATACAGTGATACAAAAAATCTGAGTCAGGTTTCTATTCATCCCAATAAACGTACCCCCCTTGTTTACCTGACCATTATGGCGGGTAAAATGAACTACTCCGACTGCAATCTAATCGTTTTTATCCCCCTCATGAGAACCTGTTGTCTTTATACAGTGATAATAAAAATCTGAGTCAGGTTTCTATTCAGCTCAATAAACGTACCCCCCTGGTTTACCAGACCATTATGGCGGGTAATATGAAATACTCTGACTGCAACCTAATCGTTTATATCCCCCTCATGATAACCTGTTGACTTTATACAGTGATACAAAAAATCTGAGCCATGTTTCTATTCAGCCCAATAAAGGTACCCCCCAGACCATTATGGCGAGTAATATGAACTACTCTGACTGCAACCTGATCGTTTTTATCCCTCTCATGAGAACCTGTTGACTTTATACAGTGATACAAAAAATCTGAGAATGGTTTCTATTCAGCTCAATAAACGTACCCCCCTTGTTTACCTGACCATTATGGCGGGTAATATGAACTACTCTGACTGCAACCTGATCGTTTTTATCCCCCTCATGAGAACCTGTTGACTTTATACAGTGATACAAAAAATCTGAGAATGGTTTCTCAGACTATATACAGTGATACAAAAAATCTGAGTCAGGTTTCCATTCAGCCCAATAAACGTACCCCCCTTGTTTACCTGACCATTATGGCGGGTAATATGAACTACTCCGACTGCAATCTAATCGTTTTTATCCCCCTCATGAGAACCTGTTGTCTTTATACAGTGATAATAAAAATCTGAGTCAGGTTTCTGTTCAGCTCAATAAACGTACCCTCCTGGTTTACCAGACCATTATGGCGGGTAATATGAAATACTCTGACTGCAATCTAATCGTTTTTATCCCCCTCATGATAACCCGTTGACTTTATACAGAGATACAAAAAATCTGAGAATGGTTTCTATTCAGCCCAATAAATGTACCCCCCTTGCTTACCTGACCATTATGGCGGGTAATATGAACTACTCTGACTGCAACCTGATCGTTTTTATCCCTCTCATGAGAGCCTGTTGTCTTTATACAGTGATAAAAAAAATCTGAGTCAGGTTTCTATTCAGCTCAATAAACGTACCCCCCTTGTTTATCTGATCATTATGGCGGGTAATATGAACTACTCTGACTGCAACCTGATCGTTTTTATCCCCCTCATGAGAACCTGTTGTCTTTATACAGTGATAATAAAAATCTGAGTCAGGTTTCTATTCAGCCCAATAAACGTACCCCCCTTGTTTACCTGACCATTATGGCGGGTAATATGAACTACTCTGACTGCAATCTAATCGTTTTTATCCCCCTCATGAGAACCTGTTGACTTTATACAGTGATACAAAAAATCTGAGAATGGTTTCTATTCAGCTCAGTAAACGTACCCCCCTGGTTTACCTGACCATTATGGCGGGTAATATGAACTACTCTGACTGCAACCTAATCGTTTTTATCCCCCTCATGATAACCTGTTGTCTTTATACAGTGATAATAAAAATCTGAGTCAGGTTTCTATTCAGCCCAATAAACGTACCCCCCTTGTTTACCTGACCATTATGGCGGGTAATATGAAATACTCTGACTGCAATCTAATCGTTTTTATCCCCCTCATGAGAACCTGTTGTCTTTATACAGTGATAATAAAAATCTGAGTCAAGCTTCTATTCAGCTCAATAAATGTACCCCCCTTGTTTATCTGATCATTATGGCGGGTAATATGAACCTTTGTGACTGCAACCTGATCGTTTTTATCTCCCTCATGAGAACCGGTTGTCTTTATACAGTGATAATAAAAATCTGAGTCAGGTTTCTATTTAGCTCAATAAACTTCCCCCCCTTTTTATCTGATCATTATGGCGGGTAATATGAACTACTCTGACTGCAACCTGGTCATTTTTATCCCTCTCATGATAACCTGTTGACTTTATACAGTGATACAAAAAATCTGAGAATGTTTCCATTCAGCCCAATAAACGTTCCCCCCTGGTTTACTGGACCATTATGGCGGGTCTTATGAACTACTCCGACTGCAACCTAATCGTTTGTATCCCCCTCATGAGAACCTGATGTCTTTATACAGTGATAATAAAAATCTGAGTCAGGTTTCTATTCAGCCCAATAAACGTTCCCCCCTGGTTTACCTGATCATTTTGGCGGGTAATTTGAACTACTCTGACTGCAACCTACCTCCCATTACCCAGAGCTCTACCTCCACACCCCTGAATTGGCTTGGTGTACCCAACGCACCCTCCCCTCCCTCTCTTATATTGTTGATCCCCCGCCCTTCACCCAACGCTCCAAGCCCCTTAATTTTATTGATTTCCCGCCCTTTTCCCCACATTCCCTACTTTCAGACCCCACAATTTTGTTGATTCTCCGCCCATTACCCAAAGATCCACACCCACAGATTTTACAATTTCGTTGATTTACTGGTCACAGGTCTAAATCCCTTAGTTTCACAATTATACCTTTTACCCTAACCTCCAATTTTGCAAATATCACAATTTTGTTGATTCTCCACTTTTTACTCAATACTCCACGTCCACACACCCCACAATTTTGCTTATTCTCCACCTCATACCCACAGTTCGACATGAACTCATTTCACACTTTTGTTGATATACCTGAAGCTTCACATCCGCAAATTTTACAATATTGTTTTTTTGATTTTAATTTTAAATTACGTAGCTTGACGTTGAATCCTTTAGTTTTAATATTTGTTGATAAACCGCCCTTTACCCTGACCTCCAAATCGGCCAAATTCCCCAATTTTGTTTATTCTCCGCCTTGTATTTAGTGCTCCACATCCGAAAAACTCATAATATTGTTGAATCATGCCATTTATCCTGACCTCCAAACTCGAACACCTCACAATTATGTTGATTCCCCGCCCTTTAACATCTGCACATTCCACCTTGCACGCATGGTCTTGTTGATGTATGTTGCATTGCTCAGGAGCTCAACCACACCAATTCCACAATTATGTTGATTCCCCGCCCTTTACCCAACGCTCCACATACGCTCTTAGCCTACACGTAAGGAAGGTCACTTTAGGGTTTCTTCCAACTCCAGACTCTAAGAACCGGGCGACACCCAGTTTTAGTATAGCCTTCCCCCGGCATCCCGGCTCTGCCGGGGGTGACGTCTTAGTACCGGCGCTACTCGTGGGATGAAAAAATGGATCCGAAACAAATTAAAAGCAAAGAACAAAAACAAAAACAAAAAATCTGCAAATTCTTACACACGGGTTGGTTATTCCTCGAATGGGGGAAACAGTGGGTGTGGCGGGTCTCAGACCCATTCCAATCGATTCAGGGTCCAAAATTTAGTGGAATATGATACCCCACACGCCTAGGTAGCAGAAATCCCGGAAACACATAATCAAATTGGGTAATAAATACCCAATTTGACCCATTACTTCTTCCAGTGGGTGCCAATTGTTCTGGGACCCATTTTATTGGATTCAGCGTTCAAAATTTAGTGAAAAATGACACCCTACTCGCCTAGGTAGCAGAAATCCCGAAAACACATATTAAAGATGGGTGTATCTATGGGGCACTACGACACTAATTTACTAATATAATATTGAGAAAACGTAGGTAATTTAGAAGGCTATAATAATTGTATTAAATTGAATTGAATGGTACGAATAAAAAGCTCGGACAGTAAAAAGAATTGTAGGCAACTGCTCAAAATTGGTTGCTAAGTTTAACAGCTGGTTATAAACAACAGGATATGACGATGTGTTTTGTTTGTCTATTCGGCTGAAGTCACCCACATGGGTAATAAATACCCAATTTGACCCATTACTTCTTCCAGTGGGTGCCAATTGTTCTGGGACCCATTTTATTGGATTCAGCGTCCAAAATTTAGTGGAAAATGACACCCAACTCGCCTAAATCACCCAAAATCTCGAAAATCCATTTTTCAAAAAACACATTTTGACCCCTACCCCCTCCAAATTTGGTCCGATCGGGCTGAAAAGTTTCGAGGACCCATCTCGGCTGGGAACAGACCCCTGACCCAAATTTCAGATTTTTAGAACATTTTCTACTACCAAAAACGGCGTGGACAATGGACGGCGTACGGCGGACGGCGGACGGACATTGACCTTTTTTGATCAGGACATCATGAAACGTCCAGAAAAAAATTTTGAGCCGAATCGGAGAGGTTGACCATTATCATGAAAACATAGGTTGATTATTCAAGGAATAACCAACCAAAACAGGGGGCTCCGTGGGAGTGGATGGGGGGAGGGGAGTGATCGCCACAGGCAGGCTTCGCCGACTGGGCCTTTGTGCTCAGAAGGCGACCTCCAGGTGGGGGCACCCCTCTCGCCCGCTGCTCCTCCGGAGTACCCGGCGGAGGTTTCCCCGCCGCATACGCCAGGGCCTCTGAGCTCTGAGGGATGTGGCATGGAGACGGATGCTGAGGCTGAGAGCCATAGTGATCCCAGCGCTCCGGAGCAGCCGGGGTCTGGGAGCCTTTGTGATCCCTCAAACCCGGTTGCCCCTGAGCAAGAAGACATTGCGGACCAGAAGATCAAGGTCAAGGGCCAATCAGGAGCCCAACGCAGGAAAGAAAAAAGGAAGAAACTAGAGGCTCAGGGGCTCCAATACAGGAGACCCGCACGCATTTGCCACTAAATTTTGGACCCTGAATCGATTGGAATGGGTCTGGGACCCGCCACACCCACTGTTTCCCCCATTCGAGGAATAACCAACCCGTGTGCAGGAAATTTTTCTTGGTTTATCTCCTTCGTCCATAATTTTTGTGCTCAAATTCGACATTTTGTTTGTTTATCTTTCACCCAATTTTCTTGCATTTAAGCTCCACATTTTGTTAATTGATTTCCTTAACCTAGGTATTTTGCTCGAGCTCCACATTTTGTTGATTAATCTCCTTAAACAAAGGTTTAGTAGTTTAACTCCCTCAATCAAGTTTTTTGAGCACAAGTCCCGCCTTTTGTTGTACATTTCCTTCAACAATAGTTTTTTTTGTGCTCAATTCCGCATTTTATTAGTGATTCATCTCCTTCATACGAGGTTTTAGCCCCCGCATGTTCTTGATTCATTTCCTTCACCAAAGGTACTCGTATTAGCGCTCAAGCCCCACATTTGGTTAGTTTATCTCCTTTACCCAACGTATTAGCATTATGTGCCCCACCTTTTATTCATTCATCTCCTTCTTCCGAAATGTTTGCGCTTTAACTCCACATATTGTTTATTGTCAAGATTTTAGCATACCGGTATTGAATTATTTTGATTTACCTTCATCATTCCATCCGTCCAGAATTGCAATAAGATGTGGAAGCGCACAGACAGCATTTTATTCAGTACACTTGAGCAGCCATAGAACGAGAATGAGAAAAGGGCAAATCCAAGCCGTCAAAATTGGCTAATTGTCAGCTGATTTATATACTAATAATATTTCGCGTAGTGATTGTTCGAAAGTCTTAAGGAGTTCTCAAATGATGTTCCGATGTAGTTGATGTCCGTAGTTAGTTTCATTCAAAGATCGTCGGTAGTTTGCAGTCCGCTGAATTTCAGATGCCCAGGACGAAGCAGGGAGATTGTAGGTTGCGTTGGTAGATGTTACTGAGTTGCTAGATGACGTAGATTCTTGCGCCTCCTGTCTCCTCATCTACTTTGATTCAAACATACTCAAGGGGTGGGTCAGAATGCGAGGAATCTCAGGGTTTTATTCCGACAATAAGTAATACGGGCTAGCCCGATACACAACGAAGATTAATTTATCAAAGTAATAATTTATTGACCAAGCTCTACAGAATCACTTGAATTCCAATTATGAGCTCACACGTGTATGCATTTTAGGAACAATGTATCAAAATTGATTCCTGAACAAGAGTTGCTTTCTATTTTATTTATTCTTTTCAATAAAAGAGATGGCTTATATAGTGACTGAGTTCTTTCGTGGTGAAGCCATATTTTAGAGTATTTTGTCTAAAATTATTGACAATAGTCGTTTATAATTGCACCCTTGTGGAGAATTTTTGTACGTCCAACACAAACTAGTCTTCCTTTACGTCTTCCCACCTTCATCACGTCTCCTTTTGGGCTTGTTCTCACCGACGGACGTCCCACATTTAGTCCTCTAGTCAAACCAAACTACTTTTCCATAAATACATGTTCACCCGTTAACGCCTGTTACTGTGTTCTAGCCTGTTACACTAATGAAAAGGCGAGGAAGTAAGGAAATTGGGTGGAGGCTTGACCCTGACTCCTCGCCTACTTCCTATTCCTCATTTATTTATTTATGTAACACGGACTTCACAGCCCAATATAATAATAAGGATATTTAACAAGTAGATCATGATAGCAACAACAGACAGAAAACACAGTAAACAATAATATAACAATCTCATTGACCAAGAGGCTAAGCCATAAATCGTTTTAATTTTGCCGAAGAGGTATGTATTGAAAATGTCCAAATTGAGGCGGTTCCACTCATCCTGGCAGCGATTAAAACAAGAGAACGGTGAGCCTCATCTGACCATTAGGTATGTCCAATGGGTGTCCACGAATCGTCGAGCAGAGAAGGGACTTATCGTCAGGTGCTGAACTTCTGGACTGTTAATATTCAGCTTAACGGCTTACTAGTAGGCGGAGGCAAGGTGGGGGCCAGGGCGAGAGAAGGCGGAGGTGAAGTGTAGGAGACCAGGACGAGAGTAGGCGGTGGCGAGGCGGAGACCAGGGCGAGAGAAGGCGGAGTTGAGGTGGAGACCAGGACGAGAGAAGGCAGAGGTGAGGTGGAGACCAGGACGAGAGAAGGTGGAGGCAAGGTAGAGACCAGGGTGAGGTGGAGGAGACCAGGACGAGAGTAGACGGGGGCGAGGAGGAGACCAGGATGATAGAAGGCGTAGGCGAGGCGGAGACCAGGACGAGAGTAGGCGGGGGCGAGGCGGAGACCAGGGCGAGAGAAGGCGGAGGCATGGTGGAGACCAGGACGAGAGAAGGCAGAAGGCAGAGGAAAGTTGGAGGAGACCAGGACGAGAGTAGGCGGGGGCGAGGCGTGGACCAGGGCGAGAGAAGGCGGAGGCATGGTGGAGACCAGGGCGAGAGAAGGCGGAGGCATGGTGGAGACCAGGACGAGAGAAGGCGGAGGTGAGGTGGAGACCAGGACGAGAGAAGGCAGAAGTGAGGTGGAGGAGACCAGGACGATAGAGGCGGAGGCGAGGCGGAGACCAGGGCGAGAGAAGGCGGAGGTGAGGTGGAAGAGACCAGGACGATAGAAGGCGGAGGCGAGGCGGAGACCAGGACGAGAGAAGGCGGAGGCAAGGCGAAGACCAGGGCGTACCCCACACCCGAAAACACATATTCAAGACGCTGCAAATTCTTACACAGGGGTTGGTTATTCGTCAGACCAGGCGCAAGTAGACTCATTTCTTCAACATGGGGGAAATGGGGATAACGGTGGGTGCGGCGGGTCCCAGACCCATTCCAATCGATTCAGTGTCCATGATTTAGTGGAAGACCTCTCACCGAAAATTCAGTAATTTGGACATTCAGAATCAGTTGGACCTCCGTCTCATCGAACCCCAACTATTCGCGACGTTTTCAACGGCAACTTAAATTCATCTAGCCGGAGAAAAACGTTCAATCCCTACCGCGAGGAATCTTCCGGAGCACCCTCCTAAGAACGTCTAGAGACCGCGAACAGGACACCGCCTTATCTACCGCCCACATCCGCTGCCCGACGACGCTGCAGATAAGCTTTGAAACCTATCTTTTTCTCTCCGTAATACTAAATCTAGACTAAGACATCTTACTCTTCATTTCAAAATCTTTGTGTCATTTTGTTTTGCATTTTTCTCCAAAGTTGGCCCGTTTTGAAATCGATCAAAATTCCCAAATTATATTTCGGTATCTCGGAGAGTGGTCATCACTGGCAGCTGTTGAAAGACTGAGTCCACCGAGGGAAAAAAGGGGGCGGGCGGAGCCCGAAATAACGGAGCACAAAAAAGCAATGTGGGGTTGGCATAAAGCAAAACGGCCTTCAGATGTGCAGGAAGGGCCGTAGCAATAGCTACGCAGGAAGAAAAAGAAATATACTTGATGTGGAAGAAACATATATAGTGAATGGTTTTGATGCCAAGGCGGCCGTACCCGCCGACTTACGGAAAGTACAATGACGGAATTGAGACAGAATTACGTGTATGCGCAATGCGCTGAAAACTGAAATTGAATAAACTTTAGGAAATCGGAGTGAAATTGAAAAATTGTTGAAATGGAATTGCAGTTGAAATGGAAAGTTGACGTTAAAAATGAAACTGAACAAATCAGAGGCCGGAGGGCGAGTCAATGAGGTGCCGCCGAACCACCGCATCTGCGAAGTCCTCCTGAAACGAAAGTGGCCGATTATAAACTTGCGCAAACATATGTGAACGAGCTGACCAACCGGCCGCCTGGAAAATGGCATCCAACGGAACGCCTCCACGCGCCGCCGCCGATACGGAGGCGTGACGAGTGGAGTGAGCCGAAAAAATGGACGTGTCGACCCCCGCCCCGGCCATAATAGACTTCACCCATCAACTAATGGTGGCCGTTGAGGCCGGCGAAAAAGGACAGGTAGTGGTCAGGAGGAGTGAGTCGTGACGGGTGTCCTGCGTGCAGGCCAAATAGGCCCGAAGGCAGGAGGGCACGCAAAGGGCCGGATCCTGAAGGAAGGAAGGGAAGAACAATGGCCGGGGCAGGAGCCGACCGTCTAGTAGTTTTGAGGAAGGCCGGGACGAAAATAGTGCACCCCCGCTCTGAGAAGACGATATGCTGCCGTTTAACGGCAGCAATTGTCTGGAGGCGCTGCCCGGAGGCTAACAGCAACAGCGTGGCCAGCTTCTTGGTTAAGAACGAGCGCCGGCTGTCCGTGGCGGCCGAGAGGAAAGTAAGGACCACTGCTGGATCCCAGGAGGTCCGATATTTTGCCGAAGACGGCCTGCGGCGGAAGGCCGCTTTCATAAAACGGCGCACGTCCGGGTGGGCCCCCACCTCGGAATGTGACAGAAGGGAAACAGCCGACCTGTAAGTATTGAGGGAACTATACCCCACCTCCGTGGAAACAAGAATATGCTGAAGAAAAGATAAGAGCGAGAACGGCGTGACGACCGTCGGGTTCCAGGATCTGTCATCCGTGAACGAAAGCCACTTCGTAAGGGCCGAGTGATACTGGCGACGGGTACTCTCCGCTAGGGAGTCGAGGAGTGTGAGGACGACAGAGTCTAGCGGAGGCTGTTGGCAGACGGATGGGGGCGGCTGCTGAAAGGTGAAAAAAGGAGATTGACATCGGGCCCGAGTGTTATAACATCAGAGATACGCATGCTTAGGCTAAGTGGAAACCACGGCTGTGACGGCCAAAGTGGGAGCACTAGAATGCCCGTGGCCCCGCCTGACCTCATCTTGTGGAGCACCCTAGGAATGAGGGAAAAGGGAGGGAAAGCGTAAAAAAAAATACTGTGACCAGTCAAAGGTAAACGCATCCACTCCCGCCGCCCCGTCGTCAGGGAACCATGAGAAAAAGACGTCACAGAGGTGGAGCGCTGAGGAGGCAAAGAGGTCAATATCAGGGGTTCCAAACCGCTGCTCAGCGGTACGAAAAAATTTTGGATTTAAACCCCACTCTTCACTGTCAAGGGGACGACGGGATTCACGGTCGGCAACGTAATTATCCGCCGTGTGGGCATAGGAGGCAAACAGAAAGAGGTTGCGTTGCTCGCAAAAATCCCATATTAGTGTGGCAATCACTTGAAAACGGGGGGATTGGACACTCCCCCCCTTGTTGACAACGGCGATGGCCGTGGTGTTGTCCAGACGGAGCAAGATAGAAGACGAGCTCCAAGCACTGGCAAAGGCCTGTAGCGCATGAAAAGCCGCCTTCAGCTCTAAGAGGTTAATGTGGTCCGTTTTGGTTGGTTATTCCTTGAATAATCAACCTATGTTTTCATGCAAATGGTCAACCTCTCCGATTCGGCTCAAAATTTTTTTCTGGACGTTTCATGATGTCTAGATCAAAAAAGGTCAATGTCCGTCCGCCGTCCGCCGTACGCCGTCCGCCGTCCACGCCGTTTTTGGTAGTAGAAAATTTTCTAAAAATCTGAAATTTGGTTCAGGGGTTTGGTCCCGGCCTAGGACGGTCCTCCAAGCTTTTCAGCCCGATCGGACCAAATTTGGGCGGGGTAGGGGTCAAAATGTGTTTTTTGAAAAATGGATTTTCGAGATTTTGAGCGATCTAGGCGAGTGGGGTATCATTTTCCACTAAATTTTGGACGCTGAATCAAATGAAATGGGTCCCAGGTCGATTGGCACCCACTGGAAGAAGTTATGGGTCAAATTGGGTATATATTACCCATTTTGAATATGTGTTTTTGAGATTTCTGGAACCTAGGCGTGTGGGGTATCATTTTCCGCTAAATCTTGGAAGCTGAATCCAATGAAGTGGGTCCCAGGTCGATTGGCACCCACTGGAAGAAGTTATGGGTCAAATTGGGTATATATTACCCATTTTAAATATGTGTTTATGAGATTTCTGGTTCCTGGGCGAGTAGGGTATCATTTTCCACTAAATCATGGACACTGAATCGATTGGAATGGGTCTGGGACCCGCCGCACCCACCGTTATCTCCATTTCCCCCATGTTGAAGAAATGAGTCTACTTGCGCCTGGTCTGACGAATAACCAACCCCTGTGTAAGAATTTGCAGCAATTTGGTTGGTTATTCCTTGAATAATCAACCTATGTTTTCATGCAAATGGTCAACCTCTCCGATTCGGCTAAAAATTTTTTTCTGGACGTTTCATGATGTCCTGATCAAAAAAGGTCAATGTCCGTCCGCCGTCCGCCGTCCGCCGTCCGCCTTCCGCCGTCCACGCCGTTTTTGGTAGTAGAAAAATTTCTAAAAATCTGAAATTTGGGTCAGGGGTCTGTTCCCGGCCTAGGACGGTCCTTTAAGCTTTTCAGCCCGATCTGACCAAATTTGGGCGGGGTAGGGGTCAAAATGTGTTTTTTGAAAAATGGATTTTCGAGATTTTGAGCGATTTAGGCAAGTAAGGTATCATTTTCCACTAAATTTTGGACGTTGAATCCAATGAAATGGGTCCTAAAACGATCGGCACCCTCTGGAAGAAGTTATGGGTCAAATTGGGTATATATTACCCATTTTGAATATGTGTTTTTGAGATTTCTGGAACCTAGGCGTGTGGGGTATCATTTTCCGCTAAATCTTGGACGCTAATTTCAATGAAGTTGGTCCCGGAACGATTGGCACCCTCTGGAAGAAGTTATGGGTCAAATCGGGTATATATTACCCATTTTGAATATGCGTTTTCGAGATTTCCGGTACCTGGGCGTGTGGGGTATCATTTTCTACTAAATTCTGGATCCTGAATCGATTGGAATAGGTCTGGGACCCGCCGCACCCACTCTTTCCCCATTTCCCCCATGTTGAAGAAATGAGTCTCCCTGCGCCTGGTCCGAGGAATAACCAACCCCTGTGTAAGAATTTGCAGCGTTTTTCCGTGCCAGATCACGCCCCGTGGGCCGTGTGGGGGTGGGAGTAACCGCCCCGTCCCGTCAGGGAGGCGTCGGAAAAAATTATGTGATCATGAGTATCGGAGAGAATAGGGACCGGGGGACCTCGGAGGGCAGAAACCCACCACTCGAGGTCCACGACCGCGTCACTCGAAAGCACGAGATTAGCCTCGTAGTCATCGGGAAAAAGCTGGAGGGACAAAAACCGCTCCCGCTCGAGTAGACGAAGATGGGTGTGGCCGTATCGGACCGCGGGAAGCACGGCGACCAACTTGCCGATGAGGACCGAGAGCGCGCGGATAGAGCCCCTCCGCCTCTGCACCCACTTGGAGGCGAGCGCTGAAACACTCGCCCGCTTGGGGGCGGGAAGGCCAATGGTCATCGGGCCGGAGGAGAAAGAGAACCCTAAAAAGGTAAAATCGGTGGAGGGCACTAGCCGACTTTTATCGACGTTGACGATCAGCCCGAGGCTCCGGAAGAGCTTTAGAGCCACGTCTCGATCACGTGAACAAGCTAAAGAGGAGCGCGCTAACAGCACAGAATCGTCAAGGTAATTAACAATAGAAATCCCTTGAGCGCGCAAGTGCGCCACGACGGGCCTCATTAGCTTATGGAATACGTAGGGGGCCGTAGAAAGACCCGTCGGCAGGCATGTCATTCAATATAAACGACCGCTAAAACGGAAAACTAAGAACCGTCGATCGGCCGGATGAACGGGGACCAAATAAAAAGCCTTGGAAAAATCTATGATGCTAAATCTATGATCTAGAAGGTGCAAAAGCACCCGGTGGTCCTCCAGCTTAAAATGGGGAGGACGGAGAAAACGATTGAGGCCTTTCAGATTTAAAATAAAGCGGGCCTCGCCGTCGGGCTTGGGCACTGTAAAAACCGGCAAGAGGAATACAGGAGTTCGGTGACCTTTGATGGTAAAAAGTGATATTGATGGTAAAAATTTTACCATAATAGCATAATGTTAAATTATGATACTGGCATTGTTTTTATGATATTTTGTGAGATGCATACTAGATATTTAATATCGGGTATGTTCTGCACAGAATTGTAATTTTTGTGAGATGTTCTGAGTGACTCTCCCCTCAGCAACTCAGGCTCTGCCTACAGCTGGGGGTTATTATTCATTATTTATAATTTCCGATATGCAACAGCTGTACATGAATAAACTTTCTCTCTCTCTCTCTCTCTCTCTCTCTCTCTCTCTCTCTCTCTCTCTCTCTCTCTCTCTCTCTCTCTCTCTCTCTCTCTCTCTCTCTCTCTCTCTCTCTCTTTCCAACATTCAACTACGCTGCTACTGCCCTCACGGATCTGAAAAGTCAAGACCTCGACAAACTTCAAAGAGCCCAAAACGCTGCAGTCCGCTTCATCTTACGCATGAAAGTAGACGAGCACATCACCCCGGCATTTCAAAAACTCGGTCTACTGAAAATTAGAGAACTGAAGAAACTACATATCGCAACCTCTGTTTTCAAGATTCTGAAGTACAGGAAACCAGCATATCTCGCCGAGGATTTTGTAATGATGACTGAGGTCAACCACCGAAATACCAGAACAAAAGAAACAACTCTGCAGATCCCCCATCATCGGACAGTAACTTTCGAGCGTTCCTTTGTGGTTCAAGGATGCAAAATTTTCAACGCACACTCAGAACTCTTTCAGCTAAATACGAGAACCGAAACATTTAGAGCTAATTTTAAAAAGATGTTACTCAATCGACAGAGCGATAATTATTAGGACGTGTTTTATTAGGATGAACAAGCGAACTTTGAGTTTATTGTTTGAAAAGAAGACAAAATATTTCATTTTTCTTTTATTTACATCTGCAACTGTATTCTTTTCATTTTATTTATATTATTATATCTCTGTTTGAAGACTAATATTGTACAAACCATAATGAGCCAGGGAAGGTGGAAGAGAGGGCCACTAGGCCCTAACCTTCCCTGGTGGATAAATAAAACAATTCAATCAATCAATCAATTCAATCTCTCTCTCTCTCTCTCTCTCTCTCTCTCTCTCTCTCTCTCTCTCTCTCTCTCTCTCTCTGACAGTTGTCTTCCAGTTGCCGTCCAGTGAACATCGATCTGTCTGTTACCATCGGTCATTATGAGTGCAAGTGGCGACAAAGTTCTGTGTGGTGGATGTAAAAAAGGGTTCGCGCATAATGCGTATCGTGTCACGTGCGTTCGGTGTAGTATCGTTTTCCACATCGAGTGTGAAAGAATTACGAAGAACGATTATAAAGTGATGTCGGAATTGAAATCGGCACATACGTGTTCCGTTTGCCTCAAGGTCAGGAGAGGTTCGCTATCTTCGGGTGGAAGCAGTGGGAGAAGTGGCACCCCGCCCCCCAACGCACCATCCGTAATCTCAACAACAGCTGAGATAAGTAAACAAAACCCCCCCTCGACCGAGATGTCTCGTTTGATTCAACTCGTCGAATCGCTTAAAGCAGACGTGTCCGGCGTTAGTAGTACTCTGACCCGGCATATCGCTGATTACAAGACTGAGATGAAAGACCTGAAGGATCATTTAAATCGGTACTCTGATGTTATCGATCAGAATACGTCAAAAATAAATGCTTTGGACGCCAAGATCAATTCGTTCACCGACGTGTTTAAGGAGGTCACCGAACGTTGTTCGACCCTCGAAGCTCGAGTGATCGAGTTGGAGAACTCCATTGGCGACACGGAGCAGTTATCGCTCGCAAACTGCGTCGAGATTAGTGGGGTCCCAGCGCAACCCGATGAAAGCGCCCTGGACCTTGTACTTCGGGTCGGCAAGGCACTGAATGTAAGTATTGAGGACCAAATGGTCAATAACTGCTTTAGGCGCCGCCCCCCTGCAGGTCGAGGGATGCCTGGATTGATTTTCGTGTCCTTTTTGCGAAAAATTGACAAAGACAATTTCATGAACGCCTCGCGCCGACATCGACTGTTAACTTCCAGAAATCTAGGTTTCATCGAAGGTGAGGCAAAACACATATATATTAACCACAGTCTATGCCTCCAGAGAAGGAAGCTCCTAAGCGCAGCGAAAGCGAAAAAACGCGAGACTGGATTCAAATTCACCTGGGTCTCGAATGGAAACATAATGATGAGAAGATGTGAAGGTGACCGGCCAATCTCGATCCGCTCTCTCGAGGATCTGGAGAAGATCGCTTCAAAAAACGGCAACTCTCCCCCGATCAGCGGATCACAGCAACGCTGCGATTAGCTGCCCCCAGTAACCTCCTCAAACTCACATACTGCCCACCCTCGATTAATCACGTCCGCGACAATAATCTTCCACAATACTCTACCACTTCTTGCAAACTTATCCACGCTCTCATCCTTCAATTTTACTTATCAGTCTATGTCTCGTCTCGCCGTCGCCATATCGTCATTTCAAGCATCAGATTGTTCAATGCTGAATTTTTTGCTATTGTTACGCCACCATGACTTCAACTAGAAATGCAGTATACAACCACATAGGGGCATTGAAGAAAAACGTTAATGTAGCACATATAAATGCTGAGTCAATCGTCGCGCATATTGAAGAAATAAGAGAAATATTCAGCGGTCACCTTTTTGACGTCATTGCTATTTCTGAAACGTTTCTGAAACCAAATATTACCTCCGAATCAATTCAAATTTGTAATTACACGTGGATCCGAAATGATCGTACTGGTCTGGGCAGAGGTGGAGTTGCTCTTCTGGTGCTGTCAAGCCTTAAATTTAAAATATTGTGCAAATCTCCTTCTCAGTATTCCAATAGCCCAGAGTTCTTGTTCATCGAGCTGGAGTTCAGGTCAACTAAGTTAGTTGTCGGCGTGGTGTACCGCCCCCCTAAACGAGGTGGAATCGGCGAAGTTTTTGAGGAGGTTGCCAAACTAACCGCTATTTATCAACACGTTGTCATTTTGGGAGATTTTAATACCAACATGCTTGAAACGACAGCGTATAGCAAAGAACTTACCTCCATCCTAAGGTCACAACGGCTCAGCTTCGTACCCTTCACAGCAACGTACCAGGCCCCTCAATCAAGCTCTCTCCTCGACCTCATCCTCATAAATAACGCAAACATCATTGAAAAATATGGTCAGCTCCCGGTAAGTGGTATATCTCGACACGACATGATTTACTGTTCTATGAAGCTCAAGTCTGACAAGATTAGACAAAAATATGTGCAGGTCCGAGACAAAAAGAATTTGAACAAAGAGGCCCTCCAGCGCGAAGTTTCGGCTGTAAATTGGGATGAGGTATACGCTGAACAAGAGCTAAATAAGAAAGTAGAAATGTTTAACAAGGTTATCACGACTCTGTTCGATAAACACTGCCCATTGATTAAATATAAGCCAAAACACCTGCCTGCCCCCTGGATCTGCGATAAATTGAGAAATATGATGAGAGAACGTGATGCTCTGTTTAAAAATTTTTCTAAAAACAGGGATAAAGAGACACACAATAAATATAAGAAAATGAGGAACAGTGTTAAACAAACCATGAGAAATTCAAAAAATAAGTACTATAAAGATCTCTTCAATCAAAATAAACAACCCAAGGATTTTTGGAAGATTATATCAGGACTCGGTATAAGTAAGAGCAAACAGGACCTTGACATTCCAGTCGATCTAAATAATCTTAATAAACATTTCTGCAAAACGGTCGATAAACCCTCATCTAGCGAGACAATAAACCGGTACAACAGCATATTAACTGACCGTGAGCCCTTCCAGATCGGAACGCTTTCGGAAGAGACTGTTAAGAAAGCCCTTTTCTCCGTGAAATCGAAGTCGGTCGGAACTGACGAAATTTCGATTGAAGTGCTCCATCTGTTGGCAGACGCCATATTACCCATCCTCACTCATCTGTTTAATTTTTCCATCTCAAAAGGTATCTATCCTGCATTATGGAAGTGTGCTCTTGTCAAACCCATCCCTAAAAAGAAACCCCCAGAAACTGAGCAAGACTTTCGGGCGATCTCCCTTCTCTGCGCGATGGGCAAAATTCTCGATAAAATTGTTTATCGAGAGTTGAGCTCGTATGTCGAAACACACAAGGTACTCGACCCTCGGCAGTCTGGATACAGAACGTTTTTCAGCACGGAAACCGCCCTGGTAAGAGTCTTCGACGATGTCCGACGAGCTATGGACCAGAGAATGGTTACGATCATGATAATGGTGGATTTCTCTTCGGCATTTGATATGCTTCGACCCGATATCCTGCTTGCAATTCTCAGCTCAGTTGGTGTGAGGGGAATAATGAAGGATTGGTTTGAGTCATACCTCACCCGACGACGTCAACGAGTCAAAGGATCTGAGAGAAAGATGTCTGAATGGAGAGACATTGAAATCGGCACCCCACAAGGTTCTGTCCTCTCTGCTCTTGTCTTCATTATCTATATCTCCTCCCTTTCTAAAATATTTTTACCCGGTACCAACTATATGATGTATGCAGATGATCTTCAGTTCTACATAAGCTGTAACGTTAATCAGCTCAGTACTACCGTCGCCACACTTAATGAAGAGTTGGCGAGACTGGCGATATGGTGTGATGACCATGGAATGAGGGTGAATGAGCTCAAGACTAAATGCATGCTTTTTGGCTGCCCCAAGCTGCTGCTCAAAGTCAATGACTCGGAGCTGAACTTGAGATATGGAGGAACTTCACTGGACATCGTAAGCGAAGCGAAGAATTTAGGGATCACCTGTCAATCGTCTTTATCTTGGGATAAGCAAGTTTCCAGCATGTGTTGCTCTGTTTACAAGAGCCTTTATCAGCTTCGCCGCCTTGCTATAGACTTCCCAACTTACGTGAGGCAACAACTAGTTCAGTCGCTGGTTTTTCCAACATTCAACTACGCTGCTACTGCCCTCACGGATCTGAAAAGTCAAGACCTCGACAAACTTCAAAGAGCCCAAAACGCTGCAGTCCGCTTCATCTTACGCATGAAAGTAGACGAGCACATCACCCCGGCATTTCAAAAACTCGGTCTACTGAAAATTAGAGAACTGAAGAAACTACATATCGCAACCTCTGTTTTCAAGATTCTGAAGTACAGGAAACCAGCATATCTCGCCGAGGATTTTGTAATGATGACTGAGGTCCACCACCGAAATACCAGAACAAAAGAAACAACTCTGCAGATCCCCCATCATCGGACAGTAACTTTCGAGCGTTCCTTTGTGGTTCAAGGATGCAAAATTTTCAACGCACACTCAGAACTCTTTCAGCTAAATACGAGAACCGAAACATTTAGAGCTAATTTTAAAAAGATGTTACTCAATCGACAGAGCGATAATTATTAGGACGTGTTTTATTAGGATGAACAAGCGAACTTTGAGTTTATTGTTTGAAAAGAAGACAAAATATTTCATTTTTCTTTTATTTACATCTGCAACTGTATTCTTTTCATTTTATTTATATTATTATATCTCTGTTTGAAGACTAATATTGTACAAACCATAATGAGCCAGGGAAGGTGGAAGAGAGGGCCACTAGGCCCTAACCTTCCCTGGTGGATAAATAAAACAATTCAATCAAATCAATCAATCTCTCTCTCTCTCTCTCTCTCTCTCTCTCTCTCTCTCTCTCTCTCTCTCTCTCTCTCTCTCTCTCTCTCTCTCACCTGGGTGGCCAGAGGGGAGCTTCCCGAAACGGGGGGCGAGTGGGAAACGAAGGGAGGCACGGACAGCGGCGGGGGAGCGCCGGAAAAAGGGAGGCGGTAACCGCGCACCCATTGAAGAAAGTGACTCAGATTCCGAATCTGAAGCTAAAGGTGAATCTATTTCTATGATGAACTTGAATAAAAACATGGACAAGCTGATGAAAAAATTCGACGGGTTTAACAAAGAAATAGTGTCGGTCAGAAACTCCATGGGGTTTTTTAACGAGCAGTTTGAAGAGATGAAAAAATTAATGGAAGATTTTAAAAAGGAAATGAAGGGAGTAAGTGATGAGAATCAAGCATTACACACTGAGAATGTGCGGATGAAGGAGGAGATAGCAGAGTTGCGAACACGTACAAACGAACTTGAACAATGTGCTTTATCTACGTCTTTTGAACTGAGTGGAATACCTGAGACGCCGAATGAGAACGTAACGGAGATAGTTTTATCTGTTGCCAGTAAAATTGGCATTTCAATGAGTAATACGGACATCTCATGTTATCGACGAAAGTTCAGAGTACACAAAGAGGCCTCCAGGCGAGTCTCTTCTGGGCTCGATCGTGGTCTTCTGATTGTAAACACTAATCTTGAGTTGATGAAACTTTGGATGACTAAGAAGAAAGAACTCAGGGACATTACGGCAAAGGACATCAATATTGTTTTTCCGGATAACAAAATATATGTCAACGAGCGTCTAACGGCTTACAACCGCAAATTATTCTGGTTGACAAGGCAAATTGCGAAGAAATACGAGTTCCGTTTCGTTTGGACGAACGGTGGGCGTGTCTTTGTGAAAAAGGATGATCTACCGGCCTCTCTCTCGATACGTATAAGGTGTGAAGATCAACTGAGGGGTCTCGACGTTCGTAAGCATATTTTCCGGGATTAGTTTAATTAAGACTTTATTATTGTGATTCAAAAGGTTAATTTTTCATAGAAGAAATGACATTTAATTTGTTAGAAAATGAGTTGGATTCGCTGAATAATCATCAACATATATGTTGCCCAATCTGCTGAGGAGTGCGAACTATTTCTTGATACAAAACCCAGTTTATTGATTTATTCTCTGAATATTCGAAGCCTGTCAAAAAACTTCGATGGTCTATTGGTGAATTTAACTCAATTTAAGAGGATGAAGTTTGATTTAATTGTATTATCTGAGGCCTGGCTTAAGGATAAAGAAGTAAACATGCATAATATTGAGGGATATAGCGTGTTATATACTACTAGAAATTTTTATTACAAAAATGATTTGTCTATAACGAATTTTACTGAATTGTATCTTGAGGGCAGTTCGAGTGTTAGTTTTGAGGTATCTAAATCTGGCTCTACCTTCACTGCGATTTGTTCTTACAGATCGCCGAGTTCGGATATGATTAGTACCAGCCAGTACTTAATTGATTTGGAGAATTATTTGAAAGCATGCAGAAATTGCACCTACTTTATTGGAGACATCAACATAAATATATTAGATCATACTAATAAGACTAGCGATGATTATTTAAATCTATGTAATGTGTAAATCTAAGTTCGTTTCTTTAATAAATGGTGCAACTCGTTCTGACGCAAGGGGTATCCACGGAAGTTGTATAGATAATATATTTTCAAATGTTTTAGACCATAATGTTATTACATCCATTATTTATGAATCTAATATCACTGATCACCACTCATGTATAGTGCAACATCCTCTGAATTGCGATCTGCGGTATAGGAACATTAACAAACCGCCTTCAGTTAAGAAAGGTATAGATTATAAAAGGCTGCTCTCATGCCATACAATCTGTAAATTGGGATGGTGTCTATTCAAAATTGAATGTTGATGAGGCTGCGGATGAATTTATCAACATTATAACAAGCTATACTGAGGGTTGCTCTGTTGTGCTTGGTTCAAAATTAAATCATAAATCGACTAGACTGAAGCCTTGGATAACTGGAGGTTTACTTACATCCGTTAGAAAGAAAGAGAAATTGCTTATGAAACTAAAGAAACAGCCATTTAATGTCGTTTTGCGGAAATATATTAATGTATATCAACATAAATTAAAAATCTTGATCAAGGATACCAAAAACGATTACTTTAAACGTAAATTACAGTTGGTGGAGGGGGATCCGAAAAAGACTTGGTCTGTTATAAATGAAGTTATGGACAAAAAATCAACTCCAAATTCTATTTCTGAGATTTGCGTTGATGGCCGAAGTATTAGTTGTAACGAAAACTCGTCACTTGTTGCTTCATCTTTCAACAAGCACTTTGCCTCGGTAGGTGAAACACTACATAGAAATATTCCGAATCGCACTTATTCTGATGATTACAACCCGCGTACTACTACTAATATTAGGGATCTTACTGCCTTTAAGGAAGTTACTGTCAGATGATATAGTCAGAGCTATGAAATCTCTAAAAGGAGGTTCAGGCCCTGGGGATGATGGAATCACTGTTCAAACCTTGATGAAATTACAAGAGTTTATCGTGGCTCCGTTGCAATACCTGATTAATCTCAGTTTCCAAACTGGTTGTTTTCCAGAGCGCTTTAAGAGGGCACTAGTTACCCCGTTGTTCAAAGGAGGGAAGGATAAAAGTTTAAATAATTTCAGACCAATTTCATTATTAAGTAATGTGGCAAAAATATTTGAAAAATGCGTCAAAATACAGGTACTAGCGCATTTAAGGGCAAATAATTTATTGTCAGACACACAATTTCGGATTTCTCGAGGGTCGAGGTACTCAGGATGCCATTGCTTGTTTAAATTCTGAAATAGCAAAGGCTCTTGACTCGAAAGAAAAAGCTATTGCCATCTATTTAGATCTAGCTAAAGCCTTCGATACGATTTGCCACACTGAATTGCTCTCAAGACTCGAGAATTATGGATTTAAGCAAACAGCTCACAAGTGGATCAAGAGCTACTTAACTGGACGCTCTCAAAGAGTTAAACTTAATGATGTGATAAGTTCTCCGGAAGTGCTAAACTTTGGAGTACCACAAGGGACGGTGCTAGGACCAATTTGGTTCCTGATTTTTCTGAACAGTATTGCTGAATTGTCGTTGGATGGTTCAATAATTTTTGCTATGCAGATGATACGGCACTTGTGTTTAGAGGTGCACAATGGGATGAAACTTTTGATAAGGCGGAAAGAGGGATCAGTTTGGTTAAAATTTGGTTAGATAGGAGCGGTCTCACTTTAAATTTATGCAAAACCAAATTCTCCACTTACACTCTCACTGCGGCGACTCAACCACTCCGGGACACTATCATGATTCATTACGACTCGTGTTCTGTAATGGGAGCGGAAAATATCTGTTCTTGTCCTACTATAGAAAAGTCTCTACAGTAAGATACCTGGGTGTGTGGGTGGATCAATTTTTGAGATGGGAGGTGCATGTGGACCACCTTACCGCAAGAGTGAGAAAATTGATCTATGTTTTTGCCAGATTGAGATGCTGCTTAAGTCCCGACATAATGAAATCTGTATATTTTGCTCTATGTCAGTCGGTTTTGCAATATGGAATCGTGGGTTGGGGTTCTGCGTCAAAAACTACCCTCCAGCCACTCATTAGAGCCCAGAAAGCTATTCTGCGGGTTATGGACCAAAAACCTTTTTTCGAGCACACGGCTCCCATATTCATCAAATGGGGAATTTGTTCAGTAAGCCAATTGTTCATAAAATCGGCCATTCTGCAAATTAAAAAGGAAAATAAAATTATAATGATTGGTCATGATGTACACACTAGGGCAAAAAAGGACCTCAGGTGTATAATTCCAAAGGGAACAACTTCTTTTTTCCAAAACCAATATTTTTATATAGGAGTGAAATTTTTCAACTCACTCCCTGTAGATGTCAAAGTGGCTTGTAATCAGGCAAATTGGAAATCAATAGTAACCAGGCATCTTTTGAAGGAAAAAATTACTTTAATTTAATAATCCATAATGTAATTCTGTTCTTTGTTTATGTTTTTCTTTGTACTGCTTCCATGAGACAATGTCGTCTCCCTTATGCTGTTTTAACTACACCCGCTCTATATAGTTCACAGTACTTGCTTATGTTTTTCCCCTAGATTTGACTCCTCTCCCTGTGCACGGTTCGCCATACAGGGGAGTACCTTCCAGATTAGTGATGTTTTTTGTTATATTTTATTTGAATAGTCCTTTTTAATTTTATTTGGGTATTTATCTCTTGTGTGTTTATTGTGGAAGGAAATAAATAAATAAATAAATAAAAATTTTGGCTCTGACAGTTCTCATCATGGTTGTCATTTTCTCCTGGGCTTGATCAGTCGTTCTTGCTAGGATTACCGCGGCAACATCGTCTGCATAACCTACCAGAAAGGTGTTTTCTTGCATCACAAGTTGTTGAATTCGGTCATAGGGAAAATTGCAGAGTTGGCCCTAGTACTGGCCGTTGGGCCGCTTCTGCTGTGATTAGTTTTACTCTTTGTCCTTGAGCGGCGTCATAAACCTTAGTAGATAAGGAGGCACATGAAAGGTCTCCTGTAGTGGTTGAAGCATGTCCTGCTGACCGGCTGAGTTGACATCCAACTGAACTTCTTCACAACGCACGCCCGGCTTGGCTGATCATCATCTCACATGACTCATTTTGGCCATTTTTCAACTTGACAACTTATTCTCCGTGACCAGCGATTTATGGTTTGTCTTAAACTGTTCTACTTTTATGGGAATCAAAATTGGTCAAAAAAAAAGCTAAAGCTAAAGGAAATTTAGGATGAGTATTTGATATTCTTGTCGTGATGAAGAGTGATATTCTGCAGAAAAAGGCTGATTTTGGCAGGATTGAGCGGTTCTCACTCACACAGGTTCTGCTTAGTAATGGCGATTTCCACCAAAAGCAACCCCTTGAAGCGAGACCTCCCCACCCCCTGTAATACTCCTCATTTTAACAACCGCTCTCCATTGCAGGGCTCCAGGTCTGCACATTTTCTGACTTGAATTATCACCTCAGAAATTTACCAATCTAGCGCCCCGTACTGTGGAGGATGACGGGCTGACGGGTGCGGGGGGGGGGGGGGGTGTTTGCCTTCCATCTTAACGACATCCCCACCGCCTTATTTCCTCAGTTAAGGGACCGTCGGGTGGGGAACGGGGCAGCGGAAACTATAGCGGGAATCTCGAGTACTAGATGGGCCAAGTGACGGGGGAGGGGGAGGCTGATTTGTGAGTTGCGGGGGTGGGAGGGGTTTAGGGGTCGGTTTAAATTAGTGGCGTCTCTTGCCGAGGGTTCGAAGTTCAAACCCCTTTCCCGGGGTCCATCGCTTGAGACCCTTTTACCCAAAACATTGATCAAGGCTCTCCGCTGTCTTCCCATCCTGAGTTTGGTGACGATCGAACAGCAACAGCGATCGAGGTGAATTTTGAAAGGGATGATTTGAGGAATCATTCCGACCGGAGTGTCCCAAAATTACTATATTATTTATTTATTTAAAAAGAAACGGGACAAGCCCAATTACAATAATGAATGCAGGTAAATGTACAGCGACAAAGAAAATGACAATCAATGAAAAGGGAAAAGAGCAGAATCTAAGCTGAAGGCCAAAAGTAACCTAGCACTGCACTGATCACACGAATTGGTTAGGTAACGAAGACGATGGTCGGTTCAGAGTTCGAAAGAGAGTAGACCTAATACGTGGAAGTGGCGAAGAAATTACGTCGATAAAGGGGGGCGACGTGGAGAGGAGGTTCACCTGTCGGGGAAGACGACACATTGGGCGGTTGTAGAAGTAGTTTGTAGCTGAGAAAGGGATGGCAAAGGGCACAACAGAACGAGAAGCGGCGCGGGGTACGTGGAAGCCAATACAGGCGAGAAGATCCGGAGCGTCATGGCGACCAGATAGCAAGCCGTGGAAGAACGAGACGTCAGAGCACAGCCGTCGATCACGTGGAAACAGCAAGTCGAAACGGCGTGCAAGCTCATCGTAGGCCAGGTTCTCCCGGGGAATTGAGAGCTTGTAGGCGAGATAGCGGAGGAAAGCTCTAAAAACTCGGTCGATCTGTACGGCGTGGCAATCGTAGTGAGGGCTCCAGATCACAGACGCATACTCCAGGATTGGTTGCACGAGGGTTTTGTAGAGCGTCACGAGGGCCGATGCTTGAGTGAACTCCCTGGTGATCCTCCTCACAAAACCCAGAGCCCGCATCCCACGGGACGCTACCTGAGCGATGTGAGTAGAGAAGGAGGGCTGCGAGTCCAAGAGTACACCCAAGTCCACAATGCTGTCCCCGCGTGAGAGCGGAACACCGTCGATCAGATAGAGGTGGTTGACTGGAGAGTGTGAGCGGTGGAACGATGTGACCGCACATTTGGACGGGTTCAGCAACAGACCATTTTGTTCACACCAGAGAGAGAGGGCATCGAGGTTCTGCTGTGAAATTATTTTACGTTTTTAAGGAAACTGGTAGTTTCTTGTCCCGGAAACATACAAGAACAATTTATTTTGGCTTAGCATTCTCCATCATCAAGTATGGCATCATTCTATGGGGTAGTGCAAATAAAACTCTAATTAAAAAGGTGCAAACAGTCCAAAATCGTATTTTGAAAATTATATTAAATAAAAATATGAGGTACCCAACGTCCCAGCTATATGAACAGCTCGATTTAAAAAACATCACTCAAATATTTTTAATTCAATCATGCATACATTTATTTCGTTCGGGGATCAAAAGTGAGCATGTTTCAGTTGCTTCTAGCAGTCGAAATTTTTTTTCGTCTGGTATAATTTTGCCAAGAGCTAACACTGAATTTTACAAAAGGAATTCATACGTCCAAGCTCTTAAATTTCTGTATGAAAAAGGTATTAATGTTTTTCTTTTTGACAGCTTGGGTTCTTTTAAGAAAAAATTAAGCTCTAATTTATAGCTCACTGGCTTTCGGGATGATTTTTCCTTTCTCTTTCTTTTTATATTCTCTATTTTATAATTTTTTGTTTCGTTAGATAGTTATGTTTATTCTTCCATATTGGCGCACAGTTCACCACTTCGTGCTTTGCACATTTTCTGATTTTCTGAACTCCGCTGAAGAGCACAAGTTTTTTTTAAACTTATTCTTCGGTGGGCAACGGTATTTATTTAAGTTATGTTAAATTTTCAGATTTATATAATTTTATCTTTTTTGTTCCCTCTTGGTTTGTAGTAAATTTTATGTTGTTGCCAATAAATGAATATTTGATTTGATTTGATTTGATTTGCTGGAGGAGCAGGCAGTCTGAGGGGTCGCGTATGGAGATGAAGAGCTTTAGGTCGTCGGCATAGATCAGGAACTTAATATGATGGAGAGAGGAGATGACATGTTTGTCAATCGTGTTGCTGACTAAATAACAAATTAGATGGGCAATGTGATTGGTAAAATTTGTTAATTTTTTTAACACGTTGATTCAGCGACCAAAATTAAGTGCAAATGATACCCCACACGCCTAGGTAACAGAATTCTCGAAAACCCTCTTTCGAAATAAGTAGATAGGTGCCCATTTTGACCCTTAACGTCTTCCGGTGGGGTGCAATCGTTCTGGGACCCGTCTCATTGGATTCAGCGTCCAAAATTTAGTCGAAAACGATACCCAACACGCCTTAAATCTTGAAAAATCATTTTTCTAAAAACACATTGGTTTTAGACGTTACTCTGAACGGTCCTCGTAAACCTAGTTTTAACGGTTGGTGAGGGGTGAAGAGGTTGAGGTTATCAATTATTGTAGGCGGAGGTAGAAAGGCGTAGAGGCAATTTGAACCAAAAGGTCTATCTGACGTGATCGTACGCCAATTTCAGACGTCGACACGGATCCGCCTCAGCGTGAGATTCCCCTCTACAGCGAAACGGCGGGCCCCTTTCTTCGCAGGCTATAATCTTCACAGACTTCTTCATCGCTTGAAGAAAACCCCAAACTACGGAAGCTCCCCGAGATGCACTCGCCAAAGGTCAACTGGGCTCGACACTTTGAGGTAACTGTTCGCATCGTTTCACGAGGTTAGTCAACTTTGAAGCCTCTTTACCCACCCGCCCCACCCTGTTGGTCGAATAGTTGCGCTTGTAAACGCGAAACCTCGTCGAGCTTCAAGTCAAAGCCTTCTGCGCTTTATGGCTCGGCTGAAGAGCTCGTTTCTACTTGGTGGAATGAAAGAAAATACGCGATAGGTTTGAGGCCAGCCAACTGTTGGCCGCTGGATCGTTACCACTCACAACGACTACATTCGGCCATCACAATTCATAAGTCATCAAGAACTTTATAAATACATTTGATCAAGTATTAGAAGGAAACGCAGCATATTCTTTCACAGGGTTTGGTTATTCCACGGACTAAGAGCGTAGGGACTCACTCCAATCGATTCAGCGTAACATTTACAGAAAAACGATACCCCACACGCCTAGGTACCAGAAATTTTGTAAAGCCACATTCGAAATGGGTAGATAGATACCCATTTTGACCCACAACCTCTTCCGGTGGGCGCCAATCGTTCTGGGACCCGTCTCATTGGATTCAGCGTCCAAAATTTAGTCGAAAATGACTACGCTAACCCCACGCGACTAGATCACAAAAAATCTCAAAAATCCATTTTTCAAAATACCGCTCAATTTCAATTACCGTTAGCTTATGACGTACCAAAAATATGGCATTTTTCTGCTTCAACTTAAAACAAGCCAATTGGTAGTTGATGAAAAAAAATCTGCAAATTCTTACACACGGGTTGGTTATTCCTCGAATGGGGGAAACAGTGGGTGTGGCGGGACCCAGACCCATTCCAATCGATTCAGGGTCCAAAAATGTAGTGGAATATGATACCCCACACGCCTAGGCACCAGAAATCCTGACACATACAAAATGGGTGGATACATACCCATTTTGACCCATAACTTCTTCCGGTGGGTGCCAATCGTTCTGGGACACACATCATTGAATTCAGCGTCCAAAATTTAGTGGAAAATGATACCCCACACGCCTAGGTAGCAGAAATCCCGAAAACACATAATCAAATTGGGTAATAAATACCCAATTTGACCCATAACTTCTTCCAGTGGGCGCGAATTGTCCTGGGACCCATTTTATTGGATTCAGCGTCCAAAATTTAGTGGAAAATGACACCCCACTCGCCTAAATCACCCAAAATCTCGAAAATCCATTTTTCAAAAACACATTTTGACCCCTACCCCCTCCAAATTTGGTCCGATCGGGCTGAAAGGTTTCGAGGACCCATCTCGGCTAGGAACAGACCCCTGACCCAAATTTCAGGATTTTTAGAACATTTTCTACTACCAAAAACGGCGTGGACAATGGACGGCGTACGGCGTACGGCGGACAAACATTGACCTTTTTGGTTGGTTATTCCTTGAATATCAACCTATGTTTTCATGATAATGGTCAACCTCTCCGATTCGGCTCAAAATTTTTTTCTGGACGTTTCATGATGTCCTGATCAAAAAGGTCAATGTCCGTCCCCGCCGTCCGCCGTACCGTACGCCGTACGCCGTCCGCCGTCCATTGTCCACGCCGTTTTTGGTAGTAGAAAATTTTCTAAAAATCTGAAATTTGGGTCAGGGGTCTGTTCCCAGCCGAGATGGGTCCTCGAAACTTTTCAGCCCGATCGGACCAAAATTGGAGGGGGTAGGGGTTTTTTGAAAAATGGATTTTCGAGATTTTGGGTGATTTAGGCGAGTGGGGTGTCATTTTCCACTAAATTTTGGACGCTGAATCCAATAAAATGGGTCTCAGAACAATTGGCTCCCACTTGAAGAAGTAATGGGTCAAATTGGGTATTTATTACCCATTTTGAATATGTGTTTTCGGGATTTCTGCTACCTAGGCGAGTAGGGTGTCATTTTCCACTAAATTTTGGACGCTGAATCCAATAAAATGGGTTCCAGAACAATTGGCACCCACTGGAAAAAGTTATGGGTCAAATTGGGTATTTATTACCCAATTTGATTATGTGTTTTCGGGATTTCTGCTACCTAGGCGTGTGGGGTATCATTTTCCACTAAATTTTGGACGCTGAATTCAATGATGTGTGTGCCAGAACGATTGGCAACCACCGGAAGAAGTTATGGGTCAAAATGGGTATGTATCCACCCATTTTGTATGTGTCAGGATTTCTGGTGCCTAGGCGTGTGGGGTATCATATTCCACTACATTTTTGGACCCTGAATCGATTGGAATGGGTCTGGGTCCCGCCACACCCACTGTTTCCCCCATTCGAGGAATAACCAACCCGTGTGTAAGAATTTGCAGATTTTTTGATCTAGACATCATGAAACGTCCAGAAAAAAATTTTGAGCCGAATCGGAGAGGTTGACCATTATCATGAAAACATAGGTTGATTATTCAAGGAATAACCAACCAAAACACAATATTTATCGGAATTATATTGTTTAAATACAACATTTTTGGTAGTGTTCATTTTATCTTTTGTAATTTAGAAAAATTACATTTTGGGCCTAAAAACAGCATTAATGTCGATTTTTTGGTGAGTATCAAAAGTTGAGAGAAGATAATTATTTTAAAAGACACTCATTTCACGTTATTAATGCAATGTTTCAAAATCAAAAACATACGAGATCACGCGTGGGACAGTGGTAGCAATAAACGAGCCGCTTTTTGTAGTTGGTTCACCCTCTTGGTGACGTCTGTAGAGACACCCCCTTCCCCTATTTCCACCACGTCATTCAAGGAAGCCGCCCTTCTTATTATTCAACCCTCTTCGCCTTGGAAACCGTCGCTTTTGAAACGAGGGGGAAGACACAGAGTTCTAGCTGATTTCACGGTACGGTTCATTTGAAACTCCCACGTACGAGTTTACCCTAAAAATAATGACTGAAATCGCGAACGTGCGTGCAAACGCGATGCAAAAGTGCATAGCATGTGCTATCATTTCTCACTTGATTCACTGGGTGGATACGGGTTTTTGGTGTATTTGAGTTGAATTGTATTTCATTCAAAGTGACGAGTTTAATTTGACAACCGTCGAGAAACAATAGAAGATAGAATCTATCGATATAGAATTTAGTCATCGCGGTGCTGAGGTGTCTATGGCATTTGGTCGAACGGTAGGTGAAATGGATAGACCAATTGTTGGTTGATTGTTGGCTCGTAGTATCATAAGTATCGTAATTACAACAGTTGGCTAGTGAATACCGGCCAACAATCGGCCTAGTACAAGAAGCAATAGTTGGAACTAGGACACCAAAAACCAATGGAAAGTAGCAATGACCAACTATTCGCCCACCGTCTCACCATCTGCCAACGTTGGTACTTTGTGGTACAGCGTTTGGTTGTGCGGTGGGAGATTGGGATAAGAGGAAGGAGTGCAAGTCACGAGACGGAGGACAGGAGCCGTGGGATGCAAAGTGACCGGGAGTCGAAAGCAGTGCGGTTCGAGATGGACTTGGAAGCTGTTTTAGGCGGGGCGGGGGGAGGATAAGTAGAATTGTGACGAAGGGGGCGGGGGCCGTGAGATGAGATCGGTTCGATTCGAACGTGTAGCTTGGCGAAGCGGGGCGACGAGAGGGACAAGTGGGACGGCGGGGGGTTGTACTAGAGTGACCGGGTGAGGAGGGAATAGAGAGAGAGGCTGTAGAAAGGTATGTGGACAAGCAGGGTCATAGGCCGTACACCTACACTCCACTACTCACCTCCACCCGTCCCGTCTTCCCACCCCCACTACCCCGGCTATGAAGCTCTGGTAACTCGCCGCTTGGGTTTCCGAGTATCCGCGGCAAGGTGCTCAAATACCCCACAAACACCCGCCCTCCATCGCCACCCCCTCATCGTGACGTCAATCATCAATCACCTCCTCCGCCGCCCACCCGGGTGATGATGAGGGGGTGGCGCTGCCCTATTATCACCTCACGTGGGGGGCGGTGTAGAGCTGAAAACGGGTAGTTAGCATAGTAAAGAAATCATTGTCATTAGCTCCCCAACTGTCTTCGACATAGGCAACAAGAACGACCTGATTCGCAACTCATCATCACACATGTTCATTCGCACTCTAGGACACATGTGTTGAGTATTCCCCCCCCCCCCCCTCCCCTCCTCAAATTCACCGGTTGGCAATGAATAACGCTGCAAATTCTCTCACTGGGGTTGGTTATTCCTCGGACCAGGCGCATGGAGATTCGAAATAGGTAGATAGATACCATTTTGACCCATAACCTCATCCAGAGGGTGCCAATCGTTCTGGGACCCACTTCATTGGATTTGGCGTCCAAAATTTAGTCGAAAATGATACCCTACACGCCTGGATCACCAAAAATCTCTCGGAAATTCATTTTTGGAAATACACCTTACTCCTCTTAAATTTGGTCCGATCGGGCTGAAAAGTTTTGAAGACCAACTTACTAAAGCTAACCCCTGACCCTAATTTCAAATTTTACGAAAATTTTCTACTACAAAAATCGGCGAGGACGGCAGATGGACATTTGCTTATTTTGATCTAGACACTTCGAAAGGGCCAGGACACATTTTTGGGGCAAATCGGAAAGATTTTATTGATTTTTTGCGTGAAAAAATCATTGATTTTTTCATCTTTTCATTTTGGTTGGTTATTCCTTGAATAATCAACCTATGTTTTCATGCACATGGTCAACCTCTCCGATTCGGCTCAAAATTTTTTTCTGGACGTTTCATGGTGTCTAGATCAAAAAGGTCAATGTCCGTCCGCCGTACGCCGTCCTGATATACCTGCGCTAGACTGTTCCTGAGGCCATGTGGCCCATTACAGTCTATCCCAGTCGTGTTTTCCCTTTTTCTTTTCTTTTCTTTGCGCTAGATCATCTGGGAGCCCCGCTCTATGGCTCCATGGCTTCCCCGTACATCAGGCACCCCACCCTCTTCCGGCGTCCGCCTGCCTGTGGCAGCCCAGGGTGGATCTTGTGGAGGTGCCGGGTTTTCCAAGGGGTCTTTTAGTTCAATCTTTTGCTCTGCTAGGCCTCCGTACTAACGCGCCTCTTCTTGTGCTTGCGGTCTTCCATCATTGGCATGTAATGAGCTTTAGGGTGGGGGTGGCTGTGGAGCTGTTGGGACTTAGTGCTTAATGTGGTGGTGGCGGCACTTACTCGCCACATTACTGGGCTTCACTGAACGTACAGGCATTTTGTAGGGGTACCTAAATAGGAAAACACCCCACCTGTGTCCTCCACTCCAGTTTATTCTTCACCCTTTTCTTTGTGCTCCACAGTCCTGCGAAGGAGTCCTTTGCTAAAACGCTGTAGGTAGGGCGAGTACTAGGATATTCCTCCCCTGCCTGGATAAAAACCTAAATTTAACTATGCCTAGCCTAAAGAAAAATTATCACAGGCGCATATCACATTTTATTTAAAAGACTAGGGGGGGAAGAGAGTACTTGTTATTCCTCCTTCCCCAAAGGCTTAGGTCTAGACCAACCCTGAGCACACCCACCACCTGGCCGGTAGGGAGGGGGATAAATCCCCGCCAGCCAGCCGAGCCCACCCTTCCTAAAGTGGCCCTCCTGGTTCCCGTCTTGTAGGGTTTCCCGTACTGCAGGGTGTTACTAGCCCAGAAGAGCCGACAGCCCAGGGAAAAAAAAAATAAATAAATAAATAAATAAATAAATAAGATTAAAATCAATAAATAAGGTCCCTGCGCCAGGCACAGAAATAACCAAACCTAACCAATATGCTGCCTCCCCAGAGACTGGCAGGGTCCCCCAACCAGCGACACAAACACTTACTAATACTAATATCACGTCGCTTAACCTATACACATCCAGTCACATATATTCACATTCACCCAGATGAATAAATATAGAGGCAAACATACTGGGGAGAGGAGAGTACTGGTATAATTTCCTCCCTCTCCCTTCTAAAAGAACCTATCCTATGAATAAAACCTACGTAAAAACAAAACCCTTTATTGATGGCAATTCGTCGCTCTACCTCATGACGTGGATTCCTTCGCCTCTTAGTGCAGCCCAGGCCAACGCAAACTTTCTGAATGCCCCAAATTTCTGACACGTGTCAATCAGTTCAGAGAGTTCGCCTGTCGTGTCAGCCCAGGACTGCAATCCGGCTCTAGCGGCGTTATGCAGGGGGCAGTTCCTGATTATGTGTTCAGCTGTTTCTTCTGGAGCACCACATGGGCAGGATGGGTGCTCTCGTCTGTGGAAGAAGTGGAGCTTTGCGCTGAAGTTGCCATGGCCTGTTATTAATTGGGTCACCTCGTAGCCTGGTTCTAGGTAACCCATGGCCATTCTGTCCCTGACGTTTGGTAGGAACCCATAAGTGTGTCGGCCCTTTTCTGAGCTGTCCCAGCGATGCTGCCATTGGTTGTGGACCCAATTTTCAATGGCAGTCATCTTGGCAGCGACACTTGTCTGCCTGCCTAGAACATCCCTGAGCTCAGGATGAACCTGGGCACAGCATCTCTCTGGCCATTTGACTGACACAGTTGCAACTCGCGCATCCAGGACCAGGTCCAGCGGCTCGCAGCCCGCAAGGACCTGAACTGCCAATGTAGAGGTGGTGCGATATGCCCTTGTCGTTGACAAGAGCATGATTCTCTGAATGCTGTTGATCTTTTCTCTGTTTGTTTTAGTTGGCTTGCACCACCATGTTGACGCCGCATAGAGGACTGCCGGGAGGAAGACTACTTTATAATATCGCAGTCTCTCCTTGTATGTAACACCCCATGCAGGTCCTGAGATACCCCGCATGGCCCCTGACAGTCTAAGCATTCGGCCTGAGAACGATGCTACATGAGCATTGAGCCTTAGCTGGCGATGCAGTGTGACTCCCAGGTATTTTACTGTCACACTGGCCTGCACCCTGGTGTTACCAGCTCTGAAGCGAGCATCCCCTTCTCCCCGAAACACCAGGGCTTGGGTTTTCTCTGCAGCCATCTTCAACCTGGCTGACCTGCACCAGCTTTCAACCTGCAAGGCGCAGCATTCGGCGCGTCTTAACATGCTGGCCCTGGTGGAGGCTGTGACAATGACTGCAAGGTCGTCCACATACGCGACTGGGGGGAAGTCCATTTGTTCCAACGTAGTCAAGAGGCCGCCAATGACCAGGTTCCAGACTGCTGCGCCCAGCACTGACCCCTGTGGACAGCCCCTTGTGATTGGCACCTCTACTGTGCCAGAACTGGACACCATTGCTGCCCTCCTGCCATCAAAATAGCTCAGCATCAGCCTGTACACGTTCCTTGGGATATTTAATTCTCGTAGTCTTTTCAACACCAATGGCCACCACACTGCATTGAAAGCACCTGCTATGTCAAAAAAGATGACAGCAACATATTTTTCTGTGGACTCGCTGACGCCACGAAGTAGTTGGGTGATTGCTGACTCAGTGTTTCTCCCTTTTGTGCAGCCATGTTGAGAGTGGTGCGCTGCTTGCTGCAGGTAGGGCTCCATGGTGTCCAGTATTAGGCGCTCTAGGATCTTCCCCTCCATGGACAGCAGGCTAATTGGGCGATAGCTGTTGCAAAGTGACGGATCACGATCCTCAGCTTTGATGATGGCTCGTATGTGGGCAATCTTCCAGGGCCCAGGGAATCTACCTGTGAGCCGTACGCCGTCCGCCGTCCATGCCGTTTTTGGTAGTAGAAAATTTTCTAAAATCTGAAATTTGGGTAAGGGGTCTGTTCCCAGCCGAGATGGGTCCTCGAAACTTTCAGCCCGATCGGACCAAATTTGGAGGGGGTAGGGGTTTTTTGAAAAATGGATTTTCGAGATTTTGGGCGATCTAGGCGAGTGGGGTATCATTTTCCACTAAATTTTGGACGCTGAATCCAATAAAATGGGTCGCAGAACAATTGGCACCCACTGGAGAAGTTATGGGTCAAATTGGGTATTTATACCCAAATTGATTATGTGTTTTCGGGATTTCTGCTACCTAGGCGTGAGAGTATCATTTTCCACTAGATTTTGGACGCTGAATTCAATGATGTATGTCCCAGAACGATTGGCACCCACCGGAAGAAGTTATGGGTCAGGAATTCTGGTGCCTGGGCGTGTGGGGTATCATATTCCACTAAATTTTGGACCCTGAATCGATTAGAATGGGTCGGGACCCGCCACACCCACTGTTTCCCCCATTCGAGGAATAACCAACCCGTGTGTGAGAATTTACAGATTTTTATTATCACTGTATAAAGACAACAGGTTCTCATGAGGGGGATAAAACGATCAGGTTGCAGTCAGAGTAGTTCATATTACCCGCCATAATGGTCAGATAAGCCAGGAGGGAACGTTTATTGGGCTGAATAGAAACCTGACTCAGATTTTCATTATCACTGTATAAAGACAACAGGTTCTCATGAGGGGGATAAAAACGATTAGGTTGCAGTCGGAGTAGTTCATATTACCCGCCATAATGATCAGATAAACAAGGGGGGTACGTTTATTCAGCTGGATAGAAAACCTGACTCAGATTTTCATTATCACTGTATAAAGAAACAGGTTCTCATGAGGGGGATAAAAACGATCAGGTTGCTGTCAGAGTAGTTCATATTACCCGCCATAATGGTCAGGTAAGCAAGGGGGATACGTTATTGAGCTGAATAGAAACCCTGACTCAGATTTTCATTATCACAGGATAAAGTCAACAGGTTCTCATGAGGGGGATAAAACGATCAGGTTGCAGTCAGAGTAGTTCATATTACCCGCCATAATGGTCAGGTAAACAAGGGGGGTACGTTTATTGGGCTGAATAGAAACCTGACTCAGATTTTTTGTATCACTGGATAAAGTCAACAGGTTCTCATGAGGGGGATAAAAACGTTTAGGTTGCAGTCAGAGTAGTTCATATCACCCGCCATAATGGTCCGGTAAACCAGGGGGGAACGTTTATTGGGCTTGATGGAAACCATTCTCGGATTTTTTGTATCACTGGATAAAGTCAACAGGTTCTCATGAGGGGGATAAAAACGATTAGGTTGCAGTCAGAGTAGTTCATATTACCCGCCATAATGGTCAGGTAAACAAGGGGGTACGTTTATTGGGCTGAATAGAAACCTGACTCAGATTTTTTGTATCACTGGATAAAGTCAACAGGTTCTCACAAGGGGGATAATAACGATTAGGTTGCAGTCAGAGTAGTTCATATTACCCGCCGTAATGGTCAGGTAAACAAGGGGGGTACGTTTATTAGGCTGAATAGAAACCTGACTCAGATTTTTTTTGTATCACTGGATAAAGTCCACAGGTTATCATGAGGGGGATAAAAACGTTTAGGTTGCAGTCAGAGTAGTTCATATCACCCTCCACAATGGTCAGGTAAACAAGAGGGGTACGTTTATTGGGCTGAATAGAAACCTGAATCAGATTTTTTGTATCACTGGATAAAGTCAACAGGTTCTCATGAGGGGGATAAAAACGTTTAGGTTGCAGTCAGAGTAGTTCATATTACCCGCCATAATGGTCAGGTAAACAAGGGGGGTACGTTTATTGGGCTGATCAGAAACCTGAATCAGATTTTTTGTATCACTGGATAAAGTCAACAGGTTCTCATGAGGGGGATAAAAACGTTCGGGTTGCAGTCAGAGTAGTTCATATTACCCGCCATAATGGTCCGGTAAACCAGGGGGGTACGTTTATTGGGCTGAATAGAAACCTGAATCAGATTTTTTGTATCACTGGATAAAGTCAACAGGTCTCATGAGGGGGATAAAAATGTTCAGGTTGCAGTCAGAGTAGTTCATATACCCGCCATAATGGTCCGGTAAACCAGGGGGGTACGTTTATTGGGCTGAATAGAAACCTGACTCAGATTTTTTGTATCACTGGATAAAGTCAACAGGTTCTCATGAGGGGGATAAAAACGTTTAGGTTGCAGTCAGAGTAGTTCATATTACCCGCCATAATTGTCAGGTAAACAAGGGGGGTACGTTTATTGGGCTGAATAGAAACCTGACTCAGATTTTTTGTATCACTGGATAAAGTTAACAGGTTCTCACGAGGGGGATAATAACGATTTGGTTGCAGTCAGAGTAGTTCATATTACCCGCCATAATGGTCCGGTAAACCAGGGGGGGAACGTTTTATTGGGCTGAATAGAAACCTGACTCAGATTTTTTGTATCACTGGATAAAGTCAACAGGTTCTCATGAGAGGGATAAAAACGATTAGGTTGCAGTTGGAGAATTCATATTACCCGCCATAATGATCAGATAAACAAGGGGGGTACGTTTATTGGGCTGAATAGAAACCTGACTCAGATTTTCATTATCACTGTATAAAGAAACAGGTTCTCATGAGGGGGATAAAAACGATCAGGTTGCTGTCAGAGTAGTTCATATTACCCGCCATAATGGTCAGGTAAGCAAGGGGGATACGTTTATTGAGCTGAATAGACACCTGACCTCAGATTTTCATTATCACAGGATAAAGTCAACAGGTTCTCATGAGGGGGATAAACGATTCAGGTTGCAGTCAGAGTAGTTCATATACCCGCCATAATGGTCAGGTAAACAGGGGGGGTACGTTTATTGGGCTGAATAGAAACCTGACTCAGATTTTTTGTATCACTGGATAAAGTCAACAGGTTCTCATGAGGGGGATAAAAACGTTTAGGGTTGCAGTCAGAGTAGTTCATATCACCCGCCATAATGGTCCGTAAACCAGGGGGGAACGTTTATTGGGCTGAATGGAAACCATTCTCGGATTTTTTGTCTTACTTACTTACTTACTTACTCCCTGGCGCTACAGCCCATGTAAGGGCCCTGGCCGCCTCAACAACATGTCCGCCAATCAGCTCGATCCTGTGCTCTGGTCCTCCATCTTCCTGCTCCTGCTCCCCGGAGGTCGTCTCGACGCCGTCCAGCCATCTCTTCCTCGGCCTTCCCCTCAGTCGGCGACCTCCCGGCTTTCCTTGGTGTACCCTCTTCACGGCCCGATCTCCGCTCATCCTCTCCACATGACCAATCCATCTTATTCGGTTCGCCTTTATTTCGGCGACTATGTCTGGCTTTCCATACAGCAAACACAACTCGTGATTTGTGCGGATTCTCCAGCGACCATTTTCACATCTGCGCCAAAAATCTTACGGAGGATTTTCCTTTCGAATCTTTTCAAAAATTCCTCGTCGGCGCTGGTCTTGGTCCATGTTTCTGAGCCATACAGTACTACAGGCCTCACCATAGTTCGGTACACCATAAGTTTAAGGTTTCTGCTGAGGGCTCGGGCTCGAAAGACTCTTCCCAGGGCAAAATAGCATCGGTTGCCAGCTGCAACACGTGCTCTTATTTCCTCTTTCATGCTATTGTCCTCGGTGAGAAGAGTTCCCAGATACTTGAAGGTTGAGGTGCGCTCATACGAGGAACCATTCAACTAATGCGGTTTGGTTTATGCACCTCTTCCCGCCTCGTTGAGAACATGTAGTGGGTTTTTTGGTGGTTAATGGACAGACCCATTTCCTCTGCGCTTTGCTCCAGTCTCCGAAGACCACCCTCAAGCTCTCCAAGGTTCCTTGCCAACATATCTATGTCGTCCGCATATGCGAGGCTCTGACTTATCCGGTTGCACAGAGTGCCTCCAGGATTGCTCAGTTCCACTTCCCTCATGACCTTTTTCGAGAGCTAGGTTGAACAAAATGGTTGACAAGGCATCCCCCTGTCTCAGGCCCTGATCAACCTCAAAATCACCCGAGAGCCCACTGCCCACCTTAACTTTACATTTGGTATGGCGAGTGTCATCCGCACAAGGCGAATCAGCTTCCGGGGGACACCCAACTCAATCCATGGCCTGATAAAGTCGCGATCTTCTTATCGAGTCGTATGCCTGGCGGAAATCCACAAACAGCTGTGAATGTCTACATTGTATTCGTAACATTTCTCCATGAGTTTGGCGGACAATGAAGATTTGATCTGTCGTGGACCTGCCGGCTCTGAAGCCACACTGATAATCCCCCAGGACTTCCTCCGGTAGTGATTCAGCCGCTTTGCAGTTATCTTTGCCAAGATCTTATACACGGTGCAGAGAAGAGCAATGCCCCGGTAGTTGTCGCACACAGCCTTATCCCCCTTCTTATGGATCGGGCAAAGCACCGCCATCTTCCACTGATCTGGCATCGCCTCGGTTTCCCAACACCTTTAGGATCAGCTCATGGATATTAGAGGCTAGCTGCTCTCCACCATACTTTATCATCTCTGCAGTGATGCCATCCTCCCCTGGTGCCTTATTGTTCTTAAGACCTTTAATGGCCTCAACTACTTCTGTACGGGTGGGTGGGGGTATTAATACCTCGTTCTCCCTATCTAACATAGGCTGAACATCTCCGGTACCATCTGTTGCTCACCGCCCGTTCACATTAAGCAGCTCCCGAAAGTATTGGCCCAACGGTCCAACACCTGCCTCCTGGCTCCCAAGGAAAGTTTCCTTCTTTGTCCTTACAGAACACTGCTCGCGGCTGAAACCCCTTCTTAATATCTTTAGTCCGCCGGTAAAACTTCCTTGAGTAGGTAGGTCAGCGGCTTCAGCCAACTCATCTATCTCCCTCTTTTCATGTGCCCTCTTCTTTCTACGGCAGACACGGTCTGCCTCCCTTCTTTTACGTCTATATTCTTCTGTGAGGCCTTGTCGTTTCTTGCCATCATTCGAATTCTTGCTTCATTCCTTTGACCAACTTTCAAAACAAGACGTAAACAAGAGGGGTACGTTTATTGGGCTGAATAGAAACCTGAATCAGATTTTTTGTATCACTGGATAAAGTCAACAGGTTCTCATGAGGGGGATAAAAACGTTTAGGTTGCAGTCAGAGTAGTTCATATTACCCGCCATAATGGTCAGGTAAACCAGGGGGGAACGTTTATTGGGCTGAATGGAAACCATTCTCGGATTTTTTGTATCACTGGATAAAGTCAACAGGTTCTCATGAGGGGGATAAAAACGTTTAGGTTGCAGTCAGAGTAGTTCATATCACCCGCCATAATGGTCCGGTAAACCAGGGGGGAACGTTTATTGGGCTGAATGGAAACCATTCTCGGATTTTTTGTATCACTGGATAAAGTCAACAGGTTCTCATGAGGGGGATAAAAACGATTAGGTTGCTGTCAGAGTAGTTCATATTACCCGCCATAATGGTCAGGTAAACAAGGGGGGTACGTTTATTGGGCTGAATAGAAACCTGACTCTGATTTTTTGTATCACTGGATAAATTCAACAGGTTCTCATGAGAGGGATAAAGACAATTAGGTTGCAGTCAGAGTAGTTCATATTACCCGCCATAATGGTCAGGTAAACAAGGGGGGTACGTTTATTGAGCTGAATAGAAACCTGACTCAGATTTTTTGTATCACTGGATAAAGTCAACAGGTTCTCATGAGGGGGATAAAAACGATTAGGTTGCAGTCAGAGTAGTTCATATTACCCGCCATAATGGTCAGGTAAACAAGGGGGGTACGTTTGTTGGGCTGAATAGAAACCTGACTCAGATTTTTTGTATCACTGGATAAAGTCAACACGTTCTCATGAGGGGGATAAAAATGATTCGGTTGCAGTCAGAGTAGTTCATATTACCCGCCATCATGGTCAGGTAAACAAGGGGGGTACGTTTATTGCGCTGAATAGAAACCTGACTCAGATTTCTTGTATCACTGGATAAAGTCAACAGGTTCTCATGAGGGGGATAAAAACGTTTAGGTTGCAGTCAGAGTAGTTCATATCACCCGCCATAATGGTCCGGTAAACCAGGGGGAACGTTTATCGGGCTGAATGGAAACCATTCTCGGATTTTTTGTATCACTGGATAAAGTCAACAGGTTCTCATGAGGAGGATAAAAACGTTTAGGTTGCAGTCAGAGTAGTTCATATCACCCGCCATAATGGTCAGGTAAACAAGGGGGGTACGTTTATTGGGCTGAATAGAAACCTGACTCAGATTTTTTGTATCACTGGATAAAGTCAACAGGTCTCATGAGGGGGATAAAAACGTTTAGGTTGCAGTCAGAGTAGTTCATATCACCCGCCATAATGGTCAGGTAAACAAGGGGGGTACGTTTATTGGGCTGAATAGAAACCTGACTCAGATTTTTTGTATCACTGGATAAAGTCAACAGGTCTCATGAGGGGGATAAAAACGTTCAGGTTGCAGTCAGAGTAGTTCATATTACCCGCCATAATGGTCCGGTAAACCAGGGGGTACGTTTATTGGGCTGAATAGAAACCTGACTCAGATTTTTTGTATCACTGGATAAAGTCAACAGGTTCTCATGAGGGGGATAAAACGTTTAGGTTGCAGTCAGAGTAGTTTCATATTACCCGCCATAATGGTCAGGTAAACAAGGGGGGTACGTTTATGGGCTGAATAGAAACCTGACTCAGATTTTTTGTATCACTGGATAAAGTCAACAGGTTCTCATGAGGGGGATAAAAACGTTTAGGGTTGCAGTCAGAGTAGTTCATATCACCCGCCATAATGGTCCGGTAAACAGGGGGGAAACGTTTATTGGGCTGAATGAAACCATTCTCGGATTTTTTTGTATCACTGGATAAAGTCAACAGGTTCTCATGAGGGGGATAAAAACGGATTAGGTTGCAGTCAGAGTAGTTCATATTACCCGCCATAATGGTCAGGTAAACAAGGGGGGTACGTTTATTGGGCTGAATAGAAACCTGAATCAGATTTTTTGTATCACTGGATAAAATCACCGGTTCTCATGAGGGGGATAAAACGATTAGGTTGCAGTCAGAGTAGTTCATATCACCCGCCACAATGGTCAGGTAAACAAGGGGGGTACGTTTATTGGGCTGAATAGAAACCTGAATCAGATTTTTTGTATCACTGGATAAAGTCAACAGGTTCTCAAGAGGGGGATAAACGTTTATGGTTGTGCAGTCAGAGTAGTCATATGCACCCGCCATATGTCCGGTAACCAGGGGAACGTTTATTGGGCTGAATAGAAACACTGACTCAGATTTTTGGTATCACTGGATAAAGTCAACAGGTTCTCATGAGGGGGATAAAAACGATTAGGTTGCAGTCAGAGTAGTTCATATTACCCGCCATAATGGTCAGGTAAACAAGGGGGGTACGTTTATTGGGCTGAATAGAAACCTGACTCAGATTTTTTGTATCACTGGATAAATTCAACAGGTTCTCATGAGGGGGATAAAAACGATTAGGTTGCAGTCAGAGTAGTTCATATAACCCGCCACAATGGTCAGGTAAACAAGGAGGGTACGTTTATTGGGCTGAATAGAAACCTGAATCAGATTTTTTGTATCACTGGATAAAATCAACAGGTTCTCATGAGGGGGATAAAAACGATTAGGTTGCAGTCAGAGTAGTTCATATCACCCGCCACAATGGTCAGGTAAACAAGGGGGGTACGTTTATTGGGCTGAATAGAAACCTGAATCAGATTTTTTGTATCACTGGATAAAGTCAACAGGTTCTCAAGAGGGGGATAAAAACGTTTAGGTTGCAGTCAGAGTAGTTCATATCACCCGCCATAATGGTCCGGTAAACCAGGGGGGAACGTTTATTGGGCTGAATAGAAACCTGACTCAGATTTTTTGTATCACTGGATAAAGTCAACAGGTTCTCATGAGGGGAATAAAAACGTTTAGGTTGCAGTCAGAGTAGTTCATATAACCCGCCATAATGGTCAGGTAAACAAGGGGGGTACGTTTATTGGGCTGAATAGAAACCTGACTCAGATTTTTTGTATCACTGGATAAATTCAACAGGTTCTCATGAGGGGGATAAAAACGATTAGGTTGCAGTCAGAGTAGTTCATATAACCCGCCACAATGGTCAGGTAAACAAGGGGGGTACGTTTATTGGGCTGAATAGAAACCTGAATCAGATTTTTTGTATCACTGGATAAAATCAACAGGTTCTCATGAGGGGGATAAAAACGATTAGGTTGCAGTCAGAGTAGTTCATATCACCCGCCACAATGGTCAGGTAAACAAGGGGGGTACATTTATTGGGCTGAATAGAAACCTGAATCAGATTTTTTGTATCACTGGATAAAGTCAACAGGTTCTCAAGAGGGGGATAAAAACGTTTAGGTTGCAGTCAGAGTAGTTCATATCACCCGCCATAATGGTCCGGTAAACCAGGGGGGAACGTTTATTGGGCTGAATAGAAACCTGACTCAGATTTTTTGTATCACTGGATAAAGTCAACAGGTTCTCATGAGGGGGATAAAAACGTTTAGGTTGCAGTCAGAGTAGTTCATATAACCCGCCATAATGGTCAGGTAAACAAGGGGGGTACGTTTATTGGGCTGAATAGAAACCTGACTCAGATTTTTTGTATCACTGGATAAAGTCAACAGGTTCTCATGAGGGGGATAAAAACGTTTAGGTTGCAGTCAGAGTAGTTCATATCACCCGCCATAATGGTCCGGTAAACCAGGGGGGAACGTTTATTGGGCTGAATGGAAACCATTCTCGGATTTTTTGTATCACTGGATAAAGTCAACAGGTTCTCATGAGGGGGATAAAAACGATTAGGTTGCAGTCAGAGTAGTTCATATTACCCGCCATAATGGTCAGGTAAACAAGGGGGGTACGTTTATTGGGCTGAATAGAAACCTTACTCAGATTTTTTGTATCACTGGATAAATTCAACAGGTTCTCATGAGGGGGATAAAAACGATTAGGTTGCAGTCAGAGTAGTTCATATTACCCGCCATAATGGTCTGGTAAACAAGGGGGGGACGTTTATTGGGCTGATTACAAACCTGACTCAGATTTTTATTATCACTCTTGAAGACAACAGGTTCTCATGAGGGGGATAAAAACGATTAGGTTGCAGTCAGAGTAGTTCATATTACCCGCCATGATGGTCTGGTAAACAAGGGGGGGACGTTTATTGGGCTGATTACAAACCTGACTCAGATTTTTATTATCACTCTATAAAGACAACAGGTTCTCATGAGGGGGATAAAAACGATTAAGTTGCAGTCAGAGTAGTTCATATTACCCGCCATAATGGTCTGGTAAACAAGGGGGGACGTTTATTGGGCTGATTACAAACCTGACTCAGATTTTGGTTGGTTATTCCTTGAATAATCAACCCATGTTTTCATGCAAATGGTCAACCTCTCCGATTCGGCTCAAAATTTTTTTCTGGACGTTTCATGATGTCCTGATCAAAAAAGGTCAATGTCCGTCCGCCGTCCACGCCGTTTTTGGTAGTAGAAAATTTTCTAAAAATCTGAAATTTGGGTCAGGGGTCTGTTCCCGGCCTAGGACGGTCCTCCAAGCTTTTCAGCCCGATCGGACCAAATTGGGCGGGGTAGGGTCAAAATGTGTTTTTTGAAAAATGGATTTTCGAGATTTTGGGCGATTTAGGCGAGTGGGGTATCATTTTCCACTAAATTTTGGGCGCTGAATCCAATGAAATGGGTCCCAAAACGATCGGCACCTCTGGAAGAAGTTATGGGTCAAATTGGGTATATATTTCTCATTTGAATATGTGTTTTTGAGATTTCCGGAACCTAGGCGTGTGGTGGTAATCATTTTCCGCTAAATCTTGGACGCTAATTTCAATGAAGTGGGTCCCGGAACGATTGGCACCCTCTGGAAGAAGTTATGGGTCAAATTGGGTATATATTACCCATTTTGAATATGTGTTTTCGAGATTTCCGGTACCTTGGCGTGTGGGGTATCATTTTCTACTAAATTCCGGATCCTGAATCGATTGGAATAGGTCTGGGACCCGCCGCACCCACTGTTTCCTCATTTCCCCATGTTGAAGAAATGAGTCTCCATGCGCCTGGTCCGAGGATTTATCATCAGTTTTCATGCGCCTGGTCCGAGGATTTCTTTTGTTTTTTGGCTATGAATACTGAAAACAAGAATCGATATTTGAATGATATCGATTGTTATGACTCGATGGATTTCCTCGAAAGAGGCTCAGATCACTCTCTTCATTCTGCATTCATTTCCTACCAAAAGTGTATTGAATGATATTTTACTTTAATGACTCTTTTTGTATCCGTTGTCTGAATCGATAATATGCATCAAAATGTCAGAAATAGAGTAAAATATCTTGGTACTATAGCTTCTTGGTACTATTCTAAAACTGGTTGCGCAACCGTTTTCAAAACTGGTTGCGCAATTGATTTCAAAACTGGTTGCGCAATTGATTTTAAAACTGGTTGCGCAACCAGTTTCATGACTGGTTGCGCAACCAATTCTAAAACTGGTAACGCAACCGATTCTAAAGCTGGTTGCGCAACCAATCTCAAAACTGGTTGCGCAACCGATTCTGAAACTGGTTGCGCAATTTATTTCAAGATTGGTTGCGCAACTGGTTTTATGACAGGTTGCGCAACCGGTTTCATGACTGGTTGCGCAACTGGTTTCAAGACTGGTTGCGCAACCGCTATTATGACTGGTTGCGCAACCGGTTTTATGACTGGTTGCGCAACCGCTTTGATGACTGGTTGTGCAACCGCTTTTATGACTGGTTGCGCAATTGGTTTCAAGACTGGTTGCGCAACCGCTTTGATGACTGGTTGCGCAATTGGTTTCAAGACTGGTTGCGCAATTGGTTTCAAGACTGGTTGCGCAACTTGTTTTATGACTGGTTGCGCAACCGGTTTCAAGATTGGTTGCGCAACCGCTTTCACGACTGGTTGCGCAACCGCTTCATGACTGGTTGCGCAATTGGTTTCAAGACTGGTTGCGCAATTGGTTACAGGACTGGTTGCGCAACCGCTTTGATGACTGGTTGCGCAATTGGTTTCAAGACTGGTTGCGCAACTGGTTTTATGACTGGTTGCGCAACTGGTTTCAAGACTGGTTGCGCAACCGCTTTCACGACAGGTTGCGCAATTGGTTTCAAGACTGGTTGCGCAACTGGTTTTATGACTGGTTGCGCAACCGCTTTCACGACTGGTTGCGCAACCGCTTTTATGACTGGTTGCGCAACCGGTTTCAAGACTGCTTGCGCAACCGGTTTCAAGACTGGTTGCGCAACCGGTTTCATGATTGGTTGCGCAACCGGTTTCAAGACTGGTTGCGCAATTGGTTTCAAGACTGGTTGCGCAACCGGTTCCATGACTGGTTGCTCAACCGGTTCCATGACTGGTTGCGCAACCGCTTTGATGACTGGTTGCGCAACCGCTTTATGACTGGTTGCGCAATTGGTTTCAAGACCGGTTGCGCAACCGCTTTGATGACTGGTTGCGCAATTGGTTTCAAGACTGGTTGCGCAATTGGTTTTAAGACTGGTTGCGCAACCGCTTTGATGACTGGTTGCGCAATTGGTTTCAAGACTGGTTGCGCAACCGGTTTCATGACTGGTTGCGCAACCGGTTTCAAGACTGGTTGCAAAACCGCTTTTATGACTGGTTGCGCAACTGGTTTTATGACTGGTTGCGCAACTGCTTTTATGACTGGTTGCGCAACCGGTTTTATGACTGGTTGCGCAACTGCTTTTATGACTGGATGCGCAATTGGTTTCAAGACTGGTTGCGCAATTGGTTACCAGACTGGTTGCGCAACCGCTTTGATGACTGGTTGCGCAATTGGTTTCAAGACTGGTTGCGCAACCGGTTCCATGACTGGTTGCGCAACCGCTTTGATGACCGGTTGCGCAATTGGATTGATGACTGGTTGCGCAATTGGTTTCAAGACTGGTTGCGCAATTGGTTTCAAGACTGGTTGCGCAACCGGTTTTATGACTGGTTGCGCAACCGCTTTGATGACTGGTTGCGCAACCGCTTTGATGACTGGTTGCGCAACCGCTTTTATGACTGGTTGCGCAATTGGTTTCAAGACTGGTTGCGCAATTGGTTACAAGACTGGTTGCGCAATTGGTTACAAGACTGGTTGCGCAACCGCTTTGATGACTGGTTGCGCAATTGGTTTCAAGACTGGTTGCGCAATTGGTTGCAAGACTGGTTGCGCAACCGGTTTCATGACTGGTTGCGCAACCGGTTTATGACTGGTTGCGTAACCGGTTTCAAGACTGGTTGCGCAACTGGTTTCATGACGATTGGCACCCACTGGAGGAAGTGATGGGTCAAATTGGGTATTTATTACCCATTTTGAGTATGTGTTTTCGGGATTTCTGGTGCCTAAGCGTGGGGTATCATATTCCACTAAATTTTGAACCCTGAATCGATCGGAATGGGTCTGGGACCCGCCACACCCACTGTTTCCCCCATTCAGAGGAATAACCAACCCGTGTGTAGAATTTGCAGATTTTTATTATCACTCTATAAAGACAACAGGTTCTCATGAGGGGGATAAAAACGATTAGGTTGCAGTCAGAGTAGTTCATATTACCCCGCCATAATGGTCCGGTAAACAGGGGGGGACGTTTATTGGGCTGATTACAAAACCTGAGCTCAGATTTTTATTATCACTCTATAAGGACAACAGGTTCTCATGAAGGGGATACAAACGATTAGGTTGCAGTCAGAGTAGTTCATATTACCCGCCATAATGGTCTGGTAAACAAGGGGGGGGACGTTTATTGGGCTGATTACAAACCTGACTCAGATTTTTATTATCACTCCATGAAGACAACAGGTTCTCATGAGGGGGATAAAAACGATTAGGTTGCAGTCAGAGTAGTTCATATTACCCGCCATAATGGTCTGGTAAACAAGGGGGGGACGTTATTGGGCTGATTACAAACCTGACTCAGATTTTTATTATCACTCTATAAGACAACAGGTTCTCATGAGGGGGATAAAAACGATTAGGTTGCAGTCAGAGTAGTTCATATTACCCGCCATAATGGTCCGGTAAACAAGGGGGGGACGTTTATTGGGCTGATTACAAACCTGACTCAGATTTTATTATCACTCCATGAAGACAACAGGTTCTCATGAGGGGGATAAAAACGATTAGGTTGCAGTCAGAGTAGTTCATATTACCCGCCATAATGGTCTGGTAAACAAGGGGGGGACGTTTATTGGGCTGATTACAAACCTGACCTCAGATTTTTATTATCACTCTATAAAGACAACAGGTTCTCATGAGGGGGATAAAAACGATTAGGTTTGCAGTCAGAGTAGTTTCATATTACCGCCATAATGGTCCGGTAACAAGGGGTGGGGACGTTTATTGGGCTGATTACAAACCTGACTCAGATTTTATTATCACTCTATAAGGACAACAGGTTCTCATGAATGGGGATACAAAACGATTAGGTTGCAGTCAGAGTAGTTCATATTACCCGCCATAATGGTCTGGTAAACAAGGGGGGGGACGTTTATTGGGCTGATTACAACCTGACTCAGATTTTTATTATCACTCTATAAGACAACAGGTTCTCATGAAGGGGGATAAAAACGATTAGGTTGCAGTCAGAGTAGTTCATATTACCCGCCATAATGGTCTGGTAAACAAGGGGGGGACGTTTATTGGGCTGATTACAAACCTGACTCAGATTTTTATTATCACTCTATGAAGACAACAGGTTCTCATGAGGGGGATAAAAACGATTAGGTTGCAGTCAGAGTAGTTCATATTACCCGCCATAATGGTCTGGTAAACAAGGGGGGGACGTTTATTGGGCTGATTACAAACCTGACTCAGATTTTTATTATCACTCTATAAGGACAACAGGTTCTCATGAGGGGGATAAAACGATTAGGTTGCAGTCAGAGTAGTTCATATTACCCGCCATAATGGTCTGGTAAACAAGGGGGGGACGTTTATTGGGCTGATTACAAACCTGACTCAGATTTTTATTATCACTCTATGAAGACAACAGGTTCTCATGAGGGGGATAAAAACGATTAGGTTGCAGTCAGAGTAGTTCATATTACCCGCCATAATGGTCTGGTAAACAAGGGGGGGACGTTTATTGGGCTGATTACAAACCTGACTCAGATTTTTATTATCACTCTATAAGACAACAGGTTCTCATGAGGGGATAAAAACGATTAGGTTGCAGTCAGAGTAGTTCATATTACCCGCCATAATGGTCTGGTAAACAAGGGGGGGACGTTTATTGGGCTGATTACAAACCTGACTCAGATTTTTATTATCACTCTTATGAAGACAACAGGTTCTCATGAGGGGGATAAAAACGATTAGGTTGCAGTCAGAGTAGTTCATATTACCCGCCATATGGTCTGGTAAACAAGGGGGGGGACGTTTATTGGGCTGATTACAAACCTGACTCAGATTTTTATTATCACTCTATGAAGACAACAGGTTCTCATGAGGGGGATAAAACGATTAGGTTGCAGTCAGAGTAGTTCATATTACCCGCCATTAATGGTCTGGTAAACAAGGGGGGGACGTTTATTGGGCTGATTACAAACCTGACTCAGATTTTTAATTATCACTTCAATGAAGACAACAGGTTCTCATGAGGGGGATAAAAACGATTAGGTTGCAGTCAGAGTAGTTCATATTACCCGCCATAATGGTCTGGTAAACAAGGGGGGGACGTTTATTGGGCTGATTACAAACCTGACTCAGATTTTTATTATCACTCTATGAAGACAACAGGTTCTCATGAGGGGGATAAAAACGATTAGGTTGCAGTCAGAGTAGTTCATATTACCCGCCATAATGGTCTGGTAAACAAGGGGGGGACGTTTATTGGGCTGATTACAAACCTGACTCAGATTTTTATTATCACTCTATAAAGACAACAGGTTCTCATGAGGGGGATAAAAACGATTAGGTTGCAGTCAGAGTAGTTCATATTACCCGCCATTATGGTCTGGTAAACAAGGGGGGGACGTTTATTGGGCTGATTAAACCTGACTCAGATTTTTATTATCACTCTATAAAGACAACAGGTTCTCATGAGGGGGATAAAAACGATTAGGTTGCAGTCAGAGTAGTTCATATTACCCGCCATAATGGTCTGGTAAACAAGGGGGGGACGTTTATTGGGCTGATTACAAACCTGACTCAGATTTTTATTATCACTCTATAAGACAACAGGTTCTCATGAGGGGGATAAAAACGATTAGGTTGCAGTCAGAGTAGTTCATATTACCCGCCATTAATGGTCTGGTAAACAAGGGGGGGACGTTTATTGGGCTGATTACAACCTGACTCAGATTTTTATTATCACTCTATGAAGACAACAGGTTCTCATGAGGGGATAAAAACGATTAGGTTGCAGTCAGAGTAGTTCATATTACCCGCCATAATGGTCTGGTAAACAAGGGGGGGACGTTTATTGGGCTGATTACAAACCTGACTCAGATTTTATTATCACTCTATAAAGACAACAGGTTCTCATGAGGGGGATTAAAACGATTAGGTTGCAGTCAGAGTAGTTCATATTACCCGCCATAATGGTCTGGTAAACAAGGGGGGGACGTTTATTGGGCTGATTACAAACCTGACTCAGATTTTTATTATCACTCTATAAGACAACAGGTTCTCATGAGGGGGATAAAACGATTAGGTTGCAGTCAGAGTAGTTCATATTACCCGCCATAATGGTCTGGTAAACAAGGGGGGGACGTTTATTGGGCTGATTACAAACCTGACTCAGATTTTATTATCACTCTATAAAGACAACAGGTTCTCATGAGGGGGATAAAAACGATTAGGTTGCAGTCAGAGTAGTTCATATTACCCGCCATAATGGTCTGGTAAACAAGGGGGGGACGTTTATTGGGCTGATTACAAACCTGACTCAGATTTTTATTATCACTCTATAAGACAACAGGTTCTCATGAGGGGGATAAAAACGATTAGGTTGCAGTCAGAGTAGTTCATATTACCCGCCATAATGGTCTGGTAAACAAGGGGGGGACGTTTATTGGGCTGATTACAAACCTGACTCAGATTTTTATTATCACTCTATAAAGACAACAGGTTCTCATGAGGGGGATAAAAACGATTAGGTTGCAGTCAGAGTAGTTCATATTACCCGCCATATGGTCTGGTAAACAAGGGGGGGACGTTTATTGGGCTGATTACAAACCTGACTCAGATTTTTATTATCACTCTATGAAGACAACAGGTTCTCATGAGGGGGATAAAAACGATTAGGTTGCAGTCAGAGTAGTTCATATTACCCGCCATAATGGTCTGGTAAACAAGGGGGGGACGTTTATTGGGCTGATTACAAACCTGACTCAGATTTTTATTATCACTCTATGAAGACAACAGGTTCTCATGAGGGGGATAAAAACGATTAGGTTGCAGTCAGAGTAGTTCATATTACCCGCCATAATGGTCTGGTAAACAAGGGGGGGACGTTTATTGGGCTGATTACAAACCTGACTCAGATTTTTATTATCACTCTATGAAGACAACAGGTTCTCATGAGGGGGATAAAAACGATTAGGTTGCAGTCAGAGTAGTTCATATTACCCGCCATAATGGTCTGGTAAACAAGGGGGGGACGTTTATTGGGCTGATTACAAACCTGACTCAGATTTTTATTATCACTGTATAAGGACAACAGGTTCTCATGAGGGGGATAAAAACGATTAGGTTGCAGTCAGAGTAGTTCATATTACCCGCCATAATGGTCTGGTAAACAAGGGGGGGACGTTTATTGGGGCTGATTACAAACCTGACTCAGATTTTTATTATCACTCTATAAGACAACAGGTTCTCATGAGGGGGATAAAAACGATTAGGTTGCAGTCAGAGTAGTTCATATTACCCGCCATAATGGTCTGGTAAACAAGGGGGGGACGTTTATTGGGCTGATTACAACCTGACTCAGATTTTTTTATTATCACTTATAAAGACAACAGGTTCTCATGAGGGGGATAAAACGATTAGGTTGCAGTCAGAGTAGTTCATATTACCCGCCATAATGGTCTGGTAAACAAGGGGGGACGTTTATTGGGCTGATTACAAACCTGACTCAGATTTTTATTATCACTCTATGAAGACAACAGGTTCTCATGAGGGGGATAAAAACGATTAGGTTGCAGTCAGAGTAGTTCATATTACCCGCCATAATGGTCTGGTAAACAAGGGGGGGACGTTTATTGGGCTGATTACAAACCTGACTCAGATTTTTATTATCACTCTATAAAGACAACAGGTTCTCATGAGGGGGATAAAAACGATTAGGTTGCAGTCAGAGTAGTTCATATTACCCGCCATAATGGTCTGGTAAACAAGGGGGGGACGTTTATTGGGCTGATTACAAACCTGACTCAGATTTTTATTATCACTCTATAAGACAACAGGTTCTCATGAGGGGGATAAAAACGATTAGGTTGCAGTCAGAGTAGTTCATATTCCCCGCCATAATGGTCTGGTAAACAAGGGGGGGACGTTTATTGGGCTGATTACAAACCTGACTCAGATTTTTATTATCACTCTATGAAGACAACAGGTTCTCATGAGGGGGATAAAAACGATTAGGTTGCAGTCAGAGTAGTTCATATTACCCGCCATTATGGTCTGGTAAACAAGGGGGGACGTTTATTGGGCTGATTACAAACCTGACTCAGATTTTTATTATCACTCTATAAGACAACAGGTTCTCATGAGGGGATAAAAACGATTAGGTTGCAGTCAGAGTAGTTCATATTACCCGCCATAATGGTCTGGTAAACAAGGGGGGGGACGTTTATTGGGCTGATTACAAACCTGACTCAGATTTTTATTATCACTCTATAAGACAACAGGTTCTCATGAGGGGGATAAAAACGATTAGGTTGCAGTCAGAGTAGTTCATATTACCCGCCATAATGGTCTGGTAAACAAGGGGGGGACGTTTTATTGGGCTGATTACAAACCTGACTCAGATTTTTATTATCACTCTATGAAGACAACAGGTTCTCATGAGGGGATAAAACGATTAGGTTGCAGTCAGAGTAGTTCATATTACCCGCCATAATGGTCTGGTAAACAAGGGGGGGACGTTTATTGGGCTGATTACAAACCTGACTCAGATTTTTATTATCACTCTATGAAGACAACAGGTTCTCATGAGGGGGATAAAAACGATTAGGTTGCAGTCAGAGTAGTTCATATTACCCGCCATAATGGTCTGGTAAACAAGGGGGGGACGTTTATTGGGCTGATTACAAACCTGACTCAGATTTTTATTATCACTCTATAAAGACAACAGGTTCTCATGAGGGGGATAAAAACGATTAGGTTGCAGTCAGAGTAGTTCATATTACCCGCCATAATGGTCTGGTAAACAAGGGGGGGGACGTTTATTGGGCTGATTACAAACCTGACTCAGATTTTTATTATCACTCGTATAAGACAACAGGTTCTCATGAGGGGGATAAAAACGATTAGGTTGCAGTCAGAGTAGTTCATATTACCCGCCATAATGGTCTGGTAAACAAGGGGGGGACGTTTATTGGGCTGATTACAAACCTGACTCAGATTTTTATTATCACTCTATGAAGACAACAGGTTCTCATGAGGGGGATAAAAACGATTAGGTTGCAGTCAGAGTAGTTCATATTACCCGCCATAATGGTCTGGTAAACAAGGGGGGGGACGTTTATTGGGCTGATTACAAACCTGACTCAGATTTTTATTATCACTCTATAAGACAACAGGTTCTCATGAGGGGGATAAAAACGATTAGGTTGCAGTCAGAGTAGTTCATATTACCCGCCATAATGGTCTGGTAAACAAGGGGGGGACGTTTATTGGGCTGATTACAAACCTGACTCAGATTTTTATTATCACTCTATAAAGACAACAGGTTCTCATGAGGGGGATAAAAACGATTAGGTTGCAGTCAGAGTAGTTCATATTACCCGCCATAATGGTCTGGTAAACAAGGGGGGGACGTTTATTGGGCTGATTACAAACCTGACTCAGATTTTTATTATCACTCTATAAAGACAACAGGTTCTCATGAGGGTGATAAAAACGATTAGGTGCAGTCAGAGTAGTTCATATTACCCGCCATAATGGTCTGGTAAACAAGGGGGGACGTTTATTGGGCTGATTACAAACCTGACTCAGATTTTTATTATCACTCTATAAGGACAACAGGTTCTCATGAGGGGGATAAAAAACGCATTAGGTTGCAGTCAGAGTAGTTCATATTACCCGCCATAATGGTCTGGTAAACAAGGGGGGGACGTTTATTGGGCTGATGACAAACCTGACTCAGATTTTTATTATCACTCTATGAAAGACAACAGGTTCTCATGAGGGGGATAAAAACGATTAGGTTGCAGTCAGAGTAGTTCATATTACCCGCCATAATGGTCTGGTAACAAGGGGGGGACGTTTATTGGGCTGATTACAAACCTGACTCAGATTTTTTTTATCACTCTATAAAGACACAGGTTCTCATGAGGGGGATAAAAACGATTAGGTTGCAGTCAGAGTAGTTCATATTAACCCGCCATTAATGGTCTGGTAAACAAGGGGGGGACGGTTTATGGGGCTGATTACAAACCTGACTCAGATTTTTATTATCACTGTATACAGAAACAGGTTCTCATGAGGGGGATAAAAAACGATTAGGTTGCAGTCAGAGTAGTTCATATTACCACGTCCATATGTGTCTGGTAAACAAGGGGGGACGTTTATTGGGCTGATTACAAACCTGACTCAGATTTTTATTATCCTTCTATAAAGACAAACAGGTTCTCATGAGGGGGATAAAAACGATTAGTTTGCGTCAGAGTAGTTCATATTACCCGCCCATAATGGTCTGGTAAACAAGGGGGGGACGTTTATTGGGCTGCTTACAAACCTGACTCAGATTTTTATTATCACTCTACTGTATAAAGACACACTGGTTCTCATGAGGGGATAAAAACGATTAGGTTGGCAGTCAGAGTAGTTCATATTACCCGCCATTATGGTCTGGTAAACAAGGGGGGGACGTTTATTGGCTGATTACAAACCTGACTCAGATTTTTATTATCACTCTATAAAGACAACAGGTTCTCATGGGGGATAAAAACGATTAGGTTGCAGTCAGAGTAGTTCATATTACCCGCCATAATGGTCTGGTAAACAAGGGGGGGACGTTTATTGGGCTGATTACAAACCTGACTCAGATTTTTATTATCACTCCATGAAGACAACAGGTTCTCATGAGGGGGATAAAAACGATTAGGTTGCAGTCAGAGTAGTTCATATTACCCGCCATGATGGTCTGGTAAACAAGGGGGGGACGTTTATTGGGCTGATTACAAACCTGACTCAGGTTTTTATTATCACTGTATAAAGACAACAGGTTCTCATGAGGGGGATAAAAACGATTAGGTTGCAGTCAGAGTAGTTCATATTACCCGCCATTATGGTTTGGTAAACAAGAGGGGGACGTTTATTGGGCTGATTAAAACCTGACTCAGATTTTTATTACACTCTATGAAGACAACAGGTTCTCATGAGGGGGATAAAAACGATTAAGTTGCAGTCAGAGTAGTTCATATTACCCGCCATAATGGTCTGGTAAACAAGGGGGGGACGTTTATTGGGCTGAATGGAAAACTGACTCAGGTTTTTATTATCACTTCATAAAGACAACAGGTTCTCATGAGGGGGATAAAAACAAGTAGGTTGCAGTCAGAAGAGTTCATATTACCCGCCATAATGGTCTGGTAAACAAGGGGGGGACGTTTATTGGGCTGATTACAAACCTGACTCAGATTTTTTATTTCTGTATAAAGACAACAGGTTCTCATGAGGTGGATAAAAAAGATTAGGTTGCAGTCAGAGTAGTTCATATTACCCGCCATTATGGTCTGGTAAACAAGGGGGGGACGTTTATTGGGCTGATTACAAACCTGACTCAGATTTTTATTATCACTCTATAAAGACAACAGGTTCTCATGTGTGGGATAAAAACGATTAGGTTGCAGTCAGAGTAGTTCATATTACCCGCCATAATGGTCTGGTAAACAAGGGGGGACGTTTATTGGGCTGATTACAAACCTGACTCAGATTTTTATTATCACTCTATAAAGACAACAGGTTCTCATGAGGGGGATAAAAACGATTAGGTTGCAGTCAGAGTAGTTCATATTACCCGCCATAATGGTCTGGAAAAAGGGGGGGACGTTTATTGGCTGAATTTAAACCTGACTCAGATTATCACGCACTATTAAAGACAACAGGTTTCATGAGTGGGGATAAAACCGATTAGGTTGCAGTCAGAGTAGTCATTTACCCGCCATAATGGTCTGGTAAACAAGGGGGGAACGTTTATTGGGCTGATTCAAACCTGACTCAGATTTTTATTATCACTCTTATAAAGACAACAGGTTCTCATGAGGGGGATAAAAAACGATTAGGTTGCAGTCAGAGTAGTTCA
>CM034002.1:9003306-9066564 GCA_019603395.1 Cyrtorhinus lividipennis | reverse complement strand
TATTACCGCCATAATGGTCTGGTAACAAGGGGGGCGTTTATTGGGCTGATTACAACCTGACTCAGATTTTTATTATCACTCTATAAGACAACAGGTTCTCATGAGGGGGATAAAAACAGTATGTTGCAGTCAGAGTATTCATATTACCCGCCATAATGGTCTGGTAAACAAGGGGGGGACGTTTATTGGGCTGATTACAAACCTGACTCAGATTTTTTATCACTCTTAAGACAACAGGTTCTCATGAGGGGGATAAAACGATTAGGTTGCAGTCAGAGAGTTCATATTACCCGCCATAATGGTCTGGTAAACAAGGGGGGACGTTTATTGGGCTGATTACAACCTGACTCAGATTTTTATTATCACTCTATAAGACAACAGGTTCTCATGAGGGGGAAAAAACGATTAGGTTGCAGTCAGAGTAGTTCATATTACCCGCCATAATGGTCGGTAACAAGGGGGGACGTTTATTGGGCTGATTACAAACCTGACTCAGATTTTTATTATCACTTATAAGACAACAGGTTCTCATGAGGGGGATAAAAACGATTGGTTGCAGTCAGAGTAGTTCATATATACCCGCCATATTGGTCGGTAAACAAGGGGGGCGTTTATTGGGCTGATTCAACCTGACTCGATTTTTTTATCATCTCAGACCGGTTCTCATGAGGGGTAAAACGATTGGTTGCAGTCAGAGTAGTTCATATTACCCGCCTAATGGTCTGGTAACAGGGGGGACGTTTATTGGGCTGATTACAAACCTGACTCAGATTTTTATTATCACTCTATAAGACAACAGGTTCTCATGAGGGGGATAAAACGATTAGGTTGCAGTCAGAGTAGTTCATATATACCCGCCATAATGGTCTGGTAACAAGGGGGGGACGTTTATTGGGCTGATTACAAACCTGACTCAGATTTATTATCACTCATAGAAGCACAGGTTCTCATGAGGGGATAAAAACGATTGGTTGCAGTCAGAGTAGTTCATATTACCCGCCATAATGGTCTGGTAAACAAGGGGGGACGTTTATTGGGCTGATTACAAACCTGACTCAGATTTTTATTATCACTCTATAAAGACAACAGGTTCTCATGAGGGGGATAAAAACGATTAGGTTGCAGTCAGAGTAGTTCATATTACCCCCATAATGGTCTGGTAAACAAGGGGGGACGTTTATTGGGCTGATTACAACCTGACTCAGATTTTTATATCACTTATAAGACAACAGTTCTCATGAGGGGGATAAAAATTAGGTTGAGTCAGAGTAGTTCATATTACCCGCCATAATGGTCTGGTAAACAAGGGGGGGACGTTTATTGGGCTGATTACAAACCTGACTCAGATTTTTATTATCACTCTATAAGACAACAGGTTCTCATGAGGGGATAAAAACGATTAGGTTGCAGTCAGAGTATTTCATATTACCCGCCATAATGGTCTGGTAAACAAGGGGGATTTTATTGGGCTGATTACAAACCTGACTCAGATTTTATTATCACTCTATAAGACAACAGGTTCTCATGAGGGGGATAAAAACGATTAGGTTGCAGTCAGAGTAGTTCATATTACTCGCCATAATGGTCTGGTAACAAGGGGGGGACGTTTATTGGGCTGATTACAAACCTGACTCAGATTTTTATTATCACTCATAAGACAACAGGTTCTCATGAGGGGATAAAAACGATTAGGTTGCAGTCAGAGTAGTTCATATTACCCGCCATAATGGTCTGGTAAACAAGGGGGGGACTTTTATTGGGCTGATTACAACCTGACTCAGATTTTTATTATCACTCTATAAAGACAACAGGTTCTCATGAGGGGGATAAAAACGATTAGGTTGCAGTCAGAGTAGTTCATATTACCCGCCATAATGGTCTGGTAAACAAGGGGGGACGTTTATTGGGCTGATTACAAACCTGACTCAGATTTTTATTATCACTCTATAAGACAACAGTTCTCATGAGGGGGATAAAAACAATTAGGTTTCAGAGTAGTTCATATTACCCGCCATAATGGTCTGGTAAACAAGGGGGGACGTTTATTGGGCTGATTACAAACCTGACTCAGATTTTTATTATCACTCTATAAGACAACAGGTTCTCATGAGGGGATAAAAACGATTAGGTTGCAGTCAGAGTAGTTCATATTACCCGCCATAATGGTCTGTTAAACAAGGGGGGACGTTTATTGGGCTGATTACAAACCTGACTCAGATTTTTTATCACTCATAAGACAACAGGTTCTCATGAGGGGATAAAAACGATTGGTTGCAGTCAGAGTAGTTCATATTACCCGCCATATGGTCTGGTAAACAAGGGGGGACGTTTATTGGGCTGATTACAACCTGACTCAGATTATTTCATCTATAAAGACAACAGGTTCTCATGAGGGGGATAAAAACGATTAGGTTGCAGTCAGAGTAGTTCATATTACCCGCCATAATGGTCTGGTAAACAAGGGGGGGACGTTTTTGGGCTGAACAAACCTGACTCAGATTTTTATTATCACTCTATAAGACAACAGGTTCTCATGAGGGGAAAAAAATTAGGTTGCAGTCAGAGTAGTTCATATTACCCGCCATAATGGTCTGGTAAACAAGGGGGGGACGTTTATTGGGCTGATTACAACCTGACTCAGATTTTTTATCACTCTATAAGACAACAGGTTCTCATGAGGGGGATAAAAACGATTAGGTTGCAGTCAGAGTAGTTCATATTACCCGCCATAATGGTCTGGTAAACAAGGGGGGACGTTTATTGGGCTGTTACAAACCTGACTCAGATTTTTATTATCACTCTATAACAACAGTTCTCATGAGGGGATAAAAACAGTAGTTTTGCAGTCAGAGTAGTTCATATTACCCGCCATAATGGTCTGGTAAACAAGGGGGGACGTTTATTGGGCTGATTACAAACCTGACTCAGATTTTTATTATCACAGTATAAAGACAACAGGTTCTCATGAGGGGGGTAAAAACGATTAGGTTGCAGTCAGAGTAGTTCATATTACCCGCCATAATGGTCTGGTAAACAGGGGGGGACGTTTATTGGGCTGATTCAAACCTACGATAGATTTTATTATCACTTATAAAGACAACAGGTTCTCATGAGGGGATAAAACATTAGGTTGCAGTCAGAGTAGTTCATATTACCCGCCATAATGGTCTGGTAAACAAGGGGGGGACGTTTATTGGGCTGATTACAAACCTGACTCAGATTTTTATTATCACTCATATAGACAACAGTTTCTCATGAGGGGGATAAAAACGATTGGTTGCAGTCAGAGTAGTTCATATTACCCGCCATAATGGTCTGGTAACAAGGGGGGGACGTTTATGGGCTGATTACAAACCTGACTCAGATTTTTTATCATCTCTATAAAGACAACGGTTCTCATGAGGGGATAAAAACGATTGGTTGCAGTCAGAGTAGTTCATATTACCGCCATAATGGTCTGGTAAACAAGGGGGGACGTTTATTGGGCTGATTACAACCTGACTCAGATTTTTATTATCACTCTATAAGACAACAGTTCTCATGAGGGGATAAAACAATTAGGTTGCAGTCAGAGTAGTTCATATTACCCGCCATAATGGTCTGGTAAACAAGGGGGGGACGTTTATTGGGCTGATTACAAACCTGACTCAGATTTTATTATCACTCTATAAGACAACAGGTTCTCATGAGGGGATAAAAACGATTGGGTTGCAGTCAGAGTAGTTCATATTACCCGCCATAATGGTCTGGTAAACAAGGGGGGACGTTTATTGGCTGTTACAAACCTGACTCAGATTTTTATTATCACTCTATAAGACAACAGGTTCTCATGAGGGGGATAAAAACAGTTAGGTTGCAGTCAGAGTAGTTCATATTACCCGCCATAATGGTCTGGTAAACAAGGGGGGACGTTTATTGGGCTGATTACAAACCTGACTCAGATTTTTTATTATCACTTATAAAGACAACAGGTTCTCATGAGGGGGATAAAACGATTAGGTTGCAGTCAGAGTAGTTCATATTACCCGCCATAATGGTCTGGTAAACAGGGGGGACGTTTATTGGGCTGATTACAAACCTGACTCAGATTTTATTATCACTCATAGACAACAGGTTCTCATGAGGGGGATAAAACGATTGGTTGCAGTCAGAGTAGTTCATATTACCCGCCATAATGGTCTGGTAAACAGGGGGGGACGTTTATTGGGCTGATTACAAACCTGACTCAGATTTTATTATCACTCATAGACAACAGGTTCTCATGAGGGGGATAAAAACGATGGTTGCAGTCAAGTAGTTCATATTACCCGCCATAATGGTCTGGTAAACAAGGGGGGACGTTTATTGGGCTGATTCAAACCTGACTCAGATTTTTATTATCACTCTATAAGACAACAGGTTCTCATGAGGGGATAAAAACGATTAGGTTGCAGTCAGAGTAGTTCATATTACCCGCCATAATGGTCTGGTAAACAAGGGGGGAACGTTTATTGGGCTGATTACAACCTGACTCAGATTTTTATTATCACTCTATAAGACAACAGTTCTCATGAGGGGGATAAAAACGATTAGGTTGCAGTCAGAGTAGTTCATATTACCCGCCATAATGGTCTGGTAACAAGGGGGGGACGTTTATTGGGCTGATTACAAACCTGACTCAGATTTTTATTATCACTTTAAAGACAACAGGTTCTCATGGGGGGAAAAAACAATTAGGTTGCAGTCAGAGTAGTTCATATTCCCGCCATAATGGTCTGGTAAACAAGGGGGGGACGTTTATTGGGCTGATTACAAACCTGACTCAGATTTTATTATCACTCTATAAGACAACAGGTTCTCATGAGGGGGATAAAAACGATTAGGTTGCAGTCAGAGTAGTTCATATTACCGCCATAATGGTCTGGTAAACAAGGGGGGACGTTTATTGGGCTGATTACAAACCTGACTCAGATTTTTATTATCACTCTATAAGACAACAGGTTCTCATGAGGGGATAAAAACGATTAGGTTGCAGTCAGAGTAGTTCTTTACCCGCCATAATGGTCTGGTAAACAAGGGGGGACGTTTATTGGGCTGATTACAACCTGACTCAGATTTTTATTATCACTCTATAAGACAACAGGTTCTCATGAGGGGGATAAAAACGATTAGGTTGCAGTCAGAGTAGTTCATATTACCCGCCATAATGGTCTGGTAAACAAGGGGGGACGTTTATTGGGCTGATTACAAACCTGACTCAGATTTTTATTATCACTTATAAAGACAACAGGTTCTCATGAGGGGATAAAAACGATTAGGTTGCAGTCAGAGTAGTTCATATTACCCGCCATAATGGTCTGGTAAACGGGGGGGACTTTATTGGGCTGATTACAAACCTGACTCAGATTTTTATTATCACTCTATAAGACAACAGGTTCTCATGAGGGGGATAAAAACGATTAGGTTGCAGTCAGAGTAGTTCATATTACCCGCCATAATGGTCTGGTAAAAGGGGGGACGTTTATTGGGCTGATTACAAACCTGACTCAGATTTTAATTAATCACTACGTCCATGAGGACAACAGCATCCGTTGGAAAACCTGCTATTGACTGAGTTGAGGGTTTGTGAATTTTGTTGGGATATTCCGCGGTGCATATCGAGATTCTTTAGTGCAGACCCTGGGCAGGGGTCACTGCTGCACAGTCTAGCTGCGCTGTGGGGACTGCACACTCTAGCAACAATCAGCAGCCCCCGATTTCATGCATCACGTTCTGAACATTCTGCATCTTCCATGTCCTGCCTTTTTCTCTATGAGCGATCCCTGGCCTTTCCCACCAATGTGTGGATCCTACTTTAGTGGTTTGTCTATACAGAATATCTTACATTATTGTCAGCAACTCCCAGAAGTAGACGGAAGCAGTTAATAGATGAAGTATGTGCGAGTTCACACATCCCGAAGACTCGGTGGTTGGCAATCGTCACCAATGCTCCCCCCTCCTCCTTCCTCGTTGCTTGATCTCCCTTATTGCTTAAAGGCAATTGATTGATATTCGATATTTCCTATCAAAGCATAAAGGAATAATCAAAGCAAGATTCTCAACAGAGCAACATAATAATTGTTGATTGGTGATAGTCGTTGACCGAGGGACAATTGTTGGCAAATGGACAACTATTATTTATGTAGCGCTTGATTACCATCTTACACGTGGACGTGGACCTCCTTCATCAATCTTGCTGTATAACTAGGTATTTGAAACTCATTCAATTCTTAATTGTTACTTATTCTCAATCAAGTGTGCGACTAGTCTCCTGTATCACTGGTAGGATCGAAAGTCCCTGGACACTGAAATACCTCTTCCAACAGTCGAGTTGAGGAACAATACCTATTCTACCGAATCATCATACCGTTGTCCTCTTCTGTTTCGGTTGGCCATAATGTTAGAACCAGACTAGTACACCGGGGGGTTTGAAATTAGTAGTTTTTTAATCTTTTTTAGGGTATTTTGACATTAGTATACACAGGTTTTTGGGGCCCTCCCCAGCAAAATTCAGCTTCATAATTTATGGGGATCAAATCTTTTCAAACTAATTGGGGATGGGGGTGCTGTTTGTCTCGAAAATCCGAAAACAAGTACTTGACGTTAGTATAAAGCCTACATATACCCATCTTTGAGCTTAATTCTTATTTGTCCCCTATAGCCTCCCAAAAATGTATACATGTCCTAAGTTAGTATTTTTGAATGACTTTTAGAACCGAGAAAGTACTTATTTTTGTACGTGCGTATGAGTGTAAATACTCATAGCACACATCAATACCGTACCGCTAGAAGTTACTTGCCCCTCCAAAGGGAAACCACCTACTACCACCCCACCTTGTCAAATACAACATCTATAATTTTTCTTATCATGTTAAGTATAGTTTTCCACTCCGTGGAGGGGGTGAAGATGATTTCCTCTCGAGGGGCCAAGTAATCGCTGTCCATACCGTACTGCAAATTTGTAAGCTTGTATGCGATTACGATGAAACTGTTGATAATTTATTATTTTGGTTCGTAAAATATTAATTTTAACAACATTGATTACAGACTATTTTCGGAAAGCGACGGGACGATCAATCATGGGGTCTAAAACGGGACTGTCCGGCCATAACGGGACTTATATTGTCTTTCCAGTAGCTAGTTCGCTTATTTGTTTTATTTTGATGTGCACAATAAATACACGTACAATGACCGCGACGTACTGCAGGGAAAATCTTATATCCGACGAACCATTTCTTGCCGAAAATGACCCACCAAATCACCCACTTTCAATCACAACCTATTTGGCTCTCATTAGATTTATCGGATTGTCTCGTCCCAACGAAAAGCATTAATGTTGGCTCATTCATGAACCACTGAAAGGTCCGGAAGTATAATGGTTGACTGCCTGTAACTACCCTGTTTAGTCTCTAATTACCACCATTTGATCATGGGGCCTGTGTAAAGGGAATTGCGTGGGCGCCACTATTTTTCTCACCTCTCATGTTTCATCTCTTCTCGGTCCTATATAATTTATTTGGGATACTTCGTTCATACTAAAATGACACGCATGCCTTCTCACTCCTGAATAGTCAATCCGAATAAGTAAATGTGTCATTTTATATTAGAAACTAGCGTGGAACTTCTAAAATAAGAATAGATGCATACCCTTGCTTGTATACCTACCCAGGAAATCCATAATGAGTACTCAAAATTGAGTGTTTTGAGGGAGAAGAACAATAACTTTCCCATTGTTGGTATTACGGAGATGAAAGCCAACATTTCAAAACGCTATAAGTAGGTTCACGCCACTAATTTCTCGCCAAGATTCCATTAAAAAACACTCCAAATTCTTTCACAGGGGTTGGTTATTCCTCGAATCAGGCACATGGAGACTCATTCCAATCGATTCAGCGTCCAAAATTTAGTCGAGAATGATACCCCACACGCCTATGTTGCCAAAAATATCAAAAATCCATTTTTTTGGAAACAAATTTTGACCCCGACCCTTCTTTAGGGAGATTAGTCCGATCGACCGATTTTTGGAACATTTTCTACTACCAAAGTTGGCGTGGATTATTCAAGGAACAACCAACCAAAATCTACCATGTTTCCCGAGTCAATCGCCAGTCTTCATAGCAACTAGTTGCACCATGTTACAAGTTATAGTCAGTAAGTAGTTAAGTCCCATTTACACGGGCGATTTTCGCAATAATTATTGCTCAAATGGGACTTTCGGCTGCATGTAAAAACATTTCCTAGCAATTTTTCCCTTGTGTCCAACAATTTTTCCTACCTAATGTAATGTTGATAAATACATGCGACAATGATTGCTACGAATGGAGCAATATTTTTGGGAATTGACGTGAAGCCGGCAGTTATTTTGAGGTGATTTTTTATACCCGTCGCCCTTGGGTTTTACTTGCTCATTTTTCGGCCATTTTTCCTGGAGAAGACAGCAGGAAGGGGTGAGATTCAAGAAGTTGGGGGCCAATATTTTCGATGACAACGTTCTATAAATTGAACAATGTCACGATAGCCTTTCATACAGATTTTTGTTATCTCTTATCACAGTGAAGTCTCCTAATTTTGGTCCCGACCATGCCCACAAGAAGCTCAATGTCCAAGTTGGACATCCTGGCAAAGTTCACGAACAGCCAGCTGACTAGTAAAAGTTTGGAGGTGACTGCTCTGGATAAAATCTCATTTCGTGAAGCAGTCCCTCAGCCAAAATGGTTCATTTCCTTCTCCCCCATTCTGCAGCCAGCACAACAACAGCAGGAGCGATTTCTTCTTCTCCACCCCACATTAGTTGGCCGGTAACAAGCTTTCAAAACAGCTGATGGTGGATTCCGTGTAAACGCAAAAATTTAGCAATTTCTATAGCCTGGATTTGCTCCACTTTGTTCGAACAATAAAATTGCCGGGAATGAATTGATAATTTTCAAAAAAGGGAGAAGGGGAAAAGTTGCTGAATTGCTCAGAGTTGTTGACAATTTAAATTGACGAGAATTGAGGAAAGTCGGCGATTGTAGTTGCCCGTCTTAACTGGCCTATAAGGCCAAGTTAGTGACTATGTGAACACAGGAGGCCCTTGAGCTTGAGGTGGCCACGATGATCAAGTTATGTGCGAGAATCGCATTCTTCGTTTATCCTTTTCACAGGAACATGGGTGCGTTCAATCTCGTTCGAACATCTTCTGTACCTGCCTAGCAGTTTGGCCTCATGTCCTGTCGAATGATCGTTTCTTTAAAATCGGCCACTTATTTTTATTTATCAACTGTCAGCCCTCAATTTGCACCAGCGCGATGTATAAAAGCCAATAAGGGATCGGGCATCAGATAAGACCATAGCATTCAAAACAATGGACAAGAAACGGAAGCCGAATTCGTGTCGGGCAAATTTCAGGGCAATGGTGTGGAAGAAAGCACCTGTACCGGTGAGTTGGGTGGGATCACATTGGCAAACAATGCCATCGATGGTGGGCTGCATTAGCTGGAGTGGACAGCTCACCAGAGCTTCGTTACATAAACTTCGACTAAGACGACACATAGTACCCAGTCATGTGTGGCGCTAGGAACATCGCACCGAACGGTTTCCCTATTATAGTTCAGTCAATCCGTGCTTAAAAGGACCCCCAGCTGGAAAGTTCTGGGGATTTTCTGATTCCTTCCATTTTTTCTGTTTTTGGGGGGCTAAATCCGAATCTGAGATTTGCTGACAAAATTTCAGAACAGTGAAAAAAAAAAAAAAAAAAGGTGAACATTTTGTTGGCAGTTTTTATCTTATAACTCGGAAACTGTTAACTTTTCGTGAAAGACCTCTCTGTACAAAATAAAAGTACACAAAATGTCCTACAAATTGCACAAAAAATATTTTTTCCTGCGACGAACCATTCTGACTTATATCTGTAGCGGTAATAATACAAGCTTGTCCAGCTTGACTGGCAGGATATCCTTAATGACCCGACCGATGATTTATATTCGACTGTATGATTTCTTCGGGGGTGTTTTTGTTGCGGAATTGCGCCATGTAAACATCTCCATAAACTTCTATAAACACTAGTTTTTTTGCATATTACCCTTAAAATTGTCTTCATCATATTGGCCTGAAAATATCTCTTACCTAAAAAATATACCTTTTCGTTACGGACCAAAAAACCGGGAATGTTAACGAACGGCAGGAAATTCATAATGCAAGTGAGCGGGGTACTAACAAAGGTTTCAGAGAGAAGTCATTCTCACCGTTATAATAAGAAAAGAAAGGCGAATTAAGGTGATTGTTGCTGCGTTTCAACTCTTCTGATTGACATTACAGTAACGATGACGTTGGACACAGTCGGTCGCCATCATTTAAGCTGAAAACTAACTTTTGGGCGATGATTGTTTGTGACTCATGTGGAGGCAGAAGATCTGGCGTTGGAGCAAAAGTCGTAGACTATTAAATAAGACTGAACGAACGGTAGAAAGCAAACAGTGGCGCCTCCAAGGAAAACGCAACTAAATCGCGATGATTGTCATTCTAATTGAATGATTTTATTTTATTTTATTTTCAGTTTTAACTTCTTTCATATTTTCGAATAAGCTTATTCTTTAAGATGTTCAATATGATGGCTAACTAAAGTGATGTTTTTATCATTCTCCGCTTTCGCTACCACTTTCAAATGACTTTGTTCATTTCTGCAATTCGTTCTGTTTCGTTTGACAAAAAGGACGAAATGTAGACAGTGGAATTCTTAGCCAAGTGCAAATATGATGCGCAAAAAAATGCAAAAAAATAAAAATAAAAAATGAATTTTGTTCGCATTCTGGTCTGTTTCATAAGATAGTAATTGAAATGAATTCATAGCAACTCCTGAAAACAATGTTTTTATAAAGGTACGATTGAAGTCCACTTAATTTATTATATGAACCTCGACAAGAACTTGGCAAATATTTTTTTTAGGCTAGATAGCTTACTCCACCTTTCTCAAGCTTCATTCGAAGTCAGAAAAAAATGTCATTCTCATCTCCAAAACCGCAGTGTTGAATGTTAACACTACGACTTATTCACAAGGAAACTCCGACCTATATTTTAGGTTGTACGAGCATAGGTAAATCAATAAATTCATCGACGTTGCAGGTACCCACTCAATATTATTCAAAAGGACCGTTATGATTCCCACAAAAGACATATGCCCTTCAACTATGCTAATCTGCCGTTCATTATATTCACGCGCTGTAATTGTTTGCTCGGACTCGAGCCGTCCGGATAATAAAACCCGTGAGAAACGATATCCATTCAGTGGTTTCGAGGTGAACTCCATTATAAAGGAATGATGAAGTCGATTGCCTCTACCTGCGTACTGTTTGTTGGGGCTTTAGTTGAGAAGTTGAACTACTTGAGCCGTACCGTATCATTTTCAATTGAATTTTCGACGCTGAATCCAATGAGAACGGTCCCGGACCGATTGGTGCCCACTGGGGGTAGATATGGGTTTAAATGGGTACGAACCTACCTATTTCAAAGTGGATTTTCAATAATTCATTTTCGGGCACCTAGGGGTGTAGGGTGTCATTTCCCACTAAATATTGCAGTCTGAATCTATTAAAAAGAGTCCGGGACACTCCCCACTCAATGTTCCCCATACTCCTGGTCCAAGGAATTACTAACCCCTTTGTGCGTTACAGTTAAAGGGTTTGTGGTTTTGATCATAAGTGTTATTGTAGGTACCTATAATTCGAAACAAATTGATTTGTGCACAGTCTGGTTTGAGAGCTAGGTTAGATGAATCCAATCAAAAATAGCACGTTACAAAAAAACGTCCAAACAACTTTTGTCCAAACACATAACCTGTTTGCCTACCTTGTCAACAACCCTGTGAGGTTTAATATTTTGATTTCAAAACCATGCCAAAATTACACCATCGGTTGACGCTGCTCAACTCGGAAACAAGTGCTGTTCTGAGGATTCCAAGTAGTTTAGTCATCCCTTTCGCCCCTTCACCGAAGAAAAATAAGGTTTAAAAATAAATGACATATTTTTCGACGTCGAATCTCTGCGAGGCGCTTCGCCAGCTTGGTCGGGTTAGCTTCGCGCGAAATTGTATACTTATGAGAGTCATGTGGAAAGGGAAGGGGGGTTATTAAGGTGAAGACAATCACATGGTCTAACGTTGAACTTTGTTACGATTTAGAGCGTAGTATAATAAATTATTCGTATGTTTAGTTAATTTACTTACGTCCCTTTGTGAAAAGGAAGAATACTTCCCAATAGCTCATGTATACACGGTTCAATAAAAAGCACCAAAAGAGTGTCTCATCATGTACGTACTAATGTGGATCGGTACTACCGGTGTCCATAATAGAAAGGCAGAATAATACGATTTTTTTTTTTTAATTTACATTAATGAAAAACTTTTTTTATCACCTCTTTCCGACATAATCACTGCAAAATCACAAAAAAATGGAGTTTTAAGCACTTTCGAAACCCCATTCATTCCTCATGAGGAAGAAAAACTAGCGTTCGAAATCGTTTGCCGTAATCATCCATGAAAGAATTGAAATCCCGCGCAATGGTCTCTGAGAAGTGGCACTCACGACCATCGAGAATTCATTTATGTACAAAATATTTGTGAGTACCGCGGAATGACCCGTTGGGAACCTGAAAGAAATGTAGAAAAGATACAAATCCACCTGATATAGATAAATTCTATGTTTGGAACAGCCTGAAATTTCCCTAGATACGAATAATGAACAAGAATCTGGAATGAAGAGTGAATGAATCTAGAATGAGCATCAACTTCATTCATCTACCTCTAGTTTAGTAGAAATAAACCGAGGATTCTCACTCTCTTTGAAGCGTGGCTAAGTAACGTCGATGAAAGGAAAACGTATCGTGGCCAAATAACAAATTTATTTGTATTTCAGTGTTACCTACTCATTCCTAAGTCCATTCATTCAACATTTCTCGTGTAGAAACCGTATACAACTGCTGTTCGATTCATCAGAATTCCCCTTCTTTCCGTCGTGAGATTGAGAGATTTGTTGTGACAAGAGTGTCGTGAGGTCGGCAGATAATGAATAGTTTACACTATGCGAAAGCGTGAGTTTGTTTAGACGAGTAAAGGTAGAAAAAAAGAGCCGGTTAGGCACCTAGGGAGTTCGAGATGCCTCAGAAGCAACAGCTACCGGGTGAACAGTCTCGTTGGCGAGGGTCCAGTAATGAGTCTATTAGCGGACTGGTAGTTATCCTCACCTATACAGGACGTACTGATTTCAATCGCGTAAAATAAGACAGCCTCAATAAGGCTTTTAGGACGAGAAATCCAATTAGGAGAAAATGACGTAGTTAACATAGTACGAAAAAACGCTGCAAATTCTTTCACAGGGGTTGGTTATTCCTCGGGAGAAGCGCATTGAGACTCGTACCAATCGATTCAGCGTCCACAATTTAGTCGAAAATGACACCCCACACGCCTAGTTATCAGAAATTTCGAAAACCCATTCAAAATGGGTAAATATGTACCCATTTTGACCCATAACCTCTTCCGGTGGGCGTCAATCCTCCCAGGACCCATATCATTGGATACAGTGTTCAAAATTTAATGGAAAACAATACCCCACGCCCCTACAATGTCAGTTTTTTTAGAACATTTTCTACTACCAAAGTCGGCGTGGATAGCGAACGGACATTTGCTAATTTTGATCTAGACACCTTGAAACGCCCAGAAAAAAATTTTGAGCCTGATTGGAGGGATTGACCTTTGGCATGAAAATATGGGTTGATTATTCAAGGAATAACCAATCAAAAGCCCTCGAGAGAAAAGACACTCCGCATTAGGTAGGTTCGTAATGGCCACCTATAATTTCGAATGTAACTATTAGGCCATTAGAAGGATTAGATGCTATCTGAACAGCGGAGTAATGACGATTGTCACTCCTTAAGTATGAAAGTATGATGATTAAGTTCCTCGAAGTCACTGTTTGATGTCTCTAATAACAACAGTTGAATCCCGGTACTGGAATTAGGGTGTTTAGCGCTTAAAAGCAGGTTTCTCTTGACCCCCATTTTAGTGTCGATTTACGGTTCGTTATTCTCCGTAATACATCTTATAGGGAAGTACAGTCTCCTACGCAGGGCGACAGCTATATATCAGGAAGAATGAAGTTCCCTCTCACTTCAATATCATCAATTACGACGCTAACAGCTCGGCGAGCTCGTTGAGGAATATGTTAGCTGAGAAATTACCTTTTGGCTCCATTATTCATATTGAAATAATGCTTTGTATACCCTCGTATCTGTTCCAACGAAAAAATGTCCCCACAGACTATCAACTTCTTACGTCTTTAAGTGTGATTCTCGATTGAAATCCAAAATACCCGTCCACTATTTGGGCTGCGAAATGCCTTCAAAAATCGAAATCGTACCCAATGGCTTCATTTGGGGACTGGTTGTTCCCAAATCGTTGTATTTCCAACCCAACGGAAAACCCTAGTGTGTTTTCGAGATTTTTGGCGATTTAGGCGTGTGTAGTATCATTTCTGACTAAATTTTGGACGCTGACTCCAATAAGGTTCTGAAACGATTGGAAGCCATCGGAAGAGGTTATGGGTCAAAATGGGTTTTGATTTTCCTGGAACCTAGGCGTGTGGGGGTATCATTTTCTCTAAATTTTGGACGGTGAATTCGATTGGACGGGTCCCGCAACAATTGGCACCCACCGGAAGAGGTTATGGGTCAAAATGGCTGCGTTTTCCTGCAGGACCCTGTCCTGAGACACTTATTCCCTCATGAGAAAGCTTAATTGATTACCCGCTGCATAATCATTTGCAGGGATTACGACCTGTGAAGTTGGTTCAGAAGAAAAAACCCAAATATCACAAGGACGATGAAAAATTGTTTGAAATAATAACATTTAAAACCTGTTTCATTCATTTCCAACAAGGAGAGAAAAATTGAAACTGGAGGAAATTTCAGCCTCAAATATTTTAGAATTCACTAATCCGATGATCATTTTCAAAATTACGTTGATATTTTAATTTCGAAAAAACTTCTTCAATTCGTAACGTTTGAAAAATTTTCTCCAGCGTTTGCGTGAAGGTAACGCTTCGACCAAAACCTCACGTAAAACCTATCAGGCGACGATGGCGAAAAAAAATGAATCGAAGAGAGAAAAAACGCCATTCATCGTGATTTGAATATAATTGGCGTTTTATGAATTCATCCCAAGCTAAACAATGAACAAAAGGGAAGTATGTTAATCGAACAGTTGGTTTTACGAATGTGGTTGATGGTGCGTGACGAGTTGATTGGAACGGTTGTTGAGAACGATAACAATTATTGTTCTCTTGAGACCTCAAGTACCTAATAGACAATTTTTGAAATATAATATGTTACCTATTCTAGTGATCCTCGTGTATTTTGACACCCTGTGGTGGTCAGAGTAGGATTGTAGGAAAAAAATACTGCAAATTCCTTTGCAGTGGTTGGTTATTCCTCGGACCAGGCGCATGGAGACTCATCACTTCAACATGGGGAAACAGTGGGTGTGGTGGGTTCCGGACCCATTCCAATCGATTCAGGGTCCAAAATTTAGTGGAAAATGATACCCCACACGCCCAGGTACTAGAAATAACGAAAACACATATTCAAAATGGTACCCATACTTCCAGTGGGCGCCAATCATTCCGGGACTCGTCTTATTGGATTCAGCGTCCAAATTTAGTGGAAAATGATACCCCACATGCCTAGGTACCAGAAATTTCGAAAACACATTCGAAATGGGTAGATAGGTACCCATTTTGACCTATAACTTCTTCCAGTACCCATTTCATTGGATTCAGCTCGATCAAAATGAGTGAATGCCCGTCCACCCGTGCATTTCGAAAAATGAATTTTCGAGATTCCCGGAACGATTGGAGCCCACTGGAAGAGGTTATGGGTCAAAATGGGTATCTACCTACCCATTTTGAATGTGTTTTCGAGGTTTCTAGTACCTAGGCATGTGGGGTATCATTTTCCACTCTAAATTTTAGACGCTGAATCGGTTGGAATGGACACACCACACTTAGCATTTCCCCCATTTTCCGTATTTTTGTCGATTTAGGCCAGTGGAATACCGTTTTCCACTAATTTTTGGACGCTGAATTGATTGGAATGAGTCTCCATACAAGGAATAAACAACCCCTGTGAAAGAATTTGCAGCATTTTCATTCTGACACTACCCCTTTCTATTTACCATTAATTTGATAAGCTGGGAGAAAACAGCCTGGACAGGTTCATGACCCATAGGCCAATCAGATATTCCACGGCTTAAGTACTACCATCAATTTCCTTGTTGGAAAGTAATACAAAAATATTCACTGCGATGTGTAATAAATGAATGAATGGAATTAAGTGTAATGTATTCAATAACGGCAAGTAACTAGTGAGTTGCACCTTCCAAGTGCTACCTACTAACCACTGCCGCATGATTGGTTGACTATCGTCTTCGCACTTGTTGCGTTTATAGTTGCACCTCTTGAATCAGCATCTGTGCAAAGATACCGGGGGCCAATCAAAATGGATGACTTGGGACACTCTCGGTATCTCGCGATGAGTTAATGCACTCTCGTCTTGGGTCTGCAGCCTTCAAGAAAGTCTCCCTACTGCTTGATCACTCGCCACGTGAAGTGGGGTGTAAGCTCCGCGTATCTATATTTAGACCAGCAGGTGAAGAGGAGCCGCTGCTCTCTAAGTTATAATGACTATGGGTACCCACTTCCTTCAAATAATATTTGTTTTAGCCGCGCTCAAACATCCTTTTGCTACTTCCGATACGGCTGTGATTGTGCCAAAAAAATAAGCGAGAATTCTGACGGGGACGAATTGAAGAAGTTTGTTTCGTCCCTTTGCCGTTTGCATTTTGTTCTATGATGTATTTTACTGTCGAACAGTTGTGACGGCGTGAAGAATAAACTTTCATTGTCTTGTCATGCAAGTTCTCACGGCAAGCTGCTTGTAAAACGATCGTAATAATAACCAACATCTGCATATGTGTCGCATTCCTTATCTCACTCACTGCCTTCCATAGAACACAATCCACACTTTTGAAATTGAATTCAAACACGACATGCCTCAGATAGAGATATCCATATGTTTAGAGTCATTTTACCCACCTCATTTAGGATCAAGTTACGGAATTACACGACCACATTATGCTGTAATTTGAAGAAAGACCGCCAGCTCATATACTTAGGAAATAGTTTTGAGATACTAAGATTGGGGTTGGACGGCCTTGATTGATTTGAATTAGGTCATTTTGGGACCCCTATATGAGGAGACAAGTATGTTTCTAATGAGTGTTAATTTTTTAATGATTTCCATGTACGGTGCATTGTGGCTGAGGACCGCTAACTTATCCAATTCAACTCAACTTATAACTTCATTTACACCCCTAATCTATCAATTGTCTGGTATGAAAATTCTTCATACGCAATTTAACTTTTTTTAAATTTTCATTTATTTTATTATTTTATTTCTAGTGGTATTTATTGCGTTAGGTTGAAATTGGGCGTTTGCTCGTATACAGGGTATCCCCGAAAACGCCGCCCGCCTCTCCCTGCTAAAATAGCTGCTTCTGTAATTTTTGATAAAGAGTGAAATAGTGTGTAAGGTGGTTTTTAGGAAGGATCTCAGATATATTCGCGCAACTGCGCTTTAACTTTTCAGCCCGATCGTACCAAATGGGGGGGGGGGGGGGGTAGGAGTCGAAATATGTATTTAGAAAAACGGATTTCGATGTTTTTGGCGATCTAGGCGAGTGGGATATAATTTTCCACTAAATTTGGATTGCTGAATCCAATGAAATGGATCCCAGAACGATTGGCTTCCGCTATTCCTTGAATAACCAACCTATGTTTTCATGCAAAAGGTCAACCTCTCCGATTCGGCTCAAAAAAATTTTCTGGACGATTCAAGGTGTCTAGAGTCAAAAAGTCAAATGTCCGTCCGCCGTCCGGGCTTTGTTAGGTGGTAGAAAATTTTCTAAAAATCTGAAATTAGGGTCAGGAGTCTATTCCCGGCTCCAATCGGTCCTCAAAACGTTTTAGCCCGATCGGACCAAATTTGGGCGGGGTAGGGGTCAAAACGTGTAAGTCAAAAAATGGATTTTCGAGATTCCTAGTACCTAGTAATGAAATGGGGTCCCGGAACGATTGGCGCCCTCTGGATGAGGTTATGGGTCAAAATAATACCTATTACCTACCTATTTACCCATTTCGAATGTGTGTTTTTGACATTTTTGGTACCTGACCCGCCACACCCACTGTTTCCCCCCCATTTCTCCATGTTGAAGAAATGAGTCTCCATGCGCCTGGTCCGAGGAATAACCAACCCCTGTGGAAGAATTTGCAGCGTTTTTCTCAAATTGTACTTAGTTCAGTATTGGTTATTGTTTGCCATGTCAATTAACAGCTCTATACTCTGTCCTGGTGTAAGGTAATAACGTTTATTTTATGTATTTTATGACACATTAATTTTCTATACTATTCTATGTCCAATTATTCAAATTTTCGATTATTGATTCGGATGACGTTTTACTGTGCACCCATCCCCAAAATGACGAATTATTGCGACCTTAAGAGAGCACACAACGTTGCCGGGCTGCGTTAGTTACAGGAGAAGACTGCCCAGTCGATGAACTACAACGAGAGCCAGTCACTTCTCCATTACAAAGAAATGAGTACCGTATTGCTGATAGTGATGAGCGGTGAAACTGAAGAAGACTCTCGGAAGTTCGTATCATATTCTACGAGTTGATGACGCGGGCTCGAGTCAGCGCCACGTCCCCCAAGGAAGAAAGGGAAGTGTGAAATTCCTCCCGGTCTATTTATACTCAAAATGCCCCGAGAGGTTCCACAAAAAAGGATTGTACAGTATAGTACTTGATGTCCATTATCCTAAATTGATAAAATTGAGAGTTAAGAGAATTATGAATTTGAAATCAGTAGATAAAAGCAGCGCAAACCATAATGAATATAAGTTTTCCTAAACGACAAGATACAACAGATTCGCCATATTTCTCTCATTACTTCATTTCCATTCTCTCTACTTCCTTGAGCCGCTCCTTCTTCATTCCCAGCTCCCTCACCCGCTGTTCTTTTGCCTTTGCCTCCTCCATTTCTTTCCTTACTATCTCTTCTTTCTCCTGCCATTCCTTTTCCACCTTTTCTGTCAGTCTATATTCTCACTTGTCCGATTTCCTGATTCCTTTTTCTGATTTGATGCCATCTTCTAGCTTTTTCTCTTTTGTATTTTATCTTATCACTTTTTTATTGCAAGATTTTCCATCTTTTGCCAATCTTCTTTCTCCAACTCTTGTTGATCCTTCTGCACTTCCTTTGGTTTTTCTGATTTCAATTTTTCTGCTCCTCTTCCAGTTCTTGGAGTATTTTTTCATTTCCTTCCTTTTCTTGTTTTAATTGTGTTCCTCTAGATTCTGGCGGTTTTTTTTCTGCCTTCTTCTTGTCCTTCTTTCTGTTTCTTTAGTTGCTTACCTTCATCTACCTCCTGTGTTATCTTCAATTCTTTCGGTTTCTTTTGTTCCATTTCTGAAGTTGACCTTCTTTCCTTTGCTTGTTTTTGGTCTTGCTCCTTTTATTCTATTTCTAGCTTATCTTGTTTCTGCTTCTTCAATTCCTCTTTTAGCTTCTTTTTTTGTTCCTTTTCTTTCTTTTCAACTGCAAGCTTATCTTGTCCTTTCTTCTTCATTTCTTTCACTTGTAATTCCTGTTTTGCTTTAATTTCTTGCTTCTCTTTCTCTTGTTTTTCATAATCCAATTTCATCTGTTCCTCTTTCAGTTTCAATTCCTTTTCTTTTGATTTACCTGAGTCAATATGCATCACAACGCTTTCGCAGATAGATATCAGAGCAGATTTTTCTCTTTCTCATTGCTGCGCTTCTCTTCCTCATCCATAGTTTTCGTTCAGACTGGGCCCATAACCCTTGTTAGAATCTTTTATTTCTCTACTTTAACTTTCTACTAGCGCAGCACAAACCGTAATGAATATAAGTTTTCCTAAACATCAAGATGCGATACACATTCACCTGTGTACCGCATAAAAACAGTCTACAAAAGCGCATACTTTCTTCATTAGTCTGTTTCTTAGGAATGGATAAACATTACACTAGAGTATATGGTTTACACAATTTACTATAAGGAGTTTTTATTTATACTGTTATTCCCCTTTGCTCTCCAATTGGGATCTTTGATTTCCCGACACATAACAATGAGGTGTTCATAATATCTGGTGAGCTGAGAATGTGAATAAAACTCCCTTGAATTCTCGTAATAATCCCTTTTTAAATCGCTCGCGAAAATTCCATCCATTCCGACATCAACAATTCGTTTCTTGACTCATCCTACCTACAATCCCTCAACAGAGTTATCCAAAGTGAATTGAGCCTAATAGCGCCCCGAGTTCATCTTTTGAACTGGCACACGAAGAGTGTGACCCTTATGATTTTCAATGACGAACAATTACAGAATGTTCATCAATTAAAGGGAATCGTCATGCGGGCGCAGAGAAGCAGTAGTAAGACCGCCCACATTCTAAAGCGTTTTATCAGAGGAAGCCGGCTGGAAAGCCAGGAAGTAACGGTTATCCTTTTTCTAATCATGTGTGGAACTTAGAGACACAGTTTTGCGAACGACTTAAGTGGGATGTCCCCCAAAACGACTCGTAAAGAGCCTTTGGCCAGGCGTAATGGAGAGAGCAACGCTAAAATTAACAGTCCTTTAATTTGAGTCATATGGGGCCATCTCACCTGCCACCAGTACTCATAATTACGATCAATATGATACAGTACACACAGAAAATGAATCGCATGCCAATTGAAATGTAGAAGATAACGTAAATGTTCACCCTCTGCAAACCGCTATCCATTCGCAATAATTTTAATGATTCATAGAGATGTTTCTTTGCTCATGCCAAAGCTCCTCAGTAAAATATCTAAATGTTTAAGCAACAAACGTGAGTCTGAATTTCATTTCCTACCAATTTTACTGATCTGACTCTGCAAAAACCCAATGAACCTTTGCCTCATAGATTTGCAGGCCAAACAAAACGTCGTCCTGGCTGTGATCTTGCAATAATATATCTCCATGCGCCTGGTTCGAGGATTTTCATGAGTATTTTCAAGTTGTTGCTGCCTCGGGTACCTTTCATTAGACAGCAACAGGAAAACAAACTCCTAACAAGTATTCTCAATTGTGTTCCTGTTTCAAATTCCTTTCATTAGACAACAACACGAAAACGAATTCCTAACGAGTATTCGTAATTGTGTTGCAGCTTCGAGTTCCTTTCATTAGACAGCAACGTAAAAACGAACTCCTAACAAGTATTCTCGATTGTGTTGCTGTTTCAAATTCCTTTCATTAGACAGCAACACGAAAACGAATTACATCATTTCCAAATTCCTGTCATTTCAAAAAGTCATCTCTCCGATCGGCCCATAATTTTTTTCTGGACGCTTCAAAGTGTCTAGATCAAAATTAGCAAATGTCCTTCCGCCGTCTTTGGTAGTAGAAATTATTTAAAAAATCTGAAATTTTGGTCAGGGGTCCGTTCATGGCTCTAGTTGGTCCTCGAAGCTTTTCAACCCGATCGGACCAAATTTGGGTGGGGTAGGGGTCAAGATGTGTATTTCGAAAAATGGATTTTTAAGATTTTTTTTGCTGGTTCTTGTGCCCGACGCCGAAAATGAAAACCAAAATAACTGAAGAAACTGGTTACTTTTAATACTGCCGATAGGGCGCTACAGACAATCGGTAGCGATAACGGAACAAATAGAAAACTAGGAGCCTCGCATGACTGTTCATTTTGTTTCGACTTTTTTGCAAATTAAGAAACGGTTAAAACGTTATTCTTTCAAACTCAATACACGATTGTTTTTTCAATCATAGTTCTACTCAACGCTTCAAGAACAAAATGCTATTGAGGAGTCTTCCTTTGGAAAGGAAAAGTGAAAAAAGCACGATTCACACTGGGATAGCAGAAAAAAACGCTGCAACGCTTTTAAAGAAGTTGGTTATTCCGTGGACCAGCAGCATGGACACTCATTTGAATCGATTCAGCTTCCAAAATTTAGTGGAAAATGATACCCCACAATCCTAGTTATCAAAAATCTCAAAAACACACATTTGAAATGGGTAGATAGATACCCATTTTGACCCATAACCTCATCTGGTGGGTGCTAATCGTTCCGGGACCCGTCTCATTTGATTCAGCATCAACAATTTACTCGAAAATAATACCCTACTCACCTAGATCGCCGAAAATCTCACACATTCCCTTATCATGATGTAGATACCTTGAAACGCACAGAAAAATACCAAAATATCACAACGTCATTTCGTTACTCCTTCGAGTTCACCACGGAACTCAAATTCTCCAAGTCGTCATTTAATTTTATTGCCTTCATAACTTTTAGGTCCTTTTGGTTGCTCCTCCGCCATCGCCAGTCCGTGAGGGTTGTTTCGAACCCTTAGCGTGCCACACGCGGGCAATAGCAGGTCGAAGGTGACTTGATAACACCAGCGGTAGGCATTAAAATGGCTCGTTCTATCCAGAGGAACGACAAAAAAGAGGAAAAACGGAACGGTGACATTGGATCAGCCGTTGATTGGATTCGCACGCAAGAGACCTCATACATAATGCATTATAAACCTGTCGCACTCGCTGCTGCGGCTCTCACGAGCTCGTTTTTCCTGAAAGGGTGAAAGCGAGTGGCAGCAAGTGATGAAAGTCGCTGTAGGTGCAGTAAGTGATGATAAACAATATTCCCTACGAGACTGCTAAGTGCTGAGGTGGCCAAAGCGTCAAGTTCATTTTAGATAAATTTTTTTTCTCTCAATAATCAATTTTCATTTGTATTTCAGAGCCCCCCAGTGCAGAGATGGTTTACTGTCTTCCTGCCACTGCTTTTCTACTCACAACCATCGTTTTCCTGCTTCTAGGTTGGTTAACCAGGAAAAACCAACAACAACCATCGAACAATCTGATCCAACATCAAGAAATTAATTATTGATTTAGTCTGGTTAATATTTATATCAAGTTACCAAATATACCATGTACTTTCGTGTATGGGAGGATTGGATCATGATAAAACTGGAAGGAGCCCAGAGTTGCCCCACACGAACTTTGAAAATTTGGTTGCATGCAAAATGTACATTCGAAGTATGAATTTTCGAGATTCTTGACGATCTAGGCGTGTAGGGTATCATTTTTGACCAAATTTTGGGAAGTCTGGACGATTGGGACCCACTGGAAGAGTTTATGGGTCAAAATGGGTTACAATCTACGAGTATCTATGTCGTATGTGTATTTTCGGAATTTCTAGTACCCAGGAGTGTGGGGTATCATTTTCCACTAAATTATGAACCCTTTTTTCACGTGGAATTAAAATAATTTTGGTCACTATTCCGAAAAAATTGAGTCGAATCATGAAACGGATAGCATTTTCTGATTGATAATTCCTGTGCTACTCTTTGGAGATCACCATCATCCACTATCTGACAATTTTGGGATTGTGCAACTTTGCATGCTCGCCAAACTGGTTGCACGCAACAAGAAAGGTTTGGTTGAAGAATCAATGTTTTATAAAATTTTGTGTAGAATCCGAGTCTGCAAATGAAAATTGGGGTTTTCGTCTAAAACAAGTTGATGTAACTTGGGCATGGTTGCATAAAAAAAATATGAAGATACGAACATTGTCTACTCTCTTTTGGACGATTTTAGGGGAGGGGGGACTCGTGGGATTCCTTTGTTGCTTGATGTTAGGATACATAAATGGATCGATAATCTCAAATTTTGCCTTATTATGAAAACAGATGTTTGGTGTTTGCTAATTAAGCAAACAGTTTCTCCACAGTAATAATTGCGAGCTGATTGGGAAGGAAGACAAATGACTATGACAAGGGATTTCTCCAACCAGGCCTCAGAGACCTGCTGCCTGTTTTCGGCTTTGTTCCACCTCTTGCGAATGCTTCTGCCGTGTTCCATCGAGGAGCCCAAACTAGCTGCCAAATTGGCTAATTTATCCGCTAATCAGCTGCCAACTACAGTTATAGCTTTGAACCAGTTGAAGGGAGTCCGGACCCACTACGCCTTCGATAAGTTCGCTGACTGGGGGAGAACAGGTATATTTGTTACGCGAACGGTGCAATTATCAAGTGACTTATCATGAACCTTGAACATTGAACATCGCCGGTAGAACTTCTTCATTCGTCATCGGGCAAAAAGTACGGTTACAAGGTTAATTTGTTTCCACTTAGGAGGTTGTGGCCATCAGTGAAGCGAGAAATATACTCGTAGAATCTGTGACCCCAAGAATTTTGATAGGGGTGAAACATGAGAGGGCAGTGCCAAAAGTAAGGCGACATTAAAAAATAAATAAATAATAAGATTGTCCAACTTTTAAATCCGTCTCTTTCTACACATTTTTGGTACCGCAGTACAAGTTTTTGGATCCCCTCATTGTAGTCCGGGGTGCCCAGCTCCCTGACATACTTGCTGATAGTCGTCTTGAGCCGCTCGTCGCTCCTGAAGTGCATTCCTCCCAGATACCCCTCTAACTTGGGAGGGTGCGAGATCTGGTGAGTAAGGAGGGTGAGGAAAAGTATCCCCATTGAATGTTTCGATGTGCTGATGGGTTTGCCAAGCCCTGTGAGGGCGAGCATTATCGTGCATTGCTGTCCTGATGTACAAAAATCCAAATTGCGCGTGTGGCCGCTAGGTCCGGTTAGGTATTTTGCGCTAGATCATGTGGGAGCCCTGCACTATGGCTCTATGGCTTCTCCGTATATCAGGCATCCCAAGCGTTCTTCTGCCTGTGGCAGCCCAGGATGGACCTCGTGAAGGTGCCGGGTTTTGCAAGGTCTTTTCATTCTCTGCTCTGCTCTGCTCTGCCTCCGTACCTAACGCGCCTCTACATATGCTTGCGGTGTTCCATCATTGGCATGCTATGAGCTGTAGGTTGGGGGTGGCTGTGGCTGATGGGACTTCGTGCATAAATTTGTGGCGGCACTTACCACTTTGCCGGGCATCACTGAACATACAGGCATTTTGTAGGGGTACCCAAATAGGAAAACACCCTAACTGTGTCCTACACTCCAGCTCTTTCTTCACCCATTGTGCATTGCCGACCGCCTTCCACGCTGATTCTGGTAGTAGACAATTTTCTGAAAATCTGACATTTTGGTCAGGGGTCCGTTTCCGGCTCTGGTTGGTCCTCAAAACGTTTCAGCCCGGTCGGACAAAATTTGAGGGGGTTAGGGGTTAAAATGTGTATTTCGACAATGGATTTTCGAGATCCAGGCGTGTGGAGTATCATTTTCGACTAAATATTGGTAGCTGACTCCAATAAGACGGGCCCCGGAACGATTCGCTCCCACCGGAAGAGGTTATGGGTCAAAATGGGTGTCTATCTACCCATTTCCAAAGTGGATTTTCGATATTTCTGGTACCTAGATGTGTGGGGTATCATTTTCCACTAAACTTTGGATGCTGAACCGATTGGAATGAGTCTCCATGCTCCTGGTCCGAGGAATAACTAATTCCTGTGAAAGGATTTGCAGCGTGCGTTATTTAACGTTTCTCAAAGGTAACCGTTGCTCGAAGTCAAACTCGGATACGAATGGCGGGCTGCCAGCTGAATTCCTCGTTCGTGGAGTTCCCATTGTGTTGTAGTGTACTTGGTGAACAGGGAAGTGAAGCGAGCGAACCCAATTTTTATAATTCAAGAAGAACGATAAAATTGAAACGGGGGAAAAATGTGCCGAAGAAATTAAAGTCTTGAAAGCAAGAGAGAAAGTTATTGGAGATGTATCTCGAAGGTCATCCAGGCGAAGCACACCTGTTGGCAATCGACGCTAATGATGTGCACAACTTTTGTAGACAAATGGCGTGCTGCGATGAACAAACAACTTGCAAGGATACGAGCTTACACATTATCAGGATCATACGCTTCAGTTCAAGAAGTGTCGACCTGATCATTCTGGAACGTTAAGACGGTATCTATCTGCCTATTTCGAATATGTGTTTTCGATATTTCTGGTACCTAGGCGTGTTGGGTATCGTTTTCCACTATTTTTTGGGCGCTAAATCTATTGGAATGAGTCTCCCTGCTCCTTGTCCAGGAATAACCAACCCCTGTGTAAGAATTTACAGCGTTTTTGAGCTTAAATTGCGACGCAGTCTTTGCATCGTTGAACAGCTGCCCATTACTATAATAAATGCTTTCTATTACAAATGATTTGCTATAACATTCTGTTGAGTGTTTTGTTATTTCCAAACAGGTCTTTTTCCTTCTTTTTGTCATGAACTCCTTGTTGTTGCGATTAATTTTTATGTTTCTCGTACGAAATATGGCGGTCTGACTAAATCTGACCATAATCAGTTCGTAAATGCTGAGAGAGGAATACGTTCATTGTGTTCAAACGTGGTTCTTCTTAAGAACAAGTGATTTACGAATGATCTCTAACTAACCCTTAAATAACTCTAGTTCCCCTAATCCCTGATTAACAAAAACGACTTTCACCTACTTGATGCATGTGAGGATACTGTAAAGTTATCGTGAAGAGAATGTAAAATCTTAATTTGGAATTCCTCCCCCGTCTGTCACCTTATGATAATTATCATTCAACTGTTAATATCTTCGGGAAGCGATTTTAATAACGTGAAAGTGAAGAACAAAACTATTCCTGTCGCCATGTTGAGACGACAAATGAGTATAGGCCTTCGCCTACCACCAGACAGTAAATCACCGGATGATTACCGTTTCGAAAACAACTTTTCCAACCTCCTTTACAAGGAAGATTGTCGTCATCGTTAGACGCGAGAGATTTTTGTTGACGTGAGGCTGCTAAAGGCTTATTGGTTGTCGTGAAAAATAAGTATGTAAGAAGTTTTTTAACGCCTCGCCATTCATGCTCACGTGAGGGGCGCCTAGATGGTAGATTCCATCTTGACTGCAAGATACCTAGCTTTCTGTTGTTAGAGCGAAGAATTTTCACTTCTTAAAGGCTCAAATTAATTAATTTCATTCGGATAATGTGAAGTGTGCAATGCGGTATGAACCAGAGTGATTTTTGTACGTGACATTTGGTTTGAAAATGAGTTCAAACTGCTGGCTTGTGTAGTATGTAGGGACAGCTGTTTAAACAGAACTATTTTGTCACCAGAAATTTAGGTCGACGTTGTGACGTAGCGTGGAGCTCCACATCGAAGGATACGCCGCTGTGGTTTCCATTTCCCTCAATGTCATTACTTAAACAGAATCGTAATAAATAGAATCCTTGTTTCGTAGAACGTCCGAAAGACGTTTTGGTTGGTTATTCCTTGAAATTTTTTCTGTGTTTTTTAAGGTGTCTATATCAACATAAGTAAATGTGCGTACGCCGTATTTTGGAAGTAGACAATTTTCAAATAATCTGAAACGTTGGTCAGGGACCCGTTTCCGGCTTTTGTTGGTCCTCTGAACTTTTCAGTGTGATCGAACCAAATTTGGAGAGGTAGAATGTCAAAATGTGCTTTTCAAAAATAGATTTTCGAGATTTTTGGCGATCCAGTCGTGTGGGGTATCAATTTCCACTAAATTGTGGACGCTGAATCGATTGAAATGAGTCTTCATGCTCCTGGTCCGAGGAATAACCAACGCCTGTTAATGAATTTGCAATTGTTTTCTTCTAATAACGATTATAATGTCGAAAATTCATTATATTTCACCTATAAAAACAGCATTACACGTTTTGCCTCCTTTATGTCAATCCGGGTCAAGGAAAGTCCAAAACGAATCTATAGTGGTTTTGAGTCACCGTTTGGCTGATTATTCTCTAAATAGTATCTCTAATGTGCATTCATGCCTGGTATCTATCACACCGTTTGTGCTCCTGGGCGAAGGTGATGATTGATTTCAGGTTCAAGCTAATCCATGAATCTTTTCAGCCCATGCCTTGAAATGAAAGCGGGGTGAAAATACATATTTTGAAAATGGGGTTTTCAGCTAAAATCGTTTTGTTTTGACGAAGTAAATCTCTTATTAACAGTTTGATGAAAATTGTATTTCCGTATGCAGTAAATGGGAATTATAGGATTTCTTGACGGTCGAGTTCGAAATAACGAGATGTTTGAACAAAGTGTACAAGATGAATGATTTGAAAGCGAAGCCTCATAAAAGGAGACCACTTAAAAGGCAGATTTTGTTTCAAAATGATTTCTAAAATTAATCCAAATTCACCCAATTCGGTACCCAAATTCACAATCTGTATACAGTGAGAGCGGTCAGCTTCATGAACAGGAATAATGATCGTAATTACATTTACTGCGTGATGAAGACTAGCAAAACAAAGCCTCCTGAATGACGAAAATAGAGGCGAACCAACAAACGCTGCAAATTCTTTTTCAGGGGTTGGTTATTCCTCGAACCAGGTGCATGGAGACTCATTCGAATCAATTAAGAGTCAAAAATTTAGTGGAAAATGATACCCCACATGCTTAGGTACCAGAAATCATGGAAAAACACATTCGAAATTGGTAAATTGATACCCATTTCGGCCCATAACCTCATCCAGAGGGCGCCAATCGTTCCAGAACCCGTCTCATTGGATTCAGCGTGCAAAATTTAGTAAATAATGATACTCCAGAAACCTCGTCAAAAATCTCGAAAATCCATTTTTCGAAATACACATTTTGACCCCCCTCAAATTTTGTCTAATCGGGCTGATTAGTTTCGAGGAACATCTGGAGCCAGAACATTTGGGGCCGAATTGAAGATATTGACTTTCTGCATGAAAACATAAATTGATTATTAAAGTAATAACCAACCAAATAATACAAATAATTTGACTCCGATTTGATAATTCGGGCATAACAGGCCTATCAAGGCCTCAAAAACGGTTAATCCTCTCCAGCCGTAATGAGCCAAACGTCACTGGTAAATATTTTTCCCATAACTTCTTCCTTGCACATTGTGGCTGTGGAGTTTTCGAAAGATTTGAGTGCTGCGGGAAATTGTATGGAAGGATTAATAGGTTTCACGGTCACTTCTTGGAAACGGGCAAGTTTGAGAGGGGAATATGGGACGTGATTAACGCTTATTGTAGGGAACAATCATCTAAAGGTGGTTTGAAAGTCAATGATTTTGACCCTAATGAGCTAACGTCACTTGATACTTTCTCTCTGGGCTCGAGTCGAGCAATACACTCTACATGGTGCTTTATTCTGGTTGTTAAAGGGCCGTAATTTATAAGTTCTCTCCAAAATATTTCAGCAAATAATCGCAGAAGCCCAATCTTGACAGAAATGATTTTAATCCTGCGTTGGACATCGGAATAACGGAGAGACGGTTATCATGGCACTAATGGAAAAATGATAAGACATAGACCTGGTTACTGGTTACGTAACAGCGCCCTGTGCCGCTAAAGGGAGGCAAGCCTATTGAACAGAATTATTTTTGCCTTCGAGAAGCCCCTCACTTTGTTTTCACTAACCTACTGACGGGTTTTTTTCATGTTGCATTAGCCTAGCCTCCGTCTCCGCCATTATGATATGCCCCATTTTCGCACTAAGTACATCCATTATAGAATCTAGCATATAAAATTTATGAGAATCTGATTGACATTATTACGATCCCGCTGCTCACTATACTGCAAATCACTATTTCCTACGATAGAAGCACCTGTCCAACTGGAAGCCTGCTTCAAATAAGTACACGATCAATCTTTCAAGACACGAAAACGTTCACACAGCTTTTTGATATGCATACGTCGACTTCAAACTAACTCTGAACTTCGAATTCAGTCGAGTTCTCATTCTTATTCGCCTGAAGACTCTCCAGAGACCGTCGTTTTGTAGTGTTTATTCAAGTTGGTACCATGTCACAGTGCTCCGACGACGCATAAGTAGTCGTACATCGTTTTCGGCCCCTCATTTCATTTAGGAGAATATATTATCGGAAATCATCAGAGTGAGGGAACAGGAGAGTTAGATTATTGGGAACGTGAGAGGTACTATTTTTCACTGAACCTCACAATAAAGATTGAGATGGGTTTAGAAATGATTCGGCAAACAGAGGAGATTTGTGTGATATGAGATAATTTATTGAGTAATTATTACTTTTCCAGTTTTCGTAAAAATAGTATATTTTTCGAATATGAATTTTCGCTGCAAACCTCAAAGATACGCTTTTCCACTCGACGATCAGGCATGATCCGCCTACAATAATAAATCATTGTGGAATAATTTGTAGCGTTTTTGGAAACGCTAAAAAAGTTTGTAAAAAGCCATGTTTGTTTCAGGAACAATAGAATTCATTGTCCGGTTGTTCGTCATCTTCTAATTGGATTTATTGTCCCAAATTTGGGTAGTGGTATTTCAAAAAATGAATTTTCGACGATCTAGGCGTGTTGAGTATTATTTTAGACTAAATTTTGGACCCAGAATCGATTGGAAAGGATCCGGGACTCGCCACACCTGCGATTTAGGCATCTGGGGTATCGTTTTCCACTAACTTTTGGACGCTGAATTGATTGGAACGAGTCTCCATGCTCTTGGTCCGAGAAATAACGTACCCCTGTGAAATAATTTGCAGGCGTTTCTTAAATAACCTAAAAACCTGTCAAGTTTTGCAACAAAACACATCTTTTGACTCTCATTTTCGAGGGGGTCTAACCACTTTAGACGTAAAATGATGGTACTATTCGATTTCTAAGTGAACATTCTAAATCTTAAAGGAACGGTTATATCTATATCTCGTATCTACCCATTTCGAATTCGGGTATTTGAGATTTCTGGTATCTGGGGTATCATTTTTCACTAAACTTTGGACGCTGAATCAATTGGAATGAGCCTCCATGCGCCTAGTCCGAGGAATAACCAACCCCAAACCAAACCAAACTCGAATGCTTCAAAAATGTGTTTTTCGAAAAATGGATTTTCAGCGATCTAGGCGTGTGGGGTATTATTTTCCCCCCAAAATGTTGGACGCCGAATCGATTGGAATGAGTCCGGAGCACTCCACACACACTGCCCCCCCCCTTTCCCCCCATTCTCCTGGTTTGAGAAATAACCAACCATTTGTGAACGAATTTGCTGCGTTTGAGCTGGTGCAATCACAGAAGATGATGCACAGCGCAATAATCTGCAATGAAACCCAGGTTTTGTCACAGTTTTGTGTAACTGTAATTTATATTTCTTGGTAATAAGCATGAGCCAACTTTGGTTATGATAATTGTGTGAGATGATCTGCGTTTAATATTGATTGGTTTCAATTAACAATTAACGCACGCTGTGATGTGACTTCATTGTCGCATTGAATCGGTAACTATGACGCAACATAATTATACGTTAGGAGTCTTACGGTGTGAACTTCTCGTGACAGCGTCTGTTAAGAGTTGAGGGGTAGGGAGGGGGGGGGATAAAAACTCCTGATGGGCCTGGGCGCTGCTAACACGTGGAGTCAAAAGAAGGAGACTGTTCAAAATTGACTAACCTTCTCCCCAGGAAACGAGACAGTCATTGCAGATGTTAATTTTGTTCTTAAACCCATATCGATACATTTAGTTCGAGCAATATTTTATCACTTCTTAAAGTGAGAGATGCAGTTTCATGGTCGACTACCTTGAAGTAAAGTGAAGTTAGAATGTCACCAATGAGAAAAGAGGTTTCATAAAGTGGACTATCTGGGAGGGCGGGCGACGGCGCAGCTGGTCTTATCTTACTGGAAATAGAAGAAAGGAAGCGGTGTCGGTCTGTCGCTTCCAGTCGAGATAATGCAGGACTTGTGGATTGAGTTAGGAATGCGAGCCCTTCGATAATAAGGCAAAATTCAGAAAAATAAATACTGCACGACAGCGCTCCCTGACCAGAAAGAACAGAATTTAGGGAACTGATTTTATTTTGTTCGAAATTATGCAAACAGTCTGAAGTAGCTGCAATGAGCAGAGAGCATGGCAAGTTGACTAAATTTTTGGTAGAAGAAAAGTTTCTAAAAATCTGAAATTTTGGTCAAGGAATCCTTTTTGGCTGTAGTTGGTACTCAATACGTTTCAGCCCGATCGGACCAAATTAGGGGGTGTTGAAGAATTTCGAGATTTTTTGGTGATCTAAATTTTGGGCGTTGAATCGATTAGGATGGGCCTCAGACCGATTAGCGTCCGCAGAAAGGAGGTTTGGGTAAAAATGGGTGCCTACCTACATATTTTGAACGTGGGGTTTCGATATTTCAGGTACCTAGGCGTGTGTAGTATCATTTTCACTAAACGCAGAACGATAAATAGATTGGAATGAGTCCGGGACACTCCACAACCACTGTTTTTAACCAACCCCTTTGAAAGAATTTTCTGTTTCCCCTTCATTCTTCACAAACCGGAGCATCAAACACATTCATCGAAAGGAGAAATCAATTCAAATTAAAGAAGAAACTTGAGGAAACTGGGAAACGCTCAACAAGGATCTACCATTCACCTCAAAACCGAAGTTCTGAACAGGAGACAATCATGGGATCTAACCGACACTTCTACCAACCTCTCAAAGATTCCAACAAGTGAAAATTGCAGGAAGAATGTACCCCTGAAGATTAAAATAATATCCTTATTTTGCAATATTTTCATAATGAGAGGGTAGGACTTGACCACTTTTGGTGCAGAATTTAGCGATAGTCTTTATTGTTTCAAAACCTGCCGTGGATCTAATAATTTTTGCAAAAAAACACATCTTTTGACCCTAATTTTCAAGAGAATCTAACTACTATAGACGCAAAATGAGGAAACCATTCGATTTCTAATTATGAAATCTTTATGGAACGGCTATCTACCTACCCATTTCGAATGTGGGTTTTTGAGGTTTCTGGTACTTAGGCGTGTGGGGTATCATTTTCCACTAAATTTTGGACGCTGAATCGATTGGAATGATCCAATCAATGGATGATAACCAACCCATGTGAAAGAATTTGCAGCGTTTTTTGTTGAAAAACTTCAGATTTGGATATAACACACCGAATAATGTAAGAATCCATGGAGAAACCTTCTACCCTAATTTTGTTTTGTAAAAACTACCATTTGACTGGACTAAAACAAGTAAACTGGCGCTGTAGACTGACTTTTTAACTGCTCATTTCTTTTTTTGACTTTCCCTAGCGCACTTGTTCTTTGCACAAATTACAAATTTTAGTGGTCAATTGGCATACCAACACTACTTTCTGGAACAGATGTCGCAACCTACAAAAGACACTTGTTTTGCTCGATAATTAAAAAAATAAATAAATAAATAAGCATAAAATGTGAACGTTTGGGTACTTAATACCACAATTTATGACTGCAAGAAACGTTTCCAGTCGCCAGGTTAATTCATTCCTGAATGAATAAATTTGGAATAAATCATGTGTCGCTGATCTGAATAGTCATGTGCTAAGTAAACTCTTGAGAGAATGAAGAAGCATCATACTTGAATCACTAAAAAATGCTACATTTTTAATAATTTGTCATAAGCCACGCAAAAGGTGAGTTGTGGTGGGTTACGACAAATTCACCTAATAAAAGAACATTATTAAGTAATAATTCAAGAAAGGTTTCTTTGTGGCTTACGACAAATGTTCTTCAATTATCAGAATTTCAAAAATTTTTGGAATAATGGAGAAGTGGAGAGGGAGAATGATTTGATGGTACCTGACGTAGTCAGATCTGGATGCAGTTCCCAGGTGATGTTCCCACGACCTTATAGTACACTTCAGTAGAATAAACTCTTTCCCGCCATTTTGTGGGTTATGACAAGTGCATTCGGGAGAGTCGTATGGTTTCCCGATTTAATCATTTAATCATCATCCAGCAGTTCCAATCTGTGTTCTCAGGGCGACGATTAGATTGTCTCTACCTCTATGACTAATGTTGTTGGACCATATTCCAGGATATTTCCAATACAAAAAGTCTTGAGTGCATAATTACCTAGGGACTTGCCATGTTGTTGTCAAAGAATGGCTTTCTCTAATCTTGGTTTAAGAATCCGGCGCTCACACATAAAAGTAAAACACGGTAGGAGTCGTTGACTACCGCACTTGAGTGAGGAAGAGTTTTCTAAGATAAGGTCCATCACAATCTCAGTGTAAATAGAGATATAGCTACGAGTGTAGACGATGATAGTTGAGCAACATTATTTTTGACGAATCTTAAATTCAATGTATTTACACCGAACCCATGATGTATTAATGTATTCCATGTATCATATTCCAATATTATTCGAATCGATATTCCACCTCCTAACGCAGGGTTGCAGTAAGGTGGAATCGAACTGCTGAAAAAGGTTAGGTGGTGAGGTTATCTCAGTCAAATATAATAACATTTAACATTTTAACATTTTACAGAAGGGATAACTATAAAAAAGACGAGATTATGAGTCAAAATCGGTATTTTGAAAATGGGTTTTCGAGATTGTTGCGTACTTGAGTGTGCAAGGTATTATTTTCTCACTCAATTTTTGGCGCTGAATCGATTCGAATGAATCCAGTTCACTCCACACCGTGTATTTAAGAACGGGAATGTAGCTTCAAACGTATATTTGCTGTACTAGCTGTGCAGTGCTGTATATTTGTATGAAATATCTAAACATCAATACATCAAAAAATACCGTGAATATCATCAATGCGCTTTACCACATATGGATTATTGCCCTTATACGATGTATCAAATCGTATCAGGCAATATGGCGGTCCGTCCCCGACGCTGCAGATTTACCGGAAATTTTTTTGAATTGATAATTAATAATATTGTGGCTTCATAAGTCCCAAGCGAGAGGCTCTTTTCCGAAACTAGGAGAATCCTCACCCAACAAAGAGCTCGACTGATGAATAAATTGTTATTTCAGAGCGAAGTGTTGAAGGAGACTTTTGGGAATTAGGACATGTGAGATTTACTTACCAACCATTGATTTACCTTAAAGGTATCTTCAATGTATTTTGCTACTTTTGCATTGCCTCCCTTTAAAATAGTAGCTCAATTGCTTATAAGTAATTACTTTATCTGAAAATTTATATATTTTGTTATTTGTACCTTGATGATTGTAATCTGCCAATGGAACCATAGAGAAATTTTGATTTTGGTTGGTATCGATACTTTTGTATCAGTACTTCTTTGATATCGATAGTTTTCATTTGATACGAATACTGATACTTGTTTGCACGGCAAATCCCCACTATTTTTTGGTCCAAAGCTCCTTCTCTCTCTTTTACAACCGCACCCAGGTCAGACAGCGATTTTTTCAAATAAATTAGTTTCCGTGGATCACTTTGTACTTATATCGATTATCCTTAATGATAACACAAATCAGAAAGAACAGTCAAGAAGAAGAATAAGAAGATCAAAAAAACCCTGTCTCGGCTTGTATGGAGCGCACTCTATGGGCATAACAGGTAGTGAGGAATAAGAGGTGGAAGATCGAGTGAAGTTGTTGATACGTGGGCGCGGCGGATTAACCACCTCAGCCAAGAACCGTTCCAATTTCTGACCTCATCCCTTTCTTGAAGAACCTGACCACGCCTTCCACCATGTTACTTGGACAAGGTTCTTCTATCTCAATTACAATGAATAGCAGCACAAAATGCAGCATAATTGTGAGAAAAATACACTGTTCAGATCGTGAGAGCTTCCTTGTAACCTTTCAACTTTCAAAACTAGAAATAAACTGATTCAACTAATTTAATTGAATCAATTAGTTATTCAGGCAGCATAATATTTATGTCAAGTTCCCAAACTTACCATAGATTTTCGCGTATGCGCAGATTGGATCATGATAAAACTGGTAGGGGGCCGAGTTACCCACGAGAACGCCGAAAATGTGGTTGCATGCACAATGTGCATTCGAAAAATGAATTTTCGAGGTTTTTGACGATATAGGCCTGTAGGGTATCATTTTCGACTAAATTTTGAACGCTGAATCCAATGAGAAGGGTCCCGGAACGATTGGCGCCCACCGGAAGAGGTTATGGTTCAAAATGGGTATCTGCCTACCTATTTAAAAAATGGGGTTTTGAAATTTCTGGTACCTAGGCATGTGGGGTATCATTATCCACTAAATTTTGGACGCTGAATCGATTGAAATGAGTCTCCATGCGCCTGATCCAAGGAATAACCAACTCCTGAGAATAAATTTGCATCGTTTTTAATTTTGATTTTACCGCAACAATGTTAGTGTGTACGCCTGATGATTCTGTTGCATTATAAGTCATTGATACGCGTCAGATCAGATTTGTCAATATATTTTCCTTAATTTTGTGATTTAAACTATCTACTAAAAAACGCTCTCTGACCCTCACGCTACATTACTAAGCTCGCAAACTCCCGTGCTAAAACATGATTATTCAGCTTGCAATTTTATCATTTCTGCTCATCTGAAAAAATTTGATTAAAATGAAAAGGAGAGAGAAAAAAAAATTAAGTTTCTTTTTGATAAGGATTGTGGAAAAGAAAATGCCGGGTATTATTCATAAAGTGCGGTCAAGTGCGTGACAACGTTGGGATCACGAAAATGAAATTGTGGTCGTTTTGGTAAGCGGTGGCGGAGGTGAAACTTCGGCGTTGTGTTGATAATTAGTGCCAGCAGTCGGAGTATTGATTGGGCATTAGCACGTCATCACGCAGTGCCAGAAGAAAAAGAACAATATTTTTATAATCGAGGTGAAGTTCTTAAGAAAACTCTTCACAAAATTTTCTAAGTGTCGTCTGCCTACATAACTACATTGCTATAAATTGCAAATGCGTTTCCTCGATTATGGAAAAATTGGAATAATATATGCATGTTATGGACACTATCATGATAGTCAATGCGATCAGAATGAAACGGCCTTGTACACGAACCACAAGACTTTTTATTCGATATCGACGGGGAATATGATGTTACGGCGTATATTTCGACTTAATTTGACATGTGAAGCTGCACAGTATTTCTGTTTTTCGTCATATTCGTGATAAATTGTTTGACACTCGATTGGTACGTCTTTTAAAGCGAGGTGCGGGATAAAATGGCGAATCTCTCGTGATGGCTCGATTTCTGAAGGGGGTGAACCCTTGGAACTGCGCAGATCAAACACCCCTCGGTCCCGCACAGCATCACACAACCCCTACCGCTGCAAATGGCGGACTCCTCTCGTCGACTGTTTACCACCAATATCGTTGGCATCACATGATAACCTCGTATCTCAATTTTTGACCACTTTTTTAAAGTTGGATTCTCTGAATGAGAACCTCGTATCTCATCAAGCTGTAATTCAAGTTTTGACGGAATATTCATTTCCTGCTCTCTAGCGCCCGAAATGATAACCTTGACGAAGTTGAAATTAACAATGCTGATAGAACTGCACAGTTATTTGTCTCTCCTGCAAAATTTGGTATTTTGGAGATACGAGGTTATCATGTGATGCCATCGATATGCTAAATACAGCTGAATCATTGGGCTGATCCTGATGAAAATGGTCGATTTATTTGGGGTAGGATAACATGATATTAAGGTAACATTCGGGCTATTGCAAGTTCGTCACTCCTTTGGTCGACTCCTACAAGCAACCAATGAATACTACGATGTTCTTCTTCGGTGCTCCCCAATAAACTATCGTCGTTCATCACCATGGTCTGAATCAGTATGAGATTGTTACAACTCATAAGGGTACGCGAATGAAACCATTTGAAACGGAGATTATTCCATAAGAAGCACGCCCAAGTACTGATTCACATAAAGTTTTCTCCAATGGCCCCATAAATTGTGGCAAAACCTCTTGGTATGGCTACATCTATTCGACCATTTTGAACAATCAACTCAAAACGAGCTTTCAATTCCAGGAAAATTAAATCGCGTCCCCAATTTTCAATTTGTGAATCAACAAATGAACATCATCGTATTTTTACCAAGATCGAGGATGATTAACACACCCCTACTATACGATTCGATAGATTGATACCATCAGGGGAGAAAAATAAACGAAATTGTCTCCTCTTATATGCCTAATGGTGACTGCAAAATAGTGCACTAATGTAGTTTCGTAAGGATTAGTACGTGCGACTACGTGTCTTAATGTAGTTTTGATTAACGGAGGGGGGAAGTAATGATGTAATAGTAAAGTTTTTGGGATCAATGAAAAATATACAATCCACGGGATTAGTGGTTAACACCTTTTGGTTGGTTATTCCTTGAATAATCAACCTATGTTGATATATATGTCATATTCAACTTTTAAAAAGCTAGAAACAATCTGATCCATCATCAAGAAATTAATAATTGAGTTTGCTAATTGTATTTAGTTTGCTTAATATTTATGTAAAGTTCCCAAATATACCCACGTATATCCCAGATATGTATTTTCGCGTATGCGCAGATTAGATCATGACGAAACTGGCAGGGTACCATGTGACCAGGAACCACCCTGTGAAAGAATTTGCAGCGTTTTTACAATTCCAACGATGTCGTATTTTATTATGGTTTGTCATGGATGGCAGTATTTTCAAATCCAGCCAATAAACCCCCTTCCCCTTGAAAATGTGTTTTTCGTCTCATTAAAAACGCCCGCATCTCGCCTTGTTGGCTTGTGATGTTCCCGGTGCATTCGTGGCACCGTGTCTAAAAGGCTAGAGATCAATAAAAGGTGGCTCCAGGTCTCCCAGGGGTGGAAGGACACGCAAGGATTTCGTTACTTATCAAATCGAGTTACGAAAGACGCGATTCGACAGTCATTTTTCGATCGATTCACCGGTTCAAGAGCTCTAAGTTCAAACTATTGCGTAAAATTGGTTCGTACACCTACATCCGTCCTCGAACTGGTGAACTATCAAGTTTATCCCACTACGAACGCTATCTTTCTAATACCAATCGTTCTAAATGACAAAATCACATACAATCAACTAATACATTTACATTATCTATCTCATATCCTCATGATTTGTATATCAACTCCTTTTCTATACTCATGCCTGAATTGAGAAAATTGTTAGTAGTTCCTTCTCATAATACGTGTTTTAACTGTTGGACTGCCATGTTTTCCTACAGCATATTTCTTACACACTATGTAGAGATGAAAAAATCGGCAAGCAAACATCGATTTTACCATTGATTGTACAATTAAATACCAGCAATCGATTGTAACAACCAAACGGTTGAAAATCATCGATTTTACATTAAAAAATTATTGTTTTTGATTTAGTTTTTAAACTTCAAAACCCACAATTGCTGTTGAAATTTTGGATCGATTTTAATAAAAATCATTACCAGTATGAAATTGCTTCTGTACAATTGGAAAACATGAATATATTTAAGGACAGAATATTCTGACCTCAATACCAATAATAATAGATAATGATACAATACCTACTACCTTCACAAATCGATGGATCATTTTTTGTGACAATTGTACCGCTCCGCGCAAACGTGTTGCAACATGTTTTCGTAGATCGTGGATTTATCCTTGTGGGTACAAGTCACAGACAAAAGAAAATTTTCTCACAATAGTTGGTAGGTATCTACATTTTGATTTGTAGAGCGAATCCCTTGTTAAAAGTTAACAGTGAGACTATTGTCTTGCCGATACAATCGATTTTTTCCGTTTTTAGCGGTCTAAAACGGTCGGTAGTTAATGTTATAAACTCAATTAGTCGGCAGTAAACAATATTTTGAATGAATCGACAATTGATTTTTGATTAGTTATTTCTTGAATAATCAACCTAGGTATGTTTTCAAGCAAAAAGTCAACCTCTCCGATTTGCCTAAATATATTTTCTAGGCATAAATGTCCGTCCCCGTTTTTATTACAAAAACGTTTCCTAAAAATCTGAAAATGAGAACAGGGAGACTTTTCTGGCTCTAGTTGGTCTCTAAAACTTTTCAGCCTGATCGGACCTAATTGAGTGGAGAGGGGGGTCATAACGTGTACTCCAAAAAATGGATTTTCGACATCTTCGCGATCTAGGCGTGTGGAGTATCATTTTCCGCTACATTTTGGAGGCTGAATCCAACGAGACGGGTCCCAGAACGATTGACGCCAACCAGAAGATGTTATGAATTTAAATGGATACCCATCGACCTGGATGAACGTGGGTTTTTGAGATTTTTGGTACCTAGGCGTGTAGGGTATCATTTTCCACTAAGTTTTGGACGCCTGATCGATTGGAATGAGTATCCATGCTCCTGGTCCAAGGAATATCCAACCCCTGTGAAATGATCTGCAACGTTCTTCCCTAGCACAATCATCAAAACCTGGACAAATTGCCGTTCTATAAGCATAAGTAAGTTTCTTCATCCATTTACATAAGATTACAATGAAGGTAGACGTTGAATCCTATTTTAATTTTTAAGTGAGCAGCGTTTTTGATCACTTCCAGCATGACACCGAACGTCGCTGTAGAAACGGTCTGCAAGGAAAATTAACCAAGTTTTTCAGTACCAACCGTGCAGAGAAAATTCGGTTCCTGAAGAGATTTTGGCAGGTGGTTTGCACTTCTTTATTATTTTGCATCCCACCGAATGGGGGCACTTTATGGAAGTGTAAAAGCGACAAAAAAGTATCTCTATGTGGAAAAAAGCACCCCTGGCGAGCATGTACCGTTGAAGTTGACTGTTCACTCCTTACAAGCAGTAGCTATGCTCGTATATAACCAGCGCAGCAGTGCAAGATCAATAAGTTGGGCGGCTCCCTCGACCACAGCAGCCACTCCTTTGTGATTTTGCCTTCATTCAGGGGTGGGGCTGGTCCCCTTATAAAACAAAACACGGTATAGTTTCTCTCGCCGTCAAGGCCCTTTAACTTCTTATCGATCTTAAAACTGTTTGAGTGTTCCTAGTTTATTAGCCTCTGGCTTAGCTGCTGCTTCTTTCTTTGTTGTCGACATGAGCTGAGATATATTGAATTACACTGACATACATTATTCTTATTCTTCCTTGGCATCTAGACCTAAACTTTTTTTTTCTTATAGAAAATGGAAGCTTAGAAAAATATAGTTACTTAGTATCAATATGATATTTGTATACCCTAAGTTGCTCTCTACACACTTGAGAAATTAATGGAGGGTTTACGAATAATAAGCTATAAGACGAAGTCCGCACACATTTTGTAGTTATTTCAGCTTAACCTGACTCTCCTGGTTCCGAAAACCGAGCATCGTGGACGTAATAATTGGTGAAAATAATGTACAAAGAGTCTGGCTTAGTTAGTAGGTACCCATCTTCCCGCAAGGAACTCTGATAGATAAGTAATTGAGTCTCCAACCAGCGTTACTCCAAAAAATACATTGGAAACTCGTCATGAGTAGATTTTAATCACCGAGCTGCATTGCTGGTCATAACACATTTAGGTAGTATACATTCATACCTCAACCAACACTCATGGAAGACAACTGTATCTGATTTATGAATATTCAAAAGAAGCTCTCTTATCTTGCAATATTCTGGAAGACTCATGGAGAACTTGGAAATAACATGGAAACTAGTGTGACATTTTATTTGCAGCGAGAGCAAATTATGGAATGTCATTCTTCATTGACACGATCATAACATGTGACTTGAGAAAACGCGTTAAACGTCAAATTGGGGTTTTACCCATCAATTTGGGGTATGGCAGAAATACATTATTCAATTCTGGGTAAGCAGTAACAACAAATTAGCGAGTGAAACATCAAATTTAACAGGTGAGAACAAACATGATGAACGGAAAAGAAGGAACAAATTTTCAATGCTCTCGCCGCAGCAGCAGCAGTCAGACTTGAATGTAGGGATGAGCATCGATATCGATGGTCGATGTTTCCAAAACATCGATGATGAAAGACCGATGCTGAGTGTTCGATGTTTTCCAATTATCGATGTTGAAGGGATGAAAAAATGGGGGATACGCCATGAATAGCAGAAATAAAATGGTTCTGGGTGTTAAATAATAATGATTTTTATCATTATAGAAAAGTAATTCTTTACTGATGAGTGATCTATGCAGAGAATAATGAACCTTTGTGTGATAATTTGCGCTGTTCTGTGAAAGTGTGAAAACATCGATGGTGGTTAGCCGATTTTTCCCATTATCGATGTTAGCTTCCAATGGTGGCATCGATGGTGAACATCGATGTTCGACCTTTCGATGCTCATTCCTACTTGAAAAAAAATGAGGCGAATCAACAGGCGCCTTCAAAAGATGGCATTAGGAAGGGATGGATGGAATGTCTTGGTCATGGTGTTGCACGTAGTAGGTATTTTCAGAATCTACGCGGACTAGCGTTGTGGCGTTAAAAACTAATGTGAAACGAACCATTTCCGTCAACTTCCACTTTGAAATGGAAAACTATCTATTTGAAATAGAAAACCTCCAATTTGAGTGAAAACGCTATAATGCAATATGGCTGGGATTCTTTCCAACCTTTGCCAATACTGTTTTCAAATAGAAAGGTTAGGCTGACTGTCTTGACGTTGGATAAATAATTATCATGTAGGGCGGTATTCATAGTCCTTAGTCCATAGTCCTTAGTTGAAAGGAAATGCTTGACTGATCGTGTGAGGCAGCCTCGGGCACTTAAGCGATTCATAGACGACAACTAAGGAGATGCTCAAGCATTTTCTTGGGTCAAATTCACAGTTCGAATCAGACCGATAAGCTGAGAAAAATCTTTACTTAAGAGCCTGAAGTTAGGCCGAAAGTGAAGGTCGACACCTACCTTGAGCATTTGCTTATCGCTTTTACACTGTTGTGCTATCTTGCTATAATAATGGAATACTATTTATTGGACGAGTGGGATGAAGAGTACGATCAATTTCAGAACTCTGAGTCAATCAATCAATACAAATACTCAACATTTAAAAAAATTGAGAAGAATCATACAATATTAACGGCAAACGGCAGAGAAAACTACTTAAACTTAGGTATCGCCACCACGATAGAAGAGGACACTACGTACCTCTGCAAAGTATAATTTTCCTCTTATAGAAGTAATCGAAATAAGTTCGCACTCATAAATGACAAAACATTCGCGGGTCATCACCCCCAATTTTTCGGACTATTTCGTCCAGTTCGACCCGTAACCAGGCGACATGCATGGGATCGATGGCCATTCAACGCAGTGCGCTTTGTCGTCACGCAACCTCTGAAAACTCTGCAGTCTGCAATGCCGTGGAAATCGTACGTAGGTGGTTGGGAAATGAATAAGTTTGATCTATTGAGAAGATCTTTCACAACACGGTCCTTTCTGGATTGTTCATCACGAAAACTATTGACAACTGTTACCCACTAACTGTAAATTCTCTGTAATTCATCCCTTTGTACTTCATCTCGTGAAATACAAACTTTTTTCTCTCTCTTCCTCTCTCTGTTGCCTAAGTTTATGCCATTAACTCATTTAGGCCGACTGGCTCATGTGGGGCACGTGGAAAGTCCAAATTTGGCTATGTCCCCTCCATTCCTATACGATCCAGCTTGTAAAAGGCTGAATTTTATTTAGTTTTGCGGGTTTTACAGGGTTGGCGTGTAGGGTTTTGACCATCAAGATGTCCAAAACGAGAAAAAAACGACCTTATCACGTTTCATGTATATTGCCCTTATTGGAAATCACTATTTAAGCTTTCCTATCATATTTCACTTAGGTACTAATGATATCTTTAAACAAGGGATTGATAACGGAAAGTGAATTTTTAGTAAGAACTCAATTTTTTCCTCTGAGGGCTCAAAACTAGGGCGGTAAAGCAGAGGTAAATCTAACCTTAACCTCTCTACCTATGTTCCAAGTGCCTTTGAGCTATGACCGTGCAGAGTCCCTCCTCCCAGCATTTTTGCTTACCTCATCTCTGAACCCGCCATTATAGGATATTAATGTGCTTCACTAATAAGGTTGCCTATATTTCCATCACAAAAAGCTGGATGGCATGGGTTTACAAAGCTATCTGAGCTCATAAGGGTAGCGTTTCAACTGGGGGAAATTGGCCGAAACACAATCTTACTGGGGAAATGTCATGATTCATTAGAACTATCATTCACAAGGTAAAATCCTCATGTTGGCAGTCTGCTCAAAGAGTTGCATCATTCTCACAACAACGTGCAGCGTTGGTGATATGCCATGATCCTCTTAATATGATATCAGCATTTTGTGAGGAACTCCATTTCTTCCTTCACCTCATCTTGCAATATGGTTGTTACAGTTAATATCCAAAGTCACTTGATTCTCGTTCGAACTAGTCAATTCTAGTTAAAATTAGAAATTCCTGTTGGTTTGATATAGTCATTCAGAACTAGAATTCACTGATTTTTTCATCTATAATAACACTTACAGTGCAGAGGGCGTCCTCACACCACGAGGGACGCCCTGCATATAATTTTGTCTCTGAAAGCAGGGATGTAGGGGATGATTCCTCCACTACTTCTTGAATAGGGTTGCTTGACGAGTGCTTGGCTTCAGTATGAGACAACGGAAGAATGGAAAACCAAGAAGAAGGGGAGCTCTCAAAGAAGCCACCCCTCAAGCCAGGTCGCCAAGTTCGTCCTGCTACACCCTCTGCAAGCGAATTGAAGAAATAGCAAGCAATGTATTGGAAATTTTGTTAAATCTTTGGAGCCCCCATTTTGCTTCGTTCCGACAAAGGCGGGGATTCTGTAAAATGTGTCATTGAGGAGCTGAAGACAGATCATGGGAAGCCAAGCCACTCATAAAATCTAGGTTGTGTCGAGCGGGCCAACAGGTTGTGGAGAAAAAAATGCTTGCTTCATGGACGATCAATTCATTCAATTTTTGTTTAAATCACTCATTTTTTTACTGTCTCTAGTATTTTCTAGATTTTTTTTACAATTATTAAATAATCCGTACCCGTGTATGCTGCTTATTTTGTGTGCCGATTCGGGCCAAATGTCTTGTAGTACTGCAGTAGGTAACCATGTCTGTTCAATCACATTTTTATCGTTAGATTGTGTTTACTCATGTCTATCTTCACCCAGTTCCTCTGTCTTTCCTACCTCTCGCTACCTGATTCCTCCAGTTAGATTGCGATCCTCACAAGCATGTACAATTGTGCGCCATGTGTCACGTATCATCGGTCAAAATGACCGAAAAGTTCCTCTAATTCACGCTCATTTCGTTCTTAGGATAAATTGATTCAATTCCAGGCTCTAAATCATCGTCTGAAAAGTGCTTACCAACTCAGTGATTTATTGTGCAGCTTTGATCCTACGCTTACGCAACTTCTACTCATTTCTCTAGTCATCAGTACACCTCTGGGGCAGCCCTGCGTAATTTTCGACTAATACCATCCGAAGATATAATCAGATCCTTTCATTAAAAATCCTTCGGATGACAATTAAGAAGAAATAAATCGACGGTTATTCGTTCAAACCCCATTCATCCCATTAAAGACCACTGTTTGAGTTCACAATCTCTCCACACTCTTGTTATCGGCTGTTATCAGCTTTAAAATGGACCCGTTGGTTGTTTTCGCTCCAATTGTGGGTTCCGTTCGTTACGTCAGTGGACTTACATAAAAGGCCTTTCGACCTCCCTTTTTCTGTGAGGTTATCGCCTGCATAAATAGCCAAAGTTCAGGCCCTCATTTGATAATCAGTTCCCGAACTAACTCCACTCGGTTTGGTCTATTTACAACCACATTTATTTATTTTTATCAGCGATAACGTTTGAATTATGGGAGATTCCGTTTTTTCTTTGTCTTCTGAAAGGAATATTGTAGAGCGTCCAATTTCCATGCATGTAGTAATAATTAAACAGAATATTATTCGTAGGGGTCGTTATAAAATACCGGGGTTCTATGAATAACTATCGACCATCCTCTATGATATTTTGTTTGAGGGCGAAACTGTTAAGTCCAAGATCGAAAGTTTCTTCTCACATAGATGAATATCCAAAAATACTTGCTCCTACAATGCCGCAGACACCAAACCTTGGCATCCTATCGTGGATACAACCGCCATTACGCGGAAAAATGGAATTGGCGTAGGTTTTTGGTTTATTGCTCCTTAAATAATCAACATATTTGGACCAAAATTTGAAAGTTGGCGTTTCAAAATGTCACGATTGAAACACTGATTATTCCTCCTCAATGCTTCATCATTCCTTGGAGCAAGAGTATAGGCAAAAGTGAGCCTCCAGGACACATTCTACTTGATTCAGCACCCAAAATTTAGTAGAAAATGATATCCCACACGCCTAGGTACCAGAAATCTCGGAAACTCACATTCGAAATAGGTAGATAGATACCCATTTTGACCCTTAACCTCTTTCAGTGGGCGCCAATCGTTCCGGGACCCTCACATTGGATTCAGCGTCCAAAATTCAGTCAGAAATAATACCCCACACGCCTAAATTTCGAATGTGGGTTTTTGAGATTTCTGGTACCTAGGCGTTTGGGGTATCATTTTCCACTAAATTTTGGACGCTGAATCGATTGGAATGAGTCACCGTGCTTCTAGTCCGAGGAATAACCGACCCTTGTGGATGAATTTGCAGTATTATTATCCAATCGGAGAGGATAATATAGAGGACTATAGGAATAATAAAACAAAAGCGCGAAAACAGAAAAAGTACCGTATCAGCGCGAAATTAGAGTCATGGGTCAATAAATTCTTATATGGACTTTCGAATTATTTGCTGATTAACAATTTAAATCAAATCACACTCTGGGTTAAGAGGAAAGGCGGGAACAAATTTAGTTTTTTAGGAACGCTAACGTTTTTTACCATTCAATCGTTCCAGCATCAGACCAAATTTATTCGACTTTTTTCCTCCGGCTAACCGACCTTCCAAATTCTCGCTCCTTCTCCGTCGCTCAAAATAAAACAGCTACCTACTTCCATCATTTGATATCGCTTCATACCTGGGCGATCGTCCGGAGTGAATTTGCATTTGCCTTTCTGTCATCCTGGCGACCGGTTCCGTACCAGTCAACCGACCACGTTACTATTCAAATTTCCTCGTGTTCCACTGCCTGTTCTTGTTTCGGACCCACTTCAATAAACGGGAAGAAACAGAAGATTCGGATCTCACTGCCAAGTCAAAACTGGTAGATTTGAGCACAGGGATGTTGTATACGAAAACAAAATAACCAACCAAAACGCTGCAAATTCTTTCACAGGGGTTGGTTATTCCTCGGACCAAGCACATCCAGATTCATTTCTTCAAAATGGGGAAATTGGGGGAAACAGTGACTGTGGTGGGTCCCGGACCCATTCCAATCGGTTCAGGGTCCAAAATTTAGTGGAAAATGATACCCCACACGCCTAGGTACCAGAAATCTCGAAAACAAATATTTAAAATTTATAGATAGATACCCATTTTGATCCGTAACTCATTTCGGTGGGTGCCAACCGTTCTGCGAACCCATTTCACTGGATTCAACGTCCATAATTTAGTAGAAAATCATACCCCACCCGCCTAGATCGCCAAAATCCCAAAAATTTTCATTTTTCAAAATGCACATTTTGACCCCTACCCCGCCCAAATTTGGTCCGATCGGGCTGAAAAGTTTTGAGGACCAACTAAAGCCGGGAAAGGACCCCTGAGCAAAATTTCAGATTTTTAGAAAATTTTTTGCTACCAAAGTCTGCGTGGATGGCGTACGGCGGACGGACATTTTCGTTTTTCCATCTAGACACCTTTAAACTCCGAAAACTATCAAATTTTTGGGAATCGGAGAGGTTGGCCTCTTCCATGAAAACATAGGTTGGCTATTCAATGAATAACTTCTTTATTTTTATAGGTTCTTATATGTTCTCATTCAAGGAATAACCAACCAAAAAAGGGTCTGGTAATGATCAGGGTTTGCCGATCGGGGAATTTTGCAGTAGATACACACCTGACCCAAATTTAGAGGAATCAATGAAAATCGGACCTGAATCACGATCGCTACTTAAAATACATTTTTCCCTTCTAAATTCGAGTAGATTCAGCTGAGGCGGGCAATCGGACAGTATCGCATGTATAATTCATACGAACGTGCAGGAAGCTCGAAGAGGAACTACTAGTCACCGCAGGTGAATCAGAAAGAGTTAAAAAGAATGAACGGTGAAGAAATGGAGCTTCGGAGTTTGGATCTTATTCGAAGATTATTTTAACATAAATTTCCTTCCAAAGTCGCATAACAAGTGCATTCATTTCTCTCATCATTACGGAGGCAGCGAGACATTCACTTTGAGAAATAGACGCTTCACAGTGACAAATGGGTATAATTTATTGAAAATGGAAATCTATTGAAGTGATACTCGTATCATACGGGACACGCATCACGCATACATCCTGACGCCCCAAAAAACTCGCATTGGTCTCCTTTTGGACCGCTTTTAACCATAAAAATTCATCGTAACATTTTTTGAGGAGTCACTTTTTGACGAATAAATCCATTATTAGGAATATTAATTTTCTTTCCGTCTCCCTCGTTCCTTTCTTAAGGACACTGAGAAGGAGGACGAGCTCCGGGTGTCTTTGACCCTGAGGAACCACCTCGACAGGACCAGCCCAGTCAGCTTCAGGACTTGGGATCCGATTCAATATTCAGGAATCCCGGTTCCGCGGCTCCAGAAATAGCTCAAACCCCCACCACCTCCTCACTCGTTCCTTATAATCAAATTTCATCGCAAGATCTCTATGCAACAGAAAGTGGTAGAGGAAAATACGAAAAGAAAATTGTAACGTAGGTGCTCTATAAGAAAACCGATTGTTCAGTATTGCAGACACGTTTTCACGCTTTCAAAAGTCAGCAAAATAAATTTTTGTAGAACGGCGAGGGCGTGTGCCCTTCTTGAGCTTCTAACGGATGCGATTTGAAGGATAACGGATGCGGATTGCAGGATAACGGGTCACCCTATACACCTTCTTCACCCCCTCTCATCTGAAGGAAAAGTAATATTGTAGACAGAAACTTGACCTGTATTTGTGGTCTGATTCTTGTTTTCAAATCTTGTTCTGGGTTATTAAGTTCATCACTTCCATCGACTCTCGCGGTCTTGTCTTGCCTTTTCAGTCACCCACTGTATTTTGTACAGAAGTTTCTATTAAATTTATTTATTGTTATAATATTTCGGGGTGTCTCGGACCCATTCCAATCGATTCAGGGCTCAAAATTTAGTGGAAAATGATACCCCACACGCCTAGGTACGAAAAATCTCAAAAACATGCATTTAAAATGTGTAGGTAGATACCCATTTTGGCCCATAAACCTCTTCCGATGGGTTCCAATCGTTCCGAAACCCGTTTCATTGGATTCAGCCTCCAACATTTAGTAGAAAACGATACCCCACACGCCTAGATCGAAAAAAATCTCGAAAATGCATTTTTCGAAAAACACATTTTGACCCCCACTCTGCCCCCCAAATTTGGTCCAATCGGGGTGGAACGTTTTGAAGACCAACTAGAACCGGAAAGGGGTCCCCAACCAAAAATTAAAAATTCAATTATATATCTTACTTACCTAAGTTTGATGAATCCACATACATTCTTCCCTGCTAACTGCGGTTCATGCGGTTCTCTCACATTTCTGTAGCCCCTTTTGTTGGGGTGACTGCAATACCAACTCACACATCTGCTGTGCAGGTAAAGCATCATGTCGCCAGTCGGGGGCTGAAGTTGAATCTCCAGTACTATAGGTTAGGTTGCTCACTCGTTATCAGACCCATACTATCGAATAGGATCGCATATCGATACATGTCTATCAGGCGATGTCACCGTATTTATCTGTAATTTATCACTTTTACAGTTTATTTTGCATTATTTATTTCTATTTACTCATTAAAATTACCGCCATTTGAATGCCATGTTACAGTCGGGGATAAGCAGATAAGGTCGGGTAGTATCGATTATTGTCCGTTCTCGATAGTACGGGTCTGATATTGAGGGGCCACCCCTCCCAGAGATGTTTTATCACGGAACAGTTGGCCCCACTGATGATAATACCTCCGTTGATGATAATACAATACAATACCGACCAGTAAAGAATAAACATTACCAAAATCACGTATAGAACTGTTTTTAGTGAGTGTTCAAACTTTTGCTGAGTCACTCTCAGGCATCTGATGTTTTCCTCTTAAATCCATTAGTTGATGAGTTTAATTCACGCTTCATGTTCTCTCTATGGTGTAATTAGGATCAACAACCTGTTTCCTGAGTCCTTAGTCTAGTGGTTGCATTGGTTTGACCTCCACCAGCGCATGCATCTTGTGTATCCGCTTTGTTTTGAGTGCCAGTGAATACTTCGGCTCCTAAATATGATTGTGGAAGTAATTTTAGCGATCTTAGCTATCGCTGTTTACATTTATTGGACGCTATCTGCGCGAAATAGGTATTGGCTCGACCGTGGAGTCGTTCATAAACCGCCTCTTCTGTTCTATGGTAATATCAAGGAACGGTTAACTTCCAAAACGGCTTTTCACGAATTTTACAATAAATTTTATTTCGAGTTCGAAGGGCATCCTTATGTTGGTAAGTATCCTGTACTCCCCTTATTGCTAAACGCAAAATTACCTTTAATCACCAGATACTCGCCGAGCTACCTCACATACTTTTTATGACAATACTGTCGATTTTTTCAGGAATATATGAAGGGAGGATCCCAGTTTTGTTGGTACGAGATCCCGAGCTCATCAAGAAAATTTTGTTTAGCGATTTTGAGCATTTTGTCGACCGCACGCCTTCTCGTTTTAAATCAACTGATAACACGAAATACATGCTGGTAAGAAATATCAACGAAATCGATAATTGTTTCATAAGGTGAAGTTCAAGCATACTACTCACATTGCGTTGGTAACAAGGTGTGAATTCACCTTGCAAGAGGAGTAGGAGGGAAAACAGTGGTTAAGGAGTGTCCCGGACTCATTCCAATCGATTCAGCATCCAACACAACGATTTGGTGAATGAAGTGGAGCTTTTTTCTCACTTTACATGCTATTTCCTAACGCACCTGAGACGTGCTGAGCCCTGTACCCGATAGTTTCAAGGGTTCTGGATCCTTCTCAGGACTGGGCAGCCTCTCTAAGATTTCCAAGTCTACACTGCTTTCTTCACAACTGAAACGCGCTCTCCCAGCGCCTACATTTGGAATAGTCAACTAGTTTGTGATGTGGGTGATAATATCACACATAGGGTGAATCCAGCAATCGATTTCTAGGGACAAAGGGATGTTTTCCTTGAAATACAGCTTATAGGCTTGATGATATGTGTGAACAGCTCTTGAAGGGGTTTGTATGGAGAAATGCAAGTGGAAGTTCTTCCTGCTGCCCCCCCCCCCCTCCACCATTCCAGGTGGGACACAATGGCTTCCCTCCATGCTACAAGTTGAAAACGGATTACCTACTGGATTGAAGACACTTCACAATCGTACAGGATGAGGATGTGAGTTCGTCAATCCTTTTGAACTAACTCAGACAAGCTCATTACGTTTCAGAATGCTTTGTCAGGGACACATTGGAGGGATGTGAGGGCGGTAATCACTCCCACGTTTACGTCTGGGAAAATGAAAGCCATGTTCAGCACCGTGGAAGCATGTGCTCTAAAAATGGTCGACTACTTAAAGAAGAGAATTAACGAAAGTCGTAAGCATCCAGGCTTTTGTTTCAAGTTTTATTGGAAGGTCAGATGGTTCTCCCAAGTGTAGGATGGTGACGGCTCAAAAGCTTCGATTTGAAATCAATGTATCGACGTCGAATTAATTAATCATTATTGTTCTAGCTGATCAGACTCTAGAAGGTGTGGATACCAAAGAATTATACGGAAAAGTGGCTTTAGAAGTTATAGCGTCCTCCGCATTTGGAGTTCAGGTCAACTCATTTGAGGAGACAGGAAACAAGGAGTTCATTGAAAAGATAGCCAATTTTAATCAGCTCTCAAAGTTAACAAGGTGATACAGTTATGTATGTTTCTTTCATATCATGTTATCCATTTAGAAGCTATCAGACTGTTATTACACATTCAGGAGGGCTGCACCCCATTTATCTGTTCGCTGGCTATTCCGTAGCTCATAACTCCCAAACTGACTTCCAGGATTAGTGCCCATATGTTGACCCAACTTATCATATTATATCATCATGACAGATCAGTGACTGGCAAATGGGAAGGGGACGCTATATTTGGTCGGTGGTTGCTGAGGAGGAATTTAGGGAAAAACAGTCTAAATCCACAGCATAAGAGTAGGGACGTTGTGATAAAGCTAAATATTGATATTTGTTTTCATATCAATATTGAATGCAAATTTTGATATTCCGATATAATTAGATGATTATCGATATTTGGGAATATCGACGTTACAAATAACAATATTTAATGTGTGATGGGTTAAAACTGTAATTGATGATATTGAAGGAATATTTCTATGATTATAAAGACTTTACTTTTATTGAGAGCTATCACAGTTCACTAGCAAAAAAATAGCCACAGAGAAACGGAGAAACAATAGAGCAAACAGAAATAACGAACTCAACAACAACACCAGTGAGTTAGTGTGTGGACTATGGATATTGGCCCTGCTAAGTACCTATGCTCTTCTGTATACAAAATGATAGGAACAAGTCAGTGATTTTTGTCTGCTTCATGGTTCCCAGTCTGGCTACCCTACCTCAACATCGGTTAGGGTTCCCCATACAGCATGACCGCCTTCAAAATTAACGAATTCGTCAGTGGTAGCATCGCTTCCAATGGACGGAGATTCTCAGGGTGCATGTGAAGTTTGGGGCTCTTGGGCTTCTGAAAAGGTTGAGACGATGAAGCCTGATTTTTTTGAAACAATTGACAATTCTTCGACACCCTCTATCTATGGTGTGACCACACTGGTTTGGCTCTGAACCTGTCCAAATGCGCTGTCGACTCATTCCACCAAGTGATTCTATCCCCCAAGGATGGCATTGTCGACCTCGGCGGGCACCTGCATTCCTGGCTCTCTTTCTCAGATCACATTGCGCAGGTGGTATTCGTTTGCTGGGATTTGTGAACAGGAGCACCAGAGAATTTCCTCAAGCATCAGCCTTAGTGTTGCTCTACAAGACTCGTGCAGCCCATCCTGGAGTACGCGTCGATGATCTGGAGCCCTCGCTATGACTGCCACATCGTACAAATCGAGCGTGTCTTCAGGGCGTTTTTCCGGTTCCTGGCTGATAAGCTCTCCATTTAGTTAGAACCTGGACTTTGACGAGCCTGCCCTTCACTTTGTTCTGACGTCTCATTCATCCATGGTTTGCTCTCGGGACGCATTGATTCTCCACATCTCCTCGCTCGTATTGGCTTCCTTGTGCCTCGACCCACTTCACTTGCTGCCACACCTTTTGCCATCTCTTTTTCCGCCACCAACTACCTTTACAAGCGTCCAATGTGCCGCATCCCCATTTTCTACGTCTCCTCATTAATATTTTGTCCTGGCCCTTCTCATCTGTAAAAACTGCTCTCTTCCAACATCTCTTTTCTAAACACGGTCGTGCTTAGCTTGTGTCGTATTTCTGTCTCCTGATTTTCTCATAACTGTTTTCTGTATTGTATTTGTATTGTAATAAATTTCTTCATCAACAATGACAGAAAATACTAGGCTGATTCATGACACTCATCTGCATAAAGATAATCGTTCAGCTTCGATATACTGAGTGAACCATAATGTATTGAAAAAACACTGCTCTTTTACTTCAAAATATCGAGATATTCGATGTACCGAGTGTTCAATATATAGCGACATTTGACTGTAACAATATGACAATATCGGATATCGAGACGAAAATATCGATAATATTGCAACGTCCCTACGTTTAAGGAAGAAATATTTGGCTACCCAGTTTTTAGACACTGGTTAAACGTTGCTGATTTACCTAATTATAATTTTCCTCACTTCTACTTAGTTTATCATTCTGTTCTAGATATATCCTGCTCTCCCTTCTAATTTTGGATCTACCCAATTGGCTGACTAAGCGAATCACACTTTCATTCTTCAACAATGACTCTGTTGATTATTTGGCAAAAGTTTACAAAGACACTGCCAAATATAGAACAGAAAACGGAGTACGGTAAGTAATAATTGTTTCAATTGTTGTTCAGAGAAGCTTGTTTAAAATATTTGATTTGATGATAGCATTTTGTAAATGCCCTTCCCCAGACGTAACGACTTTCTGCAGATATTGCTGGACGGAAAGAAAAAGAAGCAATGGAAAGAGATGTCGGACGAAGGGGATGACGATTCAAGAGAAGGTGTTTCAGAGGGTAAAAGAAATTGTTATCTCAGGCTGCTCTAGTTTAGTTAAGGGCAGCGTTGGGCATTATCTAACTAATTTATTAGCAAGCTAATTTTAAAAATAATGGAGAAATTAGCTAATACCTCTTTTTAATAGCTAAGAGATTGATTGAGCTGTTAACAATTGAAAAACAGCTAAAATTTCCTGCTAAATTAGCTATTAGCCGAACGTAAAGCAGCGATGATTTAGCTGCCTTGAGCAGCTATCAAATAATATCTACAGTTGTATCACACTGACAACTATGAGCTAATAGCTAACTTTTTAAGGAAAACTGCATATCTAGACTGCACAGCTAGAATAGCTAAGCTAACCATTTCAGTTTTAGCTAGCAACAGCATTAGCATTGGACAATTTTCTCGAACAAATTATACCATAAAACCAGTTCCTTAATTTTCAAATGAGTTCGTTATTTACTATATATTTACACTTCTCATGTACCATTCAGATTGCCCTGGAACTACTGCTACAGAAAAATGATACCCCACTCGCCTAAGTACAGGAAATCTCAAAAACCCACATTCAAAATCGGTGGATAGATACCCGTTCGGACCCTTAACTTCTTCCGGTGGGTGCCAACCGTTCCAGGATCCATCTCATTGGATTCAGCGTCCAAAATTTAGTGGAAAATGATACCCCACATGCCTAGGTACCAGAAATCTCAAAAACCCACATTCAAAATCGGTAGATTGATACCATTTTGACCCAAAACCTCTTCCGGTGGGCGCCGATTGTCCTGCGACCCGTCTCATTGAATTCAGCTCCCTACTCTCGTCAGAGAATTACTTCTAGTTTATTAGTTTCCTGTATCATCATCTTCATTCAATCTGTAATTTCTTAATGAAAAAATGATTTAAAAATATATATTCTACTTTCAAACGAAGAGTTGGAATTACTGCGAGTATTCGAATAGCAAAAAAGATGAGTTTTAGAGGTTATATGCGATCTTTGTGAATAGGGTATCATTTTCGACTAAATTTTGGACGCTGAATCCAATATGATAGATCCTGGAACGATTGGCGCCCACCGGAAGAAGTTATGGGTCAGAACGGGTATCTATCTAACGATTTTGAATGTGGTTTTTGAGATTTCCGGTACCTAGGCGTGTGGGGTATTATTTTTCTGTAGCAGTAGTTCCAGGGCGATCTGAATGGTACTGGAGCTGTGTAAATAACGAACTCATTCGAGATTGAAGAAATTGGTTTTATGGTAGAATTTATTTGAATAAATGTTCCAAAGCTAATGCTGATGCTAGCTAAAACTGAGGCTTTTTAGGTAACCAGTTTTTGCGAAATGTTGGCTATTAGCTATTAGTTGTTAGCTATTGGTTTCAACTAATAACTAATTTAGCCAGAAATTTCAGCTGTTCATGAGCAGCTAATAGCTAAATATTTAGTCGTTAGCTCCACCTAAATCGTTTCTGATTTAGCTATAGCTTGTAGCTCTGCCCGACATTGGTTATGGGTTTCTCGCTCATGGCTACTACTATTTCTTCTCGCTTCCTGTGCAGATCTGATTACTGAGGAAGTTGCGATAGGTCAGGCTGTGATATTCTTCATTGCCGGCTACGAAACATCCAGTACACTCTTGTCATTGGCAAGTTATTCTTTGTCAATGGAAAAAGACGTTCAACAGAAACTACGAGACGAAATCTTGAACAAGTTAGGAGACAACCAAGAAGCCACATACGACAAAGTGAAAGAAATGCACTACTTGGATATGGTTCTTTCCGGTAATTTTGATATCAATTCAATTATTCGTGGTGCAGCATAATGAACGAAGAAGAATTCTTAAACTAATTGAACCCTCGTTTTCAGAAACTCTCCGACTGTACCCACCGCTAGCTCGTATCGACCGTGTATGCACCAAACCGTACAAACTTGGTAGCTTGGAGATCCCTGTCGGAGGCCGCGTTGCCGTTCCATGCATAGGCATTCACAGAGACCCGAAATATTATCCGGAGCCGGAAAAATTTCGGCCTGAAAGGTTTTCACCAGAGGAAAGTTCCAAGAGACACCCGTGTGTTTACATGCCTTTTGGCCTTGGGCCTCGCAATTGTGTTGGTAAGTAATTGTAGTATTTCCGATTTGGTTGGTTATTTCTTGAATGATTCCGCGGCCACAAAATTTCTTTCTGGACGTTTCATGTCTAGATCGAAACATAACATTACTCTAGGAATAACTGACCAAAACGCCGGCCTTGACCAAAATTTCAGATTTGTAGAAACCAATGCGTGTAGAACTACCAATAATGGGCATAGGGGCCCTGGACCTGGGCAAGGAGGTTCAGGCTGGAGAGGTGGGCCAAGAACCAGCACACTCACAAGTGGGTCATCCAGGTTTCACCAGCAGCCAGACTGAAACTCATACAAACAAAAAGGATAACCATGGGTTTGCTGTCCTGCAGAATTGTGGACCACATAAATGTAACCAGATGCTACCAGTACCAAGGTTATGGCCACACCTCCACCACCTGCACTAAAGAACAAGTATGTGGTTTCTGCGTGGTCAAAGGCCACAGCTTTAGGAACTGCCCAAAAAAGGCAGGTGTCTGGTAGCGACGCATGTGGTAGCTACAAACAGGCCTTAGAGGCATATGTCAGGGGTGTCGGTTATGGTAAACGATGAAGCTCTCTGTGATTCAACTTAACATGAACCGCCAGGGCCTGGTAGCCAACCAATTAAAACAATGATCTTCTGAAAAGAAATACCAGATAGCCCTACTGTATGAGCTGCCAGTGAGAGGAGGAAGGATCTTTGGTTTTGGGGTAAAAACAAGAGTCCTTGGGAAAGAAACCTTGCAGCAACCCCGTAAAGCAGCCATAGCCATCCTGGACCCCAAAATTGATGCCCTTACCCTGGCTGAGCTCTCAACACCATTTTTTGTTGTCATGGCATCGGTAAGGGTGGGCACCATTTGTACGATTGTTCTGAGTGTATATCTACCGCCCAATGAACCCCATGAAGAGCACCTACAACGTATTGAGCGGGTCACTGTGGCTGGCATCAAATTACCTCAAGCTCCACAACCTCCCTCAACTTGGCCCAACATTTGATGGCGCTAGAGGTTGCTCATTCATCGACCATTTGGTGACGGTCAGGCTCCTTAATTGGAGCGTAGAGTTTGCCGCAAAAAGTGACCATGGAGCAGTGGCCTTCACCATTGAGGGTGGCAGAGACGCCACAGCAGAGGAACACCCCCCAAGATGGAAGGCAAGAGAGGCAGACTGGAGGGGGTTCCAAGCAAAATTGGACTGCAACCTGGTCACCTACCTCCTCAGTGGAACTGCCACCACCAACCACGAAACAGGCCTTGGCCAGCTAAACGAGACCATGACCAGAGCAGCACATGCAAATCTTGGTCTAAAAAAGAAAGCGGTCAAGGCTGTGCCATGGTGGAACCATAACATAGCAGAAGGTCACCGCCAAGTATTAAATACAAGGAGGACTGACCAGCATGAGAGAGATCCTAAACGCCAGACAGCACTTTGGAAGCTGTACCTGAAACAGAAGAAGAAAATTAAGAAATAAATAAGGAAGGCAAAGAACAAAAGCTGGGAAAAGTTTATCCAGGAGGACATCAGCTTCAATCTCTGGGTCTGGCGTACAAGGTCATCTGGGAGAAGCTGAGGCCTGATCAGGTGATCAGGATAAATCATCAGCATAAATGGTACTGCCACAGTTGATGTTTTGCGGTGACCTTTCCTGAGGATGACTGGGCAGAGGACAGCCCTGCAGAGAGAGCGCTCAGAGAAATGCAGCCTGCATCTCCTCTTATACAGGAGCTCTCTGGAGTTCTGTGTGTGAATTTCCTCTGGGCAACTTGTTACGTACTTGGGCGTTAGGCTATCTTTAGCCCTATCTTTAGCCATGATAGTTCTGTAGAGAGTTTACCTAACTTCAGGTAATGATGGATGAGGAATGAGTAAACCCTTTGAATCAGCGTCTCCCTGCTTTAGAAATGTTCACAATAATACCTTAATCCTCAGGACTCCTCTCCTCACAATGAATTGACCCTTCCCGCCTGAACACGCCAAAACTGCATTTTCCCCGCTCTTGTTAGCGAGTTCTCTATTAATTTCTTTGCCAAACCACCTACAATGAAGTCTGTGGCGTGACATTTTTCGAATACAACATAATCAATCACCTTCAATGATGAGAATCCTTTAAAATAATGTAATCGACATATTTCCAGGGATGAGATTCGCACAAATGAGCACCAAAATAATTATGGCTCACATGTTGAAAAACTTCATCATCGACGTCGACGCTGAAACGCCAATTCCTTTTGTTCACGATGAACGTTCCATGCTCTTGAAACCAAAAGGTGGGAAACTCAAAATTAAACTACGAGCTATTTGAAAACCCGTGAGAAGAACAACGTACAGCAAAGTGTTAAAATTTTTGCCCGAAATTGCTTAAGCAGTAATTTATCATTCCCATCTAAATAAATCATTAATCATCATCGTCAACTACAAGCTTGGAGACACTATGAAGTAATTTTTACATCAGATAATTCATGTAAATCTTGACTGCTCAAGTCAAAGGATTAATTATAATTATTCCACTGCGACGGAAGTTGTGCAATTTCTTGATTTTATAAGTTGTTCACTATCGATTGTTTTTGGCAAAAGGAAGAGAATACTTTTCCAAACCTACTTTACTCTTTCTAAACAGGAGCCCGCTTTTAATCGTATATACGGCTTTCTTTGTTTTGTTTTGTTGGTGCAATGCTTCTAGAGAGCAGTACAAGTTCCGGTTCCAGGCAAAAATTGTCGCTATTTCTGCGTCCTTAAAATAAAATAAAAAATATTAAAAACATGTCGCATTAGTGTTGGCATTGTATGCTGCGATAAAAACTTGTCTACACCTCAAAAAATGAGGTATACACATTGAACCTACCTGTGATGTCGCTATTGACTAGAATAAATCATTCCCGCCTCACGCACGTGTTGGTTTAGTATTCACACATTCTACTGTTGAAAGTGAGATTTCGTTTAATGTCGATCGATTTGGAACCCACCTATTCGTGTTAAACCATATGTTCTGCTGTTTGGCAAGAAATTGTGATTCATTATTTTATTTGACTATTAATACAAAGTATACTGGTTTATGGTAGATGTTACGCTATATTTTTATAAGGATTTATACTAATTTAATAAACATATTCTTATCGATGTTCGTGTTGTGACTTGCCCTGCTTTTCCTCGAACAAGATTTCATACTGACAAAAGGAATTTTTTTCATATTTCCTTGGCGTAATAAAATGCTCTTTTATTGAGATTGGCATTAAATGAAGAACGAATTTGAACGCAACGCGGGCGATCATTGCGGCGTTTAAAACTACTTAATGTGAAATTTACCATTTCACACCCATTGAACTACCTGTCGATTGAGATTATTGACTTTTGACTGAAATAAAAAGTGTATATGAGAGGAATATGAATGGGGTCAAAGTTCTCCAAAATAGCGTCTTCGTGGAAAACTGGGGGGAAAAATAACCTCGAAGTCGCGTGAGGAGCTAAAATTGACCGATTTCCCGTAGGTTCACCATCCAAGAACACAAAGGAAACTGGCTCGTTTCCTCTTCGAAAAACATATATTTTCACTCTTTTCACGCGTCATTAGGTTAAGCTTTTTCAGACGACACGTGTAATGAGAAGACCAAAGTTGAGCGACCGCACGCAATCATTGACGTCAACCGTAGTCCAATTCTGATGGTGACAACCAACGTAAAAGGATTCTAATGAGACTGGGATCCCTTTTATCGGTACCACCTTCTCCAAAATAAACCTTACCAACCCAACCTAACCTACATAAGGTGTTTTGTGCTAAATTTCAGATTTTTTGACAAACCATAATGAATATAAGTTTTCCTGTGTACCGCATAACAACAGTCAACAGATTAACCCAATTTCTTTCTTTCCTTCATCTTCCGTTCTTTCTACCGTTCTTATGGAAGTTTGTTCCTCCTCTTTATCTCTCTTTTAAAAAGATGTTACTTGATCGACAGTGCGATAATTATTAGGATGTGCTAGCGAACTTAACTGTATATGATACAATATTAAAAATTTTCCAAGACGGTTTTTGCTCCGACGATGAGAATTATGAATCTTACTGTACAAAAAATCATTTAGGCTGTTCATAATATTCTTGAACCGATTGATCGGCTTGTACACATCTGCTGGCTTATACTGCAGATGACAATTTAAAAGTTGAAATGTTTCTCGGTGGACACACAACTATACCACAAATATTTGGTGAATTATTCACGCTCTGAATAATGAAAAATCCGCGATGCGGTTGTGGAGCAATCCTCTAAAATTTGAAGGGTGTGTTGCAATAAGGGCAAGGTAGGTATCGATTTCGCCTCGCTTTATCAATGTAATTATTGCCTAGAAACCAATCACTCAGTCGGCTCTGTCCGGTTTCTGAAATTGATAACTTATGGCGTTTCTTAATTACGTTTTTAAGAGGCGAGATGATGAATTATTCAAAAGATAGGTGATCGGATTTTCCAATAGAAGCTAGGTAGGGCGTTTATTTTCGAATTTTTATGTCGAAAGATACCTACGTTGGGAATACACGTTCTGTAGCTTCGCTGAAGAGAATATGGAACACAATATTGATGTTCGCATTCCAAATAAATCAACGTGGTTTATGAGTAACCTCCACTTAGGTTTGCTGCCATTTATTTACTGTTCACAACGATTCATAATACTCGTTAATGAAGCAGTCTATATGAAACAATTATCCGCCTTCCGTTGACAATTTTCCAGAACAGTTTTCGCTCCAACGAGACTTTTGGATCTTACGATAGAATAAACCATTTCAGGCACATCGCAGGCTTTGAAGGCACAGGTCTTCTGAAATATGTCGTTCATGAGTTTGCTTCGAGCGAGTTTGAGCGCTTTGATGTGCGAGCCAACTCCACAATTGTTGAAAAGTTCAGTAAGTTCCTTTTCTAATTGCAGTTGTCGTAGAAGGTGAGCGGGAGGGAGTTCCCAGAACCTCAGAGCAACGAAGAGAAGTGCCAAGCAAGCCTGAGTCACAATAGAGGAAGAGTTTTAGGTTTCTGATGGGTTTTGAGAATTTCAAGCAGCGCAATGAAAAATCGTCCGTTTTGGTTGGTTATTCCTTATAAACAACCTGTTTTCATGCAAAAAGTCAATCTCAGAAAAAAAAAAAATTCTGGGTGTTTCAAGGTGTCTAGATCAAAATAAGCAAATGTCTGTCCCCCGTCCACGCCAATTTCGGTAGTAGAAAATTTTCTAAAAATCTGACATTTTGGTCAGGGACCCGTTTCCGGTTCTAGTTAGTCTTCGAAACTTTTCAGGCCAAATTGGGGGGGAGGAGGGGGGGGGGGTGAAAATGTGTTTTTCGAAAAATGGATTTTTGAGATTTTCGGCAATCTAGGCTTGTAGGGTATAATTTTCGAGTAAATTCTGGACGCTGACTCGATTGGAATAAGTCTCCAATGTCCTGGTTCGAGGAATAACCTATGTTTTTGTGCCAGAGGTTCATCTCTGCCCATAACTATAACTTTTTAACGACTCCAACCGATTTGGCGTGGAAAATTACTTGCTAAATCACCAATAATCCATTAGTCTAACAAAAACATTTTGACCCCTAACCCCCCCCCCCCCCCCATTGGGTCCCATCCAGCAAAAAAGTCAAACTTTTAGAAATTTTTATACTATAGAAAACAGCAAACTTTTTTCTTGTTTTAATTGAATACCTACGTTTTTCTCCTATTTGCCTCTAGATTTCGCCGTTTGCGTTTCAAGAAGTCTAGATCACAAATCCGAAATTAGTGTGAAGAATAATCGCATTACGGTGATGTTGTCTTCGTAAACAGGTATCATATGGATAAATACTGCAAATTCTATTACAGAGGTTGGTTGCATGAAGACCTGTTTCAATCGATTTAGCGTCCCAAATTTAGTTGCCTAGATCACCAAAAATCTCGAAAACCGACTCCCAAAATAGGTTTGTAGACACCCATTTTGACCCATAACCTCTTATAACCTCTTCCGGTGGACACCAATCGTTCCGGGGCCCGTCTCATTGGATTCAGCATCCAAAGTTTAGTAGAAATTGATTTCCCACACGCCTAGATCGCCCAAAATAATTTTTCAAAGTACACATTTGACCCCTACACCTCCCCCTTCCTTGAATTTGGTCGTGCAGAAGTTTTGAGGACCAACTAGAGCCAGAAACGGGTCCCTGACCCAAATTTCAGGTTCTTAGAGCATTTTATACTACCAAAATCGGCATGGATGGCGGACGGACATTTGGTATTTTGATCTGGACACCTTGAAACGCCCAGGAAAAATTTTTGGGCCGAATCGGAGAGATTGACTTTTTGCATTAAACAGGTTGACCATTCAAGGAATTCCCAACCAAAAGAAGATTAGGATAGACGCTATTAAAGGTATATGTTGCAACCATAGTACCTACGTACTTCATACGGGACGTAGGTCTTCCACAGGATATTTTTGTACTTGTCGTACATCTCAGCTTCCCCCTCAACCTCTTCTTCTATGTGCTCCTTGAGAACGACAGAGCTTTCCGTCAGATTGCATTCATCCAGGTATTCATCTCTTGTTGTCTCTTCACATTCCTCTTCGGCCTCTTTCGAAAGGTCGGTGACTGCTGCGAACCTCGTTTTGAGGAGTACGTCGTCGAGAATTTGAATGAGAACGTAATCGACCACCTGAATTTCAATTGGGAAAAACTCAACCTCAACCAGTAGTCAAAAATTTTTATATGTTGTAGGATTTTTCGTTTTAAGAATTATTAAACATTATTAGCGGATGGCTCAAGCCTACTTGGGATGATCAAGGACCGACTTTTGTGCATTATGCTGGCTAAATTCACTTTTCATGAGGAGCAAGGCAAATAAATTACTTCTTATTTCGTGCAAATTTAATTATGCTATTCTCTATTCTATTCCTCCTAAGCATTGCGCGCAATGACATTAGGCCTTCTGGCGGCAAATTTGGCTGCTTTTTCACTAAAAACAACCTTGCTACTCTGAATCGATTGGAATGG
>CM034002.1:8919797-9003206 GCA_019603395.1 Cyrtorhinus lividipennis | reverse complement strand
GCGGGCTATCTTTTTCGACTAAATTTAGGACGCTGAATCCAATGAAACGGGTCTCGGAAGAAGACTGGAAGAAGCTATGGCTCCAAATGGGTATCTATGGGTACCTATTTCGAATGTGGATTTTCGAGATTTCTGGTACCTAAGCGTGTGGGATATCCTTCTACACTAAATTTTACGTTGAACCGATTGGAATGGGTCCGGGACATGCCACAACCACTGTTTTCTTCATTTTCTCCACTCTAAATTTTCAGCGATTAAGGCGTGTGCTGTATCGTTTTCCACTGATTTTTTGACGCTGAATCGATTAGAATGAGTCTCTATGCTCCTGGTCCGAGGGAATAACCAACCCTAGTGAAAGCGCGATCCCAAAATTGCCAAATCGAATGAACAAAGTACTTAGCTGGTAATTCGAAGGTCACTGTAACAGCTCATGTATGCCGTCTTCAACATTCAGATCATGATTATTCTCCACTTGATCACTGAAAAAGGTTTTCAATCTCCTATTTTTACAGTTTTCAACCAAACCTCGAATATTAATCCCCGTAAAAATTTGAAAACAGACCCATAAAATTATATAACGGACGCAAAATGAACACATTTTGGTCATCATCCCGCAAAAATTAAACCAAAAAATCATGAAACGGATAGCATTCTGTGAATCAGCGTTAAAAACCAAAATGAGAATTCATGTGTCACACATTAGAGTTCGCCATGATCCACTATTTGACCATTATGGGGTTGCTCAACTCGCTGAACCGGCTGCGCAAAATCAAAAATAACCAACCAAAATTGGTTGAGGGATCAATCAAATTAGTTGCACTGGGTGTGCATATATGATATTTGAGAACTGTACAAAAACCCTGCAAATTATTACACACGGGTTGGTTATTCCTCGAATGGGGGAAACAGTGGATGTGGCGGGTCCCGGACCCATTCCAATCGATTCAGGGTCCAAAATTTAGTTGAAAATGATATCCCACACGCCATTCGTTCTAGGCTGGATCAAACCGTGGCGCTTCGGATAGCCACAGAGAGCCCCCTCCGAACAAACACTGCTGCCCTACATGACTCAGTAGCTATAGAATACTTTGATTCTCACCTCACCCGACTTACGCAAAATTTCATTTCAAAACTGTCATCCCATCCCAACCCGCTGGTCCAAAACCTCAACATCCTCCGTAAACCCCGTTGGGCGACCACAAGGCGAAGGCGGCAGAAGCCACTCATTTGTGTAGGTGATGAAAATGAAAACCTATTGATAAGTATCTTCACTTTTAATGACACAATCCGGATCAACAACATCAATTAGCACAAAAGAACCTCTTTCACACTGCCAAAATCGTCTGTTCGTTTCTCAACCTTTTTTCTGACGCCACGCCACTCCTTTTCGGCTCCTTCCTTCTTCTTGCTCTCCAAGGGTGTTGCTGCTGTGGACGGTTTACTCCTCGTGCGTCTTCTAGTTTGGCGCGCGCGCCCTTTTCGAATTCAAATCCTACACTCGGCCATTCTGACAAACCATACGTCCCGTATGGGTTGGCCAGGGTAAATCGAGGTGAGAACTTAGCCCTTGGACACCGATCTTGTGGCACTGGCGCTCCAGGGAAACCTCCATCCGAACTTGTCTCTTCCAAGTCTTGTTGAGGTGTCCATGCAGCCTGAGAGTTATGGATTGAATCGTGATGATGAGGACTAGCATCTCCAGATACTCCAGAATCGGCGGACTTATCCATAAGAGCCGGACCATGTATGGGAAGAGGGGGAGCGAATATTCGTCGTTTGCCGTGCACAATGTCATCTTCTTCGCACTGCTGTGGAGGATCTGCAGTCGTGAGAAGGCGCCACGCAGTAGTTGGGGAGAACCTCGGTATGTCCAGCTGCTTCCTGGGAAGTGTTGCTCGCAGCTGAACTGAAATTCCACCTTTAACCTCATCTTGGGTGACACCATCGCCGTGGTTGTTCCATCTGGTCAAACTCAAATGCGTCACTACTGGGCTTGCAAGTTCTAAAGCACATGGTTCCACTATCCCTGCCTGGATCCACTCTTCCACTTGCTGATCAACTATTTCAGCTTCTTTTGAAGACAAGCAGCTTGGGTGATGCCAGATTGGTGTCTTGTCCTTCAGTGTGATCACCATTTCTGCATCTGTGGATTTAGACTTGTTAGGGCAGTAGCCTGCAACCATAGCTTCTACATTCTTCTTTCCTTCCACAGAGACTGTTTCCCCTACGTCTATGGCAGGCTCTGTGGACTCACTACAGTGGATAGAAAGGATATGCGGCTTTGCTTTCTCGACTGAAATCTTGTCTGGTGTAACTAAGAGTACGGCATCACGTAGAAGATCATCTCCAATGATAACTGAGTGTTTCATGGTACTGTCTGGGACCACATGAATAATTGTGTCAAAGTCTTCTCCATCCAGCCCAACAGTTGATCTGAATTGTCCTATAGGTTGGATGAGCACCCCATTTGCTCCATAAAATGTTTCAGTCGTTGCATTCAAAGGTGGACTTTTGATGGTTTTGTGGCATTGTTTCTTCATCAAGTTAGGACTGCTACCTGTGTCAATAAGAGCATCAAAATCGTGACCACTTATATTTGCCACCATCACATTTTTTTGTTGTCCAAAAAAACTGAACTCGTCTGACAGCAATATCTGGACATTCAGCGCTTTTGTGACCAAATGCATTACACCTGAAGCACTTAGTACCTTTCTCCTTGTGAGGGCAATTTGAGCTGGAGTGTGCTGATTTTTCACCACAGTTATAGCATCGTCTTTCCTTGGAATTCTTTTGTCTGTAGTCATCTTGTTTCTGCTCTTTTCCCTTTGGGGGGGAATGTAGAGGCTCACTGGTAGTCATCTGCTTAGGTGTGCTCCCTTTAATCTTATCATAAAGCCTGAGCTTTGTTTTAAATTCAGCTAATGTGCCAGCTGAGTACAATATCGCTTTATTTGCAGGGGAATCATTTATCCCATCAATAACATATTGAATAAGCGATTCATCATCAATGCACCCTTTGCTTGCTATCTCCCTCATCATAATCAAGTACTCCTGCGTAGACTCATTCTGTTTTTTAACACGGCTGGCGAGCTCTTGGTGCAGCTCACGACTGGTAGCTTTTCTTTCAAACTCTTCCCTTAAGCCTTTCTTTAGTTTTTTCCAAGAGGTAAAAACTTCTGTTTGGGCAACAATCTTGGCTAAGCCTTTCAAGGATTTTTTAGCAAAAACCAGCTGTTGTAGCTCACTGAGATTTAGTAGGGTTGCTACGCCCTCAAACTCTTCAATCCACTTGTCAATGGAAAAATTGTCCTCTCCAGTAAAGCATCTAATCATTCCTTCAACATCCTTGAAAGAAACCTCATTCATTCTTGTACTTTTCTTCTGAACTTTTCCTGCTGCACTGAAATTCTTCGAGTTGTTTGAATCGTCGTCATCCTCACTTTCTTCTGCCTCTTCATCATCTTGAATATCCTCGTCTTCAACGTCGTCATCTGGGGCGTCGTCCTCTTCTTCACGTCGGGCGTCTTCTACTAGCATAGCAGCTCTTAGTCGTTCAATTAAATCCGTTTTCTTCCCAGAGGTCTTCAATTTTCGAGACCTGAGTTCCTCCTTTAACTCCGATATTTTCATTTCCTTCAGATTTTTAGCCATCCTGCTGCAAGTACCCACCTACTGTCGATAATGAATCACGAAAAATCGTAAATGGATCCGCGTTATCTCAAATCGTCTAAAACAGGAGCGTCGTTGGTGGATAGGTCAGGTTAAACTCTTTCTCGTCGTCTTTAGGTAAGTAATACGTTCTTTACTCAAAACCGTCGTCGTCGTTCTTTATCCGACTACAGTCGAATATCTCAAAAATCGTCTTCTTCAATGAATACGTACAGGACGTAATTACATTAACTTCGTGATCGTAAACGTCGTAAAAGTAAACAAGGCGTACCGACTTCGTCGTGGAGGAATCGTAGATGAGTGTGGTGAATAGTTAAACCAAATACGTCGTCGTCAATAACTATTTTAGGAACCGACTACCCTGAAAACTTTCGTCGTCGTTCGTCTTAGAAATATCGGTATCCCAAACAATCACCGTGCACTCCCTCGCGGCAACTTCTTGTTTACACCGTGACACTTACACTCAACAAGCCTTTATTCTCATCCCGGAGCGGCCCCCAAAATTGTAGGAGATGAAAATGAAAACCTATTGATAAGTATCTTCACTTTTAATTACACAAACCGGATTAACAACATCAATTAGCACAAAAGAACCTCTTTCACACTGCCAAAATCGTCTGTTCGTTTCTCAACCTTTTTTCTGACGCCACGCCACTCCTTTTTCGACTCCTTCCTTCTTCTTGCTCTCCAAGGGTGTTGCTGCTGTGGACGGTTTACTCCTCGTGCGTCTTCTAGTTTGGCGCGCGCGCCCTTTTCGAATTCAAATCCTACATTTGTAAAAGTGTAAATTTTGTATCTTGTGTATATAATGTAAATAGTTAGTTTTTAAGTTATTTATTTTTTGTTCCCTGCTCAAAGGTTTTTTAAAGTGGAATTTTGCCTTTTACATTTTACTCAACAAAGACCCTCATGAATTGTCACCCTCCTCAACCCTCATGCGTAAAAATCACCTAAGGCAGCTACTATGCCGGTACTGATGGACTAACCTTAAGCAAAAATGAATGCTATTGTCATGTAACTGATTTATGTCAATGAAGTATTTCGTATTTCGTAAACCGTGGCGCAAGTGGCTAGCGCGTTCGGCAGTTAACAAGAAGTTTTGGGTTCGAGCCTTGCTGGGAGCGAATATTTTTGTTTTCTGATTTAGTTTTTTTTTACCCATAAATTGACCAATTACCTCTTCCAGTGGGTGCCAATCGTTCTGGGACCAATTTCAATGGATTCAGCGTCCAAAATTTAGTGGAAAATGATACCCTACTCGCCTAGATCGCCCAAAATCTCGAAAAAATCCATTTTTCAAAAAACACATTTTGACCCCTACCCCGCCCAAATTTGGTCCGATCGGGCTGAAAAGTTTCGAGGACCCGTGTCGGCCGGGAACAGACCCCTGACCCAAATTTCAGATTTTTAGAAATTTTTCTACTACTAAAAACGGCGTGGACAATGGACGGCGGACGGCGTACGGCGGACGGCGGACGGACATTGACCTTTTTTGATCAGGACATCATGAAACTGTCCAGAAAAAAATTTTGAGCCGAATCGGAGAGGTTGACCATTATCATGAAAACATAGGTTGATTATTCAAGGAATAACCAACCAAAATGTTTGGGCAGAATCAGAGAGATTGGCTTTATGAATGAAAACAGGTTGATAATTCAAGGAATAACTAACTAAGATTCGTTTTCAATGTCAAAGTTCAGCCAAAAAAGAGATTTGCTTGGTCAAATTCAATGCTTTCCAAGCTTCCTTGATGTATTGCATCAACTCCATGGAGGGTCCATTTTGCATTATGTGGATAAACTGGATTTGTAATGAAACTGGGCTTTTGTGATCAAGTTTCTGTGAGTTAACATAAGATACCTTTTAATAGAAGAGTAAATTACCATCTTGCAGAAGAAGGTGATCATCCTCAGACTGTTCTGACAGAACCAATGTGCACTTTCACTTGAACAGATTTGAGCACTGAACCAGACGGATTCTGGAACCTATATTCTCATAGTTTGTGCCCAACCCGCACTGAAATTCGCGAAAAAAAAAAAAAATGGAAAAATTAGGGAAAACCAGGTTAGTTTGGAGTACAACACATCAACAGCAGTAGACGGAAGGGAGATTGGAAGAAAGAAGACTGAACTGAAGTTAAAAAGAATGTCTGAGCAGGACCCTACCTTCAGGTTGTGGAGGGGAGAGTTCACACGGAATCATATCAGTTCTCAGAAAGACATATATACTGTCAGGAGAGGCAAAAGTAGAAACCCAGTATTTCTAGTTAGTTCATTCTTGGAACTCTGCTCATGTACACTCTTCTATGCTCATTTGAAAACCTTCCAAGGGCTGGGAAAATTAAAAAAACACCTGCTCCCATCAGAAACCAGGAACTGACACACTGGTGATGAGAGGAGAAGGACTGGACTAATGAGTGTACACCAAATTACAGAGGTATTAGTTCTCAGAAGGACTCATATCGTGTTGAGATGTCAAGGGATAGAGAACCCAGTGTTCCTAGTTAATTGGGTTTCCTTCTTGGAGCTATATCCCTGTCCAGACTCTTCTATTCACATTTGTGAACCATCCAAGGGCTGGAAAATTTCAAAAACCCTGTTCCCACCAGAAAACCAGAACTGTCACAATGGAGGCCCACTAAAGACTCAAACTTATAGGTTTACACAGAAGTGACATCAGTTCTCATAAGGACTTGCATTTTGAGGTGAGGAAGAAATTGATGATTTTAAAATGCTGCAACATCTTTCACAAGGGTTGTTCATTCCTCAGACCAGGTGCATGGAAACTCTTTTTTAAACATGGGGGAAATAGAAACTGTGGGTGTGGCAGGGCCCATACTGATCGATACAGGGTCTACAATGTAGTGGAAAATGATACCCCACACGCCTAGATACCAGAAATCTCAAAAACACATATTCAAAATCTGCAAATTCTTACACACGGGTTGGTTATCTTCCATTAGGGTTGGATTCAACCCAAATTTAGTCGAAAATAATACCCCACACGCCTACGTACTAGAAATCCCAAAAACACACCTTTGAGGGGGAGAGGTGAGGAGATGTATTCCGAAAAATGGATTTTCAAGATTTTCAGGCATATGGGGTATTATTTCCTACTCAATTTCGGACGCCGAATCCAATGAGACGGGTGTTGAAACGATTGGCGCCTAATGGAAGACGCCTAGTGGGTCAAAATGGAGGTCTATCTACCAATTTTGAAGGTGGGGTTTCAAGATTTCTAGTACCTAGGCGTATGGGGTATCATTTTCCACTAAATTTTGGACGCGGAATTGATTGGAATGGAATGGACACGCCACACCCACTGTTTTCCCCATGTTCGATAAATTCGGCGATTTAGGCATGTGGGCTATTGTTTTCCACTTTTTGGACGCTGAATCGATTGGAATGAGTCTCCATGCTTTTGGTACGAGGAATAACCAACTAAATTGTCATGCAGAATGCTTATGCTCTCCGATTCGCCCAAAAAATTTGTTCTGGCCGTTTCAAGGTGTCTGGATCATGATAAGCTAAAGTCATTCCGCTGTCCTTGCCGATTTTGGTATAGGAAATTTTAAAGGTAGGGTTCATAATGTGTACCTCGACAAATGGATTTTCGGAATTCGAATGGATCTAAGCGTGTAGGGTATCATTTTCTAGTGAATTTTGGAAACTGAATTTTTTAAGATGGGTCCCAGACCGATTGGTGTCTGCCAGAAGAGGTTGTGGGTCAAGATTGGTACCTACTTACCTGCGTAGCCGTGTGGGATATCATTTTCCACTAAATTTTGGACACTGAATCGATACTCCACTCTCGCAGTTTTCCCTCATTTTCTCCATGCTCCTGGTCCGAGGAATAACTGTGATTTTAAAACTGCCATTAAAACATCTTATCAAATCGGTTTTTTAGCTGTGAATATTTCTTAGATTGGAAGAATTCTTAAATTGGTTTGGAATATTCCCAAATTGGTTTGGAAAAATCTCAAATTAGAAAAAGCTATAATGAAAAATGATAGTTCCCGTGTCGTGCCGGGTTGAAAACCGCGCGACCAAATACGGGATTACTGTGAAACTAACCGTAAGGTGGTGATAAATCTAGTCGGATGAAGCAGGACACTAACGTACCTTAGATGAATATACCGTCGTCCCAGTTTTCCGCGAGATAAGAAAGGGGGGCAGTTTGAGGCACGTTCGCGTGGCTAGTTGAAGCGTACAGGCGAAAATGAGGCGGTAATTCCATTCGCGTCGTTTAACTCAACCAAGGCCCCAAAAATAACAAGGAATTGTTAATGGATGACTTCTCCTTCTGCTGTGCTTCCCCTGGGAAAACTGTGTTGGTACATTTGAAATAACTCATTCCGAAACTATACAGGGTGTCCCACAATTTGCACCTCATCCCTCCTAAAACTGTCCAAATAGGGAAACACAAACTTTTTTTCATCTTTATCCTTTTGGTTGGTTATTCCTTGAATAATCAACCTAAGTTTTCATGATAATGGTCAACCTCTCCGATTCGGCTCAAAATTTTTTTCTGGACGTTTCATGATGTCCTGATCAAAAATCTGTAAATTCTTAAATTGGTTATTCCTCGAATGGGGGAAACGATGGGTGTGGTGGGTCCCAAACCCATTCCAATCGATTCAGGGTCCAAAATTTAGTGGAATATGATACCCCACACGCCTAGGTAGTAGAAATCCCAAAACACATAATCAAATTGGGTAACAAATACCCAATTTGACCCATAACTTCTTCAAGTGGGTGCCAATTGTTCTGGGACCCATTTTATTGGATTCAGCGTCCAAAATTTAGTGGAAAATGATACCCTACACGCCTAGGTAGCAGAAATCCCGAAAACACATAATCAAATTGGGTAACAAATACCCAATTTGACCCATAACTTCTTCAAGTGGGTGCCAATTGTTCTGGGACCCATTTTATTGGATTCAGCGTCCAAAATTTAGTGGAAAATGACACCCTACTCGCCTAGGTAGCAGAAATCCCGAAAACACATATTCAAAATGAGTAATAAATACCCAATTTGACCCATCAATCATCGCTGAATCTGATGAGACGGGTGTCGAAACGATTGGCGCCCACCGGAAGAGGTTTTGCGTCAAAAAGGGTATCTATCTACCCATTTCGATTATGTGCTACAGAGATTTCTGGTACCCAGACGTGTGAGGTATCATTTTCCACTAAATTTTGGACGCTGAATCGATTCGAATGAGTCTCCATGCTCCTGGTTCAATAAATAACCAACCCCTGTGAACGAATTCGCAGCGTTTTAAAATTTGCTTCAATGCTTGTAGTGCTGCAAAACGAATTACTAGGGAGGGATGCAATGATAAATATTACAAGGCTCCCTTCATTGAGAGCTGATGGTGGACGTCAAGCTACCTATAACCTAGCTCATAAGACCGCCTAGCGACGTCAGGGTCGTTCATGTCAATTGGTTCAACTGCGAGTTATTTGACGAGTTTCCCATTGTCTTCTTTCCCTCCCTAATCCGTTACGCTCAATGATTAGCTTTCAAGCCAACCACCCTGCCTTGACACTGGATGGTTGTCTTGAGATATTCACTCCTGTTGAGAAATGAGTTAAAGGGAAACATTTCGCCTGCAGAAACTGGAGATAAATGTGCAAGTATATTGGTAGAGCGTCTCTGTCCAAATGATGGAAACGGAGAAAAATTTATGGTTCCTAGCTCCAGATGTAGTTCTTCGATTCAAACAGCATTATAAGCGGTCTAATACCAACGAAATGAAAGTGAAATTTTTTGATGATGAGGTAAAAAGGAAACAACCGATAGAAAACGCTACACTAGAAGTAACACGAGACCGCAATGTTCCTTGTCTATCCGCCCACCATTTACGTGATAATTTAAGCAGATGTGAGTTTGAAGTCGATTATTGCACTTGACCTCGTCTGCAACGCGGAGATGTTCAAGACAATCGAGTTCTGACGGACCAAAACAAAAAGGCGACCATTCGCCGGTTCTCTTATAGCTAATTGAGAACACTAATAGCATTACTTAACGTGCTCTTCTCATCTCGTGCCAAGATACAGGGCGATACTAAATAGAGAAACGGTAAAAAGATACGAGAATTGGTAAAAAGATCTCTACAATCAGCAAATAAAAGTGATCATGAGCTTTTAGGTGTCCTACCACCGGATGTAACCAATAAGGATAGCAGCATTCAAAGGGTCGATTGTACTACTCATTTGGAACAAAAAGTGTCTTCAGAGCTTTTCTTTTAAAATGCATCGTTTCTAAATTATTCACGATTTAAGATTTTTGTGATGTTTTCGACCTGACGTCACTAAAACGGCCGTAACTCCCTTCATTCACAAGATAATCTCAATATGTGTATACCATCGGAAAGAGCGTCCGATTTCTTTTCTAAAGGGCTCCTTAATGTCTCCAATAATTGAAAAATGGTATTCACTAATTTAGCCTAAAATTGGAAAATCAATGAAAACGCAAAATGGTTCCTAAATTGTAATACACCGTTGGAAAGCTGGTATTCTGGGGAACCACAAATGAACGCGGACATCCATCTGGGGTAAATTCCATTACATCAAGGCTGAATGAATTTTTCAACTTAAGGCTAATCTAGCCTAATGAATACCAGTACTCAATTATTTGAGACGTTGAGGGACCCAACAGAAGGGGAATTTGACGCTCTCTCCTACGGTGTACTCAGATTGGAGATCACCCCGTAAATTAAGGGAGTTATAGCCGTTTTGGTCACGTGTGGTCGAAAAACCGGAAAAAATTACATATCGTAATTTATCGTAATAACTCAAAAACAAAGCCTCTTAAAAAAAAAAATAAAAAAAAAAAAAAAAAAAAATAAAAAAAAAAAAAAATCTTGGTAGTAACGGCCCGGCTCTTGCAGGCTCCTTGCAGGCTGCTAGCCTTATTGTGAAATTGAGAATCGTGTTGCCAACTCAAAGTCCGACCGAATAGTAACATGCAGCGGGTAACAATGATAAAGAATTTATTGAAGGAGGTATCGGAAACGAAAGGCTTAGTCCGAAAAAGCCGAGGTCTGTTTTGCAAGTCTGAGTGGAATTGACGAAACGGGAAACACTCGCGAGAATCGCCGAAATTATCGGATTTTTTCGAAGATTTCAACTGTTGAGAAAACATTCTGAAATAAATTGATGAAAATATTTAAGAACGATGAACTTGAATAATTCAGATGAGCGGCGGAGGTTGGTGAGGACGACGACCTCGACGTATTACTGTCTATTTCCTTGAGCGCTAACCGTCAGCTCAGGTTTCCTTACCTCGATGTGATGAACTATCACTTAACAGCGCCCCTGGGAAATCACATGAGCTGAAAGCTAATGCTGGAGTTTTGAGGGGCGTTATGTTTCTTGAACCTAAATCCCTTCAGGTTACTTGCCTAAGGATAAATTGGCGACACAGCTCTGGTTTAGTGTCTATTTTGTACGAGTATGAGTAGTAAAGTACTCTCCTAACAAGCCCTTCTGCGTCGGGTTTCGGAGTTATTTCGGTTTCATTGTCGAACGTTATTCTGTTCTTCAACCCACGAGACACCCCTAACTTTTAGGAGAATTTTGCTGCTGATCATGATAGTCTCCACAAAACTTGGGCCATTTTATGACATCGCCTTTCTCAGTAGGTTAGGCACTTCCTACTATAGTTTATGAAAAACCCTGCAAATTCTTTTACAGGGGTTGGTTATTCCTCGTACCAGGAGCATGGAGACTCATTCCAATCGATTCAGCGTGTAAAATTTAGTGGAAAATGATACCACACACGCCTAGGTTCTAGAAATCCTGAAAACCCACTTTCGAAATAGGTAGATAAATACCTATTTTGACCCATAACCTCTTCCGATGGGCGTCAATCGTTTCAGGGCCCGACTCATTGGATTCAGCGTTCAAAATGTAGTCAAAAGTGATACCCTACACACCTAGATCACCAAAAATCTCGAAAATCCTTTTTCAAAATCCACATTTGGACCCCTACCAACCCCCCAAACTTTGTCCGATCGGGCTGAAAAGTCTCAAAGACCAACTAGAGCCGGAATTTCAGATTTTTAGAAAATTATCTACTACCAAATTTGGCGTGGACGGTGGTCGGACATTTGCTTATGTTGATCTAGACACCATGAAACGCCCAGAAAAATGTTTGGGCCGAATCGGAATAATCAACCAAAAGTCCGTATCTGTACGGAACATCAGGTGAACGAACTTGAACAAAACACGAGCCGGAAAATTGGTTGAAAGGGATCTCAATTTAACGAGGGCGTAAAGTGTCACGGACTACGACGACAAGAGCCAAAATTCCTTTAGGTTGAGTGGAATGATTTAGGTTGAAGGAATCAAAAATAAGAATGATATCGCAGGATTTCCGTCAGTAGATCAAAAGAAGACGCGTGTTGGATGCAGCGCCCGCTGCAATGTGGCGAGTCGGCGCCTCTAAATCCCTCTGAAACTATTATGAATGAATTGTTTATTCTAGGCAGGAGCGAGGGAGAAGTGGGGTGAAACTCGACAATGATAGAGTCTGCTCGCGTCGGTTATTTCCCTCTAGACTCTAGACGTCTCTCTTCTTCGCTAAGTAGCGGCTAAATTTAATGTTTAGAAATAGAGAGGGAAGAGTTGAACATTTTTGTCTAGCTCTAAAAATACCGGTTCCCGGCAGGAGACAGTTTCTGACATTCACTAATGGGGGTGCACGCTCTCTTGGGCGCACCTGCATCACCGAACCAAACAAAAACAAACCTCTCCTGCCATCGACGGAAACGCTGCTGCTTCCGACATCACATTCACTGTGGCCCTATTAATTGACAGGTAGCAATTAGAGAAGGCAGAGCTTTTGAAATTTAAAAATACTGGTTACTCCATCATCTCCCCTGTCAGGTTAATTGATGGTTCACGGTTTTGAACAAGTTATACGTCAAATTCACAGCTAGTATGGGATAAAAAGCCCAAATGGCTATTCAGTTAAATAAACTAAGCATGTGTGGCTACCACAAAGACGATCATATCATACATTTCATCAGAAACACCTGCACGATAAATCTATCCAAACAAAAGATTAACTTCGATGATGTACGACCGGTGAATATAAATTACTGGTTGTTGAAAAACACCAACTCCCCGTGCTGACAAATTAAATGAGACCTTACCTAAAACTACAGACTGTCGCTTCGGATTTGAATAATTTCCAAAGTTTCGTTACAAATCACTTGGACCAAAACGCACTGGCCAATTCCCGTCGAATCGCTCCGAAATGAATTCCATTTGCATTGATTAGAGGTTTTCTAATCCGTTAAATCCATTTGTTATTTCCCGCACTTTTCGTCGTTTCTTCCCAATTTTCACTGAATTAGGAGGGTTTTTTTTAGATTGATCGATAGACTATTTTTCTTTTAGCCCAGTCGGTCTTAATCCTCCGATGGATTAACGAGCCGTTCGCCTTCCGTTTTCTAAGATCGGTCTCTCGCGAGAGAACAGATAGAACGTCTATTAAATTTTCAAGTAGTGGAGCAGAAAAGACAGTGGGAAGTTTCCCCATCCTCGTTTCAGGGAACTCAAAACATTGAACACTAAAACGACAATACATTCGGTTCATGAACATCCCTAGTAATCAGCTAGCTTAACAGAATGGCACAAGTAGGGCCGAGTCCTTAACAAAAGTCGCCTGGTTAATTCTAAAGTTGATTCTGCTGTATGAAATCTGAATATTTTCTCGACAATATGCACTCCAGCCAATCAGCAAAGTTCCTCTTCTTAAATGTAGAAGGAGTTATTGAATCAATTCACTCCTTAATTCATTCAGTTGCGAAAATGGTGTCCAGAAACAGTTTCCCGATTTTACATTGTCTTCGTCTCATCTTCATCTCCTCCTCTTCTTGGAGGAGAGGAAGCACAAGAAGAGCTCCTGCTTTCACGGGTTCCATCATGGTAGTGACGAATTTATGGTGGACTATTCCCTAAATAATCTCCGCTATCCCCAAAACTTTTTTCTGGGCGTTTCGTGGATAGTGGAACACAATAATGGAAAATAATACCCCACATGGCTAGACAGCCGTAAATTTTTTGAAAATCCATCTTCCATACAAAAAGGAGGCTAAAAGAAGAGGATGGAGCATAGAAAAGAGATGCGGTGTTCACGAAACACGAAAAAGGAATTAGCTTTCCACAAATGTGTCCTTTACCACCGATTTCTAACGCTGAATCCATTGTGATGGGTCCAAGACCAATTGGTACCTAACTACGTATCTCAGAAGTGAGTTTTCAGGATTTTTGAATACGTAGGAGTGTTGGGTATAACTGTTTACTAAACTGTTAAACGCTGAATCGATTGGAATGAGTCTGGGACACTACACTCATAGTTTTAAGATATTCATGTAGGTAGATACCCGTCTTGACCCATACCCACATACAGAGGTCAACTATCGGTCCAGGATCCATCACAATGGATTCAGCGTCAAAAATTCGGTGGCAATTGATACATGGGTGAAAAACTAATCCCTTCTTCATGTTCTGTGAACGCCGCATCTCTTCTCAATGCTCCGTTCTCGGCCAGGTTATGCCTCGCGTAGTCTTCGCTTCTTTGATACTTATCTGTTAATGTGTGGTTACCTAATGTTTGAATTCTCTATTAAAACTCGGTATTCCGTATTCTCCGTTCGCGATCTAATAGCTTTGGCCGTAGCATTTTGTCGTTGTACTGCCAACCAGATCCTTTGCCTATCCTGACAGCTATTAAAAGTAATGGTATTTTATCTCCTCGATTTCAGTTATTCTTTCGGCGAATATATCCTCCGTTTTACGTGTGTAAAACCCACGTGCTTAAAGCCTCAAAACTTGAGTTGTACAATCAACTTATTTTCTATACATCTTCCTTTTGAGCCGAGGAATGTCTTCAAAGGAAAGTCTCACAAAAAGTATTCTTCCTTTAGCTTCTATGCAGCTGCTTCCAGAATTGACAGTGGCGCAGTTAGGGCGAGCAAAGGCAAAAACAGAGTTGTGCCTTAATAAAGCTATTCACTGCTCGGGGGCGCCACGTTGGCCTCCGCATGGGATGTAAAATAGGAGAAAACGTCATGCCCTTCCCGGCACCTTTCGGCCTGAGAACAGAATGCCGGGTTCGAATTTATGCATTTCCAACAGATCTCTCACCTCTTGCCCTGGTGGCAAAATCGAATCGTGATTCCGCGTTTAAAACTACAAACTGCGACTTACAACAACATCCGGCTTTACTCTCACATGTATTCCATACGACCAGAATCCGTAATTGTAATGGAATTCTCAATACAAAGGTCAAGAAAAGGGCGCAAACCGAACAATAAACGCAAGCGGAGAACTTAATTTACGTTGCTGGAAGGCTTGCTTTGTACGGTACATTAAAATTTCATATGAGCTGCTTCCTTATTTTTCCTCTCAACATCGATTCACTAGACAATAATATTCATCAATGATTTGAAATTTCCATCTTATATATCTCTTTTTAACGCACATGTGATTTTTTCCTATAATTTTATGTTTTTTTCATGCCCAAACTCCTTTCAAAGACACAATTCTTCATTTTGTGTTCACAAGTGTACAGATTCAAAAAAAAAAAAAAAAAAAAAAAAAAAAAAAAAAAAAAAAAAAAACCTACGCATTCCTCCGTCCACGCCATTTTCCATAAGAGTAGGTAGTAATTTTTCCGAGAATCAAAAATTTCGGCCAGTAATTCCGATGGTTCTCTAAAACGTCTTGGACGCCAAAAACGGTGGCAGGGTATGGGTGAAAATGGTATGGAAGATAGGGCTCCAACGATAATGTACACAAGGGTTGGTTGTTCCTCGGATTAAAAAAATCTTGAAAAGACATTCGAAATGGGTAGGTAGGCACCCATTTTGACTCATAACCTCCTCCAAAGGACACCAATCGTTCCGGGACCCATTTTATTGGATTCAGCGTCCAAAATTTACTGGAAAATGATACCCCACACACCTAGATTGCTCAAAATCACGAAAATCCATTTTTCAAAATACACATTTCGACCCCTACCCCGCCCAAATTCGGTCCGATCGGGCTGAAAAGTTTCAAGGACGAACTAGAGCCGGGAATGGGTCTCTGACCGAGTTTTTCGGCAATCTAGACGTGTGGGGTACCATTTTCCACCAAATTGTGGGTGCTGAATCCAATGAGACGGGTCCCGGAACGATTGTTGCCCACCGGAAGAGGTTATGAACGCTGAATCGATTGAAATGAGTCTCCATGCGCCTGGTCCAAGGAATAACCAACCCCTGTGAATGAATTAGCAGCGTTTTTATGTTTGGTTTACCGAGCTATATATTATCACACATCTCAACATTTTCGTGTGTCTAGTTTGACGATACGAAGTAAACAGGAAGACCTGAAAGAAATAAGAACCGAATTGTTTGTTCTGTATTCGGTTCATAGAGGGTCTCCTACAAAAATCGTTTACCACCCTCGCAAAAATATTTTTACGCGTCTTTCGGGAAAAACCACTGGTCGACGTAACAACAAGTTGCTCACTTTATCGCATTTCTCTCGTCGCAAAGCTCGTATAGGACGTGAGGTCGTCAACGAAGACGAGATGGGTAATGACTTGGAAGTCCTACGCCTAAGTTCCTCACTGTTCTTATGGTGCACTCAAAGCTACTTTCAAAATGATAAGACCAGAAAATGCTAGCCGTGATAAGTAAATAAACTGCGAGGTCGCGATAAGAAGGTTTTTACGTTCCGCGTGGGTCCGTAGGAGCGTTTTTTTACCCGAAGAAGAAATGCGAGCTTAATAACTCGGGACTGGTATCGGGGAACGAGTTACTGGCTTCGTTGTGTGCCACCTGTCGCTTCTAAAGCGATATAGGACCGCTATGACTCGAGGAATACAAACACGAGCCATTAACTTGACTGAGCGCTGTGTATTATCGTCGAAGGAATTCCGCATGTTAAGCTTCCGGGTAGATACGTACCCTAGTGCTTTTGCTATGCAACTCTCGAAGTGACTCCATCAAGCATCTTGAATAGATGTGGTACTTAGTCAAGAAAATTCAGTGGAACTCAGTGTCGTAACTTGTGGGATTCTTTTGTAGAAGCGAACACGGCCAAATCAATTCATATAATACGATAGCTACATCCTTACCCAGATCCGGAGCATTTTTCCACCCATCCACCCTATTCAACCGACTGGCACCTTCAGACGATGATCTTATTGCTAAATTGATGAAATTCATGTGATTTCAAAAGATTATTTTTTTATTCACGGTTGATTGCGCGCGCAATTCGAAAAAATTGGTGGAGGGATCACGTTTCTATGAAATTTTGGGTAGAACTCGAATCTGCAATAAAAACACTGCAAATTCTTTCACAGGGGTTGGTTATTCTTCGGACCAGACGCACGGAGGCTCATTCCAATCGATAAAGCGTCCATAACCTCCTCGGGTGGTTATGGACGTCCATAACCACACTCGCCAATACCACCAAATAATTCAAATTCCAAAATTCATTTTTCGTGTAACACATTTCGGCCTTTACCTCCAAAGCCTGGAATGGGTCCCTGACCGAAATTTCAGATTTGTAGAAATTTTCTACTATCAAGATCGGGGTGGACGACGGACGGCGTATCGGAGATAATTGACCTTTTTGCATGAAATTATAGGTTGATTATTGAAGGAATAACGATCCAAATTTGTTGAGGGATCACATTTTCATGAAATTTCGGCTAGAATCCGAGTCTGTATAAAAAATTAGGGTTCCCATTTAAAATAAGAAAATTTGTGTCAGTTGCGCAGACATGATGTTTGAGATCCTTGCAAAAATATAAAGATTAAAAAAAAAGTATTAGTTCACTCCCATTTGGACGGTTTTAGGAGGGGGGAAGGCAACTTATGGGACACCCTGTATATTTCCACCAGTTGCCTCATGAATTTCAAAATGGGAATTCCATACTACCAAACCGGAACCTGTCTGAGAGCCTGGAGCGGATCAATTGTTAACAGTTGATAGAGAGTAACCGAAATACCTGGCAACTCAACTCGTTTGGAATACATTAGGCTCTTTACGACCAGCATGTGCTGAGGGAAGGAGCATCGAAATAAAGCCATCAAGTTTCACACTTTCGTTTTACGGTCTCACTTGACGCCCTCGTAAAGCTTGGAAGAAAGTGAAAAACGTCCGGATTTCTACCAAACCAAACTGATATTTGTTGACCTGCCCTCAGACAAGGTTCGGTTTCCGTGGTTCGCATCTGTTGAAGAATAATCACATTTGCGACTGAATATAATAGTGGGAAATGATACCCCAAACGCCTAGGTACCGGAAGTATCGAAAACACACATTCGAAATGGGTAGATAGATACCCATTTTGACCCGTAACTCTCTTCCAGGGAGTGCCAATCGTTCCGAGACCCATTTCGTTGGATTCAGCGTCCAAAATTTAGTGGAAAATGATACCCCACACGCCTAGATACCAGAAATCTAGAGAAAACACACTCAAAATGGGTAGGCAGTTACCCATTTTGACCCATAACCTCTTCTGATAGGCGCCAATCGTTCCGGGACCCGTCTCAATAGATTCAGCATCCAAAATTCTGTGGAAAATGATACCCCACTCGCCTAGATCGCCAAAAATCTCAAAAGGCAAAAAACACATTTTGACACCCCCTCCCCCCCTCTCCGGGGGTCCGATTGGGCTGAAAAGTGTCAAGGACCAACAAGAGCCAAAAACAGATCCCTGACCAAAATTTCAGATTTTTAGAAAATTTTTACTACCAAAGTCGGTGTGGACGGCGGACGGCGTACAGCGTATGGACATTTGCTAACGTATTTTGATCTACACACTTTGAAACGCCCAGATTTTTTTTTTTTTTTTTTTTTTTTTGCAGAAACGGAGAGATTGACATTTTTTATGAAAACAGGTCAAATATTCAAGGAATAACCAACCAATAAAAATCAAATTTTCTGTAATATACAGGCGAAATTCCGCAAGACCGTCACTCACCATGATTGAATTTTTGAGCCCGAAGGAAAACGGGTAGGTTATAGTTATAGAAGAAAAAAATCAATCACTTCCACCGTTTGAACCCTCAGCCATGGCCTGAATACCAGAAAGCGAAGGCGTCTCAAGCTGATGTTATAATACATTGTAGAAATTCCAATTGGTTTAATTGCTCGAACACTTCGCGATATGAGCTCAGAGAAGACTTGATTCCTGAGTGGAAAAACAAGGCCGAAAGGTTTTATGGCCACGCTCGCAGCTCGGTATGTGCCACAGTACGTTCTTAAGAAACTGGGTTAGGGCGTTTACGACAACGATTGGACGCCACCTGGTGAGAGACTGGGAAATACAGACGTGATTGGCATTTTTCCATCGTTGCGCAACCAAAGCCGAAGCACAGGTTTTGTTCGACTGTGGGAAAATCTCGATCATTTTAAATATTGTAAGATTACGGTCAAATGGAACATGTACGTGTTTGGAAGATAGAGCGGAATGGCATGCAGAGAGGCTTGCCACAGGGGAAAAAGCGGAGGTAAGTTCTCCTCGTTAAGAGTGAAGAAGAAGAGAAGAGATGTTGGAGAAGAGTGTGGTCAGTACATGAACAAGTGAGCAATGAACGGTTAAGAAAGAGAAGAAAAGCACGTCTGTGAGGTCTTCAGAGTAGGTACTTCAAATATTATTATTAAAAGAAGAAGAACGCTGCAAATTCCTTCACAGGAGTTGGTTATTCCTCGTACCAGCAGCTTGGAGACTTATTCTAATCGATTCAGTGTCCAAAATTTGGTGGAAAATGATACCCCACACGCCTAGGTACCAGAAATCTCGACCCACTTTTGAGAAGGTAGACAGATACCCGTTTTGACCCATAACCTCTCCTAGTGGCGCTAATCGTTCCGGGACCAGTTTTGTTAGAGCGTCCTAAATTTAGTTGAAAATGATACCCACACGCCTATATCGCCGAAAATACATTTGCTTACTTTGATCCAGACACCTTGAAAAGCCCAGAAATTTTTTTTTGGGCCGAATCTGAGAGATTTACCACATTTTAATCTATAACTGACCTTACATCTCTGACTTACCCCACACACTCTAGTCCAACAAAACTATGTACTTCGAAAATGGATTTACGGCGATCTAGGCGTAGAATATCTTTCATCGACTAAATTGGACGCTGAATCCAATGAGACGGGCCCCGGAACGATTGGCACCCACCAGAAGAGGTTATGGGGCAAAATGGGTATCTACCTACCCGTTCTGAATGTGTTTTTTTCTCGAGGTTTTTTGTACCTAGGCGTGTGAGGTATCATTTTCCACTATATTTCGAACGCTGAATCCAGTGGTACGAGTCCCGGAACGATTGGCGCCTACCGGAAGGGGTTAAGGCCGATGAACAATTGAAATGAGTCTCCATGCTCCTGGCTATGAATGAATGAATGAAACATTCAGGCAGTAGAAAGGGGGGTGGGATTTTTCACTTGTTGGGATATTAAATGATTCCTAGGGGGCTCTAAACTTTTGCTGGTTGATCGATTCCTTCAACGAGGGTCAGGTGATGAGTTCTAAAACTAGTTCTCCATTGCAAGGATAGTTGCAAAACTGGTCCATTTTGGTGATCGGTTGCAAAACTTGTCCTTTCTCAACTAGGAGAAATATATCATTTCTCATGTTGTACGCCTTCAGTGAGGCCAACCACGCAAAATAACAAAAGAAGCGATTGAAGAAGTTGTTCTAAAAGGATAGTATCACTTTTCGGCGTTTGTTGCTAACCGCTTGATTCGGAAAGAGAGAGTTTGTAAACTCAGTGCTTTAATTCTCCCATTTAGAATGAACCAGGATCATAGGTGGCAGATGAAGAGTTTGGTAAAAATTTTCTAGAGGGGCTGCGCCTGTGTGACGTCATTATACCGATACTTCGTATGCGAGATATCGATAGTAAAGCGGCTTTATAATATGGTTGTGAATTTATTTCAGAACCGTTAATTGTAAAATTATAGGGAAAGAAAGTAATTATGACAAGAAAAGAAAGATATAAAAGTTTCCTTAATCAAATTCAAAGATAACAATGATAACATCTGACTGACGACATCGACTTGCTGGTACAGATCGATATATCTATTGTGCCCCAAAACCTCCCGCAGCCCCTATAATACATTCCAGAGTTCGAAGAAGTAGGTATGTGATTACGTTTTGAGTTAGAGGAAACATTACGAGCAGGAAGTATTGAGTTGGACCATTGAGTGACAGTGAAATGGCAGCTAGCCGACGCCACAGAATTTAAGGGCGGAAGGAAATTCTAGGAAGAAGATGATGAAGAAGAAGGAAACGAAGTCAGTTTTTGCTGAACGATCACTGGATTACTTCGTATTGCTTGAGTATTAGTAGAGTGCATCCGCTCAATTATAACAGTTCTCCACACCAACGTAATCATCATCGTTTGCACTGCTCAACTTTTGGCGAACGATTCCACCAAAGTCAGGTTTCAGACGACGATAATTTACATTTCAGGAATAGTAAGGCAAGGGGGAAAAGAGAGACGGTGTAAATGGAGGTTTTTTTTCCTGCTCTTTGGAATAAATCAAGGACCTGAGCAAGTGAAGGTTGGATTTCCTGACGGCGAAGGGCTCAGACCACCCGTTGTGTTGCCCCGACAGTACATTAGACCGACAAGGACTTGACCAACTATACGACCTCACACCCGAAACTCTGATACGGTGAACTCGCTACTGTTTAGTTTGGCACTGTGCCTCATTGGATTAATTAGTGACGAGAGCTTCCTTCAATCATTAAAGTACGGAGTACATGCCTGGCAGGGGTTGCTCCTGGATTGTTTATTTTGCATAATACTGTGAAATTAATAAGATAAACGCAGCAAATACTCCATTGGGTTGATCTTTCTTTGGAGCAAGATGATGGAGGGAACAGTGTGTGTGGAGAAACCTGGACACATGCCAATCGATTCAGGGTCCAAAATTTAGTGAGAAATAATACCCCACACGCCTAGGTACCCAAAAATCTGAAAACCCCACTTTCAAATAGGTTGATGAGTACCCATTTTGACCCATACTCATTTCTGGTGGGCGACAATTGGTGTAGGACCAATCTCAATGGATTCGGTGTCCAAAATATAGTGGACAATTATACACCGCACGCCTAAATCGCCGATAATCTCGAAAATCAGTTGGGAAAATTTGGGCTTATTGGGCTAAAAGTTTCGATTCCTGCACTCACGGTTTAACGTCAACGATAAATTGTAAATTAACAGTTCGGGTTCTCGCAACATGAGTAATTTTTACCCTGAACACTTCTAATATTTCAAGGGAAATGTGTAGACTAATAGTGCTCTCCTACCCATGAATAATTCGCGGAATAAAAAAAAAAATCCCAGAAAATGAGAAAAAGACGGGCCGTAATAAATCAGGCGCTAAAAACCGGAATAGGATCACCCAGCGGTTTCAAAACATTTCGCCAAAAATCCTCGCCTCGCGGGAAGTTTTGCAGAGAACCACCTGGCCCTTCATTTCACGGTGGTCGAGTTGAGAGTATATAGTCTATTTCTGTGGGGGCTGAGTAGGGATGGACTTCTCGAAATTGGCCTCCCCTTTGCGTAGGTAGTCAACGTGAACTGAGCCGATGAAACTGAGCGGAAAATAGGTACGTCGTTGATTGTTTAGGTTGCAACAACATGATGGACAACATGTCCATGCTGTCTAAAACGATGGAGATGCAATTATTAATAAAAACCGTTTTGAGTTTCTCGGTACGGGGCGATGGGAGTATTTTCGTAGCAGAATATGAGTCATAAGTCAGTCACTCTCTTCTGCGACAGATTTACATTCTTTTCTTTTATAAAATATTGGCTGGCAGTTTGGCTGACGGTTATGTTCAAAGAAAAATTTTCAAGTTAGGGCATATTCGAGTGCGATTCTAACTTCGACATTCATTTTCGGAATGCTAAAGGTTTGATGACATAATTAATTTTAAGCCATTTTCAAATCCTACCATAAAACGCTGCAAATTCATTCACAAGGGTTGTTAATTCCTCGACTTGGTGCATGGATCTTCCATTCGATCAGGTCCAAATTGAGATGATTATCCCAACGTCAGTTCCCAAACGTGTGTAGTATTTCGTTGGACCGTCTCATGATTAGTCCACCCCCACACGCCTAGGTACCAGAAATCTCGAAAACACATTTGAAACGGGTGGATATATACCCATTTTGACCCATAACCTCTTCCGGTAGAAGCCAATCGTTCCGGAACCCATATGATTGGATTCAGCTCCTACAATTTAGTGGAAAATGATACCCCACGCGCCTAGATCCCAAAAACCTCAAAAATCCAAATATTTTTGGAAAAACACATTTTGACTTCCTCCCTCCCCCCAAAATTGGTCATATCGGCCTGAAAACTTTCGAGGATTAACTAGAGCTGGACTGAAGCTGGGTCCCTGACCAAAATTTCAGATTTGTATAAAATTCTCTACTGCCAAAAAGGCATGGATGGGGACATTTGCTTATTCTGATCTAGACACCCAGAACAATGAGAGAGATTTTGAGGAGAGGCACACTGTTGATGGGTTCCTAGTTAGTCTTTCCTCTTGGAACTTGCTCTTGCCCACTGTTCTGTATTGTATCAGTTCTCAAAAGGACATGCATTTTGAGGGGAGACACCCTGTTGTCGGCCCACTAATCCTAATTACTTCATTTCCTCTTGGAACCTAGTTTTGTCCACTCTTCAGTATTGTATCAGTTCTCAGGAGGACTTGCAATTTGAGGAGAGACACCCCTGTTGGCATCCAGTAATCTCAGGTACCTCATTTCCTCTTGGAACTTGATCTTGTTCAGACCCTCCTGTATTGAATTAGTTCTCAGAAGGGCATGCATTTTGAGGAGTGACACAGGTGTGAGACTAAGTGTTCCCGGTAACTTCAGTTCTTCTTGGAGGAACTAGTTTTGTCCAGACTCTCCTGTATTGTATCGGTTTTCAGATAGACTAGCATTTCGTGAAAACACACAAGGCTGGAGACCCAGTTCCCAGTCACCTCGTTTCTTCCTAGAACTTTGTATCGTCCAGACTCTTCTGTCCCCATCTGTTAATGTTTAGAGGGCTGAGAACACAGATAAGACCTTGCTCACGTCAGTTGTACTCAGAAGTGAGGGAAGTCAATTTAAAGACCTCTTTCAGATCCCACCACATTCATGGAATTTCGCCTGGCCATACTTTTCTGTCTTTTGTTGGTTGGTTATCTTCATTGGGGTAATACACCTATAAATTCTATCTTCAAAAAAGCTTTCCCCTGAATGATCTCCTGAGCTTTCGTTATTTTGTTTGTGCACGTTATCAGAACGAATCGTTCTTAACATTAGGCCGGGTACACACGTTGAGGATTCCGGAGAGGATTCCGAAGAGGATTCCTCTGAGGAAAACCTCTGAGGCGGCCGGGGCCGGACGGAGCATCTACACGTACGGGAAAACCAGGAGGCTTCGGCCAGAGGTTTCGACACGCGAGAGGCCTTTCGAGGAAAACTGAAAAAATTAACGGGGAACGACCACTGTGACGATACTCGAGCGATACCTACAACCGATCACCTCATCCACACGTGAAGGAAGGGGTTCAATTCCGGGAACCGGAACCCCGGCCTCAGGTGGCCTTTACAAAAATTGGAAAGGCCTGGCGGCCTGTTCGGTCCAACTCAACTGAAGGCCTCGACCCGTCCACACGGTCCGTCGGCCGGACAGGAATCGATCAACGAGGAATCCTCTCCGGAATCCTCAACGTGTGTATCCGGCCTAAGGGTAAAAGTGCATAGTGAAAGCGCGTGATCGGGTGTGAGATTTTGAGGGGAGTTCGATATTTATTTTCATTTCATTTCTGTCCGATCAATTGACAGGAGAAAAGGGGAAGGGAGTGGGCGTAAAGGCGTTTCGTTACCCGACACTCATCGCAGTCTGCCCGGGCCAGCCATCACAGTGCCTTTTGCGAGTTCCTCTTTCCGCCTTTCCAATCAGCGACATGACACCCCCCCCCCCCCCTCCAATATCACCACCCACATACGTATTATGTGCCTTTTCCTCGAAAGCCCACCCAGAGATGACCCAGTGGCCCTGATGTGGAAGTTATGGGGTTCCGACGTACTGAAGGAAGGGTTTGATGACGTGTTAACGCTTGGCCACGTGCCGAGCTTGAAACGTCTTGAGGGACTTGCGGATTGACGGGCGACAAGCAGTCCAGTTGATGGGATGAGTAGATAAAATGTTGGACGTTGAAGCGAACAGTATACAAATGGTGGAAATCGAAATGAAGACACTAACAGAGGAAACTGGTACCATTCACCAATTAATTGAAAAGTAGCACCAGAGCATCTGACTTCTAGAAGCGTGGAGTTCGTGGAACTTGATATTTTTGCTCTTCATGTCTCGTAAACCGGTTTGATAATATTGTAATGGGAATAAGAAGGATCGAACTTTATACCCTATTTCAAGCGGAATACTACTAGTTAAACTTTGATATAAATATCGAGAAATGCAAACTGTATAATTTAATCAAAGAGTTTTTTCATGCCTCTGGTATGAAAATTCAAGAAATAATCAACCAAAACCGAATTGTCCGTCCGCCGTACGCGCCGTTTTTCGCAGTAGATTTTTTTTGTTGAAAATTTGAAATTTTGGTCTGGAACGTCATTCTGGCTTTTGGTTGGTCGTTGAAACGTTTCGACTCAATCGGCTCAAATCTGGGGATGGTATGGGTGAAAATGTGTATTTTAAAACTCGATTTTTCGGGACTCAATAGGAACTAGGCGTATGGTGGTGTCATTTTTCAACATGTTTTGGACGCTCAATCCACTGAGATTGGGTCTCGGACCGATCGGTGCCCGAAAGGGGTGGTTACGTGTCAAAATGAGTATCTACCTACCCAATGAAATCAATCCTTGACACTCCACACTTAATGTTTTCCCCATACTGTTGCACTCCATGGAATAATAAACCATTTGCGCAGTTCGCTGCATTTGTATTCAGTAGTTACAGAATTATGATGAACAAACCTTACGATCAAGCTCCTAGGATGACCAACATGTAGACATGACGTTTGGTCTCATTCGTGCGTGTATTTTTTTTTCTCTGAATTCCATCGACTTGATCTAACCATACCAGTTATTTCACCGCTCTCTTTCATGCTATTTTCTGCTATGCCCTTTGAAATCTGTTCGTGCGACAAAAGCTTTTGGAGGGCTTACCAGTGACATCATCTTAGCATATATCTACTTCTATGTTCGAATCCATTCTCCGTTGGATCTCTTTTGAGTAAAAACCCAAAACACTGCCACTCTTGCTTCAGTGAAATCGAGGGTAAGGCAAATATTTGAAGCTGTCGTCCAAAAGCGACCTCTTAATGGATTTTTTTCAAGGGAAGATAAACACGTACTGGAAAGCGGATCCGACCTGATGAACACAATACAAGAGAGAAACTCGAGAGGTTGGAATACAAGAGATTAAACAATTATTGAAAGCTCTTCCAAAGACTGCCATCGGGGTGAAGTAACACGATAAACTCCAGCAGGCATGTTTCCTCTTCTAAACCAATTCTATGGATTCGATCTGTAGAAATATTCCCTCATCGTGCAAGCTTTTCAACGAATTCACTTCAATATGATTGTGATTGGTGAGAAGAAAAACGCTGCAAATTCATTCACAGGGGTTGGTAATTCCTTGGACCAGGAGCATGGAGAAAATGGGGTAATGCAGTGAGTGTGGAGTGTTCTGGACTCATTCCAATCAATTCAGAGTTCAGAAATTATTAGATGATATCGCACACGCCTAGATCGTCGAAAATCTCAAAAATCGAGAGCAAAATGAAACAACGGTCCTACCGCACCAAATCTACTCATTTCCAAAAAAACATCATTACGTTGTTATTTTTACACGTTACATGTCATTTTTCAACCAACGTGTTTAATTTATAAATGAAAAACCAGCAGGATTGTGGTTTCTAGTTGATTCAGCAGTATAGGTATCCACTTCGCACGGAAAATTATCTAGAAAATAAATACACGGCATTTTTTACATTCACAACAACACAACGTGTTTAAATTATAAATAAAACCTCACCTGACAGAGTAATGGGGCATCCCTTCGCACTCATTTCCAGAAATAAAACAACAGAGCCGATAGGAGAGGGGGTAGGATTACAGTATTACATTTGCATCCAACCATGCGCAGGTTACCATACTTTTCCTTATTTTTAAATGGGAATCCTAAATTTTCTAATTGCATAGTATGGATTCTAAACCTAAATTGAATCAATGATGAAATGGTGGAAATCTGATCCCTTCAATTCTTGCGCTTTTTTTATTGCGCGTAACCGGTTCAGGGAGTACGCAAATGTTGCGCAACTCCAAAATTGGCAAATAGTGGATAATTGTGAAATTTAAATTGTGTCACATGAATTTTCATTGTTTTCTTAACGCTATCGCTTTCTTTATTCGACTAAATTTTCGCGGGATAATGACCAAATTTTTTCATTTTGAAGACATTTTTTTTATACAAAAGTTTAGGTTCAAAGATGGGTTTGCAAAATCCTAGCCCGTATGGCAAATCGTAGGATATTCATTTCAAGCGATGATGTTACTGTTACTGATGCGTCTTGATGACTTCTAGGAACTGTTCACTCTCCTAATAATCCTCTAACGTGTCATCTCTAAATCTGAACGAGTTGTTTCGCTGTTGGAAACGAATGGATTCAAGTTGAGCGAGCGCACCCGATTGCATATTGAGATCTAGGCCTCGTTTATCTACGAGCTGCACAAACGCACACTAACGTTGCTGATATGGGCCCCATGGGCTTTTTGCTTGTGTCAACTTGAAACGCCAGAGGGGAAGATCCCAATTTTAGATTGCGCTGACGCCGGAACAATAATTCTTGACTACCGAGGTAATAGAATACCGAAAAAGATACATGTTTACTAGCAGATAAACCGAGAAAGGGCATTCGACGAGAGTGGCGCGAGATTTACTGCACAAGTCATCCGTGAATATTCCATCCCCTATTCGTAGTTGTGTACACACGTCCAACTCTATTTTGCTAATAGGGCGAGTGTAGGTCCTCTCCCTCGTTCCCTAAAGCCTTCTCCTACTCGTATTTTCGATTAAACGTGGAAATCCATCCTAATAATTGAAGTTAATGACGTGAACTTCTCACATTTGACCACAGGATTTTTCCTTCAAGGTACAAGTGCTGTAATTGGCTGTGCAGATGATTTGGACACCACCTAAGCGAATTTCTCTACCGCTCATCCCCTCATTCTCTGATTGCCCTGAGCAAGAGGCAGCTGACACCATCTTTTGTGAATGGTCGGAAATGTATTTTGTTCGTACGCTCTATAAATATTCTGTCAACCAACCCATTCAATATGTGCCGTTTCAGAGAAAGCCAGCTGATAATACACACTCTAATGGGTATTTTTTTTAGAGTAGAGCCTTGCTGAAGCATCTAAATCCTGGCCCGCAAGTCAGTAAGACCAGTTCAAGTTGTTCCACTCATGTGAGTATTATCATGTTTTGTTCTGATCACTTCACCATCTAACATCACCTTGAGTACAAGTTCACAATCAAGGGAGAGTTAGCCCGCATCGCGCTCATTCTCGCACTCATAAAAACGTCATCGTCCAGTTTCTAACGTACATCAAAATGTCGTCAGCCAACATATTTTTTAAAATTGTACCTATGCAAGTAAAAACATAAACTTTTCTTTGCGCATTTTCCTGGCGGCTTAGGTAGGTTATTCCTTGAGTAATCAACCTATTTTCATGCAGAAAGTCAATCTCTCCAATTCGGTCCAAAATTGAAATTAAAAATGAAATTTTGGTCAGGAACGCGTTATTGGTTTAGTAGGCCCTCAAAACTCATCAGCTCGATCAGACTGAATTTGGAGGGGGAAGAAGGAGGGTCAAAATGTGTATTTGAAAAATGGATTAACGAGATTTTTGGCGATCTAGGCATGCGGGGTATCATTTTCTACTAAATTTTGGACGCTGAATCGATTGGAGTGAGTCACCATGCTCCTGATCCGAGGAATAACCAACCCCTGTCAAAGAATTTGCAGCCTTTTGATCTAGACACATTGTAACGCAAATTTTCAATTCAGCCAAAACGCTGAAAATTCTTCCACAATGATTTATTATTCCTCTTAGCTAGTGTAAGGGAGAATGAATGAGTGTGAAGTGTTTAGGACTCAGCGTCTAAAATTTGATTGAAAATGAGACCCCACTCGCCCAGGTTCCCAAGAATAATGTTGAAATTGTTTGCAATCGTGTTACTATTTCGAATCCCGAAGAGGTATCATATTGAGACAGTAACACGATTACAAATATTTTCAACAATATTATTAAGATATCAAGATGAAACCTAAACGCTGCAAATTCTTTCACAGGGGTTAGTTATTCCTCTAGAAGAAGGAGACTCATTCTAATCAACTCAGCGTCCAACGTTTAGTGAACCAAATTTTAGAAACCAAATTTTCATGTTTTTAGAACAATTTCTACTCCCTAAAACGGCGGATGGACAGCCCACACCCACCGTTTTCTCCATTCATTCATTTCATTATTCATGGGATTACCAATCAAATTAAGACTTTCAGATGTATATCCACCGTTGGTAATTGTTAAAGGGAATAATCGCCCTCAAAACCGAAAGGGCCGTCAACGTCCGTGCAGTTCACGGTAGTTTTTTTTTTTTTCTTTTTTGAATTTATTATTTGAAATATTTGTTAAGGACATCTTTACGGCTCTAGTTGGCCCTCAATACTCTACAACCGTATCTGACCAAATTTGGGTACTGAACAGACTGAGCGTAACATCAGCCGCATTGTAACATTTCTCAAGTTTTGATTGGTTATTCCGTGTGGAGTATCATTTCCCACTAAATTTTGGACGCTGAATCCTATGAAATGGGTCCCAGAACGATTAGAACTCACCAAGGACGTTATGGGTCAAAATGGGAATCTACCCAGATTTCTAGTACCTAGGCGTGTGGGGTATCATTTTCCACTAAATTTTGGACCCTGAATCGATTGAGACGGGTCCCAGAACGATTGGCGCCCTCTGGATGAGGTTATGTGTCAATGCCTATTTACCCATTTCGAATGTGTGTTTTTGAGATTTCTGGTACCTAGGCGTGTGGGGTATCATTTTCCACTAAATTTTGGACTCCGAATCGATTGGAATGGGTCCGAGACCCACCACACCTACTGTGTCCCCCATTTTTTTCTATTTTTCAAATCTAGACACCTATAAAAAGTATAGAAAACAATTTTGGGCCGACTTGACCTTTTTCATGGAAACATAGTTTGATTATTCAAGGAATAACCAACCAAAACCGGAGAAATGTTACAGTGCGGCTGATGTTACGCTCAGATCACCTAGAACCGATCTGGGGCCTCCCAAAAATATCGTCTGTTCAGTATTCTGTTTGAACAAAGCCCCAACTTCGAGAAGTCAGCCCAAGTCATAACCCATTGAGCCCTCGGCTGTTGGGCGGGCGAGTTCGACTAAGTGGACGGTGAGTTGACACTGGTTGAGCCGTGGAGAAAGGTCCCCACCAAGGAATTGAAACCCAGTCGGGTTCGACCTCCACGATAAAGGTATACTGACCTTTCCGAACGAGTGGCTCGTTGCTCGGACTCCTTCCCACCTTTTTCTTATGACAACGTCCGCCGACGAGTTGGCGTTTGACAAAAGGAGAAAGAAACGATCTCATAATCAACGACTAGCCCAATATACATACGTTATCTGTTACAAGCCGCCCGTCATGTTATGAGGAATTTCGGACTATGCCGTGCGTGCTTTGATTTATCAAAATTTTGCCGACGGAACCTAACGGTATCCTGAAGAACCCTCATATTCCGTCTTCTCCCTGGTCACTCACCTCCACCTCAACGGTATTTTTTCAAAATCCATTTTTTTGTATTAGAAGTGATTTATGTGGCATTGGAGGAGATACTGAAAGCGAATGAGTAACCAGAACCAACGTTTTCCCTTCCGATACGAATATCATTTTCATTAGGTTATATCTATCTAAGGAAAGGTAGGGCAGTTGTGACCATTTTCAACAAATCCTTTAATTGGAAGTAGGGAACTGAATTTTTTGGAACAGAAAATAACTCGGCAAAAACTAGGACATTTTCGCCAAAAGAATGCGGATTTAGTTAGTTGACGAAAAAATCGAACTATTATCAAATTTTCTGATTTTTCCCCCACTGCTTAACTTTGGTCACAGCTGCCCCATATGTGGGGCAGATATGACCACGGTATGGGGCACATGTGATCATATTTTTGAAATGGAGTAAAAGGGCTGAAATTATTACTTTTTTAATAACGAAGGAACTAACGAACTTGGAAAACTCTTGTAATAGTTCTGAAGAGCACAATTTGTAGAAAATATTTACATACTTGAAGCAGTAGGCTTAAGTAAGCGTTCACTCGTAGGCCTATCAAATATTCACTAGCCATTTGAGATCTTTGAAATTTAGGACTAAGTAGTAATAAAAAATTACACTCAGCGAGGAGTGCGAGAGCTTGAAAAATTAACCATCACTGAAAAATACAAATATCCCTTGAAAAAATAATGTCTACTGTTGAAAAATACTAAAGTGAATATCGCATTTTAAAAATTTGGGTTACTTACACCTAATAGAACTGTTCAACGAACATGGAAATGATTAAAGGCATAATTGAAAATGAAGCGATTTCTGGAGCTCCTGGTAAGGTAACTGGTAATTTGGCAACCACGTCAGTTCTGTGCACAGTAGCCCTAACTTCAACATTTAGGAAATGAAAAGTATAGCTTCCACCACACCGCCGAAGAAATTGAACGTCACATTCGGTTGGTCCATCAAATCCATTAACACGACCAATATAGTGGACTTTTGACCACTGGTCATATCTGCCCCAGCGACTCTGGTCATAACTACCCCACAATCAGCCATGATGGATAAACAATAAAAACTCCTAGGAGATTCAAATTCTTCTCTGATGAAAATAGACTTTTTACACGTAAAATGAAGCGAAAGAGCACTATAGTAGCACAGTAACTTCATTCAAAGTTTTGCATGTTGAATGTAGCTGACAAATTACCTTTCTGTGAGGAAAACACATGTGTAAGCCTCTCTCGAATTAAAATGTGTTTGAATTTACTATAATTTAATTCGGGTTTCTTCGGAGAATTTGGAAGGGACCTAGCGAGAGGATACGGGATGTAAGTCCAAGACTTACGACTGAGCAACTAGGGATACCAAGGATGAGCATAAAATTGATGCAAAATGAATTATAATTGAAATAAGGACACGTTGCAAAGGAGAATATGCCTCAACCTGGGCTAGAATTGATACAAGACAAAGTAATTCGACAAAGTAAATTAGACAACATGTGGAGCATAAAATACAATTAATACATGATACGTGAAATTATTATATACATGAAATTCAATTTAAAGAGCAAGCATAACGATACCAGCTGACGAAAACGGCGTTGACGTCGAAGGAAAACAGGAGGGGGCAGGCTGTCCCAAAGGTACACAGCGAGGCTTAATTAGCTTGAGTCCTTTATCTCATGGGAAACACAACATTACAGCTTCGGTCGACTTCAGCACAGTAGCAGAGTTCACTTCAGAGCGAGCACAGGACAAAGCCAGGATGGACTGAGTGAGTTGCACTTGCATGACAGGTTACAAAAAATATATGACTCCAACATGTTGGGCGCCCCAGCAAGGAGGGGCACCTTGACAACGACCGCCTGGTTGGATGCCTTTGCAATGAGTGCCTGCTGGGCCTCTCTCCAAAATGCGACGTCTGGGCAGGAGCTGCGCGCGCATCCTGGCGCATGCTCCCTCCCTTCTGGCACACATGAACCGCCATCAAAGCTGAGGGTTGCAAAAAAATTGCATAAATGTCCAAAGTTAGCACTTTTGATTGAGTTTTAGACTGTGAATTACTTTTTTTAAACTATATTTGTACATATGAAAATTTATGATTGAGGCCGGGACACTACAGACTATTTTCAGAAACCGACGGGACGGCATGTGGTCACACATGGGACTGTCCGGGCCAAAACGGACAAAAGGGCGTTTTCTCTAAAAACAAATAAAAATCCAAACATCGAGGAGTGAGGAAGTGGGGTCCGGTTGGTTGATAACTAGTACGGAGTTGTGAAATTCTCTTGGAGCGAAGGAGTAAAGAAGTGTATTAATGTAAGAGCGGAAGTTGAAGACGCCATAAACGGGCTGTAGAACTGAACGAGGCTTTTACCAGTGACACGAGATTATGAAATGGGGCATCGCATTTTGAACAGGTAGAAGAATGCTCCTTGCAGACAGTGGGACGGCCGATAAGGGAACGAGTTGGCTGTGGAAGGTTAGGGCAACCTGAGGCGACCAAATGGAGCGGTGTCATCCCATCTTCTCTCGTGGAAGAAAGTTTTCTCGGATGCGTTTCCACCAGGAGTCCAGGTTTCCCTTCCAAAGAGGGATTATGGGTCGAGAGCTTGATTAATGAGTGCAACCTGCGGCTTGTGATGAGCGATCTTGAGAATAGTTCGTTACTCGGAGAAGAACCGACAAAGGAAAGGAATTCGAAGCGTAAAGGATGTTGTCTCCATTCCAAGTGCAATTCTAACTTCTGCGTTGCCGGGTTCACTATTTATAGTGTTCGAAATTTTCCACTTCCTTCCACCGATGAAACGACAGAACACGGTATGAAAGCAAATTGATACAGCTTCTCGATTTCGTCAAGACGTTTTTTTGGAAAAATTCCCAGTTTTTATAGCATGCCACTGCGTGGTCGGCCCCGGATGTAATTTCTCATGAAGTTGAACACCGTCTCATCGCAATTTTCAGAAACCATCTTGCCAGTATCGTCACTTTTTCACAGAAGCAAAGATCGTAATTTCAACGCAATAAAACAGAACCGTCACATGATTTCATCGTATTTTGTTATATTTGCGGGCAATATCCCTTCGTATGGTAAGAGAATAAATTGGCACGGTTTTTTCCCGGAATCAATGTTGCTATTAAGATGATTAATTAATAGTCTTAAATTTACAATTGAAAAGATTACTAAGTAATGAGAAACCGTGTGCCTACATATCAAACTTAACGGACGAAAAGAAAACAAATCCTTATCGTTAATATTTGATACGAGACTTTGCCAAGTCGCCAACCCCCCGCACATATCCTACCGTCAAAATCCAAAAATAAAAATAAAAACCCGCCAATTTAAGAACCGGTAGGTGGCGTGAGATATCGAATCCCGTCTGGCACGACCTCGTGATTTGACTCTCCGAGCTTAATTTAAATTAATTTTATTAAACAAAGCGAGCTACTTGGAAAGATTGTCAAGTGAAACCCTGTCGCTGGTTTAGTCGTCAGTATGATAGAGAAAATACGTTACGCCTTCGAGCCTTTATTCATTTTTGTCGTCATTCCTCCTTCACGGTTTCTCATAAATTGTGTGAAAAGACTTGGAAACCCTCGCTAACTTTGATAGAGTGTCGTATCGTCACTCAAAACAAATCTTAGCTCCTCCAGTCCAAGCTTTATTCAACATTCTTCGTATCGAGAAACGATGAATGGTGACTTTTCTCATCATACCTACGATAATAAGCAACGAAATTTAAGCAATTTTTTACGTTTTTCAGGAACCTCTCTGGTCGAAAATAACTTTATTAAATAAATTAAATTGGAAGCCTCCGACTTTTAGAACGAGCTAATGAAAACATAAATATTATCGATGTCAAAACACCAACAATTTTGCGCACAAACAATTCGTTTGGCTCACAAAGACTATGCGGGAAGAATGCACCCCACGAAGAAGCCGCAAGGTCAACATGCGTGACCGACCGAATTTGTGATTCATTTAGAAAAACGCTGCAAATTCATTCACGAGGGTTGGTGATTCCTCGGACCAGGAACATGGAGACTCGTTTCAATCGATTCAGCGTCCAAAAGTTAGTGGAAAATGCTACCCCAAGCGCCTAGGTAGCAGAAATCTCTAAAACCCACCTTCGAAATAGGTAGGTAGATATCCATTTTGACCGATAACTTCTTGCGGTGGGGGTTTCGTTGGATCCACAATCCAAAATGTAGTCGAATGTGATACCCCACACGCCTAAATCGCTGAAAATCGATTTCAAAATATACTTTTTGACTCCTTCAACCCCCTCCCCCTCCCGAATATTGGTCCGGTGAAAGCTGGAAACGGTTTCTAGACCAAAATTTGAGATTTATAGAAAATTGCCTACTACCATTCCTTGAATAATGATCAACCAAAACGCTGCTTATTCTTCCAGAATGGTTCACTATTCATTTAAGCATCAGTATGGGGAGAACAGTTGTGTCCAAGACTCATTATATTGATTTCAGCGTCTAAAATTTAGTGGAAAATGACACATGCCTAGTTCCCAAAAAATATCTACCAACTAAAGCCAGAAAGAGGGTTCTAACTAAAATTTCAAATTAGTAGATTCGTAGATTAGAGAATTCGAAGTAAAAACAGTCCGGAACGAGGATTTTTTTCCGAAATGAGGAACAAATTTTCTAACATTGATCGACTCTGGTCCCTTACAATATAATTGAATTAAAAGTTGGGAATATTTCCCGCCGCGTTATTTTCATAATTTTTGTTCTTTAAAAAGACATGAATACCACGTATATTTTCAGTTATAAGCATTCTCCAAGTTATTAGCTGAAAATTGAAACTCTATTTGCTTAGGACCTATTATGAGGAATACTTAAAAGCTCGAACTGTAGACACAAGGTTCAACGATTTTCGGATATATTTGAGCTGGCTTGAGCGGTTATTGGTTCAATGAAGAACATCAACACGAGGGGCCGTCATTTCTGCAATAAGCCAATAAGGGCCTCTGAATGTGTAAAAACGGCCCTGCGGACATGTCTAAAAACTATTGTTAAATGATTTCGTGATACTTCTGATAAACAGATCATGACTGAAGCATGTTCCATACTACCCATGCATTTGCCAGTGATCGTCTACAGAAGCTGAATGCCTTGGCTCCCTCGTGTTTTGAAGGTGCGAAAGACTTTTCGCGTTTTATTTGTATATGTTGACTCTTGCATAATTGAACGATTTGCCTCAAGCGCCCAAACCATTCATTAAATGAGACTTGTAGAAAGTGGGATGGGTCTTAGCCCTATTAGAAGGAAGCGCTGTGCCCCGGCGCCCCGATGAGACGATAATTACATCCTTTGTGCCTCGTGATCGCTCAGACTACAATCTGCATCGCTCGTTACCGACCTCCTCTCAGTAATATCCATCCAGGTGGTCCGCGGTGGTAGGTTGCCTTAGGTGGCAGACAAGAGCCAACTGCTGTGCTCAGGTCCACGATAAAAACATCACGTGTATCGAAGAGACCTACTTCGTGAATAGATTCACAGAATTTTCCAGATAAGACCTCCTGTAGAGAGAACGAGCTTTTTAAAGAATTCAACCGTCCGATTCGTTTTATGTCTGTCTCAGTCGCAGGTTTATGATTTTACGGAGTTACGATCGATAAATATGGATGTGAAAGTGAGCCTATCAGCGTTCCACTAATAATAACTCACATGCTGGGTTCGAGCAATAAAGACAAACATTGTTTATTCCACCTAAAAACGATCAACAAATGTCGCACCGGAAAATGGATGGAAAATGATATCCTACATAACTATGTAAAGTAGTTGGCGGTACTGCGACGATGTACTACGGCTAAAACCAGTAGATTGCGAACTGAAATCGAGACGGAAATACCGAGTTTTAATAGAAAACGAAACATTCGGTAACTTAGCTGATTACAGATTAACCATCGAAGACGACGCGAGATAACCTAGGCAGAGCACAGAGAAGAGATGCGGTTCACGGAACACGAAAAAGCAGTTTTAGTTTTCTGCCCATGTAACATTTTCCACTGAATTGGTGACGCATTGTGATGGGTTTCAAGACCAATTGGTGCACTCTGAAAGTCAGTTTGGGTCATGAAGAGTACCAACCCACCAAACTCCACAATGGGCTTTCAAAATGTTTGGGTTCCTAGGCGTGTGGCGTATCATTTTCCAACAAGTATATTGAGTAGGTACACAAAAATCTCGAAAACCAAAACTGACTTCTAAAGGGCACCAATTGGTCTGAGAGCCATCAAGGTGCGTTCAACACGGATGCATTTGGAAGCAATAGGCGGAAAACTGATCCCTTCTTCATGTTCCGTGAGATGCCGCATCTCTTCTCTACGTTCTGTTCTCGGCCAGGTTATCTCGCGTCGTCTTCACCCCTCGGGTACTTACCGGTTAAATTCATTATTTTGGAGGTCCAATTCGATTTCCTAAAGATGATCCGACCATGAAGTTCCTAATGGATGGCTAGATAGTCAGATATCCAGTACTCAATACTCATTTTGTGTCCACAGAATCCTTTTAACAAGTATGAACTCACTGGGATGCTTTTTCGAGTACCTGGGCATGTGGTGTATCAATTTCTACGAAATTTTGGACGCTGAATCCATTAAGATGGGTCTTGGACCCATATGCAGATATGTTCCTTGAACTATTTCTACATTATCAATATCAAAGTTTTTCAAAATGGCGGTTGTATCAAATTGATACGCGCGGCTACCTAACGTGACGTACCTGCCTGGAATGGCGCAAAAGTTTAAATCTTGGTCAGCTATTTGTGGTCTGCAGCAAAACATATCTCTAGACCTATAAAAGACCTGTTAAATTTCTTAGTTCGGCTAACTAATAAGGAATATCGAATATCGAGAAGGAATATATTCTTGAAGCGAGAAAGTGGGTTTCTATACAATGGACGGGATCATAGTTACTCAATTTTAATGAATAGGGAAAATTTAGACAAAAAAGTCTTTGGTCGTTTCGGTATTCGCTACTTTAATAAGGCAGCCTCGCATTTTGGGCAGCATTTTGTGACGCTCATCATGTTAATTTCCAATAAATTATTGACAAATGGGATTTGGTTTGAGGATTTTAGAATTAAATGACCTTTTCAAAATTCTCCAGAAATTCGCTTGTCCATAAGATCGTTGGGTATGATTTCATGATTATCTGGACGACAAATGAGCAGTTCCTTCTTGAGAAACATCTTACCTGTCCGCGAATATCCCGTTAGATAGGACGCTTCTAACATTGTACATGTGCTGTATCCCATTTACTAACAGTTATCCGTAACTCACGTTGCTCTGACCTTAGCACAAGACGCCTCCGGTTAAAAGTAACTGGCTAGTTATCAGATAACACGGATCGAAACCGAAGCGTTGATAAACTGTCGACGAGGTTGGTGACGGTTTATCTTCGCCGTGGACCTTCATGCAAATTAATGACTCGCAGATGGTTTGGTATGTCTTCGCGGCTCCCACGGATAAAATCCTTATCCAACTGCTATAATTCCTTGAAATCGACAATCGGGTGCGTTCCTTTGCATTCTCATTTGTTCCGTCTCACCCCCCGCATTCACCATTTGAAACAAAAGTTCATTTCCCCAATTAGGAGAACACATTTACATTTTCATTTTATTGAGTTTTAATGCATTCTGAAATTTGGATGTATAGCAAAATCAAGTTGCTAAAATGGTAGGAAAGAGAGGCTCAGGAAAACATGGGTGGGGCCCCCAGCGGGGGATATCGTTGGAAAAAATCCAAAAAGTTGAATTATGGCGAATTTTGATGGATTCAATTAAAAACTGTTTCTTTGTTGCAGGTTAAAATCAGATTGTTGACGTTTTTCTCTGAACTGATACAACAAATCAATCAATAAAGGTAATCATTTTTCACTAAATTTTGGACGCTGAATCCAATAAGATGGATCTCTCAACGATTGGCACCTACCGCAAGAGGTTATCGGTCAAAATGGGTATCTATCTACTCATTTCGAATGTGGGTTTTCGAGATTTCTTTTACCAAGGCGTGTGGGGTATCATTTTCCACAAGATTTTGGACACTGAATCGAATCGAGTGAATCTCCATTCTGCTTGTTTGAAGAATAACGAATTTCTGTGATTTGCAGCGTTTTTCTTAGCAATGCGGCCATTACATTTTTCATTCTCATCGCGTTCGCCACCTCACTAGGAGATTACCAATTTAAAGGAAAAGCCTTTTTTTCTGAGCTCTACCTAGGAAACTTTTGGGCCTATTGAGTCCAATAACTGTATGGTAATTGATTTTCTTAAACATGAACAATTCTCGAGGAGGTAGAGCGAGATAGAGACAAAAAGATGATAGTTGTGGTGTAGGTAGGTAACAAATAAATTTGGTTTGACTGCGAAAACTCAATTCACTCTTAGGCAATGAATTGCCTTTTGGATAAAATTGAAATTTATCCTGAAATGAAGATTCTCCAGGAAGTTCAGAATGAAACCGGATACTTGATGAAGTCACAAGGGCAACAAAAAAGCTATTAGTAAATAGCAGTTGCTAGTAATGACAAGGAATTGCCAACTGACCGAGAATGTGATTGATGTGTTTCTTCTCGACTACGGAGAATTCTGCTTTTGAAGACCGCTCGGAAAGTCCCCTGGCGTTGCTACCTATACACCAATCGTTTTATTCAACGTCACGCTTCATTTATTGTAATGGGACGAGACAAAGGCATTAATCATCGTCAAGTCGAATGTACCAGATATAGAAGCGGTTCAGTTGAGAAGAGGTCAGGTTTTACATCGAGGAATTTCCAATTGAGGCGGCTGAATGTTTCCAGTAGGTAAGGTACAAGATCCTTCTCAGATGAGTCACTTGCAATGTACATGTAAATTTACAGGACTATCTCTTGGCAAAACTCAATGTGCACTCGCAAAAAACTTGACAGTTATCCAGTGATATTTGCATAATTTATTGCATAGAAAATCATCAATCACACTCAACTTCTGGAGATATCTCGATCAAAAACTTGAAATGGTCGTATTTATTCGTATTATACGCAGCTTTTGGCAGTAGAAATTGTTCTAATAACATGAAAATTTGGTCAGTGACTTCTCTCCCGCACTAGCTGGTTCTCAAAACGCTTCGGTTTTCATAAGTTTCTGAAATTTTTGGATAGCTGAGCTTGTAATGTATCACATTTCCTTAATGTTTTGGTCTCATAGACTCGAAAATAGGCTGAAAATAGGTATTTTGAAGACGGGTTTTCAACGTTTTTGAAGACAGTATGGTGTATCAGTTTCTCTGAATTTTAAGCGCTGAATCGATTGAAATGGGTTCAGGTACAATCAGACATAGGTTGTGCTTAAAAATTGGCATTTTGAAAATGGGTTTTTGAGAATTTGGGGTCCCACACTGATTTTTGCTGATTGGAAGTGGGTACATATTGATCAAGCAGTATAATTATTAAATTGGGCAAGACTTTTTTTGGGCTAATTTGCAGTGTCAGGGGCCTTATTGCCATAATGTCTGCGGCGGTTCGATTTATCGGGTTCAATACATCGATAACAACTTGATGGGTCTCCAAAATGACTATTTCGAAAAATGGATTTTTGAGATTTCTGGTATCTAGGCGTATTGGGTACCATTTTCGATTAAATTCTGGATACTGAATCAAAGGAGACGGGTCCCGGAACGATTGGCGCCCACTGGGATAGGTTAAGGACCAAACTGGATATCTACCTACCTGTTTCGAATGTGTTTTTGAGATTTCTGGTACCTAGGCGAGTGGGGTATCATTTTCCACTAAATTGTGGACCCTGAATTGATTGAAATGGGTTGAAACGCTCCATTTTGCCTATTTTCGGCAATTTTGGATGCTGAATCGATTGGAATGAGTCTCCTCGCTCCTGGTCCGAGGAGCAACCAACCCCTGTAGAAGAATTTTCAGCGCTTTTCATTCTAAATGAATGGTTATTACTCCGAATACCCATTGATTCAACCTCCCACACGATTTAAAAACTTCCACGATTAACATAAACCATTGTGAAATAGTTTATTGAACTGTTTCATTAGGATAGGTAGGTACTAACAATTGAGACGTGCCTAAAATTTGAGCTAATTGACAAACGGCATCGTTCTATGGAAAGGTTCTGGTCGACGAAATAACGAAATAAATGTGGCCATTATATCCAACCATGTCAGCCGTACTCGGTCAATATTCGAACTTCGTTCATCTTATGAGAAAAAAGACGCTTTTTTAATCGAAATATCGGCTTTAAAAACGAATGGCCCTCGAGGCGCCCAGCGCATAAAATCGCGATGGCCTCAGCGCCTCTTTTGATGTCCGAGTATACCACGCTCAATTAGCCTCAGCCCGGTTTGATTACTGTCCCTTTAGATTCGGTCTATCGAAACTTTAGACGAAAAAGAAGTGTGATATCATCATTCCAGCTATGTTCGGCCTTTATCCCCGTTCGTATCAACAGCAATAAAATAACGTAACTTCTTTCAGAAACAGGATTTCACTTCAGACGCAGGGGATCCGAAAACCTAATTTTGTAATAAATTGAATTCAGATTTCACAGAAAGAAATATTCTAAGAAAGTGATATTTATTGTATTTTTTTGGTTCTGTTTGATCAAACTCAATCCAGGGGATCAGAGAACCCTTCATCATAACGTGTCACGATTAGTGTAAAGAGGCATGTTACGTTATAAATCCTCGAAGAACTTCAATTCGGAACGTACTCGTACTTCAAATCTCAAAGCGATGTCAATGTGAAGTGTGAGAAAAACATTTATGACGCCGAAACGTAGACACTCACTCCGATCAGAGCAAGGACAAGCTAATATTTCTCCATAGCTCTTAACCTCATAGGAGTATTTCAACACGTTGATTCTTCCGAAAGTCTAGCCGATGACATCACCAAGGAAAGGACGCATCCGTTAAGGTTTGGGATGTCTTCGTGAGTTTACCCAAATTTGAATAGTTTGAAAATATTCAAAATTGGGTAAATACGCTACTTTTGGTTGATTAATCCTGGAATAATCCATCTACGTAATTGTGCTCAAGGTTATGGGAGGGCCAACCCTCTCCGATTGGCACCAATGTTTTTGTAGGTTTCAAGATATCTGGATGATATCTTGGAGCAAGATTATGGGGAACACAGTAAGCGAAGTATCCTAATCGATTACCAATCGACACGCCTAGGTACCCAAAAATCTAGAAAACCCATGTTCAAGATAGGTAGGTACGAATCTGCCTCAGCTGTCTTGTCTATTCATGAATTTGACAGCACAATCCTACTGTTTGTGAGTTACCCCACACGCCTAGGTATTATAAATCATTAAAACACACATTCAAAATGGGTTGACAGATGCCCATTTTGACCCATAATTTCTTCCAGTGGGCGCCCACCCAAGGCTGGGATGAGACAAAATGGGTACCTACCCGTTGGATTGGTTTCTGGAAACTCAACTTCCTATACCTTCTCTCGCCTAAACGAGTTTAAAAACGCTGCAAATTCTTTCACAGGGGTTGGTTATTCTTCGAACCAGGAGCATGGAGGACTCATTCCAATCGATTCAGCGTCCAAATTTTTGTGGAAGATAATACCCCACACCCCTAGGTATTATAAATCATTAAAACATACATTCAAAATGGGTTGACAGATACCCATTTTGACCCATAACCTCTTCCAGTGGGCACTAATCGTTCCGGGACCCGTCTCATTGGATTCAGCGTCCAAAATTTAGTGGAAAACGGTACCCCACACGCCTAGGCACCCAAAAATCTCGAAAACCCCATGTTCAAAATAGGTACCTAGGTTTGAATCTGCATCTGTCTTGATTGTTCATGAATTTGGCAGCACAATCCTAATGTTTGTGAGGATCAAACTTCCTTATAGTGAACTGGTTTGGTTTGAGAGATCTCCCAAAAGCTCCATTTCTTTATTTAAAATAAACTCCAGCCAAAAAGTGAATCGCTTGATTGGATGCAAAGCGTTAGAAGCTCTCTGGGTGAGTTATGCGTAGGGACGTTCCATGCTACCGATATGAGTAGGTACCATTACTTTTTATTCAAAACCACTGGTATCGTGATAATATTGAATCACCCGGTTTTATATTACTATGGAAAGAAATCCGCAATATCGAATGAGTACCTTCTCATTTCCTTTCAGGAATAAACACCCAAATGGGAAACATTTTAAGCACACAAGTAGCTCGCTCACGGGTGGTCTAAAAAGACACAGTATCCGACATATCATAAGTAACTTTGCCTAGAACGAAATGAAGAGCGTTTTCTCATCAAAATTCAAAGAGGCACAGAAACACCTGGTGATGATGGGAACGTCAATGCACTATGAAATGATCTTTTCCAAAGGTCCTCGGGTCTATTTTGCGTAATTTTCCATGGAAAACCCAATCCTGTAATACAAACATGAGCTCCATTGTTCAAGTTTATATCAGACTCTATTAGGTAAGGTGATTGTCCTCAGACTACCAAGAGAGAGGCACTCAAGTGAATTAACAATTCTAGAATCTATGTTCTCCACTGGTTAGCAAACTTGAAATGGCTCTCTCAGTCTTTTTCCTCAGCAACATGTTTCACTGAGCTTTTAGCTGCCCATGCTCATACGTAGAACCAAAGTGGCACAATTCCTGGTCAGCTATTATCTTCTGGGAACATGACTTTTGTAATAAATCTTTAGAGCCAGGAACTTTGATCACTTCACTTGCATTTTGAAGAGAGGTTGAAGACCCCTGCATTCCCAGCAACAGTCCCTTTCTAGGAATTATGTCAAGCCTCACTTTCTTCTCCATTGTAGATATAAATTAACCTTATTGGGAAAATGCACCAGTTGATCTATTACCTAGGGTGTATACATCTCCACCACTGAGTTGACCTAGCCAACTAAGGGTGTTATGTTATGGGTGTATGTTATGGGGGGACGGTCCTCGAATCTATTCAGCCCGATCGGACCAAATTTGGGCGGGGTAGGGGTCAAAATATGTTTTTTGAAAAATGGAATTTCTAGTTTTTGGGCAATCTAGGCAAGTGGGGTAGCATTTTCAATTAAATTTGGGACGCGGAATCCAATGAAATGGGTTCCAGAATGATTGGCACCCACTGGATGGGTGTAGATTTCCGATTTTGAATGTGTGTTTTCGTAATTTCTGGTACCTATGGATAAGTTTAACAAAGGTTTCACCGATTTACCCCAATATTTGACAGTTGATTTTGACTGAGCACTCGGGAAGTTGTATTCACGATTGTGTTGCTGTTTCAAATTTCTTTCATTGGACAGCAACACGAAAACGAATTCCAAACGAGTATTTTCAATTGTGTTACTGTTTCAAAATCCTTTCATTAGACAGCAACCCGAAAACGAACTCCGCACGAGTTTTTTTAATATTGTGTTGCTGCTTCGAGTTATTTTCATTGAACAGCAACACGAAAACGAATTCCTCACGAGTATTTTCAATTGTGTTGGAGCCTCGGGTTCCTTTAATTAGACAGCAACACAAAAACGAATCCCAAGCGAGTGTTCTCGATTGTGTTGCTGCTTCAGGTTTCTTTCATTAGACAGCAATACGAAAACGAACATTATTCATTCCGAATTCCTGTCATTTCAAAAAGTCAATCATTCCAATTCGGCCCAAAAAATTTTTCTGGACGTTTCAAGGTGTCTAGATCAAAATTAGCAAATGTCCGTCAGCCGTCCACGCCGACTTTGATAGTATAAATATTATTCAAAAAATCTGAAAATTCGGTCAGGACACCAAAAACACCGCTTGGTCCTCGAAGCTTTTCAACCCAATCGGACCAAATTTGGGTTGGGTAGGGGTTAAAATGTGTATTTCGAAAAATGGATTTTTGAGATTTTTTTTTCATTTAGGTGGGTGGGGTATCATTTTCCACTAAATTCTGGACCCCCGTGATCGATAGTGGTGGGGACCCCCTGACCACACCCCAGAATTTCTGTGAGAGAATTTGCAGCGTTTTTTCATAGCAATGCAGCCATTGCATTTTTCATTCTCATCGCGTTCGCCACCTCACTAGGAGATTACCAATTTGAAGGAAAAGCCTTTTTTCTGAGCTCAACCTAGGAAACTTTTGGGCCTATTGAGTCCAATAACTGTATGGTAATTGATTTTCTTAAACATGTACGAACAATTTTCGAGGAGGTATAGAGCGAGATAGAGACAAAAAGATGATAGTTGTGGTGTAGGTAAGTAGTACCAAATAAATCTGGTTTGACTGCGAAAACTCAATTCTTAGGCAATAAATTGCCTTTTGAATGAAATTGAAAATTTATCCTGAAATGAAGATTCTCCAGCAGGAAGTTCAGAATGAAACCGGATACTTGATGAAGTCACAAGGGCAATAAAAAAGCTATTAGTAAATAGCAGTTGCTAGTAATTACAAGGAATTGCCAACTGACCGAGAATGTGATTGATGTGTTTTTTCTCGACTACGGAGAATTCTGCTTTTGAAGACCGCTCGGAAAGTCCCCTGGCGTTGCTACCTATACACCAATCGTTTTATTCAACGTCACGCTTCATTTATTGTAATGGGACGAGACAAAGGCATTAATCATCGTCAAGTCGAATGTACCAGATATAGAAGCGGTTCAGTTGAGAAGAGGTCAGGTTTTACACCGAGGAATTTCCAATTGAGGCGGCTGAATGTTTCCAGTAGGTAAGGTACAAGATCCTTCTCAGATGAGTCACTTACAATGTACATGTAAATTTACAGGACTATCTCTTGGCAAAACTCAATGTGCACTCGCAAAAAACTTGACAGTTATCCAGTGATATTTGCATAATTTATTGCATGGAAAATCATCAATCACACTCAACTTCTAGAGATATCTCGATCAAAAACTTGAAATGGTTGTATTTATACGTATTATACGCAGCTTTTGGCAGTAGAAATTGTTCTAATAACATGACAATTTGGTCAGTGACTTCTCTCCCGCACTAGTTGGTTCTCATGCGTTGGTTTTCAAATTTCTGAATTTTTTGGATACGACTTGTAATGTTTTTTATGGAACAATCAATGAAGAATCTAGTGCATGCTGGTACAAATTTTCTGTAGCTGGTTCAAGAATACCAACCGTGTGTAAGAATTTGCAGATTTTTTTTAGAAGAAACAAGTGAAGAAGTCGAGTGAGTTGCTGGTAACAGACCTTCAGTAAAATTGTTTTAATTTCCTTGCCATAAAGTTGCAATGTTGCAATATTTTTTTAACCAACCTTGTTCTTTAGGCTTGACAACTAACGTACTTACGTATAAGCTCAGAAATTAAAGGCAACAATCAAAATTTACAATTTGAATTCAAACCTAGTTCAAATTATACTACATCCACTGTTATGGATGTTTAGTGACAATTAAGTAGACATAATAATGTAAACGTAAGCAGCAAACTACTTTTCAGATGAAAATATTGTATTTTTTGTCAAATTAATTTAAGCACGTTCAGTATTAATGTAAATTTCAGCCAGAATTTTCTTCGAATACCCAAGATCATAGGTACACTTACTAAAATCTACTATAGTGGTGGCCAGAAAACATTATATATTGTTATATATATTCTCAGGATAAACATGTGAAAAAGTCTGGTAATAAACGTTTAGTATAATTGTTCTAATTTCCATGTCCAGAAATTGTAATGGGAAAATTTGTTTTACTAACCTTCTTCTTTAGGCTTTCTAGTTTTTTCGTTTCTAGAGAATGTTCTGATTAATTTTCCAAAAAAAAGTTCACTCGATCCACAATTTGCGGATGACTTAATTCACGATCGCGTGTTTTTTCCACCGTTCGTTCCCGCCTCGTTCACGGAACCTATTCCAACCCGCACGGTAACGCGAAACCGACTGAACGGCGAAGACGCCGACTCATCGCGACCGGCGAGGTGGGTGACGCTTCCCTTCCGCGCAGCGTCCCTCAACCACCTTGTCCCGCCGTTGTGTACGCCTGTCCCTCATGTCCGCCTGTCCCGCTCGTCCGCCTGTCCCAATTGTCCGCCTGTCCCGGCGACGGTGGCTCCTTCGGTCACCTCTTCATTCTCGCCGCTTCCTCAGCGGAGAAAAACACTTCTGAGACAACATACAACTGCAATAAAGGTTAGCGTGGGGGGATAAGCAATATCCATAACTTTCACTCACGCGATATGATACACAGTTATTGTCTTCTCACTCTCTCTAAGCCAACTCCAAATGCGGGAGATCAGTATCTTGGTGTTTACTAGGTTTGCTACCCGGCAACTGGTTCTAGCCGAACGCATGTTGGCGAATCAACGTTTCGTTTCATTGGAAAAGTCTCGCTTAACTCGGAGGCAAACAGGAAAAACAACCATAGAATTGCCTGAAATTCATTCTACACCACCGTTATGTCATGTCCCTAGAACATCAACTTTTTGATCCTAAAAGACAAACAAGTACAATAACCAAAAATAGAGAGGAAGAAAATCTACAGACAAATCAACTCGTCAACCATTTTTTCAAATCTTCTAATTAAAAAAAAAAAAAAAAAAAAAAAAACCTTTCAATACCCATTATGACCCACGACCTTTTCCGGTGGGCGTAAATCGTTCCGGGAACCGTCTTATTGAATTCAGCGTCCAAAATTTAGTGGAAAATGATACCCAACACACCTAGATGGCAAAAAATCTCAAAAATACATTTTTCAAAAAAATATTTTGACTCTTACTCTCTAAATTTGGAGAAGTTTTGAAGTCCAACTAAAGCCAGATATGGGTCCCTGACCAAAATTTCAAATTTTTGTTGGTTATTCCTTGAAATCCAAAATTTTTTTCTGAGCTTTTCAAGGTGTCTAGATCCAAATTCGAAAACGTTCGTCCGCCGTCCATGCCGATTTTGGTACCGGACAATATTCTTGAAAACCTTAAATTTCCGTCAGGGACCCGTTTCTGGCTCTACTTGGTCATCAATACTTATCAGCCCAATCGGACCAATTTTGGGAAGGGGGGGATGTGTTTTCAAAGAATCGATTTTGGAGATTTTCGGCAATCTAGGCGTGTGGGGTACCAGACTAGATTTCGGGCGCTGTATCGATTGTGATGAGTCACCATGCGACTGGTCCGAGGAATAACCAACCCATGTGATTTTTAAAAAATTTTCTACCATCAAAATCGGCGTGGACGGCGGACGACCATTTACTCATTTTGGTCTAGACACCAGAAAAAAGTTTTGAGCCGAATCGGAGAGATTGACTTTTTGCATGAAAACATAGGTTGATTATTGAAGGAATAACAAACGAAAAATGAAGCCTCAGCCACAAAGGCTTCTGAGATTAGTCATGCAATATCGACATCAAATTTACAAGACATATTCCACAATATTTGAAACCTTTGATTATACTCTTGGAAAAAGCCAATTAATTCGGCATCAACCCGTCCAATTCAACTAATGTCCAAAGTGAACATTTCATGCCTTAAAAATCCTCAATTTGGGGGGCAGCCCCGGGAATAAGCTTGCCTGGTATCTTATATATATACGGATGGGCAAATTTTAGGGAAATTCGTTGGAAAATAATGAGTGTAAATCCTGAAAATTTTATTTTCTCCGTCGACCTGTTTTGAAGAAGGGATGAAGACAGAATGATAAGAGAAAATATTATGATTGGCGAGAAGGTAAAGAGCGGTAAAGAGGCACGTGCTCTAGCGGTTGAGCTCCATCCTTGTCGGAATTGACCGTAATAATATGACATCCTCACAAATTGAAACTTGTCAGATCTAAAAACAAACTGATTGATTGTTACGATTGACGGATCACAGTATTCTCGAGAATCGTAGTTGATTAGGAGCCACACGCCAACTATAGGAACGTGAACTGTTGTATAAAGCGAACGAATTGAATGAAAACCCGGATTTACAAAACGAATAAGACAAAACACGCTCGATCAAAGCCAGTTCACGATTCTATTGATAGAAAAGAAATTGATTATTCCAGGATGAAGAGTGGAATCCTTGGCCTGTCGCTTTTTTGTGCAGGACAGTCCACAGGTTGTGCAACTTGAGCGAGGCTGAACAGAATTTATGAGATTTTTGGCTTGTCCTCTTCGAGCAGAAATATCAATACACAAAAATTTGTTTTCGAGCGTTCAAAGCTACGAATCTCAAATGCCTTAAAAAAAGTGGCAGTCATTTTGGGAGGGTGATTTTTTTCCGGACTAGAGGAAAAAACCAAATTTATCGCTCGTCTCTGGCAATTCTGAGCGTAAAGGCAATTTGTAAGTAAATACAACCTCAGTCTCTATTGGACACATCTGTGTGGTATGTCTGGTTAGTATAATACCGTATAAGGGAACTATCTTCTCGTCAGATATTAGGCGAAGAGTTCATTTATCGTACGTACCTAATCGCGGTGAGGGTACCGTTGGTTGGAGTTTTAGCCAGATCTTTTGTGAGAAAATAATTTGAATACACAGCATGACGTATGCCGCGAGGAGGGGCTTATCGAGCATCTTACTAACATTTTTATCAGCGCGGATCATCAAACAGGACAGACAGTAGACTCAGTCTGAAATTTGATCCAAATCGTTCGTGATTCATTCGTTTTGCGACACGTAAAATATCGTACTCTATCGATCGAAATTGGCACATTAGCAGTTGACATGCAGGGATCCACGTCTGATTCAATCACGTTTACATGTAGAAGGAAACTAATCGAATTCCAGGCCAAAGCCGCATAATATGAAAATCCGAACGAACAGGAAGCACCGGTCAAACAAACAAGAAAAAAAACGCTACAAATTTCGAAGTGGTGCATTATTCCTCGAAACAGGAGTACGGAGACTCATTCCAATCGATTCAGCCAAAATTTAGTGGAAAATGATTCCCCACACGCCTCAGTACCAGAAATCTCAGAAACCCACTCTCGACATAGGTAGATAAGAGACCAATTTGACCCATAACCTCTTCTGGTGGGCGTCAATCGTTCTGGGACCCGTTTCATTGAATTCAGCGTATCTAAAATTTAGTCGAAAGTCATTCCCCACATCGCCAAAAATCTTGAAAAGTATTCAAGGAATAATCAACAAAAAAGCGAAATCATTGTCATGTTAGAGGGCACGACATTTAACTTTAATTATTAGCTAGGGGCGAGCCACATAATAAAACCCTCACAAAACATGGAATTTGATTAGATAACGTTTAGCTACATCAAATTCTTCAAAATTTATTTAACCCCGACAAGCATTCCGAGTAACCTTCAGCGACCTATGCGAATTCGGGACGTAGAATCCAATAAGACGGGTCCCAGAACGATTTGACCCGCCTGGAAGAGGTTAAGGGACCAAATTGGATATCTATCTACCATGTCTAAAGTGCGTTTTTGAGATTTCCGGTACCTTGGCGTGTTATCATTTTCCACTAAATTTCGGACGCTGAATTGATCGGAATGAGTCTCCATGCTCCTGAGCAGAAGTAGGATGGGTTCAGTTCCGTTATTTGACGAAAATATAATACAGAAAAGATCTGTCTTACCTAACGCGTTGAGCGTCGAAACCGCATCCTCATTTTACCAGGCATATTAAGATTAGACAGATCCTTTCTTTAATGTATCCTAAAAGGGTGTTAAGCGCTTTTCTTTCTTTTTTTATGCTTAAGAGATGTCAAATTGTTGGAGCTTCTAAATAATTTGCTCTCGAAACAAATATTCTCAGAATAGGACCACTCACTGAGTTATAAAAGGGCGAGAAGGAGGGAAGGTTAACCGAAATGGGGCAAGAATGTCAGTAATCGAGAGGGGAGGTAGTTAACCCCTTTCACCCCTTGGTTGGCAACCCTGTCAGGCACGTGCCTCGAGGGTACGCACTTAGTCCAAAAAAGAGGGAGAAGTTGAGAAAAGAGGAGGCTGCGTGAATGGCGGAGGCGTGAGATGGAATGTCCTTCTTTGATGCTGAAGTGGTGAAGGAGGGCGCTCATCGCTTGTCATCTCTTGTTGTCTCCACGTGGCTGGGCTTAAGTTACAGCCCCCCCCCCCCCCATCCTGAATGTCCTTTCCATCATCGCTGGCACTAATCAATATTATTATTAGTGGCATGAATTCATCAAAGCAGCCAACACTCACTGAGGTCAATATGTATTTTGCGCTGTACGCAGTGATTACAATGTGATTGTTTTATTCCTTCTATTTTTGCATTGTTTACGGACAATTTATTACGTTTCATTGCTGATGTAGTTGATTTTCACTGCTAATAGAGGGAACCAACCCCCTCGCTACCACAATATCACACGCTCGTAGTTTCAAACTGAATTCTGAATTTACCTACGCCCATTATTCACTTCAAACAAGACAGAAAAGTAAGATGTTTTTAACAAGCTATTTGGTTGAGGAGCTTTCCTAACACACACACACACACTGACCCTCATTGTGAATTCACACAAACAAACTCAAACTCGCGATAATGCGATAACCTAGTCATTCCAAACTAAGAAGCAGATCCCCAAACAGAGATAAGACATAAGAGTCCCTGCATCAACTCACAACTTATAATACTAACCTCTACTGATCAGTGGAAATGATACCCCAGACGCCTAGGTGCCAGAAATATCGAAAATCCATTTTTTGAAATACACATTTGGACCCTTACCCCCACCCCCCATATGGTCCGATTGGGCTGAAAAGTTTTGAGGACCAACTAGAGCCGGAAACGGGTCCCTGACCGAAAAATTTCAGATTTTTAGAAATTTTTCTATTACCAAAATCGGCGTGGACGGCGGACGGACATTGCTCATTTTGATCTAGACACCTTGAAACGCCCAGAAAAAATTTGTGGCCCAAATCAGAGAGATTGACTTTTTGCCTAAAAACATTGGTTGATTATTAAAGAAATAAACAACCAAACGTTAGGTAATCGTAATTATCATTCAATAAACCTACTCACATGCATGTACGTATTATATATTTTATAAATGCAAATTTATTTAGTATTTTGATGTTTCAATGCAGTTTAAAGAACATTATGTCAACTCCATAAAAATCTTCAGGATTGGTTCCAAGTCACCGATTTATAAAGGACCAACTTAGCAACTGCATGAACGAAGTAATGTTAGTCTATAAAAGTATTTATTGACATTTCAGTCAGCATAGACGAAATCAACGAGGGAGAAAGTTAAGGTTAACAAGAAATCCAGCATGGTGCATGGGGCTACGACCCAGGTTATTCCCGTATAACCACGCCACCCATCAAACAGAATAATCAAACTTGTGGAAGAGGGGTAAAGGAAGCATGCAGCTACAGTAGCGGCAAATGGATCACCTGTCATTTAAGCCAATAAGGCCATAAGGCACTTACAGGATCAAATCACGTCAGCCCACTCGACTATCTTTCAACTAGGCAAGTGGTTTGAAAATGTTACACCGTTTCACGTCATTTACTTCTCATCAAAATACGTTACATCCAGTTGTAGAATTATGAAAATTAGAAGAATAGATTCGTATTGAATAAATATCAGAATTGTAATCGTTTTAAAGGGGCTTTTCGAAATTAATTGGGTATTTAGGCGTGCGGGGTGTAATTTTACACTAAATTTCGGACGCAGAATCCAATGTAATGGGACCCAGACCGGTTGGCGCCCGCTGGAGGTGGGTATGGGTCAAAATGGGTACCTATTACATACCTATATATTTGTTTGGGTGCTTGGGCGAGCAGGTTATTATTTTCCACTAGGAAATATTTTCAAAACTAGGCATGTGGGGTATCATTTTACGCTAAATTTCGGACGCTGAATCCATTGAGAGATTGGGTCAGATGGGTACCTACCTACCTATTTTGTAATTGTAGTATTCAGTAATCGTAGTATTAAGTTCTTTACTATATTTACTCCAAGCTACTAAATCTACTATTAATTAATGGTAGAGTCTGGATTCTCTAATTTTCCTCATCCTTCCATCGTGAACCGAAATTTTCTGTCCCGAATCATTAACAATATACATCATTGGATAAAACCAATGAATTCCATTAATTTATTGCCGTTTTAGGTAACATATACCTATACCCTGTAGCCATTTTAAAAATGTCTAGTTCAAAAAGTACACACTATTTAAAACATAGATTGATTAATCAAGGAATAACCAACCAAAACGCAAAAAATTCTTTCACTGGGGTTAATTATTCCTTGGACCAGGAGCATGGAGAAGACATGAGGAGTTTCCCGGAATAATCCCTTCTTCATGAACGCCGCCGCATCTCTTCTCAATGTTCCGTTCTCGGCCAGGTTATCTAGCGTCGTCTTCGCTTATCCGATACTTATTGGTTAACGTGTATCGTGTAGTCCGCTATGTTGGCGATTGTTTCATTCCCTATTATAACTCTGTATTCCGTATTTTCTGTTCGCAATCTAATGATCTTTGATGGATTGGGCAATGTAGGGGTCAGAACAAGTTTTTTGAAGGATGGATTTTCTAAATTTTCGGCGTTCTAGGCGTGCGGGGTACTATTATTTTTTATTATAGTTGTAGACATCTAATGACGTTAACAACAATGTTTTGATGATACCTGTTTGTTCGGATGAGTTTTCACGGCCTGCTTCAGATTAGGTTGAGATGACTACTTTAATCAAATTCTTCCCATTTACGCAGAAATGATTTTTTTGTTAAAACTACACGTTGTTCATTAGCTCTCGTCTCCTTCATCTTCGGTAAAAAACACGTTAATTTTATTTGTCGTTGGACACAGTTGACTAAAAATCATAAAAGCGTACAGTGTGTTATTCAGTAGTCCAAAACCTCCCACAGCTCGCGTTTTAGTGTAGCGATTGTTGAATTTGCCCCTCGAGGGTCTGTGTTTATCGGTAACAACTTTTGTCGGCCAACTCTAGTTTACAAACCTGATATCCTCCAGCTTGAGGTAAAGCTTTGCGTTACTTCTGTCACTTTAATTCTGAGATCATAGTCGCTCTCCTTTACAGATTCAGGCAATGTTTTCGTGTTTCTCGTATTATAGCAGTTTTTCGCCAATTTCATTTGTATGTTTTCTACGTTTTCATTTTGTATGTTTTGTACAGTTTTCTAAGGCATTGATTTTTTTTTCTGTAAATTGTCGACACTATTTTGACCGAATCAATCCCTTACAACGTCCAAGTCTCGCCGTTTTTCCACGATTATCTCAATGCTGTTGGCTGGTCAGGCTCCAACTTCAAGACTGAGGAAACACGATAACTCTGCGTTGATTCCATTGCCTCTTTGTGGGCGATTCCGTTCTTCAACATCCTTTTTTTGACATGAGGATAAACATTCAATACTGGCACATGCCAAAAACGGTGCTAAACTTTGGTCCCAAGAAACTGTTTAACCGATAAAATGTTGCCAAAAATGGGTCCCTGACCGAAATTCCAGATTTTTAGAAAATTTTCTACTACCAAAATCGGTGTAGACGGCGGACGGACATTTACTTTTTTAATCTAGACACTTGGAAACGCCCAGAAAATGGGGCAAATTGAAAAGGTTGACTTTTGAATGGAACTATAGGTTGATTATTTAACCAGTAAGGTTCAAGAAGAAAAATAATACTTCCATCAATGACGGAGAACCTTCGCGGTAAGCCCCATGCACCGTTAGTGCTAGAAAAATACCTTTATACCTTTTCGTTCAAACACATAAGTCAGCGGCTCAATTTAATTGTTCGGCAAAAGGTAGTACGAGATGGGGAGAACTTTGTTGGAGAAGTGGCTCTCTCAGAGAGTTGGATACTGCGTCAAGTTGAGTGCCTCAGACGTCGGTAGCCGTCTGTACGACGGAAAAGTATTTTATGACCTACTGAGAAGCTACGGACTCGTCAACGTTGACAAGTTAAGCTGCCTGCCTGGTAAAGGCAAGAAAACACCCGCAGAAGCCTTTATGTGAGTGAACCCACACAATTCGTGATAACTTTTACATGCACGTTAGATCTATCTCTACTTATATTGATCATGAACACTGGTTTTTCTAGGTGTCTAGCTCAACTGTGTGATGCATTCCATCTTCTGCAAATCAACGTAGGGAAGGAATATTTGATGGGAATAGCCAACCAGCATGGCCCATCAGCCGTGAGGCTGCTCTACCAACTGTATTTGTCCCTCGAAGGCAAACAATTTTTAGACCTAATCACTCCGAAGAAGATTGAAGCAGGAAATATTGAAGAATCAATCGCATATAAACGGTGTTTTCACCCCAAAGAGCTGATCGATGAAGAAGGTGCTGAAAAGGAAATGAGCATAGTGAAGCAGTACGACGAAGCCAGAAAGAGGGTATTACAGGCATTACTCATATGGGGGGCATGTATGACCCGTTTTAGACCACTTGTTTAGCCGTCCAATGGGTTTTCGAAAATAGTCTGTTATGTCCCGGTTTCAATGTTCGATTTCAATCTTAAATTCTTATTTGTACAAACATAGTGATAACAAAAGTTTCTCAGTCTAAATCATTCCAATCAATTCAGCGTTCAATATTTAGTGGAAAATGATACCCCACACGCTTAAATCGCCGAAAATCTCGAAAAATCCATTTTGCGAAATACACATAATGACCCAGATATTTTACTCTAGTCTTCGAATCTCTTGATTGATCAAGAACCTCTCCAAAATATAGATAGGGCAAAGGCACGTCGGTTTTAAATTTTTTTTTTTAAATGACCGTGGGTATAATTAAGAAGTGGTCCAGTTACATAACACCAAACACCGTAAACGAAATTTTAAAACTTATAAAGTATTAATTTATTCATTTTTTTCAGATTCTCAAACAGTGTGCAGAAGACATTGCTAAAAGAAGAGGACTGCTGAACCGCATTCAGCACCCACCCATAGATTTCAGAGCAAGCGGCGAACCAACGCATTTGAACAAACACGAAGAAACGAGGGAGGAAGGAAACGAGGAATTCGAGGAGTATGTTGAGAACATTAAAATGAGGGGAAGAAAACGTTTAAATAAGGGATATCAGGCGGTGAAACCCATACCGGAGCTAGTGATGAAAGACATTCAAACGGACATTCCTGAAAGAATTAATGGCATTTCCAAATCATCTTTCAAAACGAGAATGTATCAGCAGTCAGAATTTGAACAATCCCAAGCGCTCAAATGGTCAGGAGCGCATCACAAGCTCAAACTGTTTTATGAGACCGCACAAGACAAATACGTGGAGTCTAACGAGGAGGCCGCCGGTGAGAAGCACGAGGTAAAGAACGAAATTCTCAGGAGAGGTGGGGAAGAAATTGGCAAGAAGCAAGAAGCCACTTGGGCACTTCACAGGAAGCTCTGGGCAGAGAAGTTGACACGGCGAAGACAGAAAAATTTTGAAATGGCTCGTTACATAGTGCAAGACTTAATCGAAGTGTTGATGAAAATACTGCTGTATCGTTATGAGCACAAAAGAGAACCAGTGCCAAGGAGAATCATGAACGACTGGAAGGAAGCGTTTTTCTACGGCAGCCTCACCACTTGTCCTCCTTCAAAAGTTAACATAGAGGATAGTTTGATTGGCGAGGAGACCTATGATGAAGGTAACATTCTTTTGGATGTTTGGAGCCAGTCAGAGCTCGACAATGAGGCTTTTACTGACAGAGAAGAGATGGAACAACTAAACGAGTTCGATACGCATTGTTACTTATACCTTGTTGGTCCATGGGACAGAACCAACTGGCCACAATGGGAGGAAATAGAAGATGAAAACCTTACTGTGAACGGTTTCATTGTTCATCGTCTGCTAGAAACCAAATACCCGTTACCAAAGGGCTATCAAAACCCTGAATTTAACTTTCAATACAAATCTGCTCTCAGTCCCATCAAAGATCCTAATACCGCGTACATCTACAGCACTATGAGAAACTTGCTGTCAAAGCAGGGAGTGGTTACTGTGGACGTGATAGACTCGATGAAATATTGTTTGAACACTTATCACGCAGAAATGGCATCAATAGAAGAGCATGAAGAAACTGATAAAGCCAAGATGGACTTGAACAGTCAGTCTAAACAGCAGACGCGAAGCTCAACAAAGAGAAAATCAGTTAGGAAATCTCAGGTAAGAAGGAGTAAGGCCGGAAGCGACAGGAAGAGAGCGAGTTCCAAACAAACTGGAGGAAGGAAGAGCATGGGGGCTAAATCGGGAATGAGGAAAAGTTTTGCCGGAGGTAGGAAAAGTATTGCTGGTAAAAATAAGAAGTTATCTCAGCCGTCCAGGGGCTCTAGGGGGTCTTTGAAAGGAATAAAGCGAGAACATAAAGAAGTTCAGTGTCCAAGTGTTGATACACTTATTCCAAGAGTAAATCATTCCGCAGCTGGACTTTTAGGGAAAGAAGCGTTCAATGCTCTGAACAGTGGAAGGCCAATAAGCGATTTACTGTCTGGAAAAATGCTCATTGAATATCTCAAACAAATTGAAAATTCCGTCACGGGAATTTCTCTCCTATCTTATCCTGTGACTGTTTCCCAAGCGGTGCTCTTGGAATTTCTCATGACCGGACGACCGATAAAAACCAACTTTGAGGTTAATCCAGATATTAAAAAGTTCATAGACGATGAATTGCGACCTCAGCCTTACTTGGACATGCGAGTTGTAGTGGATTTTGAAGATATATTTGCACCAGATCTACAACAGATGAGTAAAGATATTTTGGAGGCTGATCCACACGGTGCAATGCCTATCGATCAGGAACGTCTAAAACTTTCAGGAAAGCCTGCTATGTCGCTATATGCGGTGGATGCTGCCCTAAGACTTTTAGAAAGTAAAATTCCAAAGGAAGGAGGATCTGGGGCGACACAAGAAAATATCCAAAAGATGATGACGAATGTTGCTCACAATCAGGAGACTCAAGAAACTAAGCCGCAGCCTCCAAAGAGGAATCCAAATGAAGACCAAGGAGGACCATCCAAAGAGGAATTGGCTCAGCGAATACGCACGGAAACTTATAACCTTGGACGTTTTCAAGCGCAACTGTCGCAGGATTCCTATGAGGAAATGAAAGCACTCGTCTTCTTTTTGATGCACGCTGAGAGAAAGTGCACACATAACAAAGTAGCTGAGGTCGTTGCATCAGAGTTGGTTGCAGAAGGAATTGAAATTGAGGAGACCCTCCAAGATGGCACCCTACAACCCTCAAAACTCCCAAACCAAACGGAAGAGAAGACACCAACCATTGCAAATGATCAGTATTGGAACATTGTCCCCCAACACAACGAACATTTGCGACCTGTATCATATGTCGACATGTTAAATCTCAGAACGTCTAAAATCATGCCAAGGCCTAATAAAGACAGCATGGAGATACAATACAACACGACGTCGTTTTTCTCCAAATACATCAAATGCCTGACCACTGCTGCAGCGCGGAAGGAAGAAGAAGAGTTTCAAGCTAAGAAACTGAAGTATGAAAAATGTTTGGAGGAGGAAATACCTGGTGAAGATTGCGTGTGGGAGCCAATTGCTGAAGAGAATCCAGACACCTACTATAGAAGTCATGGAATGAAAGAAGTTTTTGACTATAATTCTTTGGATTACGACTCAATAACTAAATTGTGCAGAATGATCATCAACGAGCCTTGGCAAGTTGACGAGCCCTTGAGAAAACGCTCTATTGATCTGTTTGACAATGTGGCGTTGAGTAAACTTAAGAAGGAAATGCCTATTAAGAAAAAGACTGAATCCAAGAAGTCCAGAGGTGGCGGTAGTAGAAAATCCAAGGCAGGAGGGAGAAAATCCGAGGCTGGTGGTAGGAAATCTCGAGCAAGTCGAAATAGCAGAAGGAAATCTCATGCGAGTAAAAGGCAGTCAATGAATCCAAGAAGTTCAGCGGCCGAGTCAAAACGAACAGGACAAAAAACAAGACGCAACACGGTTGAGAGTAAGTTTGTTTGCAGTTACCGATAGTTATATCCATAAACGTCACCACAGGCGTCCAAAGATTACCTCCATACGTTTTCCCTCAGAGACGAAGGATGTTCCAAAGCCTCTAGTAGCAGAAGAACAAGCTGGGGAAAAGGAAGAGGTGGAATTTGAAGAAATGGTCGAGGCACATCACCCACCTGCTCCAGTGCCTCCACCGCCAAAACCAGGAGAATACGGCTGGATCTACGTCGAAGAAACCATCCCGAATGTTTACCAAATTTTTATGGCCACAACATGGGAAGGCATAGAGTTTAAATATTTATCCAGCCTCAATCGCTTGTTTTATCTCATGAGAACACATGGCGATAAAGTGAGCGCTTACCAAAATATCATCCGCAAAGAAATGGAATCCACTTTATTCAACAGAGACAAAAGAACGGACGTTCTGATAGAGTTTCAGATGAGATTCAAAGACATGAAACCCGATAAGAGGTTGTTGTCAGAAGTTAAGAAAAGTCTTCACTGTCAGATATTTCAGCTTTACAGCAACTTGACAGATTTTGCTGACGCGAAAAGGAACAATGCTTTAGCACGTCGTAAAATGCTGCTCAATCAGAGGTGGGGCACTAGACACCTCTTAACGTTGGCTAACATGTATTTGTATCTTATCCAGGTTGAAACTAACCGGTCTGTAGAAAGCTGGCAATTGCTGCACGATTATTACTTTGCAATGCTTCAGAAGGCACCAAGCGATATGAGACCTGAAATGGTCAATATTCCAAAAGCGTATATGTACAAACGTGAAAGGTCAATAGTGTCTACAGTTGAAAAGGAAATGCCTTGGACGCGGCAGAAAGAAGAAACCAAAGTGTCTGAATATATCGTGCAAATTGTCGATGAGATTGATCACTTGCTGAAGAATTCGGCCATAAAGACAATTGATTTGAATCCAACATATACGCTGATTTCCAGAGCGATTGATTTGTCGATGGCGAAAGCCAACGAATTGTCTGATTACTATGAACAGTTAATTTTGGATCCAGACTTGGGTGTACAGCTACGCCCTAAAGTGTTGAAGAAGTTGACCCCTGAAGAAGAAAAAGAGCGGAAGAAGCAGGAAAAGTTGTTTAGAAAAATGCTTGAAAAGAGGAAACAGAAAATAACCTCTGAGCGTCGACTTTCCGAAGGTAGAAACTCTTCGCCTCGGAAAATCCGCAGAAAGAGACTTCAAAAGAGCGCCGAAGTAGAGGTGGTTGAAGTTGAATCCAAATTGAAATTTCAAGTTGACGCATCGAAACTCCAAATGGTGGACAGGCTCAAGTGGGAATGGTTGGTGGCAGTGCGAAACGAGTTCAATCGGCTCAAATTCAGGTTGGATTTGATTGCAATGAGGGCCAAAGTGGATTTGGACGAAACGTTGGCGACTTTTAAAGCGAGTTTTGACGAATACTTCCACGACACTGGATGGCAGTATCGACGGGAAATCAAAACTATAGAAGAAGTCGTAGAAATGTTCAAAGCCGCCACTGACCTGAGTGTGGACATGCCTTTTGGCATTGATTATGACGCGTTTTACGTTGGTGGAAGACCGATTGACGGCCATTTCGATTGTCCTTCACCACCTCCCAACAGCCCTGTCGTCGTGGTGCCGGAAGAATTCGCCTTCTCAACATCACAACTGAACAATTTCATCAAAAAATTCGAACAAGTGTCTTCAAATGGCATCATAGACCAGTGTTTCGTCGATATTTTAGAGGACATGGTCGTATTCAACTCGGAGATGAACTACGAATTTCTCCCACCAGGTTGGTCAGCTCTGAGCAGAGATGACCTGTGTTTCCTGGTTGAACAAACGTTTGGTCCGTATCACGATCGTTAACTGGAAGGATTTCGTATTGTTCTGTTCCGGAATACGGTACCCAACAGTTGAAGAAATTATCGAAATGCGCGAGCGCTTTAGAGAAGCTGACGAAATTGGATTTGAAACAATTCAGTATCAGGCGTTCATGAAAATTCCCCTATGGTACGAAAAAGAACTCGAAACCGGTGGAGACATAACGTGGGGACAAGACATGAAAAATTTACTTTTCCAGATATTCCGTGTAAGTACTGAAAATGAGTGTCACTTGCGTATCGCTGGCCGTTGCACGGGGTGCGAAAATATGATAATTAAGATCCTTGCAATTAAATTTGAAGATTCAAAAGAAAATACTATTTTTCGTTTACTACCATTTGGAAGATTTTAGAAGGGGGGAACAACTGGGAATAATTTATGTATAGGGGTGTGTATTTATATAAATAGGTACCGTTTCTGTTGTGCTTTCAGGGAAAACATTGGTATAGGTACAATTTCATTAATACCCTCCTTCAGTGATTGTTTTGAAGACGTAATAAATGGCAGGCGAGACGTTAATTTGTTTCATTTTCAGGCTTCTAGGAAAGAAATTAACTTTACTGAATTGCTGCTTCGCCTATGTAAAGGTACACGGCCGGAAGAAGGACTGAACAAAGCGTTGGGTTTGATATTGGGTTCTGGCTTCGAATTTTGGCCTGACCAGGTTCATTCACGGCACGTAAGTGTCAGAGATACACTTTTCAAAGAAAAAAAATTAAAAATGCATTCTACTAGGTGAGTATAAATGTAAAACGTTGTAAATTCTTTCGCAGGGGTTGGTTATTCCTCGGATCTAAAGCATGTAGACTCATTCAATACGATTCAGCGTCCAAAATTTGGTGGAAAATGATTCCCCACACGCCTAGGTGCCAGAAATCTTGAAAACACATTAGAAATGGATAGATAGATACGCCAATCGTTCCGGTACCCGTCTAGTTGGATTCAGCGTCCAACATTTAGTCGAAAATGATACCCCACACGCCTAGATTACCGAAAATCCATTATCGAAATACACATTTGGGCCAATTTGGTCCAAACAGGGAGTGTGAAGTGTCCCGGACTCATTCCAATCGATTCGGCAACAAAAATTCGGTCTAAAATTAGTGGAAAATGGTACCTACCCCACACACCACAAATCTCGAAAATTCATTTTTAAAAAAACAAAACGTGGGCAATTTGAAAATATGGCTCAATCAGACTAGAAAGTAGGTACAATCAATCTTTATTTCAGCAACGTAGCATAAACTTCTATAACTCAATATCACATTACAGTATTGGTAACACAATAAAGTATATAAGTATATAATTTACATGAGCATTTACCCACCCATGTTTAATTTTCAACAAATGGAAACATGTTTGAAGTACGGATACATAATAATTTTATATTCCAATAAACAGTTACACGTCCTCTAGGTCTTGTTCAGGTTCTTCACACAAATTGCACGTAATTTTCTTGGTTGGATGATTTTTTCATACACATTTTCCGCATTCGTTACGGGTCATTGAACTTCAGTTTTGTGGTATTAACAAAACAAAAAAATAAATACAACTAAAGAATAGAATGCTGCCAATACATAACAGGGGTTGGTTATTCCTCGGATTAGAACCATGGAGACCCATTCCAATCGATTCAGAGTAGCAAGGTTGTTTTTAGTGAAAAAGCAGCCAAATTGCCGCCAGAAGGCTAATGTCATTGCGCGCAATGCTTAGAGGAATAGAATAGAGAATAGCATAATTAAATTTGCATGAAATAAGAAGGTAATTTATTTGCCTTGCTCCTCATGAAAAGTGAATAATAGCATAATGCACAAAAGTAGGTCCTTGATCATCCCAAGTAGGCTTGAGCCATCCGCTAATAATGTTTAATAATTCTTAAAACGAAAAATCCTACAACATATAAAATTTTTTGACTACTGGTTGAGGTTGAGTTTTTCCCAATTGAAATTCAGGTGGTCGATTACGTTCTCATTCAAATTCTCGACGACGTACTCCTCAAAACGAGGTTCGCAGCAGTCACCGACCTTTCGAAAGAGGCCGAAGAGGAATGTGAAGAGACAACAAGAGATGAATACCTGGATGAATGCAATCTGACGGAAAGCTCTGTCGTTCTCAAGGAGCACATAGAAGAAGAGGTTGAGGGGGAAGCTGAGATGTACGACAAGTACAAACACATCCTGTGGAAAGACACTACGTGCCGTATGAAGTACGTAGGTGACTATGGTTTTGCAACATATACCTTTAATAGCTGGTCTATCCTAATCGTCTTTTGGTTGGTAATTCCCTTGAATAATCAACACTGTTTTAATGGCAAAAGTCAATCCTCTCCGATTCGGGCCCGAAAAAATTTTTTCTTGGGCGTTTCAAGGTGTCCTAGATCAAAATACGCAAATGTAACCGTCCATCCATCCCATGCCGATTTTGGTAGTAAAAACCTGAAATTTGGGTCAGGGACCCGTTTCTGGGTCTAGTTGGTCCACAAAACTTTTCAGCTCGATCGGATCAAATTCAGGGAAGGGAGAAGGGGAGCCGTGTGGGAAATCATTTTCTACTAAACTTTGGACGCTGAATCCGATGAGACGGGTCCCGCGAACGATGGTGTCCACCGGAGAGATTAATGGGTCAAAATGGTATCTACAAACTATTTTGGGAGTCGGTTTTCGAGATTTTTGGTGATCTAGGCAACTAAATTTGGGACGCTAAATCGATTGAAACAGGTCTTCATGCAACCAACCTCTGTAATAGAATTTGCAGTATTTATCCATATGAAACCTGTTTACGAAGACAACATCACCGTAATGCGATTATTCTTCACACTAATTTCGGATTTGTGATCTAGACTTCTTGAAACGCAAACGGCGAAATCTAGAGGCAAATAGGAGAAAAACGTAGGTATTCAATTAAAACAAGAAAAAAGTTTGCTGTTTTCTATAGTATAAAAATTTCTAAAAGTTTGACTTTTTTGCTGGATGGGACCCAATGGGGGGGGGGGGGGGTTAGGGGTCAAAATGTTTTTGTTAGACTAATGGATTATTGGTGATTTAGCAAGTAATTTTCCACGCCAAATCGGTTGGAGTCGTTAAAAAGTTATAGTTATGGGCAGAGATGAACCTCTGGCACTAAAACATAGGTTATTCCTCGAACCAGGACATTGGAGACTTATTCCAATCGAGTCAGCGTCCAAAATTTACTCGAAAATTATACCCTACAAGCCTAGATTGCCGAAAATCTCAAAAATCCATTTTTCGAAAAACACATTTTCACCCCCCCCCCCCCCCCCCCCAATTTGGCCTGATTGGGCTGAAAAGTTTCGAAGACTAACTAGAACCGGAAACGGGTCCCTGACCAAAATGTCAGATTTTTAGAAAATTTTCTACTACCGAAATTGGCGTGGACGGGGGACAGACATTTGCTTATTTTGATCTAGACACCTTGAAACACCCAGAAATTTTTTTTTTTCTGAGATTGACTTTTTGCATGAAAACAGGTTGTTTATAAGGAATAACCAACCAAAACGGACGATTTTTCATTGCGCTGCTTGAAATTCTCAAAACCCATCAGAAACCTAAAACTCTTCCTCTATTGTGACTCAGGCTTGCTTGGCACTTCTCTTCGTTGCTCTGAGGTTCTGGGAACTCCCTCCCGCTCACCTTCTACGACAACTGCAATTAGAAAAGGAACTTACTGAACTTTTCAACAATTGTGGAGTTGGCTCGCACATCAAAGCGCTCAAACTCGCTCGAAGCAAACTCATGAACGACATATTTCAGAAGACTGTGCCTTCAAAGCCTGCGATGTGCCTGAAATGGTTTATTCTATCGTAAGATCCAAAAGTCTCGTTGGAGCGAAAACTGTTCTGGAAAATTGTCAACGGAAGGCGGATAATTGTTTCATATAGACTGCTTCATTAACGAGTATTATAAATGGCAGCAAACCTAAGTGGAGGTTACTCATAAACCACGTTGATTTATTTGGAATGCGAACATCAATATTGTGTTCCATATTCTCTTCAGCGAAGCTACAGAACGTGTATTCCAACGTAGGTATCTTTCGACATAAAAATTCGAAAATAAACGCCCTACCTAGTTCTATTGGAAAATCCGATCACCTATCTTTTGAATAATTCATCATCATCGCCTCTTAAAAACGTAATTAAGAAACGCCATAAGTTATCAATTTCAGAAACCGGACAGAGCCGACTGAGTGATTGGTTTCTAGGCAATAATTACATTGATAAAGCGAGGCGAAATCGATACCTACCTTGCCCTTATTGCAACACACCCTTCAAAATTTTAGAGGATTGCTCCACAACCGCATCGCGGATTTTTCATTATTCAGAGCGTGAATAATTCACCAAATATTTGTGGTATAGTTGTGTGTCCACCGAGAAACATTTCAACTTTTAAATTGTCATCTGCAGTATAAGCCAGCAGATGTGTACAAGCCGATCAATCGGTTCAAGAATATTATGAACAGCCTAAATGATTTTTTGTACAGTAAGATTCATAATTCTCATCGTCGGAGCAAAAACCGTCTTGGAAAATTTTTAATATTGTATCATATACAGTTAAGTTCGCTAGCACATCCTAATAATTATCGCACTGTCGATCAAGTAACATCTTTTTAAAAGAGAGATAAAGAGGAGGAACAAACTCCCATAAGAACGGTAGAAAGAACGGAAGATGAAGGAAAGAAAGAAATTGGGTTAATCTGTTGACTGTTGTTATGCGGTACACAGGAAAACTTATATTCATTATGGTTTGTCAAAAAATCTGAAATTTAGCACAAAACACCTTATGTAGGTTAGGTTGGGTTGGTAAGGTTTATTTTGGAGAAGGTGGTACCGATAAAAGGGATCCCAGTCTCATTAGAATCCTTTTACGTTGGTTGTCACCATCAGAATTGGACTACGGTTGACGTCAATGATTGCGTGCGGTCGCTCAACTTTGGTCTTCTCATTACACGTGTCGTCTGAAAAAGCTTAACCTAATGACGCGTGAAAAGAGTGAAAATATATGTTTTTCGAAGAGGAAACGAGCCAGTTTCCTTTGTGTTCTTGGATGGTGAACCTACGGGAAATCGGTCAATTTTAGCTCCTCACGCGACTTCGAGGTTATTTTTCCCCCCAGTTTTCCACGAAGACGCTATTTTGGAGAACTTTGACCCCATTCATATTCCTCTCATATACACTTTTTATTTCAGTCAAAAGTCAATAATCTCAATCGACAGGTAGTTCAATGGGTGTGAAATGGTAAATTTCACATTAAGTAGTTTTAAACGCCGCAATGATCGCCCGCGTTGCGTTCAAATTCGTTCTTCATTTAATGCCAATCTCAATAAAAGAGCATTTTATTACGCCAAGGAAATATGAAAAAAATTCCTTTTGTCAGTATGAAATCTTGTTCGAGGAAAAGCAGGGCAAGTCACAACACGAACATCGATAAGAATATGTTTATTAAATTAGTATAAATCCTTATAAAAATATAGCGTAACATCTACCATAAACCAGTATACTTTGTATTAATAGTCAAATAAAATAATGAATCACAATTTCTTGCCAAACAGCAGAACATATGGTTTAACACGAATAGGTGGGTTCCAAATCGATCGACATTAAACGAAATCTCACTTTCAACAGTAGAATGTGTGAATACTAAACCAACACGTGCGTGAGGCGGGAATGATTTATTCTAGTCAATAGCGACATCACAGGTAGGTTCAATGTGTATACCTCATTTTTTGAGGTGTAGACAAGTTTTTATCGCAGCAAACAATGCCAACACTTGCGACAATAGCCGTGTTTTTAATATTTTTTTGATTTTAAGGACGCAGAAATAGCGACTCATTTGCCTGGAACCGGAACTTGTACTGCTCTCTAGAAGCATTGCATCAACAAAACAAAACAAAGAAAGCCGTATATACGATTAAAGGCGGGCCCCTGTTTAGAAAGAGTAAAGTAGGTTTGGGAAAGTATTCTCTTCCTTTTGCCAAAAACATAATCGATAGTGAACAACTTATAAAATCAAGAAATTGCACAACTTCCGTCGCAGTGGAATAATTATAATTAATCCTTTGACTTGAGCAGTCAAGATCGGTTTACATGAATTATCTGATGTAAAAATTACTTCATAGTGTCTCCAAGCTTGTAGTTGACGATGATGATTTATGATTTATTTAGATGAGAATGATAAATTACTGCTTAAGCAATTTCGGGCAAAAATTTTAACACTTTGCTGTACGTTGTTCTTCTCACGGGTCTTCAATTAGCTCGTAGTTTAATTTTTAGTTTCCCACCTTTTGGTTTCAAGAGCATGGAACGTTCATCGTGAACAAAAGGAATCGGCGTTTCAGCGTCGACGTCGATGATGAAGTTTTTCAACATGTGAGCCATAATTATTTTGGTGCTCATTTGTGCGAATCTCATCCCTGGAAATATGTCGATTACATTATTTTAAAGGATTCTCATCATTGAAGGTGATTGATTATGTTGTATTCGAAAAATGTCACGCCACAGACTTCATTGTAGGTGGTTTGGCAAAGAAATTAATAGAGAACTCGCTAACAAGAGCGGGAAAATGCAGTTTTGGCGTGTTCAGGCGGGAAGGGTCAATTCATTGTGAGGAGAGGAGTCCTGAGGATTAAGGTATTATTGTGAACATTTCTAAAGCAGGGAGACGCTGATTCAAAGGGTTTACTCATTCCTCATCCATCATTACCTGAAGTTAGGTAAACTCTCTACAGAACTATCATGGCTAAAGATAGGGTAGCCTAACGCCCAAGTACGTAACAAGTTGCCCAGAGGAAATTCACACACAGAACTCCAGAGAGCTCCTGTATAAGAGGAGATGCAGGCTGCATTTCTCTGAGCGCTCTCTCTGCAGGGCTGTCCTCTGCCCAGTCATCCTCAGGAAAGGTCACCGCAAAACATCAACTGTGGCAGTACCGTTTATGCTGATGATTTATCCTGATCACCTGATCAGGCCTCAGCTTCTCCCAGATGACCTTGTACGCCAGACCCAGAGATTGAAGCTGATGTCCTCCTGGATAAACTTTTCCCAGCTTTTGTTCTTTGCCTTCCTTATTTATTTCTTAATTTTCTTCTTCTGTTTCAGGTACACCTTCCAAAGTGCTGTCTGGCGTTCAGGATCTCTCTCATGCTGGTCAGTCCTCCTTGTATTTAATACTTGGTGGTGACCTTCTGCTATGTCATGGTTCCACCATGGCACAGCCTTGACCGCTTTCTTTTTTAGACCAAGATTTGCATGTGCTGCTCTGGTCATGGTCTCGTTTAGCTGGCCAAGGCCTGTTTCGTGGTTGGTGGTGGCAGTTCCACTGAGGAGGTAGGTGACCAGGTTGCAGTCCAATTCTGCTTGGAACCCCCTCCAGTCTGCCTCTCTTGCCTTCCATCTTGGGGGGTGTTCCTCTGCTGTGGCGTCTCTGCCACCCTCAATGGTGAAGGCCACTGCTCCATGGTCACTTTTTGCGGCAAACTCTACGCTCCAATTAAGGAGCCTGACCGTCACCAAATGGTCGATGAATGAGCAACCTCTAGCGCCATCAAATGTTGGGCCAAGTTGAGGGAGGTTGTGGAGCTTGAGGTAATTTGATGCCAGCCACAGTGACCCGCTCAATACGTTGTAGGTGCTCTTCATGGGGTTCATTGGGCGGTAGGTATACACTCAGAACAATCGTACAAATGGTGCCCACCCTTACCGATGCCATGACAACAAAAAATGGTGTTGAGAGCTCAGCCAGGGTAAGGGCATCAATTTTGGGGTCCAGGATGGCTATGGCTGCTTTGGGGGGTTGCTGCAAGGTTTCTTTCCCAAGGACTCTTGTTTTTACCCCAAAACCAAAGATCCTTCCTCCTCTCACTGGCAGCTCATACAGTAGGGCTATCTGGTATTTCTTTTCAGAAGATCATTGTTTTAATTGGTCGGCTACCAGGCCCTGGCGGTTCATGTTAAGTTGAATTACAGAGAGCTTCATCGTTTACCATAACCGACACCCCTGACATATGCCTCTAAGGCCTGTTTGTAGCTACCACATGCGTCGCTACCAGACACCTGCCTTTTTTGGGCAGTTCCTAAAGCTGTGGCCTTTGACCACGCAGAAACCACATACTTGTTCTTTAGTGCAGGTGGTGGAGGTGTGGCCATAACCTTGGTACTGGTAGCATCTGGTTACATTTATGTGGTCCACAATTCTGCAGGACAGCAAACCCATGGTTATCCTTTTTGTTTGTATGAGTTTCAGTCTGGCTGCTGGTGAAACCTGGATGACCCACTTGTGAGTGTGCTGGTTCTTGGCCCACCTCTCCAGCCTGAACCTCCTTGCCCAGGTCCAGGGCCCCTATGCCCATTATTGGTAGTTCTACACGCATTGGTTTCTACAAATCTGAAATTTTGGTCAAGGCCGGCGTTTTGGTCAGTTATTCCTAGAGTAATGTTATGTTTCGATCTAGACATGAAACGTCCAGAAAGAAATTTTGTGGCCGCGGAATCATTCAAGAAATAACCAACCAAATCGGAAATACTACAATTACTTACCAACACAATTGCGAGGCCCAAGGCCAAAAGGCATGTAAACACACGGGTGTCTCTTGGAACTTTCCTCTGGTGAAAACCTTTCAGGCCGAAATTTTTCCGGCTCCGGATAATATTTCGGGTCTCTGTGAATGCCTATGCATGGAACGGCAACGCGGCCTCCGACAGGGATCTCCAAGCTACCAAGTTTGTACGGTTTGGTGCATACACGGTCGATACGAGCTAGCGGTGGGTACAGTCGGAGAGTTTCTGAAAACGAGGGTTCAATTAGTTTAAGAATTCTTCTTCGTTCATTATGCTGCACCACGAATAATTGAATTGATATCAAAATTACCGGAAAGAACCATATCCAAGTAGTGCATTTCTTTCACTTTGTCGTATGTGGCTTCTTGGTTGTCTCCTAACTTGTTCAAGATTTCGTCTCGTAGTTTCTGTTGAACGTCTTTTTCCATTGACAAAGAATAACTAGCCAATGACAAGAGTGTACTGGATGTTTCGTAGCCGGCAATGAAGAATATCACAGCCTGACCTATCGCAACTTCCTCAGTAATCAGATCTGCACAGGAAGCGCGAAGAAATAGTAGTAGCCATGGGCGAGAAACCCATAACCAATGTCGGGCAGAGCTACAAGCTATAGCTAAATCAGAAACGATTTAGGTGGAGCTAACGACTAAATATTTTTTTTTTTTTTTTTTTTTTTTATTAGGTATTACAATAAGTACATTTCAATTATACAATGACAAAAAGCTACAGTTCCCAATAAGAAGACTTGTGCCGGGAACTGGAGCGTCTCCAATCGTGAAAGTAAATTTTCCATCTCATAACTAAAACTAAAAAATGCGCTTCTAAATTATATTAATTTAGTAAGTAATTTTAACTTTACAGACTAATTCATATTAGTACTCTTCTTTCACAAGTTCATCTAATTTTGCTCAAAAAATGTTCTTTTATTTTCTGCTTAAATACATTCAGTGAAGTTTCCGATTTAGCCTGAATAATTCCCTGAGGTAGGTTGTTGAAAAGAGACACACCGTGATACAGGTAAAACCTTTGGGCAGCCGTCGTTCTAACTCTAATTGCCTTCAAGGTTATTTTTTCTGAGCTCCTCGTGCCTAACTCAACCCTCTTAATCTTTCCTTCTAAATATTTTTTATATGTATAAACAATAGTGGTTTTGTCTATAACGTTAAATAAATCTAATACTGAAAAGTCCTGAAACAATTTCTCTGTGGAGTACCCAATTGATTTTTTCAGTAAGATCTTGATTAGTGTTTTTTGGGCGATAAGAAGGGGTCGAAGTTTTGTTTTGTGCGTAGCTCCCCAAGCCGGTATTGCATATATCAATAGGGACTGTACCATGGCATGATAAAACTGTCTTTTAATTTTCATTGTCATGAAGTTACGAACTTCGCGACACAGAGGTATTAGTTTCCTAAGTTTCATTGTCAGCTCCCTTATGTGAACCTCCCATCCTAGGCACTGATCAATTTTTACCCCTAAATATTTTACCTCTTGCACCTGTCTGATATTCGGACAACTACACCCGCTTTGACATGCGTCTGAATAATGGCATGTTATCTGACCCACCTTAGGGATCATAGAGGATTTGAAAGCGAAAGTCATAAAGTTAGTTTTATTGTAATTTAGTTTCAGATTATTGATTTTTAACCATTGATTCACTTTGATGAGATTTCGTTCAGTTTTCAGCTTTACTTCCTCCCAAGAGTCCCCAATTACTATCATAGCTGAGTCATCGGCAAATCCTATTATTTTCCCATCAATATCAATTGAAAATATCCCGTTGCTATAAATTATATAATACAAAGGTGACAAAACAGTACCCTGGGGAACCGAGAAACAAGATGAACACTGGTCACTCAAGCAATCACCAATCTTAACTTTTTGTTGCCTATTTGCCAAATAGCTTCTTGTCCATCTTATAAAATTTGGATTAAAGTTCATCATAACCATTGTTTCTATGAGACTGGAATGGGGGATGGTGTCGAAAGCTTTGGTCATGTCTTTATATACTACCATTACTTTTTTCCCTTCATCCAATGCCAGCGTAATGTTCTCGTTCATGCATAATACTGCGTCTAGGGTACTTTTTCCTGGTTGAAAGCCAAATTGATATTCACTTATTAAACCGTAATTTCTCAAATATTCTACCAGATACAGTTTTACTGCTTTAAAATAGCTATTAGCTGCTCATGAACAGCTGAAATTTCTGGCTAAATTAGTTATTAGTTGAAACCAATAGCTAACAACTAATAGCTAATAGCCAACATTTCGCAAAAACTGGTTACCTAAAAAGCCTCAGTTTTAGCTAGCATCAGCATTAGCTTTGGAACATTTATTCAAATAAATTCTACCATAAAACCAATATCTTCAATCTCGAATGAGTTCGTTATTTACACAGCTCCAGTACTATTCAGATCGCCCTGGAACTACTGCTACAGAAAAATAATACCCCACACGCCTAGGTACCGGAAATCTCAAAAACCACATTCAAAATCGTTAGATAGATACCCGTTCTGACCCATAACTTCTTCCGGTGGGCGCCAATCGTTCCAGGATCTATCTCATTGGATTCAGCGTCCAACATTTAGTCGAAAATGATACCCTATTCACAAAGATCGCATATAACCTTTAAAACTCATCTTTTTTGCTATTCGAATACTCGCAGTAATTCCAACTCTTCGTTTGAAAGTAGAATATATATTTTTAAATCATTTTTTCATTAAGAAATTACAGATTGAATGAAGATAATGATACAGGAAACTAATAAACTAGAAGTCAATTCTCTGACGAGAGTAGGGAGCTGAATTCAATGAGACGGGTCGCAGGACAATCGGCGCCCACCGGAAGAGGTTTTGGGTCAAAATGGTATCAATCTACCGATTTTGAATGTGGGTTTTTGAGATTTCTGGTACCTAGGCGTGTGGGGTATCATTTTCCACTAAATTTTGGACGCTGAATCCAATGAGATGGACCCTGGAACGGTTGGCACCCACCGGAAGAAGTTAAGGGTCCGAACGGGTATCTATCCACCGATTTTGAATGTGGGTTTTTGAGATTTCCTGTACCTAGGCGAGTGGGGTATCATTTTTCTGTAGCAGTAGTTCCAGGGCAATCTGAATGGTACATGAGATGTGTAAATATATAGTAAATAACGAACTCATTTGAAAATTAAGGAACTGGTTTTATGGTATAATTTGTTCGAGAAAATTGTCCAATGCTAATGCTGTTGCTAGCTAAAACTGAAATGGTTAGCTTAGCTATTCTAGCTGTGCAGTCTAGATATGCAGTTTTCCTTAAAAAGTTAGCTATTAGCTCATAGTTGTCAGTGAGATACAACTGTAGATATTATTTGATAGCTGCTCAAGGCAGCTAAATCATCGCTGCTTTACGTTCGGCTAATAGCTAATTTAGCAGGAAATTTTAGCTGTTTTTCAATTGTTAACAGCTCAATCAATCTCTTAGCTATTAAAAAGAGGTATTAGCTAATTTCTCCATTATTTTTAAAATTAGCTTGCTAATAAATTAGTTAGATAATGCCCAACGCTGCCCTTAACTAAACTAGAGCAGCCTGAGATAACAATTTCTTTTACCCTCTGAAACACCTTCTCTTGAATCGTCATCCCCTTCGTCCGACATCTCTTTCCATTGCTTCTTTTTCTTTCCGTCCAGCAATATCTGCAGAAAGTCGTTACGTCTGGGGAAGGGCATTTACAAAATGCTATCATCAAATCAAATATTTTAAACAAGCTTCTCTGAACAACAATTGAAACAATTATTACTTACCGTACTCCGTTTTCTGTTCTATATTTGGCAGTGTCTTTGTAAACTTTTGCCAAATAATCAACAGAGTCATTGTTGAAGAATGAAAGTGTGATTCGCTTAGTCAGCCAATTGGGTAGATCCAAAATTAGAAGGGAGAGCAGGATATATCTAGAACAGAATGATAAACTAAGTAGAAGTGAGGAAAATTATAATTAGGTAAATCAGCAACGCTTAACCAGTGTCTAAAAACTGGGTAGCCAAATATTTCTTCCTTAAACGTAGGGACGTTGCAATATTATCGATATTTTCGTCCCGATATCCGATATTGTCATATTGTTACAGTCAAATGTCGCTATATATTGAACACTCGGTACATCGAATATCTCGATATTTTGAAGTAAAAGAGCAGTGTTTTTTCAATACATTATGGTTCACTCAGTATATCGAAGCTGAACGATTATCTTTATGCAGATGAGTGTCATGAATCAGCCTAGTATTTTCTGTCATTGTTGATGAAGAAATTTATTACAATACAAATACAATACAGAAAACAGTTATGAGAAAATCAGGAGACAGAAATACGACACAAGCTAAGCACGACCGTGTTTAGAAAAGAGATGTTGGAAGAGAGCAGTTTTTACAGATGAGAAGGGCCAGGACAAAATATTAATGAGGAGACGTAGAAAATGGGGATGCGGCACATTGGACGCTTGTAAAGGTAGTTGGTGGCGGAAAAAGAGATGGCAAAAGGTGTGGCAGCAAGTGAAGTGGGTCGAGGCACAAGGAAGCCAATACGAGCGAGGAGATGTGGAGAATCAATGCGTCCCGAGAGCAAACCATGGATGAATGAGACGTCAGAACAAAGTGAAGGGCAGGCTCGTCAAAGTCCAGGTTCTAACTAAATGGAGAGCTTATCAGCCAGGAACTGGAAAAACGCCCTGAAGACACGCTCGATTTGTACGATGTGGCAGTCATAGCGAGGGCTCCAGATCATCGACGCGTACTCCAGGATGGGCTGCACGAGTCTTGTAGAGCAACACTAAGGCTGATGCTTGAGGAAATTCTCTGGTGCTCCTGTTCACAAATCCCAGCAAACGAATACCACCTGCGCAATGTGATCTGAGAAAGAGAGCCAGGAATGCAGGTGCCGGCCGAGGTCGACAATGCCATCCTTGGGGGATAGAATCACTTGGTTGGTCGAGTAGGGGTGCATGACTGGAGAGAGAGCGGTGGAATGAGGCGACAGCGCATTTGGACAGGTTCAGAGCCAAACCAGTGTGGTCACACCATAGATAGAGGGTGTCGAAGAATTGTCAATTGTTTAAAAAAATCAGGCTTCATCGTCTCAATCTTTTCAGAAGCCCAAGAGCCCCAAACTTCACATGCACCCTGAGAATCTCCGTCCATTGGAAGCGATGTACCTCTGACGAATTCGTTAATTTTGAAGGCGGTCATGCTGTATGGAGAACCCTAACCGATGTTGAGGTAGGGTAGCCAGACTGGGAGCCATGAAGCAGACAAAAATCACTGACTTGTTCCTATCATTTTGTATACAGAAGAGCATAGGTACTTAGCAGGGCCAATATCCATAGTCCACACACTAACTCACTGGTGTTGTTGTTGAGTTCGTTATTTCTGTTTGCTCTATTGTTTCTCCGTTTCTCTGTGGCTATTTTTTTGCTAGTGAACTGTGATAGCTCTCAATAAAAGTAAAGTCTTTATAATCATAGAAATATTCCTTCAATATCATCAATTACAGTTTTAACCCATCACACATTAAATATTGTTATTTGTAACGTCGATATTCCCAAATATCGATAATCACCTAATTATATCGGAATATCAAAATTTGCATTCAATATTGATATGAAAACAAATATCAATATTTAGCTTTATCACAACGTCCCTACTCTTATGCTGTGGATTTAGACTGTTTTTCCCTAAATTCCTCCTCAGCAAACACCGACCAAATATAGCGTCCCCTTCCCATTTGCCAGTCACTGATCTGCCTTGATGATATAATATGATAAGTTGGGTCAACATATGGGCACTAATCCTGGAAGTCAGTTTGGGAGTTATGAGCTACGGAATAGCCAGCGAACAGATAAATGGGGTGCAGCCCTCCTGAATGTGTAATAACAGTCTGATAGCTTCTAAATGGATAACATGATATGAAAGAAACATACATAACTGTATCACCTTGTTAACTTTGAGAGCTGATTAAAATTGGCTATCTTTTCAATGAACTCCTTGTTTCCTGTCTCCTCAAATGAGTTGACCTGAACTCCAAATGCGGAGGACGCTATAACTTCTAAAGCCACTTTTCCGTATAATTCTTTGGTATCCACACCTTCTAGAGTCTGATCAGCTAGAACAATAATGATTAATTAATTCGACGTCGATACATTGATTTCAAATCGAAGCTTTTGAGCCGTCACCATCCTACACTTGGGAGAACCATCTGACCTTCCAATAAAACTTGAAACAAAAGCCTGGATGCTTACGACTTTCGTTAATTCTCTTCTTTAAGTAGTCGACCATTTTTAGAGCACATGCTTCCACGGTGCTGAACATGGCTTTCATTTTCCCAGACGTAAACGTGGGAGTGATTACCGCCCTCACATCCCTCCAATGTGTCCCTGACAAAGCATTCTGAAACGTAATGAGCTTGTCTGAGTTAGTTCAAAAGGATTGACGAACTCACATCCTCATCCTGTACGATTGTGAAGTGTCTTCAATCCAGTAGGTAATCCGTTTTCAACTTGTAGCATGGAGGGAAGCCATTGTGTCCCACCTGGAATGGTGGAGGGCGGGGGGGGGGGGGACAGCAGGAAGAACTTCCACTTGCATTTCTCCATACAAACCCCTTCAAGAGCTGTTCACACATATCATCAAGCCTATAAGCTGTATTTCAAGGAAAACATCCCTTTGTCCCTAGAAATCGAATGCTGGATTCACCCTATGTGTGATATTATCACCCACATCACAAACTAGTTGACTATTCCAAATGTAGGCGCTGGGAGAGCGCGTTTCAGTTGTGAAGAAAGCAGTGTAGACTTGGAAATCTTAGAGAGGCTGCCCAGTCCTGAGAAGGATCCAGAACCCTTGAAACTATCGGGTACAGGGCTCAGCACGTCTCAGGTGCGTTAGGAAATAGCATGTAAAGTGAGAAAAAAGCTCCACTTCATTCACCAAATCGTTGTGTTGGATGCTGAATCGATTGGAATGAGTCCGGGACACTCCTTAACCACTGTTTTCCCTCCTACTCCTCTTGCAAGGTGAATTCACACCTTGTTACCAACGCAATGTGAGTAGTATGCTTGAACTTCACCTTATGAAACAATTATCGATTTCGTTGATATTTCTTACCAGCATGTATTTCGTGTTATCAGTTGATTTAAAACGAGAAGGCGTGCGGTCGACAAAATGCTCAAAATCGCTAAACAAAATTTTCTTGATGAGCTCGGGATCTCGTACCAACAAAACTGGGATCCTCCCTTCATATATTCCTGAAAAAATCGACAGTATTGTCATAAAAAGTATGTGAGGTAGCTCGGCGAGTATCTGGTGATTAAAGGTAATTTTGCGTTTAGCAATAAGGGGAGTACAGGATACTTACCAACATAAGGATGCCCTTCGAACTCGAAATAAAATTTATTGTAAAATTCGTGAAAAGCCGTTTTGGAAGTTAACCGTTCCTTGATATTACCATAGAACAGAAGAGGCGGTTTATGAACGACTCCACGGTCGAGCCAATACCTATTTCGCGCAGATAGCGTCCAATAAATGTAAACAGCAATAGCGAAGATCGCTAAAATTACTTCCACAATCATATTTAGGAGCCGAAGTATTCACTAGCACTCAAAACAAAGCGGATACACAAGATGCATGCGCTGGTGGAGGTCAAACCAATGCAACCGCTAGACTAAGGACTCAGGAAACAGGTTGTTGATCCTAATTACACCATAGAGAGACAACATGAAGCGTGAATTAAACTCATAAACTTAATGGATTTAAGAGGAAAACATCAGATGCCTGAGAGTGACTCAGCAAAAGTTTGAACACTCTAAAAACAGTTTTATACGTGATTTAGGTAATGTTTATTCTTTACTGGTCGGTATTGTATTGTATTATCATCAACGGAGGTATTATCATCAGTGGGGCCAACTGTTCCGTGACAAAACATCTCTGGGAGGGGTGGCCCCTCAATATCAGACCCGTACTATCGAGAACGGACAATAATCGATACTACCCGACCTTATCTGCTTATCCCCGACTGTAACATGGCATTCAAATGGCGGTAATTTTAATGAGTAAATAGAAATAAATAATACAAAATAAACTGTAAAAGTGATAAATTACAGATAAATACGGTGACATCGCCTGATAGACATGTATCGATATGCGATCCTATTCGATAGTATGGGTCTGATAACGAGTGAGCAACCTAACCTATAGTACTGGAGATTCAACTTCAGCCCCCGACTGGCGACATGATGCTTTACCTGCACAGCAGATGTGTGAGTTGGTATTGCAGTCACCCCAACAAAAGGGGCTACAGAAATGTGAGAGAACCGCATGAACCGCAGTTAGCAGGGAAGAATGTATGTGGATTCATCAAACTTAGGTAAGTAAGATATATAATTGAATTTTAATTTTTGGTTGGGGACCCCTTTCCGGTTCTAGTTGGTCTTCAAAACGTTCCACCCCGATTGGACCAAATTTGGGGGGCAGAGTGGGGGTCAAAATGTGTTTTTCGAAAAATGGCATTTTCGAGATTTTTTTCGATCTAGGCGTGTGGGGTATCGTTTTTCTACTAAATGTTGGAGGCTGAATCCAATGAAACGGGTTTCGGAACGATTGGAACCCATCGGAAGAGGTTTATGGGCCAAAATGGGTATCTACCTACACATTTTGAATGCATGTTTTTGAGATTTTTCGTACCTAGGCGTGTGGGGTATCATTTTCCACTAAATTTTGAGCCCTGAATCGATTGGAATGGGTCCGAGACACCCCGAAATATTATAACAATAAATAAATTTAATAGAAACTTCTGTACAAAATACAGTGGGTGACTGAAAAGGCAAGACAAGACCGCGAGAGTCGATGGAAGTGATGAACTTAATAACCCAGAACAAGATTTGAAAACAAGAATCAGACCACAAATACAGGTCAAGTTTCTGTCTACAATATTACTTTTCCTTCAGATGAGAGGGGGTGAAGAAGGTGTATAGGGTGACCCGTTATCCTGCAATCCGCATCCGTTATCCTTCAAATCGCATCCGTTAGAAGCTCAAGAAGGGCACACGCCCTCGCCGTTCTACAAAAATTTATTTTGCTGACTTTTGAAAGCGTGAAAACGTGTCTGCAATACTGAACAATCGGTTTTCTTATAGAGCACCTACGTTACAATTTTCTTTTCGTATTTTCCTCTACCACTTTCTGTTGCATAGAGATCTTGCGATGAAATTTGATTGTAAGGAACGAGTGAGGAGGTGGTGGGGGTTTGAGCTATTTCTGGAGCCGCGGAACCGGGATTCCTGAATATTGAATCAGATCCCAAGTCCTGAAGCTGACTGGGCTGGTCCTGTCGAGGTGGTTCCTCAGGGTCAAAGACACCCGGAGCTCGTCCTCCTTCTCAGTGTCCTTAAGAAAGGAACGAGGGAGACGGAAAGAAAATTAATATTCCTAATAATGGATTTATTCGTCAAAAGTGACTCCTCAAAAAATGTTACGATGAATTTTTATGGTTAAAAGCGGTCCAAAAGGAGACCAATGCGAGTTTTTTGGGGCGTCAGGATGTATGCGTGATGCGTGTCCCGTATGATACGAGTATCACTTCAATAGATTTCCATTTTCAATAAATTATACCCATTTGTCACTGTGAAGCGTCTATTTCTCAAAGTGAATGTCTCGCTGCCTCCGTAATGATGAGAGAAATGAATGCACTTGTTATGCGACTTTGGAAGGAAATTTATGTTAAAATAATCTTCGAATAAGATCCAAACTCCGAGCTCCATTTCTTCACCGTTCATTCTTTTTAACTCTTTCTGATTCACCTGCGGTGACTAGTAGTTCCTCTTCGAGCTTCCTGCACGTTCGTATGAATTATACATGCGATACTGTCCGATTGCCCGCCTCAGCTGAATCTACTCGAATTTAGAAGGGAAAAATGTATTTTAAGTAGCGATCGTGATTCAGGTCCGATTTTCATTGATTCCTCTAAATTTGGGTCAGGTGTGTATCTACTGCAAAATTCCCCGATCGGCAAACCCTGATCATTACCAGAACCCTTTTTTGGTTGGTTATTCCTTGAATGAGAACATATAAGAACCTATAAAAATAAAGAAGTTATTCATTGAATAGCCAACCTATGTTTTCATGGAAGAGGCCAACCTCTCCGATTCCCAAAAATTTGATAGTTTTCGGAGTTTAAAGGTGTCTAGATGGAAAAACGAAAATGTCCGTCCGCCGTACGCCATCCACGCAGACTTTGGTAGCAAAAAATTTTCTAAAAATCTGAAATTTTGCTCAGGGGTCCTTTCCCGGCTTTAGTTGGTCCTCAAAACTTTTCAGCCCGATCGGACCAAATTTCGGGCGGGGTAGGGGTCAAAATGTGCAATTTTGAAAAATGAAAATTTTTGGGATTTTGGCGATCTAGGCGGGTGGGGTATGATTTTCTACTAAATTATGGACGTTGAATCCAGTGAAATGGGTTCGCAGAACGGTTGGCACCCACCGAAATGAGTTACGGATCAAAATGGGTATCTATCTATAAATTTTAAATATTTGTTTTCGAGATTTCTGGTACACCTAGGCGTGTGGGGTATCATTTTCCACTAAATTTTGGACCCTGAACCGATTGGAATGGGTCCGGGACCCACCACAGTCACTGTTTCCCCCAATTTCCCCATTTTGAAGAAATGAATCTGGATGTGCTTGGTCCGAGGAATAACATACCTACCAACCCCTGTGAAGAATTTGCAGCGTTTTGGTTGGTTATTTTGTTTTCGTATACAACATCCCTGTGCTCAAATCTACCAGTTTTGACTTGGCAGTGAGATCCGAATCTCCTGTTTCTTCCCGTTTATTGAAAGTGGGTCCGAAACAAGAACAGGCAGTGGAACACGAGGAAATTTGAATAGTAACGTGGTCGGTTGACTGTACGGAACCGGTCGCAGGATGACAGAAAGGCAAATGCAAATTCACTCCGGACGATCGCCCAGGTATGAAGCGATATCAAATGATGGAAGTAGGTAGCTGTTTATTTTGAGCGACGGAGAAGGAGCGAGAATTTGGAAGGTCGGTTAGCCGGAGGAAAAAAGTCGAATAAATTTGGTCTGATGCTGGAACGATAGAATGGTAAAAAACGTTTGCGTTCCTAATAGGTATAGGATTTTTTTTTTCTCTTTCCAAAAATCGAAATTTAGATACTGGCTCATTTATTAGTAGCATCACTTCATGTAGCCCTCTGTTCCGAGACTGTTCCGGGACTGTTCCGGGGCTGTTCCGGGGCCTCTGTTCGAGACTGTTCCGGGACTGTTCCGAGACTTGTCCGAGGCTCTGTTCGGGACTGTTCCGGGACTGTTCCGGGGCTTGTTCCGAGGCCCTCTGTTCCGGGTCTGTTCCGGGACTGTTCCGAGACTTGTCCCGAGGCCTCTGTTCCGGGACTGTTCGCAAACTTGTCCCGAGGCCTTCTGTTCGAGAATGTTCCGAGGCCCTCTGTTCCGAGACTGTTCGGGACTGTTCCGGGGCTTGTTCCAAGGCCCTCTGTTCCGGGTCTGTTCCGGGACTGTTCCGGACTTGTCCCGAGGCCTCTGTTCGGGACTGTTCCGAAACTTGTCCCGAGGCTTCTGTTCCGAGACTGTTCCGAGGCCTCTGTTCCGGGACTGTTCCGGGAGCCTCAGCTCCAATTGACATCCCGATTCCAGACCCGTCATAGCTCTTACCAACTGGGAAGTCCTTTCTCGATTCGTGGGGAAATTATCGGTCCTTGGTGCGCAAGAAAGTGATCTACGGTTCTATAATTTTTTCTTATTATTATTCTTTTTATTTAACAAGTGAATTCGCGACCATGCACCAAAACAGCAGCCCATCAGACGAGGGCAAAGCCATGATGAACCCCAATCTGGAAATAAAATGCACAACAAAGTACTTACCTTGTTTTACTAATGACCGTACTCATGAGTCGTGACAGGACTCCCTGGGTCTCTCCCCCCCCCTTTTTTTTTTTTTTTTTTTTTTTTTTTTTTTCTTTTCCTTTGTAATGGCAGCAAAATCTGGGTCTTTGTTCAGTTTTGGCTTTGTGAAAGAGGGTTGCCATGACGAATGAGCCGTCGATTGTGTGAGTTTGAGTATGAGAGGAGACTAAAGAAAGGGCGGTTTGTATGTTTCACATCATAGTAGGGAAGTAGAAGATAAGACCAGCGGAAGCACATCTCGCCATCGACCACCACCTGGGAACACCAGCGCCATCATGCTTCGGGTGGGGACGTCCTGTGCCGTCTGCACCAAGCAACGACACCGCCGACAACGTACCGCTGCGAGAGAAAATGCCGGAACCTGCGGCCCAGGGACTCGCCTACCCGAAGCCCTGCTCCATCGCCGAACACGAGAAGGACGCCCCACCAACCTGTGCCGCTTGTAGACGATGGCGGTACAAACAAGCATGGATAGCAGCCAAACGACCTGACGCAATGCCCATGCACCAGTCACCCCCACCGAAGGAAAAATTGCCGAGGTAGACCTCGGCCTCCAAAGATCGGAGGAGTGTAACGGGGCGGCAGATTCCAAGCGCCCCGTCAAGAAACTTCGGCGGGGGGGACGGATCGACCCCTCTCCCCTCCAAGCGCCTGACCCCAGCTGGGCGGAGGGCGTGCCTCATTGGATTGGTTAGGCGATGGGCGGCGCGAGACACCCAGGGAGGAGTAGGAGGGGAAGGACGCTTGACGAGCGGACTGGAGAAGGGACATCAGCCAGTCGTGTCCGAACTCAAGTGAAGGAAGTTGGGATCTCCGAAACGAGGTTGCCCCCCCTGCTCGCCATAATCTCGAGAGGACGAGGCGAGGCAGGGGCGGGGCGGAACAACCTGTTTCGGGGCGGAACAACCTGTTCCGGGCGGAACAACCTGTTTCGGGGCGGAACAACCTGTCCGGGGCGGAACAACCTGTTTCGGGGCGGAAAAATCGAAGCGGAACAACCGACGCGTAGCAAATCAACCCTTGTGAAGCGGTGTTGTGAAAGTGACCTGAGGGAACAAGTGTATCGTGGTTCCTTCAGGGTGAGAACTCGGGAATTGGGAGATCAGCCAATTCCCTTCCCGTAACAGTGGGCCCTTATACGAACTGAAAATCCCCGCGGACCCGAGTGTTGATCCGTTCGCGCCCGATTCGACGGCCAATAGTCTGGTTCCCCACGCACCGCCAGTCGTCGGACCTCCGTCGGAAAGAGCTCGCCTCCTCCGGCCTGGACGGCGTTCCCCTGACCGAAGCCGAGCAGCGACGAGAACATCACCCGTTGTCTCCACCGAAGGAGTTGGTACAGTAAGTGGCGAAATACCTCTATCTCGTGAAAGAGACATCACCCTGTGGTCTCCATCCCAAGAAGTCGGCACAACGTAAGTGGCGAAATAACTCTGTCTCGTACCCTCGCAACGCGAAAGTCGAACTATTAAATCTGGCCCAAGCCCTGACGTTTAGTCACCAGAAAGCTGATCATAGAGTTGTAGATTGTGACCGTATTATTTAGCATGTCGTCTGTCGTGCGTTAGGAAAAGAGAAGGAATTAGGGGAGGACGCTAACAAATCACTTCAACTTTTACCGTTATTCAAATCAAACATTCCTGAGCCTTCAGCTACCTGTAAATTCATTTGGCCCTCAGCCCTTCACTTCTACTACTCAATAATTAGATTACGTAATAGTCAGTATCCTTCTCGGCCGAGACATTCCGATTTCATATTTCTGTAAATTGCGTTTATTATAAGCCAATATTGCACCTTGTCTTTCAATCACGAAACCCATTCCTCAGAGCTTGGTAAATTCAGGTGTACTTGGCGTCTATGACCGACCATTGCCGACATTCCGGACGGTAAGTGAAAGTCTTTAGTCTCCCACTAATTTATTCGCCTAGGTCTATTTTTGGATCCCTAGCCCGTTACGTGAAAACGACGGGTTACACTGGATGAACGTGGGTTTTTGAGATTTTTGGTACCTAGGCGTGTAGGGTATCATTTCACTAAGTTTTGGACGCCTGATCGATTGGAATGAGTATCCATGCTCCTGGTCCAAGGAATATCCAACCCTGTGAAATGATCTGCAACGTTCTTCCTAGCACAATCATCAAAACCTGGACAAATTGCCGTTCTATAAGCATAAGTAGTTTCTTCATCCTTTACATAGATTACAATGAAGGTAGACGTTGAATCCTATTTTAATTTTTAAGTGAGCAGCTTTTTGATCACTTCCAGCATGACACCGAACGTCGCTGTAGAAACGGTCTGCAAGGAAAATTAACCAAGTTTTTCAGTACCAACCGTGCAGAGAAAATTCGGTTCCTGAAGAGATTTTGGCAGGTGGTTTGCACTTCTTTATTATTTTGCATCCCACCGAAGGGGGCACTTTATGGAAGTGTAAAAGCGACAAAAAAGTATCTCTATGTGGAAAAAAGCACCCCTGCGGAGCATGTACCGTTGAGTTGACTGTTCACTCTTACAAGCAGTAGCTATGCTCGTATATAACCAGCGCAGCAGTGCAAGATCAATAAGTTGGGCGGCTCCTCGACACAGCAGCCACTC
>CM034002.1:8845361-8915218 GCA_019603395.1 Cyrtorhinus lividipennis | reverse complement strand
TTGAAGTCAATTGACTCCTCACTCGCTTCCTCACACTCGGGCCGATTTGTTTGTTTCTTACAATTTTAAATTTCGGAATCTACAACTAGCACAATTTGAATTTCAAGATTATAGAACGCGACCCAATTCCTTCAGAGCTTTTTCTCACCAATATTCACCTGGTCAAGATCACTTGTTGTGGATACGACAGAAATCGAGATTTCTGAAATATCCCACCGCTTGCCACCAAAAGATGTATCCCGTCGTTTTCACGTAACGGGCTAGGGATCCAAAAATAGACCTAGGCGAATAAATTAGTGGGAGACTAAAGACTTTCACTTACCGTCCGGAATGTCGGCAATGGTCGGTCATAGACGCCAAGTACACCTGAATTTACCAAGCTCTGAGGAATGGGGCTTCGTGATTGAAAGACAAGGGTTCAATATTGGCTTATAATAAACGCAATTTACAGAAATATGAAATACGGAATGTCTCGGCCGAGAAGGATACTGACTATTACGTAATCTAATTATTGAGTAGGTAGAAGTGAAGGGCTGAGGGCCAAATGAATTTACGAGGTAGCTGAAGGCTCAGGAATGTTTGATTTGAATAACGGTAAAAGTTGAAGTGATTTGTTAGCGTCCTCCCCTAATTCCTTTCTCTTTTCCTAACGCACGACAGACGACATGCTAAATAATACGGTCACAATCTACAACTCTATGATCAGCTTTCTGGTGACTAAACGTCAGGGCTTGGGCCAGATTTAGATAGTTCGACTTTCGCGTTGCGAGGGTACGAGACAGAGTTATTTCGCCACTTACGTGTGCCGACTTCTTGGGATGGAGACCACAGGGTGATGTTCTCTTCACGAGATAGAGGTATTTCGCCACTTACGTGTACCAACTCCTTCGGATGGAGACAACAGGGTGATGTTCTCGTCGCTGCTCGGCTTCGGTCAGGGGAACGCCGTCCAGGCCGGAGGAGGCGAGGCTCTTTCCGACGGAGGTCCGACGACTGGCGGTGCGTGGGGAACCTAGACTATTGGCCGTCGAATCGGGCGCGAACGGATCAACACTCGGGTCCGACGGGGGATTTTCAGTTCGTATAAGGGCCCACTGTTACGGGAGAGGAATTGGCTGATCTCCCAATTCCCGAGTTCTCACCCTGAAGGAACCACGATACACTTGTTCCCTCAGGTCACTTTCACAACACCGGCTTCACAAGGGGTTGATTTGCTACGCGTCGGTTGTTCCGCTTCGATGTTCCGCCCCGAAACAGGTTGTTCCGCCCCGGAACAGGTTGTTCCGCCCCGAAACAGGTTGTTCCGCCCCGGAACAGGTTGTTCCGCCCCGAAACAGGTTGTTCCGCCCCGCCCCTGCCTCGCCTCGTCCTCTCGAGATTATGGCGAGCAGGGGGGGCCAACCTCGTTTCGGAGATCCCAACCTTCCTTCACTTGAGTTCGGACACGACTGGCTGATGTCCCTTCTCCCAGTCCGCTCGTCAAGTCGCCTTCCCCTCCTACTCCTCCCTGGGTGTCTCGCGCCGCCCATCGCCTAACCAATCCAATGAGGACACGCCCTCCGCCCAGCTGGGGTCAGGCGCTTGGAGGGGAGAGGGGTCGATCCGTCCCCCGCCGCCGAAGTTTCTTGACGGGGCGCTTGGAATCTGCCGCCCCGTTACACCAGGTCTATGGATACCCATTTAAATTCATAACATCTTCTGGTTGGCGTCAATCGTTCTGGGACCCGTCTCGTTGGATTCAGCCTCCAAAATGTAGCGGAAAATGATACTCCACACGCCTAGATCGCGAAGATGTCGAAAATCCATTTTTTTGAGTACACGTTATGACCCCCCTCCCCACTTAATTAGGTCCGATCATGCTGACAAGTTTTAGAGACCAACTAGAGCCAGAAAAGTCTCTCTATTCACATTTTCAGATTTTTAGAAAATGTTCTACTAATAAAAACGGGGACGGACATTTTTGGACACCTTGAAACGCCCAGAAAATATATTTAGGCAAATCGGAGAGGTTGACTTTTTGCTTGAAAACATAGGTTGATTATTCAAGGAATAACTAATCAAAAATCAATTGTCGATTCATTCAAAATATTGTTTACTGCCGACTAATTGAGTTTCTAACATTAACTACCGACCGTTTTAGACCGCTAAAAACGGAAAAAGTCGATTGAATCGACAAGACAATAGTCTCACTGTTAACTTTTAACAAGGGATTCGCTCTACAAATCAAAATGTAGATACCAACTATTGTGAGAAAATTTTCTATTGTCTGTGACCTGTACCCACAAGGATAAATCCACGATCTACGAAAACATTCTACAACACGTTTGCGCGGAGCTGTACAATTGTCACAAAAAATGATCCATCGATTTGTGAAGGTAGTAGGTATTGTATCATTATCTATTTTTATTGTTGTTAAGGTCAGAATATTCTGTCCTTAAATATATTCATGTTTTCCAATTGTACAGAAGCAATTTCATACTGGTAATGATTTTTATTAAAATCGATCCAAAATTTCAACAGCAATTGTGGGTTTTGAAGTTTAAAAACTAAATCAAAAACAATAATTTTTTAATGTAAAATCGATGATTTTAAACCGTTTGGTTGTTACAATCGATTGCTGGTATTTAATTGTAAAATCAATGGTAAAATCGATGTTTGCTTAACGATGTTTCATCTCTACATAGTGTGTAATAAATTTTATTTCCCATAGAAATAGGCCTTAGGAAAACATGGGACTCAATTCAGGCATGAATATACAAAAGGAGTTGATATACAAATCATGAGGATATGAGATAGGTAATGTAAATGTATTAGTTGGTTGTATGTGATTTTGTCATTTAGAACGATTGGTATTAGAAAGATAGCGTTCGTAGTGGGATAAACTTGATAGTTCACCAGTTCGAGGACGGATGTAGGTGTACGAACCAATTTTACGCAATAGTTTGAACTTAGAGCTCTTGAACTGGTGAATCGATCGAAAAATGACTGTCGAATCGCGTCTTTCGTAACTCGATTTGATAAGTAACGAAATCCTTGCGTGTCCTTCCACCCCTGGGAGACCTGGAGCCACCTTTTATTGATCTCTAGCCTTTTAGACACGGTGCCACGAATGCACCGGGAACATCACAAGCCAACAAGGCGAGATGCGGGCGTTTTTAATGAGACGAAAAACACATTTTTCAAGGGGAAGGGGGTTTATTGGCTGGAATGTGAAAATACTGCCATCCATGACAAACCATAATAAAATACGACATCGTTGGAATTGTAAAAACGCTGCAAATTCTTTCACAGGGTGGTCCCTGGTCCCCTACCAGTTTCATCATGATGCAACCTGCAATTCTTCAAAATACATGGTATATTTGGGAACTTGACATAAATAATATGCGCAATAGTGCAGATTAAATACAATCTGCCAACTCAATAACTAATTGATTCAATTAAATTAGTTGAATTAATTAATCAGTTTATTTCTAGTTTTTGAAAGTTTAATGGTTACAAGATAGCTCTCATGATCCAAACAGTGCATTTTTCTCACAATTATGCTGCATTTTGTGCTGCTATTCATTGTAATTGAGATATAAATCAATAAATCCATAAATTCTTCCGGTGAGCGTCAATCGTTCCGGAACCCATTTTATTGGATTCAGCGTCCAAAATTTAGTCAAAAATAATACCTCATATGCATGCCTTTATCGCCGAAAATCTCGAAAATTCATTTTTCGAATGCTCATTTTCAATTGCATGCAACCAAGTTTCAGGGTTCTTGTGGGTCAACCCGGTCCCCAACCAGTTTCATCATGATCTAATCTGCGCATACGCGAATGTACATGGTATATTTGGGAACTTTACATAAATATTAAGCAGACTAAATACAATTTGCCAACACAATAATTAATTTCTGGATCAGATTGTTTCTAGCTTTTTAAAAGTTGAATGACATATATATCAACATAGGTTGATTATTCACGAAATAACCAACCAAAAGGTGTTAGCCACTAATCCCGTGTATTGTATAGTTTTCATTGATCCCAAAAACTTTACTATTACATCATTACTTCCCCCCTCCGTTAATCAAAACTACATTAAGACACGTAGTTGCACGTACTAATCCTTACGAAACTACATTAGTGCACTATTTTGCAGTCATCATTAGGCATATAAGAGGAGACAATTTCGTTTATTTTTCTCTCCTGATGGTATCAATCTATCGAATCGTATAGTAGGGGTGTGTTAATCATCCTCGATCTTGGTAAAAATACGATGATGTTCATTTGTTGATTCACAAAATGAAAATTGGGGACGCGATTTAATTTTCCTGAAATTGAAAGCTCGTTTTGAGTTGATAGTTCAAAATGGTCGGAAAGATGTAGCCACACCAAGAGGTTTTGCACAATTTATGGGGCCATTGGAGAAAACATTATGTGAATCAGTACTTGGGCGTGCTTCTTATAGAATAATCTCCGTTTCAAATGGTTTCATTGGCGTACGCTTTGAGTTGTAACAATCTCATACTGATTCTGACCATGGTGATGAATGTCGATAGTTTATTGGGGCACACCGAAGAAGAACATCGTAATATTCATTGGTTGCTTGTAGGAGTCGACTAAAGGAGTGACGAACTTGCAATAGCCCGAATGTTGCCTTAATATCATGTTATCCTACCCCAAATAAATCGACCATTTTCATCAGGATCAGCCCAATGATTCAGCTGTATTTAGCATATCGATGGCATCACATGATAACCTCGTATCTCCAAAATACCAAATTTTGCAGGAGAGACAAATAACTGTGCAGTTCTATCAGCAATGTTAATTTCAACTTCGTCAAGGTTATCATTTAGGGCGCTAGAGAGCAGGAAATGAATATTCCGCCAAAATTTGAATTACAGCTTGATGAGATACGAGGTTCTCATTCAGAGAATCCAACTTTAAAAAAGTGGTCAAAAATTGAGATACGAGGTTATCATGTGATGCCATCGATATTGGTGGTAAACAGTCGACGAGAGGAGTCCGCCATTTGCAGCGGGAGGGGTTGTGTGATGCTGTGCGGGACCGAGGGGTGTTTGATCTGCGCAGTTCCAAGGGTTCACCCCCTTCAGAAATCGAGCCATCACGAGAGATTCGCCATTTTATCCCGCACCTCGCTTTAAAAGACGTACCAATCGAGTGTCAAACAATTTATCACGAATATGGCGAAAAACAGAAATACTGTGCAGCTTCACATGTCAAATTAAGTCGAAATATACGCCGTAACATCATATTCCCCGTCGATATCGAATAAAAAGTCTTGTGGTTCGTGTACAAGGCCGTTTCATTCTGATCGCATTGACTATCATGATAGTGTCCATAACATGCATATATTATTCCAATTTTTCCATAATCGAGGAAACGCATTTGCAATTTATAGCAATGTAGTTATGTAGGCAGACGACACTTCGAAAATTTTGTGAAGAGTTTTCTTAAGAACTTCACCTCGATTATAAAAATATTGTTCTTTTTCTTCTGGCACTGCGTGATGACGTGCTAATGCCCAATCAATACTCCGACTGCTGGCACTAATTATCAACACAACGCCGAAGTTTCACCTCCGCCACCGCTTACCAAAACGACCACAATTTCATTTTCGTGATCCCAACGTTGTCACGCACTTGACCGCACTTTATGAATAATACCCGGCATTTTCTTTTCCACAATCCTTATCAAAAAGAAACTTAATTTTTTTTTCTCTCTCCTTTTCATTTTAATGAAATTTTTTCAGATGAGCAGAAATGATAAAATTGCAAGCTGAATAATCATGTTTTAGCACGGGAGTTTGCGAGCTTAGTAATGTAGCGTGAGGGTCAGAGAGCGTTTTTTTAGTAGATAGTTTAAATCACAAAATTAAGGAAAATATATTGGCAAATTTGATCTGACGTGTATCAATGACTTATAATACAAAAGAATCATCAGGCGTACACACTAACACCAGTTGCAGTGAAATCAAAATTAAAAACGCTGCAAATTCATTCCCAGGAGTAGGTTATTCCTTGGATTTGGCGCATGGAGACTCATTTCAATCGATTCAGCGTCCAACATTTAGTGGAAAATGATACCCCACACGCCTAGGTACCAAAAATTTCAAAACCCCATTTTTTAAATAGGTAGGCAGATACCCATTTTGAACCATAACCTCTTCCGGTAGGCGCCAATCGTTCCGGGACCCTTCTCATTGGATTCAGCGTTCAAAATTTAGTTGAAAATGATACCCTACAGGCCTATATCGTCAAAAACCTCGAAAATTCATTTTTCGAAAGCACATTTTGCATGCAACCACATTTTCGGGGTTCTCGTGGGTAACTCGGCCCCCTACCAGTTTTATCATGATCCAATCTGCGAATACGCGAAAATATATGGTAAGTTTGGGAACTAGACATAAATATTATGCTCATTGGTGCAGACTAAATACAATTTGCCTCAATAACTAATTGGTTCAATTAAATTAGTTGAATCAGTTTATTTCTAGTTTTTGGAAGGTTACAAGGAAGCTCTCACGATCTGAACGGTGTATTTTTCTCACAATTATGCTGCATTTTGCGCTGCTATTCATTGTAATTGAGACAGAAGAACCTTGTCCAAGTAACATGGTGGAAGGCGTGGTCAGGTTCTTCAAGAAAGGGATGAGGTCAGAAATTGGAACGGTTCTTGGCTGAGGTGGTTAATCCGCCGCGCCCACGTATCAACAACTTCACCCGATGTTCCACCTCTCATTCCTCACTACCTGTTATGCCCATAGAGTGCGCTCAATTCAAGCCGAGACAGGGGTTTCTAGATCTTCTTCTTCTTCGATGTTCTTTCTGATTTGTGTTATCATTAAGGATAATCGACATAAGTACAAAGTGATCCACGGAAACTTATTTATTTGAAAAAATCGCTGTCTCACCTGGGTGGGGTTGTAGAAGAGAGGGAAGGAGCTTTGGACCAAAAAATAGTGGGCGTTTGCCGTGCAACCAAATAAGTATCAGTATTCGTATCAAATGAAAACTATCGATATCGAAGAAGTACTGAATCAAAAGTATCGATACCGACCAAAATCAAAACTTCTCTATGGTTCCATTGGCAGATTACTATCATCAAGGTACAAATAACAAAATATATAAATTTTCAGATATAAGTAATTACTTATAAGCAATTAAGCTACTACGTATTTTAAAGGGAGGCAATGCAAAAGTAGCAAAATACATTGAAGATACCTTTAAGGTAAATCAATAGTAGGTAAGTAAAAAAGGAAATACACCATTTTTCATTGAACTAAAACTCACATGTCTTCATTTCCAAAAGTCTCCTTCAACACTTCGCTCAGGAATAACAATTTATTCATCACTCGAGCTCTTTGTTGGGTGAGGATTCTCCCAGTTTTGAAAAAGAGCCTCTCGCTTGGGACTTATGAAGCCACAATTATTATTAATTATCAATTCAAAAAAATTTCCGGTAAATCTGCAGCGTCGGGGACGGGCCGCCATATTGCCTGATACGATTTGATAAATCGTACAAAGTCAATAATCGATATGTGTACAGCGCATTGATGATATTCACGGTATTTTTGATGGAAATGAAGATATGAAATGAGATAAAATAACTAACTTTAATTACCGACTAAGTAGAGCCCTTAAATTGCAGATCACGTTTCTTCAATCGTTTTTGTGCGCACATATTTCGCTGGGTTCATTGAAATGGGGGAGGGGGATTTCCGGAGGAAAGTGTTTCAGTTTTTTGATACATTTTTTAATCCCATTAATTTTTTCCAATACCAGTATCTGCCGAAAATAGAGTATCGATTCCAAGAGTATCGGTATTGGAAGAAACGTATCAATATCGATAAATTCGTTCATCCCTAGATCTCAATGTTGTTAAACTTCGAATAACTACAACTCTAAATTAAAATCTTGTTGAGTTGATGTTTAGGTATTTCATACAAATATACAGCACTGCACAGCTAGTACTGCAAATATACGTTTGAAGCTACATTCCCGTTCTCAAATACATGGTGTGGAGTAACTTGGATTCACCCGCATCGATTCAGCGCCAAAAATTGAGTGAGAAAATAAAACCTTGCACACCCAAGTACGCAAAAATCTCGAAACCCCGTTTTCAAAATACCGATTTTGACCCATAATCTCGTCTTTTTTTATAGTTATCCCTTCTGTAAAATGTTAAAAAATTATATTTGACTGAGATAACCTCACCACCTAACCTTTTTCAGCAGTTCGATTCCACCTTACTGCAACCCTGCGTTAGGAGGTGGAATATCGATTCGAATAATATTGGAATATGATACATGGAATACATTAATACATCATGGGTTCGGTGTAAATACATTGAATTTAAGATTCGTCAAAAATAATGTTGCTCAACTATCATCGTCTACACTCGTAGCTATATCTCTATTTACACTGAGATTGTGATGGACCTTATCTTAGAAAACTCTTCCTCACTCAAGTGCGGTAGTCAACGACTCCTACCGTGTTTTACTTTTATGTGTGAGCGCCGGATTCTTAAACCAAGATTAGAGAAAGCCATTCTTTGACAACAACATGGCAAGTCCCTAGGTAATTATGCACTCAAGACTTTTTGTATTGGAAATATCCTGGAATATGGTCCAACAACATTAGTCATAGAGGTAGAGACAATCTAATCGTCGCCCTGAGAACACAGATTGGAACTGCTGGATGATGATTAAATGATTAAATCGGGAAACCATACGACTCTCCCGAATGCACTTGTCATAACCCACAAAATGGCGGGAAAGAGTTTATTCTACTGAAGTGTACTATAAGGTCGTGGGAACATCACCTGGGAACTGCATCCAGATCTGACTACGTCAGGTACCATCAAATCATTCTCCCTCCCCACTTCTCCATTATTCCAAAAATTTTTGAAATTCTGATAATTGAAGAACATTTGTCGTAAGCTACAAAGAAACCTTTCTTGAATTATTACTTAATGACGAGAAATGGAGGGCAAATCCCCTATTCCTTGTCGCTACCTACCCTTTCATATTGCTTAGAACTGACACTAGGTTGCAGTACTTTTCTTTTCGTTTTGTTGGCAACCTTGTTTCTACTGTCGGCCTAGCCGGCGGACGCTGTAACCTACACTTCTCCGACGCGGTTCGTGTGTTTTCCGATCTTAATAAATCACCTCCGAAATATTCAAAGTTCCTTCGCGTTCACCCCCCAATTTTACTGGAAAACTTGGTGAGTGATTAACTGATCATTTTAGTCAAACGCCTGGCATGAATTCATAGTCGTAGAGCTTGCGGGGAGTTCTAATTTGGAGCATGAAGTTGGATATTCCTTGGGACGCTATACCAATGGTGGTGGACGAATGCCATGTTGAAATGAAGTTTCTTTTTTTGTCGTTTTTTCCTTGCTTGTTGTTCTGGCCGTATTTGACAATGAAATCGGGTTGAGAGGCATGTAGTAATAGTAGGTACACAACCCGATTCCCGATCGAGCAAAATGGGCGAGTTGCATTGAGGATTGAGGGTCAAGCAGGCTCAATGGCGGATGGGGGAACTCGTCGCACAGAATCATAAGACCCGGGCATTTAATTTCCCCATGAGGACGGAGTAAGCTGAATTTCGATAAATTCAGGATCGCTGAAAAAGGCGGTGGAGGCCGGTCGGGATGATTGTCGAATCTTGCTGGCTAAAATGCCAGGTGCACCGCGGTTTAGTATCTCTGTGTTGTGGTTGGAAGAAAATTTCTTCCACGAATTTAATGTCACGAGCGTAGAACTACGCTGTAAATACTTGTATCCTACAATCTGTGAGTGAGCAGGACAACACATACGGCTATGTGAGTTATAGGTCACGAGAACGTATTTTTAAAGGAGAAAAACTGATGGAAGTGCCTGACCAGCGGTTACCAGGTAACCAGTGGTTACCTTGGACATGTGTGATGGGGTCTATTCTGTAATACATCAGTGCTCTTGGAAGTAGGATGTGTCAAACTTAAATATTCACTTACTAGATGGGATAAAATGGATCGGTTCAATTTAATGTTCATTTTATTTGTATTAACTTTGATATTCAAATGCATGTAGTCTTGGAAGAGCCTGTAAATTAAATATTCTTTTTTTTGTGGGATCACAGAATGTCCAAGGTGTTTTTGGTTGGTCATTCCTTGAATAATCAACCTATGTTTTTTTGTTTACTGAGAAGGAATTCCAACTAAACATGCTCCATGAGAGACTAGGCGGTCCTTGCTGGAACTATAATCAGGGTTTGATCTCTATAGCTTAGACCGGAGTGGTCAGTGAGTCCGTACTCTTTGTGGGTCTAGAGTCTCTGCATCCCTTAACAACGGTCACGGACTCGGGGATTAAGTTTGCAGGCGAACGAGGCTACTTGGGTACGAGTACGAGGTTCCACATGAAGTACCCGTCTTAAGGGGAACGTGCGTATCCAAACGGCCTACCTTTTTAAATAAGTGTCCCCGCCCTGCAGCACCCATATTTTAACCCCTGGAGTATGTAGTAACCCTGTTTGTAGACACCAGGAGGCGTAGGTAAGGAAGCTCAAATCAGGGAAAGGCAGGGATGACTGCTGAAGGAACTAATCTTGGATACAGTTCAAATAGTTAGAGTCTGAGACTCTGACTTGTTCAAATTAGGCTATGAGGCCCGTCTGTCTTGCATCTACACTGACTGGTTGTAAAACGTTGGCTGATTCTATAATCACTGAACAGGGTGAGGTGGGATCCTGATGTGCTTTCCTCATATTGTTGTAGCATTCTTGAGAGAAGGTATCATGAGCTCTGGAATCTTCTTGACAGTGCTCTGGCTCTGTGGGGTAGGGTACCCAGGATACCCACTTTGCTGATTGGTCTGTGGGTGCAAGGTGAACGTTAAATTGTAAAATAAATGAACTGTCTAGTACCTGGTTTGTGGCTGGGTAAAATGTTTTTTTAAGGGAAATAAAATTGAATAATTTGTTTGATTGTATGCCAAAATCATTTTTGGGAAGTCTCGAGAGTATATAAGTGAATCAAGTTAAACCTTAATTTGTTGCAACGAAAGTAAAGACCATCAGCAGTAAAATTGGGGGCTATTGGAATAAGGAAGTAGGAGGGAGAAAGGGCCTCGGATTTTGAAGAGAACACACGAAAGGGGAAGTCAGACAATGTCAAAATGAACCCGACATTGTGAAGCCGTATTTTTACGAAGTCCAATGACTTGAAGGCTTATTAAGACAGTCTAGTTGTCAGTCTATCTGTTGAGGCTGTGTAACTGACTGTGTGGCAGCATCTCAGCTCTGGGGTGGCAAAGATACTAAAGAACTGACGGAAATGTTTTCTCAGATTTCTTGACCAATGCAGGATGAGTCCGCATTGGAGGATCTATTGATAAGATAGGTGGAAAAGTGGGAGGATGTTTTCACGAAGCTGACGAAGAAATTCACTGAGCGAGTGATGAAGAACATCAGGAGCGAGCTTGAAGCTTTTGAGACCAGGACAGCTGACAGGTTGATGCTCTTGTAGCTAGATATCTGCAAGGCGAGGAACCCTCCTCGGACAGCTGTGACGCCAGAAAATAATGTACTTATCGAGATGGACCAGGCTGCAGGCAACTTTGTCTCAGGACCATCTGCTGAGATTAGAGACATGTCAAGACCTTCTGGAACAACAGACTTCACCTCCAATCTCAGTGAGAAGAGGGAAATGAAATGTTTTCCTTTGAAATCCTCTAGTCAAAATATGAAGAGGGAATGTGATTACTCCTTGTGGAGGAAGAGGATTGAGATGGAATTTAAGGCAACTGACTGCCTGTTCCTGATTAAGTCAGATGTTGAACCAATGTAATCATACACAGAGAAAGAAATTTACCTAATTGAAGTGTTATATTACACTGTACATCCTTTCCGATATTCCTGAACGGTTCCAGCGCATTCAAGCTCCTCAATCATTCTCCAGAGAATTAGCGCTGAGATCAGAATTTGTCAACATTCAATACAATTCTGAAGTTGAGACAGTTGTTGACTTTGTGTCCCGTTTTAATGCCTTGGTAAAAGACATCATGAAATGCCCTGAGTCGGAACTAAGTGACCAGGAACTGTGGAGAAATTTGATTTCAGCAATAGCCAAGGCATGCCCAAAAATCAAATATGGTCACCAGACCAAGAAAAAGCGTTCAGGCAATAAAGGAGATTCTGTATGAGAGGAGCAGCTCATTGGAGGAAAATGCCCAGACAAATTGCGCCTCAACCAGCAGCACTTTGATGTGGTACACCAAATCATCTCACTACAAACGTAGAAGCTCAAGCACTGGCCATGGTAATTAAAAAATTCAAAAGAAGAGTCGTCTTGAGGGTAGCTGCTACAGGTCTGGAATGGCTGGACATACTAAACTTGTAAAAATCTCAGAAGAAAATGCTTCAGGTGTGGTGAATTTGTACATATAGCTGGATTACTGGAATGCACTGGATCCAGAAAGGATGGTCATAGATCTCAGTCACAGTACGTAGAAAAAAAGCTGAGACTTTGAACAGTGTTCCTAGAAGGAAGCCTAGACTTGGGCACAAATCCAGGACTCCCGCAAAACCGCCTCAAAATTGCTGGAAGACAAGATACACCAGCTCAGCATTGTCGAAACAATGAAAGCAGAGTTTCCCTGGTTGCAGCTGCAGATGGGAGACAAGAGTCTACTGATGACAGCAGTGAGGAAGATCAGATTGTCCCTGCAGTTGCAGTGAGGAAGTCTGATGACACTGGGAAGGAACAGGGAGTCAGCTATCTCCCTGGGGTTTGAGATTAAAAAGAAAAAAGAAAAAAGGGTGACTCAAAAATCTTGAGTGCGTCATACACTAATAAAGAGTAAGAACTTCCATGTCTGGGTGATAGATTAATTCTCAAAAAGGGCTCTTATGATGGAAAATTTTGTAGGGTTTCATTAAAATGAACTTTGATGAATGCATCTAAGAGTGAGAGACAGGTAATTCTTGATCAAGTATGCAGACATGTTAGTTTGGAGGGAGAAAGTGAAAATGTGGACGGGGTAAACTAACATGTTTTTGGAGAAACCATTTCTCAGGGATTGAAAAGACTTATCAAATGTAGACATAGGAGGGAGTTTGCCTCGTAAACACTGTAATACTAGTGGAAGTAACATTGAGTCATGTACAAATGGTAATCAAGGCAGTTCAACTGTGGATACCCAAGCTGATTCTTCCTTAAGAGATAATCAGGGACTTAAATGGCATTATAGATTAAATCACGTTTTGAAGAAATACTTGGAGATAGCTGGCAGGAATCTGCCAGGACTAAAAGACATCAAATTTGGAAATGACATTATGGATTGTCCTGATTGCAAAATGGCAAAGGCCAAGAAGCAACCAAGCTCTCAGAAGAGGCATAGATCAGAAATACCTTTTCATCGTTTGAGTTCTGACCTGATGGGGCCAATTAAGCCACAAGCTAATAGATCACAGGCACGTTACATAGTGACATTTACAGATGATGCCACAAGATATGCTTTTGCCTATGATATCACTGATAAAACTAAAATCTATGTAGCACTGTTGAGTTGGTTGGATGAAATCCGAAGAATAAGTGGCTCAGAATCGAGGGTGGCCAAATTGCGTACAGATGGAGGGCTTGAGTTCAACACTTTTGAAATGAAGACTCCGCTGAATAGAGAGAGAGAATAGTCTTGATAACTAGCGAACCTTACACTCCTCAACTGAATGGAACTGCTGAGAGGCTAAACCTGGAATTAGGAGAAAAGATCCGGGTTAACCTGATTTCCTCAGGAGTGCCTAATAATTTTTGAGCGCATGCTATGTGTCATGTTGTTTTTGTTCATAACTGTACTCCAAATGCAGCGTGTGGTTTCAGAACACCATTTGAGATTGCCTTTGGTCATGTCCCTGAGTTGAAATATATCAGAAGGTTTGGCTGTGATGCGTACATCCTTGGCAATCAGGCTAAATCAAAATCAAAATTTGCACCCAAGGCACAGCAAAATGATAATCCAGAAAGGATAAATGACATTAAAGTTACACAGGAGTCAACTGGATCTTCTGAGGTAAATTCTAAAATTGATGAGACTGATGAATACGAATTCTTCGAAGCAGATGAAGCAGTCAATCTGGCATGCTTCCTGGACAGTTCACTTGCAAATGATCTTGAACCAATCAAATATTCAGACGTGTTACGTTCTCAGGATACTGACAAATGGATTGAGGCTATTAACCAAGAATTTCAGACCTTGGAAAAATGTCAGACAAGGAAAATAATTCCAAGATCGCAGGTTCAAAAGGGAATAAGAGTGATGAAGACTCGTTGGGTGCGCAAGAAAAAGCTGGAGGCGAATAACTCAATCAAATTCGGGAGCCGGTTGGTAGAGAAGGGCATTGCTGATAATAATTCTTACGAGTTGTCTGAAGCATATGCTCAAGTTGCAAGTTTAACTGATGTGAGGTTTGTTCTCATAGTTGCAGTTGAGTATGATCTCGAACTAAATCAGTTTGATATAAAACCAGCGTTTCTGAACGGTTCATTGACATCCCAGAAGGATGGTGTGAGTACACGGGTGAATGTCCAAGTTTCAGGAACAACAGTGTGTGTGAGGTTCATAAAGCTTTGTACGGCTTGAAAGTGTCGCTACAACGATGGTTTAAGAGATTTTTGGAGTTAGTTGAAAAATTGGATCTTAAACCTTATGAATTCCAACTATGCTCCTATCATTGATTCAAAAGAAATTGGCACAAAGAAAACGAGTATTAGAGACAGAGTTCTCAATTACTGATCTTGGCAAACCAAAGGTGTATTTCAGTTTGGAGCTTGAGAGGAACAGACAAGAAAGAAACCATGAGAGTTCACTAGACTGCTCAACTGACCTCTATTCTGCAAAAATTTGATCCTGACAGCAATAAGATAACACCAACTCCCATGATTGCAGAGAGGCAATGGTGAAAGGATGCCAACGTCCAATTTGGCTGAACTAAGCTCAGTTCCTTACAGTACAGGCTATTGGGTCTCTTCTATATCTACAAAATGGAAGCAGACCAGATATTGTATATGTCACAAACTTGTTGAGCAGAAAGCAGGCTAATTTCAACTGGAAAGACTGGTTAGCAGCTATACGCGTCAAGAGCTGCAGAGGGATACTCGATACTGCACCTGGATACTGCAGAGGGAGGATACTCGACGACGGGATTCATTATTGAATTAATTGGGGATCCTGTCATGTGAATGAAATAGAAAAAAAAAAAAAAAAAAGGGAAAAAAAAAAATCACATGGCGCTTGTCTTTCAGCTGAAAGTGAATTTGTTGCGATGAGTTCGGCATGCCGAGAGCTAGCGTGCTTGAGAACAACGTGTGAACAAATTTTAAATATCCCTACAGTGACAATGAAGTATAAAGACTCAAAACCTACCATTAGACTAGCTGAAGTGGATGATTCTGCTACTCAACGCACTTAGTCAGAGTGTCTTACTTGTATGTTAGGGAAGAACATTGGAATGGACACATCATCATCAAGTGAATCCCTACTGAAGATCAGAAAGCTGAATGCTCTTACAAAACCCCTACTGAGAGGAAAATTTATCACATTTAGAGACACAGTTTTGGCATAAATATAATTTTTGTCCTTTTTAATCCCCATAGATGATTTTGACTGAGCATGTCAGGAATCAAGGACAGAAGAATTATTAATCAGAGCATCAAATTAAATCAAGTTAAATGAATAAAAAAAAAAAATAATAATAATAATAAAAAAATCATAAAATAATAATAATAATCGGATGTTTTGCACTTAGCAAGGACCTCCTTGGGTAAGTGAAACATGAACATTTATATTGATAGGAACGCATTCCTATGTATTTAGACAGAACTCTATTTCTGTGTTTAGACAGGGCTTTCCCTGTGCTCAATGACAGGATTTTTTTTCTGTGAAGTAAGATAGGATTTTTCCTATGGAATCAGACAGGTTCTACCTGTGAATATTAGGATGGAACTGCCCATGAATCAACAGTGACTAGTAAGCTCTCTTTGAAAGAGGAAGTCAGTTGGCACTGATGTGCTGAAGAATGAAGAGCTCCTGAGATCTTCTTGGCGTGGCTGCGGATTCTTCTGCTGCTGTGGCTGTGGATTCTTCTGCTGCTGTGGCTGCGGATTCTTCTGCTGCTGTGGCTGTGGATTCTTCTGCTGCTGTGGCTGCGGATTCTTCTGCTGCTGTGGCTGTGGATTCTTCTGCTGCTCTGGCTGCGGATTCGTCTGCTGCTGTGGCTGCGGGTTCTTCTGCTACTGTCGCCTTGGGAGATACAGCGTCTACTGCTTCAAGATTCAAGAAACCTTGCATCTCGGAAATGCGTCGCAATGGACTCCAAAGGAATCGGATATTTGGGAGGGAGTGACGAGAAATGGAGGGCAAATCCCCTATTCCTTGTCGCTACCTACCCTTTCATATTGCTTAGAACTGACACCAGGTTGCAGTACTTTTCTTTTCGTTTTGTTGGCAACCTTGTTTCTACTGTCGGCCTAGCCGGCGGACGCTGTAACCTACACTTCTCCGACGCGGTTCGTGTGTTTTCCGATCTTAATAAATCACCTCCGAAATATTCAAAGTTCCTTCGCGTTCACCCCCCAATTTTACTGGAAAACTTGGTGAGTGATTAATCGATCATTTTAGTCAAACGCCTGGCACTTAATAATGTTCTTTTATTAGGTGAATTTGTCGTAACCCACCACAACTCACCTTTTGCGTGGTTTATGACAAATTATTAAAAATGTAGCATTTTTTAGTGATTCAAGTATGATGCTTCTTCATTCTCTCAAGAGTTTACTTAGCACATGACCATTCAGATCAGTGACACATGATTTATTCAAAATTTATTCATTGAGGAATGAATTAACCTGGCGACTGGAAACGTTTCTTGCAGTCATAAATTGTGGTATTAAGTACCCAAACGTTCACAGTTTATGCTTATTTATTTATTTATTTTTTAATTATCGAGCAAAACAAGTGTCTTTTGTACGTTGCGACATTTGTTCCAGAAAGTAGTGTTGGTATGCCATTTGTCCACTAAAATTTGTAATTTGTGCGAAGAACAAGTGCGCTAGGGAAAGTCAAAAAAAGAAATGAGCAGTTAAAAAGTCAGTCTACAGCGCCAGTTTACTTGGTTTAGTCCAGTCAAATGGTAGTTTCTACAAAACAAAATTAGGGTAGAAGGTTTCTTCATGGATTTTTACATTTTTCGGTGTGCTACATCCCAATCTTTTCAACAAAAAACGCTGCAAATTCTTTCACATGGGTTGGTTATCATCCATTGATTGGATCATTCCAATCGATTCAGCGTCCAAAATTTAGTGGAAAATGATACCCCACACGCCTAAGTACCAGAAACCTCAAAAACCCACATTCGAAATGGGTAGGTAGAAAGCCGTTCCATAAAGATTTCATAATTAGAAATCGAATGGTTTCCTCATTTTGCGTCTAAAGTAGTTAGATTCCCTTGAAAATTAGGGTCAAACGATGTGTTTTTTTGTAAAAATTATTAGATCCACGGCAGGTTTTGAAACAATAAAGACTATTGCTAAATTCTGCACCAAAAGTGGCCAAGTCCTACCCTCTCATTATGAAAATATTGCAAAATAAGGATATTATTTTAATCTTCAGGGGTACATTCTTCCTCCAATTTTCACTTGTTGGAATCTTTGAGAGGTTGGTAGAAGTGTCGGTTAGATCCCATGATTGTCTCCTGTTCAGAACTTCGGTTTTGAGGTAAATGGTAGATCCTTGTTGAGCGTTTCCCAGTTTCCTCAAGTTTCTTCTTTAATTTGAATTGATTTCTCCTTTATATGAATGTGTTTGATGCTCCGGTTTGTGAGGAATGAAAGGCAAACAGAAAACGCTGAAAATTCTTTCAAGGGGGTTGGTTAATCCTCGGACCAGCAGCATGGAGAAAAAAGGTGAAAAGCAGTGGTTGTGGAGTGTTCCGGACTCATTCTAATCTATTTAGCGTTTTGCATTTAATGGAAAATGATACCCCACACGCCTAGGTACCTGAAATATCGAAACCCCCACGTTCAAAATATGGAGGTAGGCACCCATTTTGACCCAAACCCCCTTTCAGCGGGCGCTAATCGGTCTGGGGCCCATCCTAATCGATTCAACGCCCAAAATTTAGATCACCAGAAAATCTCGAAATTCTTCAACACCCCCTAATTTGGTCCGATCGGGCTGAAACGTATTGAGTACCAACTACAGCCAAAAAGGATTCCTTGACCAAAATTTCAGATTTTTAGAAACTTTTCTTCTACCAAAAATTTATTCAACTTGCCATGCTCTCTGCTCATTGCAGCTACTTCAGACTGTTTGCATAATTTCGAACAAAATAAAATCAGTTCCCTAAATTCTGTTCTTTCTGGTCAGGGAGCGCTGTCGTGCAGTATTTATTTTTCTGAATTTTGCCTTATTATCTAGGGCTCGCATTCCTAACTCAATCCACAAGTCCTGCATTATCTCGACTGGAAGCGACAGACCGACACCGCTTCCTTTCTTCTATTTCCAGTAAGATAAGACCAGCTGCGCCGTCGCCCGCCCTCCCAGATAGTCCACTTTATGAAACCTCTTTTCTCATTGGTGACATTCTAACTTCACTTTACTTCAAGGTAGTCGACCATGAAACTGCATCTCTCACTTTAAGAAGTGATAAAATATTGCTCGAACTAAATGTATCGATATGGGTTTAAGAACAAAATTAACATCTGCAATGACTGTCTCGTTTCCTGGGGAGAAGGTTAGTCAATTTTGAACAGTCTCCTTCTTTTGACTCCACGTGTTAGCAGCGCCCAGGCCCATCAGGAGTTTTTATCCCCCTCTCCCTACCCCTCAACTCTTAACAGACGCTGTCACGAATAGTTCACACCGTAGGACTCCTAACGTATAATTATGTTGCGTCATAGTTACCGATTCAATGCGACAATGAAGTCACATCACAGCGTGCGTTAATTATTAATTGAAACCAATCAATATTAAGCGCAGATCATCTCACACAATTATCATAACCAAAGTTGGCTCATGCTTATTACCAAGAAATATAAATTACAGTTACACAAAACTGTGACAAAACCTGGTTTTGATTGCAGATTATTGCGCTCTGCATCATTTTCTGTGATTGCACCAGCTCAAACGCAGCAAATTCGTTCACAAAGGGTTGGTTATTCCTCAAACCAGGAGAATGGGGGGAAAGGGGGGGGGGCAGTGTGTGTGGAGTGCTCCGGACTCATTCCAATCGATTCGGCGTCCAACATTTTGGGGGGGAAATAATACCCCACACGCCTAGATCGCTGAAAATCCATTTTTCGAAAAACACATTTTTGAAGCATTCGAGTTTGGTTTGGTTTGGGGTAGGTTATTCCTCGGACTAGGCGCATGGAGGCTCATTCCAATTGATTCAGCGTCCAAAGTTTAGTGAAAAATGATACCCCAGATACCAGAAATCTCAAATACCCAAATTCGAAATGGGTAGATACGAGATAGATAGATATAACCGTTCCTTTAAGATTTAGAATGTTCACTTAGAAATCGAATTTTTACGTCTAAAGTAATTAGACCCCCTCGAAAATGAGAGTCAAAAGATGTGTTATGTTGCACAACTTGACAGGTTTTTAGGTTATTTATGAAACGCTGCAAATTATTTCACAGGGGTACGTTATTTCTCGGACCAAGAGCATGGAGACTCGTTCCAATCAATTCAGCGTCCAAAAGTTAGTGGAAAACGATACCCCAAATGCCTAAATCGCAGGTGTATCGAGTCCCGGATCCTTTCCAATCGATTCTGGGTCCAAAATTTAGTCTAAAATAATACTCAACACGCCTAGATCGTCGAAAATTCATTTTTTGAAATATCACTACCCAAATTTGGGACAATAAATCCGATTAGAAGATGACGAACAACCGGGCAATGAATTCTACTGTTCCTGAAACAAACATGGCTTTTTACAAACTTTTTTAGCGTTTCCAAAAACGCTGCAAATCATTCCACAATGATTTATTATTGTAGGCGGATCATGCCTGATTGTCGAGTGGAAAAGCGTATCTTTGAGGTTTGCAGCGAAAATTCATATTCAAAAAATATACTATTTTTACGAAAACTGAAAAAGTAATAATTACTCAATAAATTATCTCATATCATACAAATCTCCTGTGTTTGCCGAATCATTTCTAAACCCATCTCAATCTTTATTGTGAGGTTCAGTGAAAAATAGTACCTCTCACGTTCCCAATAATCTAACTCTCCTGTTCCCTGACTCTGATGGTTGCCGATAATATATTCTCCTAAATGAAATGAGGGGCCGAAAACGATGTACGACTACTTATGCGTCGTCGGAGCACTGTGACATGGTACCAACTTGAATAAACACTACAAAACGACGGTCTCTGGAGAGTCTTCAGGCGAATAAGAATGAGAACTTGACTGAATTCAAAGTTCAGAGTTAGTTTGAAGTCGACTCATGCATATCAAAAAGTTGTGTGAACGTTTTCGTGTCTTGAAACATTGATCGTGTACTTATTTGAAGCAGGCTTCCAGTTGGACAGGTGCTTCTATCGTAGGAAATAGTGATTTGCAGTATAGTGAGCAGTGGGATCCTAATAATGACAATCAGATTCTCATAAATTTTATATGCTAGATTCTATAATGGATGTACTTAGTGCGAAAATGGGGCATATCATAATGGCGGAGACGGAGGCTAGGCTAATGCAACATGAAAAAAACCCGTCAGTAGGTTAGTGAAAACAAAGTGAGGGGCTTCTCGAAGGCAAAAATAATTCTGTTCAATAGGCTTGCCTCCCTTTAGCGGCACAGGGCGCTGTTACGTAACCAGTAACCAGGTCTATGTCTTATCATTTTTCCATTAGTGCCATGATAACCATCTCTCCGTTATTCCGATGTCCAACGCAGGTTTAAAATCATTCCTGTCAAGATTGGGCTTCTGCGATTATTTGCTGAAATATTTTGGAGCGAACATATAAATTACGGCCCTTTAACAACCAGAATAAAGCACCATGTAGTGTGTATCGCTCGACTCGACCCCAGAGAGAAAGTATCAAGTGACGTTAGCTCATTAGGGTCAAAATCATCGACTTTCAAACCACCTTTAGATGATTGTTCCCCACAATAAGCGTTAATCACGTCCCACATTCCCTTCTCAAACTTGCCCGTTTCCAAGAAGTGACTGTGAAACCTATCGAACCATCCATACAATTTCCCGCAGCACTCAAATCATTCGAAAACTCAACCACAGCCACAATGTGCAAGGAAAAAGTTATTAAAAAAATATTTACCAGTGACGTTTGGCCATTACGGCTGGAGAGGATTAACCGTTTTTGAGGCCTTGATAGGCCTGTTATGCCCGAATTATCGAATCGGAGTCAAATTATTTGTATTAGCATGGAACATGCTTTAGCCTTGGACTCACTTGCCGAAAAATGTCACACGGAATGGGTGACGAAATTATAGTGGAAACCAATTTTATAAGTTATTTCAGTTATCATAAACCAATATTGGCCATCACTTCGAATGATTCTGTGGAATAAAATAAAATACATATATTTTATCATCCTCGTATTTGATCACATTTTTCGAATAAAAAAATAAACAGAGAAAGAAGACATGGCTAAAGCATGTTCCATGTTTCTCGAATTTTAGCCGTAGGCTCTAAATGAAAAGCATCCGGGGGTCCAGGGGGCTTGCCCCCTGGCGAGGCGCGCAGCGCCGAGTTTTTGGTTGGTTATTACTTTAATAGTGAATTCATGTGTTCATGCAGAAAGTCAATCTCTCAAATTTGGCCCAAAATGTTCTGGCTTCAGTTGTTCCTCGAAACTTATCAGCCCGATCAATCAAAATTTGAGGTGGGTCAATATGTGTATTTCGAAAAATGGATTTTCGAGATTTTTGACGAGGTTTCTGGAGTATCATTTTTTACTAAATGTTGCACGCTGAATCAAATGAGACGGGTTCTGGAACGATTGGCACCCTCTGGATGAGGTTATGGGCCGAAATGGGTATCAATCTACCCATTTCGAATGAGTTTTTTCCGAGATTTCTGGCACCTAAGCATGTGGGGTATCATTTTCCACTAAATTTTTGACTCTTAATTGATTCGAATGAGTCTCCATGCTGCTGGTCCGAGGAATAACCAACCCCTGAGAATGAATTTGCAGCGTTTGTTGGTTCGCCTCTATTTTCGTCATTCAGGAGGCTTTGTTTCTCTAAAGTCTTAATCACGCAGTGGATGTAATTACGATCATTATTTCTGTTCATGAAGCTGACCGCTCTCACTGTTTGCAGATTGTGAATTTGGGTACCGAATTGGGTGAATTTGGATTAATTTTAGAAATCATTTTGAAACAAAATCGTACGTACATACATTTGCTTAGATCTAGACACCTTGAAAAACACAGAAAAAATTTCAAGGAATAACCAACCAAAACGTCTCTCGGACGTTCTACGAAACAAGGATTCTATTTATTACGATTCTGTTTAAGTAATCACTATTGAGGAAAATGGAAACCACAGCGGCGTATCCTTCGATGTAGAGCTCCACGCTACGTCACAACGTCGACCTAAATTTCTGGTGACAAAATAGTTCTGTTTAAACAGCTGTCCCTACATACTACACAAGCCAGCAGTTGAACTCATTTTCAAACCAAATGTCGCGTACAAAAATCACTCTGGTTCATATCGCATTGCACACTTCACATTATCCGAATGAAATTGATTAATTTGAGATTTTAAGAAGTGAAAATTCTTCGCTCTAACAACAGAAAGCTAGGTATCTTGCAGTCAAGATGGAATCTACCATCTAGGCGCCCCTCACGTGAGCATGAATGGCGAGGCGTTAAAAAACTTCTTACATACTTATTTTTCACGACAACCAATAAGCCTTTAGCAGCCTCACGTCAACAAAAATCTCTCGCGTCTAACGATGACGACAATCTTCCTTGTAAAGGAGGTTGGAAAAGTTGTTTTCGAAACGGTAATCATCCGGTGATTTACTGTCTGGTGGTAGGCGAAGGCCTATACTCATTTGTCGTCTCAACATGCCGACAGGAATAGTTTTGTTCTTCACTTTCACGTTATTAAAATCGCTTCCCGAAGATATTAACAGTTGAATGATAATTATCATAAGGTGACAGACGAGGGAGGAATTCCAAATTAAGATTTTACATTCTGTTCACGATAACTTTACAGTATCCTCACATGCATCAAGTAGGTGAAAGTCGTTTTTGTTAATCAGGGATTAGGGATATTAGAGTTATTTGAGAGCTAGTTAGAGATCCTTCGTAAATCGCTTGTTCTTAAGAAAAGCCACGTTTGAACGCAATGAACGTATTCCTCTCTCAGCATTTACGAACTGATTACGGTTAGATTCAGTCAGACCGCCATATTTTGTACGAGAAACATAAAAATTAATCGCAACAACAAGGAGTTCATGACAAAGAGAAGGAAAAAGACCTGTTTGGAAATAACAAAACACTCAACAGGATGTTGAAGATAATCATTTGTAATAGAAAGTATCTCTAATGGGGATGGGGAGCTGTTCAACGATACAAAGACTGCGTCACAATTTAAGGACAAAAACGCTGTAAATTCTTACACAGGGGTTAATTATTCCTGGACAAGGAGCATGGAGACTCATTCCAATAGATTTAGCGCCCAAAAATTAGTGGAAAACGATACCCGACACGCCTATGTAGTCCAAAATGTCGAACATGGGGTAAATGGGGAAAACAGAGAGTCTAGAGTGTCCCAACAAGTATAGACAAGTACAGTTTACAGTACATATCTTTTTTTATTTTGACGACTGCTTCCCTGCACGAACATTTTTAACCACACCTCCCTTGGTGGGGAGACAGTCCTAAGTCTGTGAAAGTGGGAAGGCAAATGTACGTGTTATTACCGGGGTGCCCAAGGTAAAACTTCAATTTTGAATAGGTGGGTGCCCAACGTAACTCGGGTGCCGAATGCAACTTGGGAAGCCGTTCTCTTTTAGCCAAGGCCGGGTGCCGAATGTAACACTTTTTCGGGCCCGGGTGCCGAACGTAAGAACCCCGAGTGTCCCGGATCCATTCCAATTGATTCGTTGTCCAAAATTTAGTGGAAAATGATACCCAACACGCATAGGCACCAGAAATCTCGAAAACACATATTCGAAATAGGCAGATAGATACCCATTTTGACCCATAAACTTTTTTAGTGGACGTCTCTGTGGATTCAGCGTCGTCAGCGATTATTCAATGAATAACCAACCAAAAGCTGAGCACTCTGTTGAGAAGCTGATGATCAATAGTTAGCGTTGAGAAAAATATCTTCATTTTATATTTCAAATTTTCTTTTTAATGATGCAATGATTTACTTAACTACAATTTTTTAAATTATTTTATATTTAAAATTATTATTTATTAGTGAAACAAACGCTAACCAGACTGATTCTAATGTAACTGTATCAAATGTATCTGTCCTGTAGGGAGAATGGGTGTTTTAGCTTAATGCAGGGTAGAATCAACCATAAATCAATTGGTGTTGTGTTGACCATTACCGCCTTTGACGTATATACCAAATCGTCCCTCAGGAGGAAAGTAAAACGTACATTTTTTTCTTCAAAACATAATGATTCTTCTTTTTTCGTTCTTTTTGACGTTTTGCATATTTTTATAGCATTTTTTTTTAATTCAGAAACTGCCAGTTTACAAACGAGAAGATTCGCGCAACGTGGCCTGAAACTTGAACCTAACGTTCCAGAATGATCAGGTCGACACTTCTTGAACTGAAGCGTATGATCCTGATAATGTGTAAGCTCGTATCCTTGCAAGTTGTTTGTTCATCGTAGCGCGCCATTTGTCCACAAAAGTTGTGCACATCATTAGCGTCGATTGCCAACAGGTGTGCTTCGCCTGGATGACCTTCGAGATACATCTCCAATAACTTTCTCTCATCTTGCTTTCAAGACTTTAATTTCTTCGGCACATTTTTCCCCCGTTTCAATTTTATCATTCTTCTTGAATTATAAAAATTGGGTTCGCTTGCTTCACTTCCCTGTTCACCAAGTACACTACAACACAATGTGAACTCCACGAACGAGGAATTCAGCTGGCAGCCCGCCATTCGTATCCGAGTTTGACGTCGAGCAACGGTTACCTTTGAGAAACGTTAAATAACGCACGCTGCAAATCCTTTCACAGGAATTGGTTATTCCTCGGACCAGGATTCAGCATCCAAAGTTTAGTGGGAAATGATACCCCACACACCTAGGTACCAGAAATATCGAAAATCCACTTTGGAAATGGGTAGATAGACACCCATTTCGACCCATAACCTCTTCCGGTGGGAGCGAATCGTTCCGGGACCCGTCTTATTGGATTTAGCTACCAATATTTAGTCGAAAATGATACTCCACACGCCTGGATCTCGAAAATCCATTGTCGAAATACACATTTTAACCCCTAACAAAAAAAAAAAAAAAAAAAAAAAAATTGTCCGACCGGGCTGAAACGTTTCGAAGACCAACCAGAGCCGGAAACGGGCCCCTGACCAAAATGTCAGATTTTCAGAAAATTGTCTACTACCAGAATCAGCGTGGAAGGCGGTCGGCAATGCACAATGGGTGAAGAAAGAGCTGGAGTGTAGGACACAGTTAGGGTGTTTTCCTATTAGGGTACCCCTACAAAATGCCTGTATGTTCAGTGATGCCCGGCAAAGTGGTAAGTGCTGCTGTAAGCCCCCAGGCTTACTGCCTCCAGAAAACCAGAAGGGAGAGAGCATGCGCCAGGATGCGCACGCAGCTCCTGCCTGGACATTGCATTTGGAGAGAGCTCCAGCACTCACTCGTCGCCGAGGCGCCCAACCTGTCGCAGTCATATCTATTTTTGTAACCCTGTCGTGCAAGTGCATCTCACTCAGTCCATCCTGGCTTTGTCCTGTGCTCGCTCTAAAGTGAAGTCTGCTGCCGTGCTGAAGTCGACCGAAGCTGTAATATTGTGTTCCCCATGAGATAAAGGACTCAAGTTAATTAAGCCTCGCTGTGTACCTTTGGGACATCGTGCCCCCTCCTGTTTTTCCTTCAACGTCGACGCCGTTTTCGTCAGCCGGTATCATTGCGCTTGCTCATTAATTGTATTTCATGTACTTATATCATCATTTCACGTATCATGTATTAATTGTATTTTATGCTCCACATGTTGTCTGATTTACTTTGTCAAATTACTTTGTCTTATATCAATTCTAGCCTAGATTGAGGCATATCCTCCTTTGCAACGTGTCCTTATTTCAATTATAATTCATTTTGTTTCAATGTATTTTATGCTCATCCTTGGTATCCCTAATTAACGCTCAGTCGTAAGTCTTGGACTTACATTGTGTAACCTCTCGCTAGGTCCATTCAAAACCTCCGAAGAAACCCGAATTAAATTATAACAGATTTTAATTCGAGAGAGGCTTACACCGCCACAAATTTATGCACGAAGTCCCATCAGCCACAGCCACCCCCAACCTACAGCTCGTAGCATGCCAATGATGGAACACCGCAAGCATATGTAGAGGCGCGTTAGGTACGGAGGCAGAGCAGAGAATGAAAAGACCTTGTAAAACCCGGCACCTTCACGAGGTGCATCCTGGGCTGCCACAGGCAGAAGAACGCCGGAATAGTTTTGGTTGCCTAATATACGGGGAAGCCATAGAGCCATAGTGCAGGGCTCCCACTGATCTAGCGCAAAATACAGACGAGGATATACTGTAATGGGTCTATCGGCCTCACTCGCAGTTTTGCATTTTTGTACATCAGGACAGCAATGCACGATAATGCTCGCCCTCACAGGGCTTGGCAAACCCATCAGCTTATCGAAACATTCAATTGGGAAATATTTCCTCACTCTCCTTACTCACTAGATCTCGCACCCTCCCAAGTTACAGGGGTATCTGGGAGGAATGCACTTCAGGAGCGACGAGCGGCTCAAGACTAGTATCAGCAAGTATATCAGGGAGCTGGTTACGCCAGACTACTATGAGGGGATCCAAAAACTCGTACTGCGGTACCAAAAATGTGTAAAAGGAGACGGGTTTAAAAGTTGGACAATCTTATTATTTATTTATTTTTTAATGGCGCCTTACTTTTGGCACTGTCTTCTCATGTTTCACCCCTATCAAAATTCTTGGGGTCACAGATTCTACGAGTATATTTCTGGCTTCACCATCACTCGCTCACTGATGGCCACAACCTCTTAAGTTGAAACAAATTAACCTTGTAACCGTACTTTTTGCCCGATGACGAATGAAGTTCTACCGGCGATGTTCAATGTTCAAGGTTCATGATAAGCCACTTGATAATTGCACCGTTCGCGTAACAAATATACCTGTTCTCCCCCAGTCAGCGAACTTATCGAAGGCGTAGTGGGTCCGGACTCCCTTCAACTGGTTCAAAGCTATAACTGTAGTTGGCAGCTGATTAGCGGATAAATTAGCCAATTTGGCAGCTAGTTTGGGCTCCTCGATGGAACACGGCAGAAGCATTCGCGAGAGGTGGAACAAAGCCGAAAACAGGCAGCAGGTCTCTGAGGCCTGGTTGGAGAAATCCCTTGTCATAGTCATTTGTCTTCCTTCCCAATCAGCTCGCAATTATTACTGCGGAGAAACTGTTTGCTTAATTAGCAAACACCAAACATCTGTTTTCATAATAAGGCAAAATTTGAGATTATCGATCCATTTATGTATCCTAACATCAAGCAACAAAGCAACATAGGTATCCCACTAGTCCCCCCTCCCCTAAAATCGTCCAAAAGAGAATAGACAATGTTCGTATCTTCATATTTTTTTAATGCAACTGCGCAACCATGCCCAAGTTACATCAACTTTCATGTTTTAGACGAAAACCTCAATTTTCTTTTGCAGACTCGGATTCTACACAAAATGTTATAAAACATTGATTCTTCAACCAATTTTCTTGTTGCGTGCAACCAGTTTGGCGAGCATGCAAAGTTGCACAATCCCAAAATCGTCAGGTAGATGATGATGGTGATCTCCAATTATTCAGAAAATGCTATCCGTTTCATGATTCGGCTCAATTTTTTCGGAATAATGACCAAAATTCTTTCAATTCCACGTGAAACACGGGTCCATAATTTAGTGGAAAATGATACCCCACACGCCTGGGTAGCAGAAATCCCGAAAATACACTTGCGACATAGATAGATAGGTTCCCATTTTGACCCATAACCTCTTCCAGTGGGTCCCAATCGTCCAGATTTCCCAAAATTTGTAAAAAAATGATACCCCTACACGCCTAGATCATCAAAAATCTCGAAAATTAGTATTTCGAATGTACATTTTGCATGCATACAAATTTTCAGGGTTCGTGTGGGGCAACTCTGGGCTCCTTCCAGTTTTATCATGATCCAATCTTCGCATACACGAAAGTACATGGTATATTTGGTAACTTGATATAAATATTAACCAGAGTAAATCAATAATTAATTTCTTGATGTTGGATCAGATTGTTCGATGGTTGTTGTTGGTTATTTTTGGTTAACCAACCTAGAAGCAGGAAAACAATGGTTGTGAGTAGAAAAGCAGTGGCAGGAAGACAGTAAACCATCTCTGCACTGGGGGGCTCTGAAATACAAATGAAAATTGATTATTGAGAGAAAAAAATTATCTAAAATGAATTTGACGCTTTGGCCACCTCAGCACTTAGCAGTCTCGTAGGGAATATTGTTTATCATCACTTACTGCACCTACAGCGACTTTCATCACTTGCTGCCACTCGCTTTCACCCTTTCAGGAAAAACGAGCTCGTGAGAGCCGCAGCAGCGAGTGCGACAGGTTTATAATGCATTATGTATGAGGTCTCTTGCGTGCGAATCCAATCAACGGCTGATCCAATGTCACCGTTCCGTTTTTCCTCTTTTTTGTCGTTCCTCTGGATAGAACGAGCCATTTTAATGCCTACCGCTGGTGTTATCAAGTCACCTTCGACCTGCTATTGCCCGCGTGTGGCACGCTAAGGGTTTGAAACAACCCTCACGGACTGGTGGTGGCGGAGGAGCAACCAAAAGGACCTAAAAGTTATGAAAGCAATAAAATTAAATGACGACTTGGAGAATCCGAGTTCCGTGGTGAACTCGAAGGAGTAACGAAATGACGTTGTGATATTTTGGTATTTTTCTGTGCGTTTCAAGGTATCTACATCATGATAAGGGAATGTGTGAGATTTTCGGCGATCTAGGTGAGTAGGGTATTATTTTCGACTAAATTTTTTATGCTGAATCAAATGAGACGGGTCCCGGAACGATTAGCACCCACCGGATGAGGTAATGGGTCAAAATGGGTATCTATCTACCGATTTAGAATGTGTGTTTTCGAGATTTTTGATAACTAGGCGTGTGGGGTATCATTTTTCACTAAATTTTGGAAGCTGAATCGATTCAAATGAGTGTCCATGCTGCTGGTCCAAGGAATAACCAACTTCTTTAAAAGCGTTGCAGCGTTTTTTTCTGCTATCCCAGTGTGAATCGTGCTTTTTTCACTTTTCCTTTCCAAAGGAAGACTCCTCAATAGCATTTTGTTCTTGAAGCGTTGAGTAGAACTATGATTGAAAAAACAATCGTGTATTGAGTTTGAAAGAATAACGTTTTAACCGTTTCTTAATTTGCAAAAAAGTCGAAACAAAATGAACAGTCATGCGAGGCTCCTAGTTTTCTATTTGTCCCCCGTTATCACTACCGATAGTCTGTAGCGCCCTATCGGCAGTATTAAAAGTAACCAGTTTCTTCAGTTATTTTGGTTTTCATTTTCGGCGTCGGGCACAAGAACCAGCAAAAAAAATCTTAAAAAGCCATTTTTCGAAATACACATTTTGACCCCTACCCCACCCAAATTTGGTCCGATCGGGTTGAAAAGCTTCGAGGACCAACTAGAGCCATGAACGGACCCCTGACCAAAATTTCAGATTTTTTAAATAATTTCTACTACCAAAGACGGCGGAAGGACATTTGCTAATTTTGGTCTAGACACTTTGAAGCGTCCAAAAAAAAATTATGGGCCGAATCGGAGAGATGACTTTTTGAAATGACAGGAATTTGGAAATGATGTAATTCGTTTTCGTGTTGCTGTTTAATGAAAGGAATTTGAAACAGCAACACAATCGAGAATACTTGTTAGGAGTTCGTTTTTACGTTGCTGTCTAATGAAAGGAACTCGAAGCAGCAACACAATCACGAATACTCGTTAGGAATTCGTTTTCGTGTTGTTGTCTAATGAAAGGAATTTGAAACAGGAACACAATTGAGAATACTTGTAGGAGTTTGTTTTCCTGTTGCTGTCTAATGAAAGGTACCCGAGGCAGCAACAACTTGAAAATACTCATGAAAATCCTCGAACCAGGCGCATGGAGATATATTATTGCAAGATCACAGCCAGGACGACGTTTTGTTTGGCCTGCAAATCTGTGAGGCAAAGGTTCATTGGGTTTTTGCAGAGTCAGATCAGTAAAATTGGTAGGAAATGAAATTCAGACTCACGTTTGTTGCTTAAACATTTAGATATTTTACTGAGGAGCTTTAGCATGAGCAAAGAAACATCTCTATGAATCATTAAAATGATTGCGAATGGATAGCGGTTTGCAGAGGGTGAACATTTACGTTATCTTCTACATTTCCATTGGCATGCGGTTCATTTTCTGTGTGTACTGTATCATATTGATCGTAATTATGAGTACTGGTGGCAGGTGAGATGGCCCCATATGATTCAAATTAAAGGACTGTTAATTTTAGCGTTGCTCTCTCCATTATGCCTGGCCAAAGGCTCTTTACGAGTCATTTGGGGGACATCCCACTTAAGTCGTTCGCAAAACTGTGTCTCTAAGTTCCACACATGATTAGAAAAAGGATAACCGTTACTTCCTGGCTTTCCAGCCGGCTTCCTCTGATAAAACGCTTTAGAATGTGGGCGGTCTTACTACTGCTTCTCTGCGCCCGCATGACGATTCCCTTTAATTGATGAACATTCTGTAATTGTTCGTCATTGAAAATCATAAGGGTCACACTCTTCGTGTGCCAGTTCAAAAGATGAACTCGGGGCGCTATTAGGCTCAATTCACTTTGGATAATTCTGTTGAGGGATTATAGGTAGGATGAGTCAAGAAACGAATTGCTGATGTCGGAATGGATGGAATTTATGCGAGCGATTTAAAAAGGGATTATTACGAGAATTCAAGGGAGTTTTATTCACATTCTCAGCTCACCAGATATTATGAACACCTCATTGTTATGTGTCGGGAAATCAAAGATCCCAATTGGAGAGCAAAGGGGAATAACAGTATAAATAAAAACTCCTTATAGTAAATTGTGTAAACCATATACTCTAGTGTAATGTTTATCCATTCCTAAGAAACAGACTAATGAAAAAATTATGCGCTTTTGTAGACTGTTTTTATGCGGTACATAGGTGAATGTGTATCGCATCTTGATGTTTAGGAAAACTTATATTCATTACGGTTTGTGCTGCGCTAGTAGAAAGTTAAAGTAGAGAAATAAAAGATTCTAACAAGGGTTATGGGCCCAGTCTGAACGAAAACTATGGATGAGGAAGAGAAGCGCAGCAATGAGAAAGAGAAAAATCTGCTCTGATATCTATCTGCAAAAGCGTTGTGATGCATATTGACTCAGGTAAATCAAAAGAAAAGGAATTGAAACTGAAAGAGGAACAGATGAAATTGGATTATGAAAAACAAGAGAAAGAGAAGCAAGAAATTAAAGCAAAACAGGAATTACAAGTGAAAGAAATGAAAGAAGAAAGGACAAGATAAGCTTGCAGTTGAAAAGAAAGAAAAGGAACAAAAAGAGAAGCTAAAAGAGGAATTGAAGAAGCAGAAACAAGATAAGCTAGAAATAGAATAAAAGGAGCAAGACCAAAAACAAGCAAAGGAAAGAAGGTCAACTTCAGAAATGGAACAAAAGGAATCGAAAGAATTGAAGATAACAGAGGAGGTAGATGAAGGAAAGCAACTAAAGAAACAGAAAGAAGGACAAGAAGAAGTGCAGGATGAGAAAAAGAAACCGCCAGAATCTAGAGGAACACAATTACAAGATGGAAAGGAAGGAAATGAAAAAATATTCCAAGAACTGGAAGAGGAGCAGAAGAATTGGAATCAGAAAAACCAAAGGAAGTGCAGAAGGATCAACAAGAGTTGGAGAAAGAGGATTGGCAAAAGATGGAAAATCCTGTAATAAAAAAGTGATAAAGATAAAATACAAAAGAGAAAAAGCTAGAAGATGGCATCAAATCAGAAAAAGGAATCAGGAAATCGGACAAGTGAGAATATAGACTGACAGAAAAGGTGGAAAAGGAACGGCAGGAGAAAGAAGAGATAGTAAGGAAAGAAATGGAGGAGGCAAAGGCAAAAGAACAGCGTGTGAGGGAGCTGGGAATGAAGAAGGAGCGGCTCAAGGAAGTAGAAAGAATGGAAGATGAAGTAATGAGAGAAATAGGGTGAATCTGTTGTATCTTGTCGTTTAGGAAAATTTATATTCATTATGGTTTGCGCTGCTTTTATCAACTGATTTCAAATTCATAATTCTCTTAGCTCTTAATTTTATCAATTTAGGATAATGGACATCAAGTACTATACTTTACAATCCTTTTTTGTGGAACCTCTCGGGGCATTTTGAGTATAAATAGACCGGGAGGAATTTCACACTTCCCTTTCTTCCTTGGGGGACGTGGCGCTGACTCGAGCCCGCGTCATCAACTCGTAGAATATGATACGAACTTCCGAGAGTCTTCTTCAGTTTCACCGCTCATCACTATCAGCAATACGGTACTCATTTCTTTGTAATGGAGAAGTGACTGGCTCTCGTTGTAGTTCATCGACTGGGCAGTCTTCTCCTCTAACTAACGCAGCCCGGCAACATTGTGTGCTCTCTTAAGGTCGCAATAATTCGTCATTTTGGGGATGGATGCACAGTAAAACGTCATCCGAATCAATTGGGACCGGAATCGATTCAAATAATCGAAAATTTGAATAATTGGACATAGAATAGTATAGAAAATTAATGTGTCATAAAATACATAAAATAAACGTTATTACCTTACACCAGGACAGAGTATAGAGCTGTTAATTGACATGGCAAACAAAAACCAATACTGAACTAAGTACAATTTGAGAAAAACGCTGCAAATTCTTCCACAGGGGTTGGTTATTCCTCGGACCAGGCGCATGGAGACTCATTTCTTCAACATGGAGAAATGGGGGGGAAACAGTGGGTGTGGCGGGTCTAGGTACCAGAAATGTCGAAAACACACATTCGAAATGGGTAAATAGGTATAGGTATTATTTTGACCCATAACCTCATCCAGAGGGCGCCAATCGTTCCGGGACCCATTTCATTGGATTCAACGGCCAAAGTTTAGTCGAAAATTATACCCCACACGCCTAGGTACCAGAAATCTCGAAAATCCATTTTTTGACCACATTTTGACCCCTACCCCGCCCAAATTTGGTCCGATCGGGCTAAAAGTTTTGAGGACCGACTAGAGCCGGGAATAGACTCCTGACCCTAATTTCGGATTTTTAGAAAATTTTCTATCACCAAACAAAGCCCGGAAGGCGGACGGACATTTGACTTTTTTGATCTAGACAACTTGAATCGTCCAGAAAAATTTTTTGAGCCGAATCTTAGAGGTTGACCTTTTGCATGAAAACATAGGTTGGTTATTCAAGGAATAACGGAAGCCAATCGTTCCGGGACCCATTTCATTGGATTCAGCAATCCAAATTTAGTGGAAAATTATATCCCTTTTTTTTAAAAAAAAAAAAAAAAGAAAATTACGCCTCCGTTTTTCTAAACACACATTTTGACTCCTACCCCCCCCCCCCCCATTTGGTACGATCGGGCTGAAAAGTTACAGCGCAGTTGCGCGAATATATTTGAGATCCTTCTCAAAAACCACCTTACATACTATTTCACTCTTTATCAAAAACTACAATAGCGAGATTTTCGTCGGGAGGGGCGTGTGAAGTATGAAGAATTTTCATACCAGACAATTAATAGATTAGAGGTGTAAATGAAGTAACTTCATTATATATTATATAACTTAGAACTGTTATAAGTTGAGTTGAATTGGTCCTCAGCCGGCGGCACAATGCACCGGTACATGGAAATCATTCAAAAATTAACACTCATTAGAAACATACTTATCTCCTCATATAGGGGTCCCAAAATGACCTAATTCAAATCAATCAAGGCCGTCCAACCCCAATCTTAGTATCTCAAAACTATTTCCTAAGTATATGAGCTGGCGGTCTTTCTTCAAATTACAGCATAATGTGGTCGTGTAATTCCGTAACTTGATCGTAAATGAGGTGGGTAAAATGACTCTAAACATATGGATATCTCTATCTGAGGCATGTCGTGTTTGAATTCAATTTCAAAAGTGTGGATTGTGTTCTATGGAAGGCAGTGAGTGAGATAAGGAATGCGACACATATGCAGATGTTGGTTATTATTACGATCGTTTTACAAGCAGCTTGCCGTGAGAACTTGCATGACAAGACAATGAAAGTTTATTCTTCACGCCGTCACAACTGTTCGACAGTAAAATACATCATAGAAGAAAAGCAAACGGCAAAGGGACGAAACAAACTTCTTCAATTCGTCCATGTCAGAATTCTCGCTTATTTTTTTGGCACAATCACAGCCTTATCGGAAGTAGCAAAAGGATGTTTGAGCGCGGCTAAAACAAATATTATTTGAAGGAAGTGGGTACCCATAGTCATTATAACTTAGAGAGCAGCGGCTCCTCTTCACCTGCTGGTCTAAATATAGATACGCGGAGCTTACACCCCACTTCACGTGGCGAGTGATCAAGCAGTAGGGAGACTTTCTTGAAGGCTGCAGACCCAAGACGAGAGTGCATTAACTCATCGCGAGATACCGAGAGTGTACCAAGTCATCCATTTTGATTGGCCTCCAGTATCTTTGCGCAGATGCTGATTCAAGAGGTGCAACTATAAACGCAACAAGTGCGAAGACGATAGTCAACCAATCATGCAGCAGTGGTTAGTAGGTAGCACTTGGTAGGTGCAACAAACTAGTTACTTCTCATTATTGAATACATTATACTTAATTTCATTCATTCATTTATTACACATCGCAGTGAATATTTTTGTATTACTTTCCAACAAGGAAATTGATGGTAGTACTTAAGCCGTGGAATATCTGATTGGCCTATGGGCCATGAACCTGTCCAGGCCGTTTTCTCCCAGCTTATTAAATTAATGGTACATAAATAGAAATGGGTAGTGTCAGAATGAAAACGCTGCAAATTCTTTCACTAGGGTGGTTTATTCCTTGCATTGAGACTCATTCCAACCGATTCAGCGTCCAAAAATTAGTGGAAAACGGTATTCCACTGGCCTAAATCGACAAAAATACGGAAAATGGGGGAAATGCTAAGTGTGGTGTGTCCATTCCAACCGATTCAGCGTCTAAAATTTAGTGGAAATAAATACCCCACATGCCTAGGTACTAGAAACCTCGAAAACACATTCAAAATGGGTAGATAGATACCCATTTTGACCCATAACCTCTTCCAGTGGGCTCCAATCGTTCCGGGAATCGCAAAAATTCATTTTTCTAAAAGCACGGGTGGACGGGCATTCACTAATTTTGATCGAGCTGAATCCAATGAAATGGGTACCGGAAGAAGTTATGGGTCAAAATGGGTACCTGTCTACCCATTTCGAATGTGTTTTCGAAATTTCTGGTACCTAGGCATGTGGGGTATCATTTTCCACTAAATTTGGACGCTGAATCCAATGAGACGAGTCCCGGAATGATTGGCGCCCACTGGAAGTATGGGTCCCATTTTGAATATGTGTTTTCGATATTTCTAGTACCTGGGCGTGTGGGGTATCATTTTCCACTTCAATTTTGGACCCTGAATCGATTGGAATGGGTCCGGAACCCATCACACCCACTGTTTCCCCCATGTTGAAGTGATGAGTCTCCATGCGCCTGGTTCGAGGAATAACCAACCCCTGTAAAAGAATTTGCAGCGTTTTTTTCCTACAATCCTACTTTGACCACCACAGGGTGTCAAAATAGACGAGGATCACTAGAACAGGTAACATATTATATTCCAAAAATTGTCTATTAGGTACTTGAGGTCTCAAGCAGAACAATAATTATTGTCGTTCACAACAACCGTTCCAATCAACTCGTCACGCACCATCAACCACATTCGTAAAACCAACTGTTCGATTAACATACTTCCCTTTTGTTCATTGTTTAGCTTGGGATGAATTCATAAAACGCCAATTATATTCAAATCACGATGAATGGCGTTTTTTCTCTCTTCGATTCATTTTTTTTTCGCCATCGTCGCCTGATAGGTTTTACGTGAGGTTTTGGTCGAAGCGTTACCTTCACGCAAACGCTGGAGAAAATTTTTCAAACGTTACGAATTGAAGAAGTTTTTTCGAAATTAAAATATCAACGTAATTTCGAAAATGGATCATCGGATTAGTGAATCCTAAAATATTTGAGGCTGAAATTTCCTCCAGTTTCAATTTTTCTCACCTTGTTGGAAATGAATGAAACAGGTTTCAAATGTTTTTATTTCAAACAATTTTTCATCGTCCTTGTGATATTTGGGGTTATTCTTCTTAACCAACTTCATAGGTCGTAATCCCTGCAAATTATTATGCAGCGGGTAATCATTTAAGCTTTCTCATGAGGGAATAAGTGTCTCAGGACAGGGTCCTGCAGGAAAACGCAGCAAATTCTTTCACAGGGGTTGGTTATTCCTCGAACCAGGAGCATGGGGAGGCTTAGCCCCATTTTGACCCATAACCTCTTCCGGTGGGTGCCAATTGTTCCGGGACCCATCCAATCGAATTCACCGTCCAAAATTTAGAGAAAATGATACCCAACACGCCTAGGTTCCAGGAATATCGAAACACACATTCGAAATGAGTAGATAGATACCCATTTTGACGCATAACTTCTTTTAGTGGGCGCCAATCGTTCTGGGACTCCTTTCATTGAATTTAGCGTCCAAAATTTAGTCGAAAATGATACCCCACACGCCTAGGTTCCAGGAAAATCGAAACCCATTTTGACCCATAACCTCTTCCGATGGCTTCCAATCGTTTCAGAACCTTATTGGATTCAGCGTCCAAAATTTAGTCAGAAATGATACTACACACGCCTAAATCGCCAAAAATCTCGAAAACACACTAGGGTTTTCCATTGGGTTGGAAATACAACGATTTGGGAACAACCAGTCCCCAAATGAAGCCATTGGGTACGATTTCGATTTTTGAAGGCATTTCGCAGCCCAAATAGTGGACGGGTATTTTGGATTTCAATCGAGAATCACACTTAAAGACGTAAGAAGTTGATAGTCAGTAGGGACATTTTTTCGTTGGAACAGATACGAGGGTATACAAAGCATTATTTCAATATGAATAATGGAACCAAAAGGTAATTTCTCAGCTAAAATATTCCTCAACGAGCTCGCCGAGCGGTTAGCGTCGTAATTGATGATATTGAAGTGAGAGGGAACTTCATTCTTCCTGATATATAGCTGTCGCCCTGCGTAGGAGACTGTACTTCCCTATAAGATGTATTACGGAGAATAACGAACCGTAAATCGACACTAAAATGGGGGTCAAGAGAAACCTGCTTTTAAGCGCTAAACACCTTAATTCCAGTACCTGGATTCAACTGTTGTTATTAGAGACACCAAACAGTGACTTCGAGGAACTTAATCATCATACTTTCATACTTAAGGAGTGACAATCGTCATTATTCCACCCTTCAGATAGCATCTAATCCTTCTAATGGCCTAATAGTTACATTCGAAATTATAGGTGGCCATTACGAACCTACCTAATGCGGAGTGTCTTTTCTCTCGAGGGCTTTTGGTTGGTTATTCCTTGAATAATCAACCCATATTTTCATGCCAAAGATCAATCCCTCCAATCAGACTCAAAAATTTTTTTCTGGGCGTTTCAAGGTGTCTAGATCAAAATTAGCAAATGTCCGTCCGCTATCCACGCCGACTTTGGTAGTAGAAAATGATCTAAAAAACTGACATTGTAGGGGCGTATTGTTTTCCATTAAATTTTGAACACTGTATCCAATGATATGGGTCCTGGGAGGATTGACGCCCACCGGAAGAGGTTATGGGTCAAAATGGGTACATATATACCCATTGTGAATGGGTTTTCGAAATTTCTGATAACTAGGCGTGTGGGGTGTCATTTTCGACTAAATTGTGGACGCTGAATCGATTGGTACGAGTCTCAATGCGCTTCTCCCGAGGAATAACCAACCCCTGTGAAAGAATTTGCAGCGTTTTTTCGTACAATGTTAACTATGTATTTTTCTCCTAATTGGATTTCTCGTCCTAAAAGCCTTATTGAGGCTGTCTTATTTTACGCGATTGAAATCAGTACGTCCTGTATAGGTGAGGATAACTACCAGTCCGCTAATAGACTCATTACTGGACCCTCGCCAACGAGACTGTTCACCCGGTAGCTGTTGCTTCTGAGGCATCTCGAACTCCCTAGGTGCCTAACCGGCTCTTTTTTTCTACCTTTACTCGTCTAAACAAACTCACGCTTTCGCATAGTGTAAACTATTCATTATCTGCCGACCTCACGACACTCTTGTCACAACAAATCTCTCGATCCCTCGACGGAAAGAAGGGGAATTCTGATGAATCGAACAGCAGTTGTATACGGGTTCTACACGAGAAATGTTGAATGAATGGACTTAGGAATGAGGAGGTAACACTGAAATACAAATAAATTTGTTATTTGGCCACGATACGTTTTCCTTTCATTGACGTTACTTAGCCACGCTTCAAAGAGAGTGAGAATCTCCGGTTTATTTCTACTAAACTAGAGGTAGATGAATGAAGTTGATGCTCATTCTAGATTCATTCACTCTTCATTCCAGATTCTTGTTCATTATTCGTATCTAGGGAAATTTCAGGCGGTTCCAAACATAGAATTTATCTATATCAGGTGGATTTGTATCTTTTCTACATTTCTTTCAGGTTCCCAACGGGTCATTCCGCGGTACTCACAAATATTTTGTACATAAATGAATTCTCGATGGTCGTGAGTGCCACTTCTCAGAGACCATTGCGCGGGATTTCAATTGTTTCATGGATGATTACGGCAAACGATTTCGAACGCTAGTTTTTCATCCTCATGAGGAATGAATGGGGTTTCGAAAGTGCTTAAAACTCTATTTTTTTGTGATTTTGCAGTGATTATGTCGGAAAGAGGTGATAAAAAAGTTTTACATTAATGTAAATAAAAAAAATAAAAAAAAAAACTTATCATTTCGCCTTTTTATTATGGACACCGGTAGTACCGATCCACATTAGTACGTACATGATGAGACACTTTTGGTGCTTTTTATTGAACCGTCTATACATGAGCTATTGGGAAGTATTCTTCCTTTTCACAAAGGGAAGTAAGTAAATTAACTAAACATACGAATAATTTATTATACAACGCTCTAAATCGTAACAAAGCTCAACGTTAGACCATGTGATTGTCTTCACCTTAATAACCCCCTTCCCCTTCCACATGACTCTCATAAGTATACAGTTTCGCGCGAAGCTAACCCGACCAAGCTGGCGAAGCGCCTCGCAGAGATTCGACGTCGAAAAATATGTCATTTATTTTTAAACCTTATTTTTCTTCGGTGAAGGGGGCGAAAGGGATGACTAAACTACTTGGAATCCTCCGAACAGCACTTGTTTCCGAATTGAGCAGTATCAAGCGATTGTGTAATTTTGGTATGGTTTTGAAATCAAAATATTAAACCTCACAGGGTTGTTGACAGGGTAGACAAACAGGTTATGTGTTCGGACAAAAGTTGTTTGGACGTTTTTTGTAACGTGCTATTTTCGATTGGATCTAACCTAGCTCTCAAACCAGACTGTGCACAAATCAATTTGATTTCGAATTATACACCACCTACAATAACTCTAATGATCAAAACCACAACCCTTTAACTGTAACGCACACAGGGGTTAGTAATTCCTTGGACCAGGAGCATGGGGAACATTGAGTGGGGAGTGTCCCGGACTCTTTTTAATAGATTCAGACTGCAATATTTAGTGGGAAATGATACCCTACACCCCTAAGTGCCCGAAAATGAATTATTGAAAATCCACTTTGAAATAGGTAGGAAGGTGCCCATTTAGACCCATAGCCACCCCCAGTGGGCACCGATCGGACAGAGACCCATTTCAATGGATTCAGCGTTAAAAATTTAGTTGAATATGATACCTCACGTAAATGCGAAAACTGTATTAGTAAGGTAACTTAACTGACTACATATTAACTGATAAGTACCAGTGAAGCAAAGACGACGACGCGAGATGACCTGGGCGGGAACGGAGCACAGAGAAGAGATTAGGCGTGCACGAAACATGAAGAAGGGATGAAATTTCCCACCGATGTATCGTTTTTCACCCAAAATATCAGGACCCCACTAAATAAATAGGAAGGTTGGTATCCATTTAGACCCATACCTACCCCCACAATGGATTCAGCGTCGAAAATTTGGTTGAAAATGATACCTCCCACATACACGTGCGAAAACTAGACAACGTGGCCTAGAAACTAGACAAGCGCTAGACAACCTGACCGGGAACGGAGCAAAGAGAAGAGATTCGGCGTGCGCGAAACATGAAGAAGGGATGACATTTTCCACCGATAAATCGTTTTTCACTATACCTGTTCCCTAAAATTTCCAACTTTCCACTTTAGAAATAGGTAGGTTCGTACCCATTTAGACCCATACCTACCCCCAGTGGGCACCAATTGGTCCGGGATCCTTCTCATTGGATTCAGCGTCGAAAATTCAATTGAAAATGATACGGTACGGCTCAAGTAGTTCAACTTCTCAACTAAAGCCCCAACAAACAGTATGCAGGTAGAGGCAATCGACTCCATCATTCCTTTATAATGGAGTTCACCTCGAAACCACTGAATGGATATCGTTTCTCACGGGTTTTATTATCCGGACGGCTCGAGTCCGAGCAAACAATTACAGCGCGTGAATATAATGAACGGCAGATTAGCATAGTTGAAGGGCATATGTCTTTTGTGGGAATCATAACGGTCCTTTTGAATAATATTGAGTGGGGTACCTGCAACGTCGATGAATTTATTGATTTACCTATGCTCGTACAACCTAAAATATAGGTCGGAGTTTCCTTGCGAATGAGTCGTAGTGTTCAACATTCCAACACTGCGGTTTTGGAGATGAGAATGACATATTTTTTCTGACTTCGAATGAAGCTTGAGAAAGGTGGAGTTAGCTATCTAGGCCTAAAAAAATATTTGCCTAGTTCTTGTCGAGGTTCATACAATAAATTAAGTGGACTTCAATCGTAAACGACAATCGTACCTTTATAAAAACATTGTTTTCAGGAGTTGCTATGAATTTATTTCAATTACTATCCTTATGAATCAGACCAGAATGCGAACGAAATTCATCTTTTATTATTTATTTTTTGCATATTTACGCATCATATTTGCACTTGGCTAAGAATTCCACTGTCTACATTTCGTCCTTTTTGTCAAACGAAACAGAACGAATTGCAGAAATGAACAAAGTCATTTGAAAGTGGTAGCGAAAGCGGAGAATGGTAAAAACATCACTTTAGTTAGCCATCATATTGAACATCTTAAAGAATAAGCTTATTCGAAAATATGAAAGAAGTTAAAACTGAAAATTAAATAAAATAAAATCATTCCAATTAGAATGACAATCATCGCGATTTAGTTGCGTTTTCCTTGGAGGCGCTACTGTTTGCTTTCTACCGTTCGTTCAGTCTTATTTAATAGTCTACGACATTTGCTCCAACGCCAGATCTTCTGCCTCCACATGAGTCACAAACAATCATCGCCCAAAAGTTAGTTTTCAGCTTAAATGATGGCGACCGACTGTGTCCAACGTCATCGTTACTGTAATGTCAATCAGAAGAGTTGAAACGCAGCAACAATCACCTTAATTCGCCTTTCTTTTCTTATTATAACGGTGAGAATGACTTCTCTCTGAAACCTTTGTTAGTACCCCGCTCACTTGCATTATGAATTTCCTGCCGTTCGTTAACATTCCCGGTTTTTTGGTCCGTAACGAAAAGGTATATTTTTTAGGTAAGAGATATTTTCAGGCCAATATGATGAAGACAATTTTCGGGGTAATATGCAAAAATGGGGAAAATGGGGGAAACAGTGGGTGTGGTGGGTCCCGGACCCATTTCAGGATCCGAAATTTAGTGGAAAATGATACCCCACTCGCCTAGATCGCCCAAAATCTCGAAAATCCATTTTTCAAAAAACACAATTTGAACCCTACTCTGCCCAAATTTGGTCCGATCGGGCTGAAAAGTTTCAAGGACCGTCCTAGGCTGAGAACAGACCACCGATCCAAATTCCAGGTCCCAAATTTCTACTACCAAAAACGGCGCGGACGGCGTACGGCGTACGGACGAGACACCTTGGAACGTCCAGAAAAAAATTTTGGGCTGAATTGGAGAGATTTTTTGCATGAAAACATAGGTTGATTGATTATTCAAGGAATAACCAACCAAAACTAGTGTTTACAGAAGTCTATGGATCATGGCGCAGATTCTGCATCAAGAACACCCCCGAAGAAATCATACAGTCAAATATAAATCATCGGTCGGGTCATGAAGGATATCCTGCCAGTCAAGCTGGACAAGCTTGTATTATTACCGCTACAGATATAAGTCAGAATGGTTCGTCGCAGGAAAAAATCTTTTTAGTGCAATTTGTAGGACAATTTGTGTACTTTTATTTTGTACAGAGAGGTCTTTCACGAAAAGTTAACAGTTTCCGAGTTATAAGATAAAAACTGCCAACAAAATGTTCACCTTTTTTTTTTTTTTTTTTCAATGTTCTGAAATTTTGTCAGCAAATCTCAGATTCGGATTTAGCACCCCAAAAACAGAAAAAATGGAAGGAATCAGAAAATCCCCAGAACTTTCCAGCTGGGGGTCCTTTTAAGCACGGATTGACTGAACTATAATAGGGAAACCGTTCGGTGCGATGTTCCTAGCGCCACACATGACTGGGTACTATGTGTCTTAGTCGAAGTTTATGTAACGAAGCTCTGGTGAGCTGTCCACTCCAGCTAATGCAGCCCACCATCGATGGCATTGTTTGCCAATGTGATCCCACCCAACTCACCGGTACAGGTGCTTTCTTCCACACCATTGCCCTGAAATTTGCCCGACACGAATTCGGCTTCCGTTTCTTGTCCATTGTTTTGAATGCTATGGTCTTATCTGATGCCCGATCCCTTATTGGCTTTTATACATCGCGCTGGTGCAAATTGAGGGCTGACAGTTGATAAATAAAAATAAGTGGCCGATTTTAAAGAAACGATCATTCGATAGGACATGAGGCCAAACTGCTAGGCAGGTACAGAAGATGTTCGAACGAGATTGAACGCACCCATGTTCCTGTGAAAAGGATAAACGAAGAATGCGATTCTCGCACATAACTTGATCATCGTGGCCACCTCAAGCTCAAGGGCCTCCTGTGTTCACATAGTCACTAACTTGGCCTTATAGGCCAGTTAAGACGGGCAACTACAATCGCCGACTTTCCTCAATTCTCGTCAATTTAAATTGTCAACAACTCTGAGCAATTCAGCAACTTTTCCCCTTCTCCCTTTTTTGAAAATTATCAATTCGTTCCCGGCAATTTTATTGTTCGAAAAAAGCGGAGCAAATCCAGGCTAGGTATAGAAATTGCTAAATTTTTGCGTTTACACGGAATCCACCATCAGCTGCTTTGTAAGCTTGTTACCGGCCAACTAATGTGGGGTGGAGAAGAAGAAATCGCTCCTGCTGTTGTTGTGCTGGCTGCAGAATGGGGGAGAAGGAAATGAACCATTTTGGCTGAGGGACTGCTTCACGAAATGAGATTTATCCAGAGCAGTCACCTCCAAACTTTTACTAGTCAGCTGGCTGTTCGTGAACTTTGCCAGGATGTCCAACTTGGACATTGAGCTTCTTGTGGGCATGGTCGGGACCAAAATTAGGAGACTTCACTGTGATAAGAGATAACAAAAATCTGTATGAAAGGCTATCGTGACATTGTTCAATTTATAGAACGTTGTCATCGAAAATATTGGCCCCCAACTTCTTGAATCTCACCCCTTCCTGCTGTCTTCTCCAGGAAAAATGGCCGAAAAATAAGCAAGTAAAACCCAAGGGCGACGGGTATCAAAAATCACCTCAAAATAACTGCCGGCTTCACGTCAATTCCCAAAAATATTGCTCCATTCGTAGCAATCATTGTCGCATGTATTTATTAACTAGGTACCTTATGGTAGGAAAAATTGTTGGACACAAGGGAAAAGTTGCTCGGAAATGTTTTTACTTGCAGCCGAAAGTCCCATTTGAGCAATAATTACTGCGAAAATCGCCCGTGTAAATGGGACTTAACTACTTACTGACTATAACTTGTAACATGGTGCAACTAGTTGCTATGAAGACTGGCGATTGACTCGGGAAACATGGTAGATTTTGGTTGGTTGTTCCTTGAATAATCCACGCCAACTTTGGTAGTAGAAAATGTTCCAAAAATCGGTCGATCGGACTAATCTCCCTAAAGAAGGGTCGGGGTCAAAATTTGTTTCCAAAAAATGGATTTTTGATATTTTTGGCAACATAGGCGTGTGGGGTATCATTCTCGACTAAATTTTGGACGCTGAATCGATTGGAATGAGTCTCCATGCGCCTGATTCGAGGAATAACCAACCCCTGTGAAAGAGTTTGGAGTGTTTTTCAATGGAATCTTGGCGAGAAATTAGTGGCGTGAACCTACTTATAGCGTTTGAAATGTTGGCTTTCATCTCCGTAATACCAATAATGGGGAAGTTATTGTTCTTCTCCCTCAAAACACTCAATTTTGAGTACTCATTATGGATTTCCTGGGTAGGTATACAAGCAAGGGTATGCATCTATTCTTATTTTAGAAGTTCCACGCTAGTTTCTATTATAAAATAACACATTTACTTATTCGGATTGACTATTCAGGAGTGAGAAGGCACGCGTGTCATTTTAGTATGAACGAAGTATCCCAAATAAATTATATACGACCGAGAAGAGATGAAACATGAGAGGTGAGAAAAATAGTGGCGCCCACGCAATTCCCTTTACACAGGCCCATGATCAAATGGTGGTAATTAGAGACTAAACAGGGTAGTTACAGGCAGTCAACCATTATACTTCTGGACCTTCAGTGGTTCATGAATGAGCCAACATTAATGCTTTTCGTTGGGACGAGACAATCCGATAAAATCTAATGAGAGTCAAATAGGTTGTGATTGAAAGTGGGTGATTTGGTGGTCATTTTCGGCAAGAAATGGTTCGTCGGATATAAGATTTTCCCTGCAGTACGTCGCGGTCATTGTACGTGTATTTATTGTGCACATCAAAATAAAACAAATAAGCGAACTAGCTACTGGAAAGACAATATAAGTCCCGTTATGGCCGGGACAGTCCCGTTTTAGACCCCATGTTTGATCGTCCCGTCGCTTTCCGAAAATAGTCTGTAATCAATGTTGTTAAAATTAAATATTTTACGAACCAAAATAATAAATTATCAACAGTTTCATCGTATCTCATACAAGCTTACAAAATTGCAGTAGCGGTATGGAACAGATTTACTTTGGCCCCTCGAGAGGAACTCATCTTCACCCCTCCAGGAGGGAAACTATACTAACATGAAGAAAAATTATAGCTGTTGTATTGGACAAGGTGGGGGTGGTAGTAGGTGGGTTCCCCTTTGGAGGGGCCAAAGTAACTTCTAGCGGTACGGTATTGATGTGTGTATGAGTATTACACTCATACGGTACAAAAATAAGTATTTCTCGGTCTAAAAGTCATTCAAAAGTACTAACTTAGGACATTTATACATTTTTGGGAGGCTTCTTAGGGGACAAATAAGAATTTAAGATCAAAGATCTGGTATTATGTAGGCTGTAATTAACGCAATTTACTTAGTTTTCGGATTTTCGAGACAACCAGCAATGGGGTGCCCAATTAGTTTGAAAAGATTTGATCCCCATAAATTATGAAGCTGAATTTTGCTGGGGAGGGCCCCAAAAACCGGTGTATACTAATCTCAAAATAGCCTAAATGGGATTAAAAAAAACTACTAATTACAAAACCCCCGGTGTACTAGTCTGGTTCTATAACATTATGGCCAACTTAAGCAGAAGAGGACAACGGTATGATGATTCGGTAGAATAGGTATTGTTCCTCAACTCGACTGTTGGAAGAGGTATTTCAGTGTCCAGGGGACTTTCGATCCTACCAGTGATACAGGAGACTAGTCGCACACTTGATTGAGAATAAGTAACAATTAAGAATTGAATGAGGTTCAAATACCTAGTTATACAGCAAGATTGATGAAGGAGGTCCACGTCCGCGTGTAAGATGGTAATCAAGCGCTACATAAATAACAGTTGTCCATTTGCCAACAATTGTCCCTCGGTCAACGACTATCACCAATCAACAATTTTTATGTTGCTCTGTTGAGAATCTTCCTTTGATTATTCCCTTATGCTTTGATCGGAAATATCGAATATCAATCAATTGCCTTTAAGCAATAAGGGAGATCAAGCAACGAGGAAGGAGGAGGGGAGAGCTTTGGCGACGATTGCCAACCACCGAGTCTTCGGGATGTGTGAACTCGCACATACTTCATCTATTAATTGCTTCCGTCTACTTCTGGGAGTTGCTGACAATAATGTAAGATATTCTGTATAGACAAACCACTAAAGTAGGATCCACACATTGGTGGGAAAGGCCAGGGATCGCTCATAGAGAAAAAGGCAGGACATGGAAGATGCAGAATGTTCAGAACGTGATGCATGAAATCGGGGGCTGCTGATTGTTGCTAGAGTGTGCAGTCCCCACAGCGCAGCTAGACTGCGCAGCAGTGACCCCTGCCCAGGGTCTGCACTGAAGAATCTCGATATGCACCGCGGAATATCCCAACACAATTCACAAACCTCTCAACTCAGCCAATAGCGGGTTTTCCAACGGATTTCGTGGATTTTTGTTAGAAACCTGCGGGTCTGGCCTGTGCGTCAGTGCACCGTTTCTGACCGAAAGGTATCGAAGAGCTAAGGGATGACCTGTGTATCGCCACACGCAACCAAAGTACAGTTTCGTGAACTGCAGGTTCAGTTGGAAATTGGACTTTCAGTTGAACCACAAAACCGTACATGTTCTACAATCCTGGACCCACGGGTTTTGGGTATCAAAACGCTGCAGCAAATTCTTTCACAGGGGTTGATTATTCCTCAGACCAGGCGCATGGAGACTCATTCAGATCGATTCTGCGTCCAAATTTTAGTGAAAAATGATACCCCCACACACCTAGGTACTAGAAACCACAAAAACCCACATTCAAAATCAGTAGATAGATACCCGTTTTGACCTCATAACCCCTTCCGATGAGCGCCAATCGTTCCACGACCAGTCTCATTGGACCCAGCGTCCGAAATTCAGTCAAATATGATACCCCACACGCCTAGATCGCCAAAAATCGGGCATTAACTAATTTAGATCCAGACGCCTTGAACCAGATTATTCAAGGAATAACCAACCGAAACCGCTGGCAACGTGAGTTACACTTCTGTAACGTTCGACATCCCATTCGGCATTCGTTACGTACAGGCTAAGGTTTCTTGCAACCAACACATCTGGTCAGGCGTTCTTTATCATTTGCGGGACATCTGTGTTTTAAAAGAAAACATCCCCGTACAATCTCTCGAGCGAAGAAGTCTCATAACGAGATGGATGAACTTCTTCCAATGAGAATGGTCTTCTCCCTGTAGGAATGAGAGCTGATCGAGACGGATGATTCCTCGATATTTTCCTTATAACCTTGTCATATAAATTGAACTGTCTAAAGTAGAAAACGGTCTTTATTAAGACCTACCTCAAAATGAGATCATTTCTGTTCGTGCGTCAAGAGGGTTCATGTACCACCATAAAATTGGCACTGTCTTTACAAACCCATAGGTCAATGAAGTTCCAATACCATTACCTGAGTGAGAACTGATTACGAAAATAAAAAGGTACTTGGGCAGCCGTTTGGTCCAATAACGTCCATATTTAAAAAATAAGAGCGGGAGGCAGAATACACAGTAAGAAGCAATAAGCTTTCAGTCGACCAGATGGTATGTAAGGAGCTTATTGATCCATTTGACGTCCTCCTACACCGTTCTCTTCTATGAAAGGCTTATAACATACTCTAGCTTATCTGAAAACTGGCATTTCCTTTCTTGATGATATAATGTAATTACATTGAACAATTTAAATTGGCCGATCGAACCGCGAATTTTTTATTCGAACGAGATCATTTGGAATGCTAAGCAAAAAACGCTGCAGATTCTTTCACAGTGATTGGTTATACCTCGGAACAGGCGCATGGAGGCTCATTCCAATCGATTCAGTGTCCAATGTTTGGTGGAATATGATACCCCACACGCCTAGGTACAAACCAGAAATCTCGAAAACGCACTTTCAAAATGGGTAGATAGACACCAATTTGACTCATAACCTCTTCCGGTGGGCGTCAATCGTCCTGGGACCCGTTTCATTGGATTCAGCGTCCAAAATTTAGTCGAAAATGATACCCCACAAGCCCAGATCGCGATTTTGGACCCTATAGGACGGGTCCCAGGACGATTGACGCCCACCGGATGTGGTTATGGGTCAAAATAGGCATCAATCTACCCATTCCAAATGCGTTTTTCCGAGATATCTGGTACCTAACCGTGTGGGGTATCATTCCCCACTAAATTTTGGATGCAGAATCGATTGAAGTGACTCCGGGACACTCAACACTTACTGTTTTACCCATGCTCCTGGTCCAAGGGATAACCAACATCTTTTTTCTTTTGGAACTAGGAATGTGCAATATCATTTTTCACCATGTGCTATTTATATGGATTAAAATGTGTACTTCGAAAAATAGATTTTTGAGATTTTCGGCGATCTAGGCGTGTGGGGTATCATTTTCCCGGACTGATCAGTGCTCACTGAGGGTAGGTATGGGTCTAAATGGGTACCAACGTACCTATTTCTAAAGCGGGGTTTTGAGATTTTGGGAACAGGTATAGTGAAAAACGATACATCGGTGGAAAACTTGGTCCCTTCTTCGTGTTTGGTACACGCCGAATCTCTTCTGTATGCTCTGTTCCTGGCCAGGTTATCTCGCGCCGTCGTCTTTGTGACTTGCGCCTTAAATCCATGTGTTGGCTGTTCAAAATCCGAGGCCAACATCTCAACCTGAATCAGAAGCCCTACACGACAGAAACTTGCAATCTCTGTCCTTCCTAAAATAATTAAAAATACCTAATCCACTTCCTGTGTGACTGCCCCACACGCTGATAATCATCGCTTGAACCTTTTGGGGTCCTATTCTCTCAACCGTGAGGGGTCTCAAAGGTTAGGCACGAACCAATAATGTTCTATGCTTGAACATGGCAGACTCGTTCATCCTGTTCTTCCATTGAATGAATTTTTAAATACAAACACATTCTTCTTCTCGTCATTTCTCAATCCGATCATACCAACCTGTAATACCTTCCTAGTAAAAAGCTCGGTATTTGACTATCATCATGACGTCCCTCCATTTGTATGGAGGCAAAAGGAACAATATTGCGGCTCTCTGAGTTCGAGAACTGGAGGATAAGAGGCTAACATTTCGAAACATGTTTATTATAAGCAGGGAATAAGTGTCACTTATGGAGAGCAGTTGCCTAGTGGCCTCGTCCTAAGGTAACATCATTCACCAAAAACTCAGTCTCAAGGACATAGGACAACACCTGTTGACAAAATTGAATGATTATTTTTTTCTGTACGCACTTGAGTCATTACATTCAAGAGGTGTGAACTCATTCAGCGACCTTGAGATAGACCAATGTCAAATGTTATGTCTTACTGGTTCGAAGTTGAGCGATCGACCCACTCAATTTCATTCTTTCAACATGTCCATCAGATGAAGCTAGTGAAAATTTGTAATACCAGCCAAACCAACGTAGCGGTAAAAGGTCTTACGATTAATCAATGGTTAGGAAATGTGGAGAAATGGCGGTAGTTTAGGAAAGAAGCTAATGATGGTCTGTTGACCTCTATAGATTTTCTACTTAGCATAATACTCAGAACAGTAGCTACTTTCTCGTTTTCTTATCGCATAGCAAATACTATCGACAAATTGTACATAATGGAACGAGTTTATTCCAAGATCATTCAATAATTTCTTTTACATCAACACGAAGAGTTCTATGTCTGAACCCTCTTAGAGAAATATGTGTACGTACAAGTTTTCAGAGGTACGTTAACGGATACTAGGTAGGTTTGTGAGCAAAAACCGATTCAATTTGTTTATTTGAATGCTAATATGAATACTTTGTTCTGGCACTCCCTACTGCATACATACCAGAATGTGGGAAATAACAGAAGTAGTACTGAATCTCAAGAATCCCAGGAAGGTTCACTGGCCAGCATTTCCTACCCCAGCTATCATTATATAGGTCCCAAAAAAGGAAGGGCCACGAGATGCCTTAACCTTAACAGAGCTTCCCTGAGACTCACCGTTGGCTTATTTACAGGACACGGGGACTTCAGGAGGCATCTCTGCAGGATTGGGGTGCGCAATGGTACCCCTGACTGCTAGATTCTGTGGCGAAGACGAGGAGACAGCGCCTCACATCGTCTTCAATTGTCCTGCCCTGGAACACAGGCGTCTCAGAACCTTCGGGACTTTGGACCGAGGGGACTTCCTCAACCAGGAGAACCTGGTCGGAGCTCTGCTGGACCTAGTCGGGAAAACGGTCAAGATGAGCTCCAGGGGTTAGCACAATGGGCCACTAGGTCTAAGTGCGGGAGGCGGGCACGGTGATGGACGCCCCCTTTACCCCTGTGTAACTAATCTAATCTAATCATTATATAAGGCAAGCAAGGTTGTACACAACTGGTCGATGTTGTCAGAAAAAAACCTTTTCAAAAACAAGAACTAGAGCCCTGCCACAGAGCCAATCAAGCAGATCTCATTGGTATCTGGCAGATGATACCAATGAGAAACACGTCATGCTTCCCAACAAGCAGACAGCTTCAGTTTGTGAAGTGTGTGGTTGGATTCGTTCAGTGTTGCCAACTCTCATGCCCCGCCCCCTCCCCCGGCTATTGTAACGTGGCAGTGCAGCAAAGCCTGATTGTGCCTAGAAAGACAGGTGATTTGAGAATGGCGGTTGATTTTTGTAAGCTGAATAACATAACATTTCCTTTGAGGAAACCTCAAGCTCCCATTGATTGAAGACGTGCACAGTTACGAGGCGCCAAGTTTTATTCTCAGCTTGACATGCTTTCAGGTTTTTATCAACTTCCTCTCCACCCTGAATCCACAGAAAAAACAGCGTCCATTACTGCTGATGGCCATTTTGAGTTTTTGACAGTCCCATTTGGATTGCACAATGCTCCTAGTGCACTTCAACATTCTGTTACGTCAGCCTTAGGTGACTTTGTCAATACTTTTGCTGTTAGGTACACTGACAACATTCTTGTGATTGGCCAAAGTTGTGATGAAGTTGAAACATTTGGGTAAGGTTTTAGACTTGCTTACATCCAAGGGATTTTCTTTCAACTTGGCAAAATGTTCTTTTCACATGACTAAAGCTACGTATCTTGGGTCTGCAGTAGAAAGATCCGACCAAACGCCCTCAAAATTGAAGCTCTCACTTGAGTTCCTCCTCCTACCACATTGAAAATGCTGCGTTCTTTCATAGATCTTGCCACCTATTTCAGAAAGTTTATTAGAAACTTCTCATCCGTTATGGCTCCCTTGTACAAACTCACCAACCCATCATCACAAGAAAGTTGATTGAGTTGACAGCCAAACAAATTCACCAGACAAAAGATTATTTCATTACTCCCTAGCTCCCCAACTTTCATGATTTTTGATCAAGTATCCCATCCAACTACGCACCGATGGACGGAACACCTAGATCAGCGGCTTACTACAGTAAATGAACGGCACCTTGAGAGTCAAAACTGCAGTCATACAAACTAGAGACTATTGCCTTGGCAAAGTCCCCACCAATTGCTAGTCACTGTTTAGCAGAGAGCAGAGGAAAGGCATTCCCCTCCCACACCCTTTTAAGATATATTATTGTCAAACATCAATTAACAAACCTATGATTGTATTTCTTGGTATACATTCCTTTACCCCACAGAACCTGTGTATTGAATTGTCCCCAACTCCAATCAAACAGGTAGGTGGTATTATCACCCACATAGTTGCAGAACGTGGCAGTTATGTGGAGAGGCCCTGGCAGCACTGACCTTCCTACATCACTGATAATGGTTTTTGTTACTTGAACATGACTTTGGCTTCAGCAAATTAATTAGAGCTCAAATGATGAGGGATTTTGAGCAAACGCATTTAAGGCACCAAGTTAAAATAGAACCCTTGGCAGGTGTACAACAAGTAAGTGCAGCTGCTTGGCCAATCTTGTATCTCTCTAGTGTGTACCTACATTAGGAATCCATCTAGAAATGAATAATATACAATAGTCATCTTAGCATGATGCAGCAATTTGGCAGTTGGGAAACAATAAACACTACAGGCTCATGTTTAGTTTCTTGACATCCTCAGAAGAGTGAACATGATTGCAAGTCCTTTTGAAATATCTCTACATGGGTAAGTTGCTAATAGTGAGACAATCACTTGAAAAGTTACACGAGCTACTGTCAATCTTACATCTTACATCAAAAATTTGTTTACAACGATGCACATTTTTCATAAAATCCTGCGACAATTTTGGACACCTCGGGATTTAGTTCTACGACCCGTCCAGTCCCAAGGCTAACTTGATGCAAACAGACAGCATTTATCTTATGAAAAGAAACTTTATTTTCTTAAGTTTTCTCCAGGTAAGTATTCGACGCGTTTTCCACGTATGGGATCATGTTGCCATAATCGTGGTACTCCAGCTGAGGGTATGGATCTGGCGACATCTTTACCTGACAGTATTAGAAATTTCTAAATAATCTAATGCTGCCTGGTAAGATGGAAACAGATCCTGAATCATTCCGTCTTCTTCTTTGGAATCTTCTGGTGGATATTTCTGTCAAACTCTGTCTCATATGGTGGATGATCAGTTTCTCAATATCTGGTTCCAAAGCACTTCTTCAGGAGTTGGAGTGCGTGTTGATCATCAATGCGTGATTGTTGAAAAGAAACATGATCATGAGCTAGAAATTCGAATGGTTTGAAGTTGAAATACAAACTGACAAGACAGCTTCAATAAGCAACTAGCTAATGATACAGAAAGTGAATGGGATTCAACTCATAAATTAGAGCATATTACTGTAATGGGCTACATACTATAGCTTTTGCTAATGTTTATTAGCCATGAATTTTTGTGAATAATCCAACAAAGTCGTTTGATGACGCATAGTACTATAAATGCAAGCAAAAAGCACCCAAAATGCTTCCAACCAGTATCCAAAAACTATGCATTGGCGAATTTTGGTCATTTTCCTAATTTGTATATTGGACAATTTATGGACCTTTATAGATTTCATGCATGATTTCAAAGCCCAATTGTTGAAAAATTGGCCCAGAATGTTTAACACAGTTTTCTGGACCATAAGTGATACTGCTTTGTACTGCAAACCAGCCTATGATACTTCATTTTTGTTCAAAATACACCAATGAAAAGTTCATCCTTATGCCTCACTTATTTACTTCATAGCTGCCGTGGGTCATCCCTGTTATCCATTATTTATGTGCAACTGTTGAGCATATAGATACATTTTCTCAAATAAGTTAGTATAAATATAAAAATGATGAGCTGGACTAATATTTGCTGTAGTTGATGAGAAGAGAACTCCTGATCAATACAAACATTGGCTTCTGGATCTCTTGGCGTTCTTGTGGCTGAAATCATTCATTCCTATTTCCCCAGGAATTTTTTTGTTTTTCGAGATGTCCGGATTTACTAGAATTGCGATTACATTCTGAGCAGAATTTCATGTTCGCTGGTGCACCCATCCTATGCAAATAAACACAGCCTTCTGGCGTCAATGCCGGTAATAATTATTGTTCGATAGCGAGCTGTAGAATAATTCACTCTGTAATTTACATGACTATGACAAGGCTAAAGCGTTTTGCTTTGCTCAGGATTGAGCTTTACAAGACTTACGGGATGTTTGATGATATTCATGGGAATTTACTTGATTGACTCATTAGTAGCCCAAGAAGGGTGCACGTGTATGATGGATAAGGTAATTATCAGTAGGTTGAAATCACCCGTACGCGATTACCACCAGACTAGGAACAGTCAATTGAGGGAATTATCATCTCAACATAGCTAGACTGCGCGAAAACTACTCAGGGTTTATGGAAGGGCGTAAATTAAAAGGTAAAAAAGCACATCTTGTGCGTAGGCCGAATTTGCCTATCAATTTCTGTCTGATTCACTCTCGACGAAATGTACTGAGAAACTTGCATCAATTATGATTATTATTGGAGATAACGTTGCCATCATTTTTGTAGTCAGCAGACCAATAATCATTTCAACACGTTCAAAAGCTATGGTCAGAGCGTCATTTTGGCCATAGACCATTCTAAACCCAATATTACATTGATAATATAATATTTTGTGTCACGTAATTACTACTAATGTTCACAGGGTACACACAATTAGCACAAAATATACATAATACGTATTATGACTACCGCCATTGTCAAATTTAGATATTTTTGTGGGAATTATGGCTAGTAAAAACTGCTTATCAGCCTAAATACGACATTTGTGGTCCCATATACGGGTCATAAAACTCAATTTTAACATAGTTTTCAAAAGCGGTACCTCCTCAATAATTTCTCTTAACCAATTATCTAATGATTAGAGTAAATACAACGCAAATCGTGTTCTTATAACACTGATATATAACTGACAATTTACTTTCTATTCTACTCAGAGAAAATTGCCTGATGAATACTGTATGAAGTAGAAAGCAATCTCAACACGTCTTCTCAAACAAACGTCCGACATTCAGGCTACCAAATATGATATAGATTGTACGATGATTCCGTGACCCGATGACAGACTCATGTGAAATTCACGACGTTTCGACCAGACTTTGTACGCCTGTTACACTTCGTAGGAGGTCAGTTTAGTAATACTCGAATATTACATTCGTTTTGCCTGGAGACCATGTACATTAGTCGGATTCTTCTCATCACTCACATAAAACAGAATCATGTGCCTATACCTAGTACATCTTACTATAGAGTCAGGCTTTCTGGAAAACAAGAAATTCTACAATAAAGGAGAAGAAAATTACCTAACAAAACTACAAATAATAACGTTTGCATTTCCAAAAGGCACCCTCTCATCATGTGAGCGTAAACTTAATCATGAATATAAACTTCAATGAATGCACTATTTTAATCCAAGTGCAACGTTACACTGTTAAGAGACAGTCAAATCTTTTCTATACAGTCTAAATAGTAGATTTCTCTTAGCTAGTAGCTTCTAGTAGCTCTCTTTACAAGTAAAAACACGCTGCTAATTCTTTCAAAGGGATTAGTTATTCCTCGGACCAGAAGAAGGAGGAAAATTGGGGAAAACAATGAGTCTGGAGTGTCCTGGACGATTTCCAATCGATTTAACGTCTAAAATTTGATGGAAAATGATACCCTACACGCCTAGATCGCCAAAAATCTCGAAAATCCATTTTTCGAAAAACACATTTTTACCCCCTCATACTGCAAGTTTGGAATATAATTAACCAAATATATTTTACAATCCTTTCAATAGCTTTCTAGGACATATACCTACACGCTTGAATAGTTCACGACAAATCGGTCAGGTTCAATCACTGTGAAACAAAGTCGGTTCTAACACTACAGGAACGGACAGCGAGAGTCGGTATGACGAAAATAGAACCAGGATTTTTATTTATATTTTTCCCAAACCTTCCAAGGAAGGCCTGACGAAAATCGATGAACCGAACAGACAGAAAAGAAATGTCAACTTATTTAAAAGCGGCGAGTTTCTTTCAATAAGACGAGACCGGACTGTCGATTTATCATGGCACCAACAATTTATGAAATCGAACACAGTATGTCCCACAATTTAGGGCATTTTGACTGTTGACAATTAGGTGATCACTAAGGCTTCAATCAAGATTGAGATACAACTGATACAAGTGACCCAAATCTCACCCCAAAATTTCAAGGCCGAAGGATATAACTTCGCTTTATGTGGGGTTAACTCAACGTCACCAATTGTTGAATTTTATTTGAAATTACAGGGGTTATTCCTTGGACCGGGAGCATTGTGACTCATTCCAATCGAAGTCAGGGTCCAAATTTTACTCAAAAATGATACCCATCGGCGGTTTAGGCGTGTGGTGTATCATTTTCCACTAAATTCTGGACGCTGAATCGATTGAAATGAGTCTCCATGCTCCTCGTCCGGGATAACCACCCCCTGTGAAAAAATTTGCAGCATTTTTGTTCGAGATGGTCGACCTCCCATGAGCATGAAAACAGGTTGATTATTCAAAGAATAACTAAACGAAAACATCACAATTTAATGGGATAAAGCTAACCAAACGAGAATAAATCTCTGTAGAATGGAACTTCCGCCGACATACCGAATATATCAATTAATGGCTACGATAAATCAAATCTACTCATCTAAAGCTATAAAATCGGTCACTACATATCGTCACTGTAGTATTGTTTGAAGATTTCAAGGAAGGTAACATTAGTTTGTAATTATCCACCTTATCGTGGATAAAACTAAGGCTGAACAAACTCTTGAACATAAAGTACGGAACTGATCGTGTAATGAGTAATTCGGCAAAAATCTGTGTGAAACACTTTTTATAAATGTCGATTAGATAACGACAAGAAGCCTAAAACAATTTATTAACCTTAGATTTAACTGATTGTATTGATTTCAGATTTATCAGGTAAAAATAAGGTGTTGAGTGGCTCTAAATTGTCCCTTTGGACCCGCTCTTACGTTAAATTGTTTCTTTTTTTGACTGAATTTGGTAATACTACGACTTATCACGCTCATTGCATGAAATTACGATGGAAGGCAGTTTGATTTACCAAACACGTGAGAGTGTTCCCTGTGTTCAAAATACAGGAGGTAGGGGTCAAAATGGGTTTTTCGAAAAACGGGTTTTCGATATTTTCGGGGATCTAGTAGGCGTGTGGGGTATCGTTTTCGACTAAATTTTGGACGGTGAATCCAATGGGAAGAGTCCCAGAACGATTAGCGCCCACCGGAAGAAGTAATGGGTCAAATTGGGCATTTATTACCCATTTTGAATATGTGTTTTCGGGATTTCTGCTACCTAGGCGTGTGGGGTATAGTTTTCCACTAAATTTTGGAAGCTGAATCCGATGGGACGGGTCCCACAACAATTACGGCCACCGGAAGAGGTTATGGGTCATAATGGGCATCGATCGACCTATTTCAAAATGGGTTTTCGGGATTTCTAGGCACCTAGGCGTGTGGGGTATCATTTTCCATCTAAATTTTGGACGGTGAATCGAGTGTAATGTGTCTCCATTCTCCTGGTCTAAGGAATAGCCACCCCTTTTGAAAGAATTTGAAGGGTTTTTTACATCTCCTTTCTTTCAAAAACTTGCAGGAAGTACCTAATTTCGGATGATTGACCCCTAGCCTTGTTGAAGCGAGAGACACTCCGTAGATAAATTGTTCAATGTTTATGTTTGGCCCTTTTCTTATCATTGCCTCATATCATTTTCTGATAAAACTTAATGAATTGAAACTCAAGTTTTTATTTTGGGCGTGCCCTAGTACCGAATCCGTAGTCCTCACATGGGAGATATCCTTTATCAATAATCTGATAACCCAAGGTCCTAACCCCCTCATTCAAGGTTATCATTTACTGCTAAGTACTAGAAAAAACACTTGTGGTTGTAGAGAGAATCTATAAGATGGGTACATATTCTTCTACCAGGAAGGAATAACAACCAAATGGACAAGGTCAGTCGGTTGTTGTCTGTTAAGGTGGAAAAACAGTTAAGAGGAAATTATCAAGTAGGAGCCGGCCTATTAATAGAGCAGAAGAGGTGGAGTTGAGTCGAGGAGCCGGAGACCGGTTTTCAATGAAGGTGCCTGGCAACAGGTGGCCAAGAAGGAGATGTAATGTATAATAGCTGTGTCTATGTGAAACAGATAAGGGTTTGCGTGTAGGACTGAAAAGAAAATGGGCTGTCCACGTATATGAGAGACACGTTTTTGTCTGCTTCACGGAAGTACGCCTCGGCACATCGTATTCCGCGGATCAGAAGCCCCACGTTAAATAAGACATGAAACATAATTTGGGTACGAAATCGAGCTCGACCGCTTAAAATGTTGTGATGAAACGCATGTTGTATGCCTGAATGATTTTTTGATTCGCATTCCCAGTCAAAAGGGACCACATGGACGAGAAGAGGAAATGACATACCTAATCGGTTACAATTGCAATTGTTTATGAGAATGAGAGGATGACATAAGTAGGAATAAAAGCTTTAACGGTTCGTTATTTGAAGAAAAAGGGGGAAAACGGTTCTGTGATTGACTTTTTGCATGAAAACATAGGTTGATTATTCAATGAAAAATCAACCAATAAGCCAACGTCCGCTCGCCGTCCACGTCCATTTTGGTAGTAGACAATTTCCTAGAAATCCAAAATTTTGATCAGGGACCCGGTTTTTGTTGGTCCACGAAATGTTTTAGCCCGATCGGACCAGGCTGAGTGGGGGTAGGGGGCAAAAAGTATTTTTAAAATAATGGATTTTCGGCAATCTAGGCGTGCGAGGTCTCATTTTCGACTTAATTTTGGATGCTGAAATCAATGAGATGGGTCCCGTAAAGATTGGAGCACACCGGAAGAGGTTATGGGTAAAAATGGACCAGGCGCATGGAGACTCATTCCAATCGGTTCAGCGTCCAAAATTTAGTGGAAAATGATACCCCACATGCCTAGGTACCAGAAATCTCGAAAACCCACGTTCGAAATAGGTGGATAAATACCCATTTTGACCAATTATTTGAGTCGTTGGGTAAAATATGCCCTGCGTGCAGCAATCAATGTGTCAGTTATTCGATTCATTCTAGGAGGCATGTGCTTATTTCAGCTGCAGCTAAAAACGGTGCCTCCATTGGTAGTGGAGAATAAAGGTTCTCTTCCATGCAATTGGTCCAAAGGTCGTCCTACGCCCGAGCTGGGGTAACCGCTCCTGAAGGTTAAAATGTGTCCTGTTTTTCACATTATTTTCTGTTTCCTATCATTCGTATTAACGTCTCATTTCTGGATCCCTGCTACATTCAGCACCGAAACGTAATAACAACGAGAAGCTCTAACAGTTGTACCTTCTTCACGAGGGCGTAAACAACTGAAAAAACCATTTGTCTATATAATACAGAGGGAGATTGTTCCAAAAAGAATGTTTTACGACACAAGTGCCCCCATAAAGACTGCTAAACATGATGATTTACAAAAACTGTTTGGAGAAACTCGAATCCAGAAAATTCTATGAAAACTTCTGTATCATGAACGCACCTTAGGTGAAGAAAAGTAGAGGAGGAAAGATAAAGAAAGAAGAGTGATGTTACAGACGAAGACGATGAGGACAAAAGGGAAGATTGGGGAGGATTATTGAGGGGAAAATGATTTTTGTCCAACCCAAAATGCCCGCAACAACTGCATTAAAAACGGTGCGAATTCTTTCACAGGAACCTCAGAACAGGAGCATGGAGATTTATCCTAATTTATTCAGCGTCCAAAAATAAGTGGAAAACGCGCCTAAATCGTCGAAAATATTGAACAGAGGAAAAATGGGGAAAGGAGTGGGAGTGGTATGTCCCGGACTTATTCCAATCGATTCAGTGTCCAAAATTTAGTCAAAAATGATACCTCACATGCCTAAATCGCCAAAAATCTTGAAAATCCATTTTTCGAAATACACATCTTGACCCCTCCACCCATAAATCAAGTTCTACATCGATCAATCTTCATCACCGGGGGGATCTGTAGAAGTGGAGGAATTCACAATATGGCATATCCCCTATGCTGAGATCACCCTGCCACGTATGCCCCTCATCTCTCATGGCAGGCAACGAGTGGGACCAGCTGACCAAACCCGCGACACAACGTGGATTCCTGGCCTTCTTTGGCAAAAGTGCAAGTGCAAAGGTCTGATGGAAATGCTATCATATGGTCTATAGGGAAGATGGAGGCATTATTCGCTAGAACCTAGATTAATTTATAAAAAAATTTTTTTTTTTTTGGACAAGATAGAACTTGATTTTTAACAAACAAGATCAATTAGGTATAGATTTTGAAAAATGCCCTCTAGAATCCTCCACTAGTTCTAAATCCAAGCACAATATGCTCATATGTGAAAAGATCCTTCAGGTTCAGCTGAGCCGCGACTTTTCCTTATTGTCCATATAATTAGGTACTTTTTAAAGAAAAAGATATGAAAGATGATTTTTGTCCTTTAATTTTTTTCTTTGTTATTTTGGATGATCAATATAATTCTATATGATTGATATGAAAACTTTCGAGATGACCTTCTTCAAGTGCTTATCCATTTGAATTGCTTCTCTAGATCACACGGAATTTCGGCAGTTGTGAGATTACCAGTCATTACAACTAATTTTCTGACTTCAAAGAACATTCTGAAGTAATTTAAGGGTGCTTGTAGATACCTCATCGATCAACAATATTGATCACATTTTTGGCATTATCGTCTATCTTGTTAATATACAGCTTTCAAATGCGTAATTAGTAAATAAAACCGTAGATTTTTGCGCATTCAATACATGGGACGAAAAATTGATTCAAGAGAAATCATGTGTTGTTCATGTGGAGGTACGGGGTGATTCGTTTGCCATGGTCAACATGCATACGTCGTTTCTATTTTATTTAATTTATTTATTAATTTTTTACTAGTTAATAAGCACATAGGTGACTTAGTTTCTTCCCCCAAAATTCTTATGTTGAATGACCAATAGACGCCGGTTGGATTCGAACGAGCCAAATTATTTCCTTATCTGCACAATAAATATCGTAAATGCGTACTTATAGGAGGTTTTGTTTTAACTGATAGTTTACAGAAGAAGGACACGTTTACGTAGAATCTAAAACTTCAATAAAACACTAATTTCGACAAAATATCTTCAAGGGCATTGAGTTCACTAAGGCACCAGGAATTGACAGGACCAGGAAGGTCTTACCGTAGGCATTCACTTCTTGGAGGGCGAGCCGATGTGCTGCCGACGGTTCATATGTGCGGCCGAGTGTCATATGTGGACACGGAAATTTGGTTCATGATGGGCGACGATCAGATCACTAAGCACACGAGCGAATACGCCGGCACACAACGTTAGACTGGACGAGTGAACGGCGGGTGGGTGCGCATGGCGGGGCCGGAGCAAAGGCGGCGACTCGGGTCCCTTCCACAACCGCCGTATTTACGAAGTGGGGGGGCGCCGATTACCGCAGGGTGCAGGCGATCCGACGGAACGGCGGAGAAGGGTGGAGGCGGTAAAACGGGGAAGGAGGGTGGTGGCGGTAAAACGGGACGTGGAAATGATTCTGGAGCATAGGTAGCTAAGTCCAACATCCATTATAATAATATAGCATTTATCACATCAAATTGGGCGTTTTCCATTTCGATTTGTGGGTTTTATACATCAATTTTGAGGGTTTTCATTTAAATTTCTTGTTTTTACAAATCAAATTGGAGATATTTCATTTCAATTAGATGGTTTTACTCATCAATTTGAGGTTTTTCATTTCAATTTTTTGGTTTTACATATCAAATTTGAGGTTTTCCGTCCCAATTTGGAGGTTGTACACATCGAAAGGGAAGTTTTCACTTCAATTTGGATGTATATTGTCAAATTTGATGGTTTTACTCATTAAAAGGGAGGTTTTGCACATTAAATTGCAGGTTTGTCCTTTTTAATCAGCGGGTTTCGCTCATCAAAAGGGAGGTTTTACATATCAAATTGAAGATTTTCCATTTCAATTTGAAGGTTTTACTCATCAATTAGGGGTTGTACATTTCAATTTGGAGGTTGTACACATCAAAGGAGGGTTTTCACTTCAATATGGACGTATTTTGTCAAATTTGATGGTTTTACTCATCAAAAGGGAGGTTTTACACCCCGAATTGGAGGTTTCCTATTCAATTAGGGGGTTTAGCGCATCAAAAGGGAGGTATCACACATCAAATTGGAGGTTTCGCTCATCAAAATGGAGGTTTCACACATCAAACTGGAGATTTTCCTTTTCAATTAGGTGGTTTTGCTCATCAAAAGGGGGGTTTCCCATTTCAATTTGTAGGTTTTTCACATCAAATTCGAGGTTTTTAACTTCAATTTTGAGGTTTTACACAACAAATCGGAGGTTTACTATTTCAATTTTGAGGTTTTCTAACCCAATTTGGAGGTTTTACAGATCAAATTGGAGGTTTTCCATTTCAATAAGAGGGTTTTACACATAAAAAGGGAGGTTTTACACATCAAGTCGGATGTTTTCTGTCAAATTTGATGGTTTATACATCAAAAGGGGGGTTTTACACACCGAATTGGAGGTTTGTCGTTTTCAATTTGTAGGTTTTACGCATCTAATTGGAGGATTTCCGAATTGAATGTATCAGTGATAGAAACTGTGCCGAAACTCCCTATTTTAATTACCGTTCCTATAAGAGATAAATCGGTTCATTGGGTGCATATTATTAAACACGAGACAATAAAACCATTTCGAACCGCGGAAATAGAATAACTGCTGCTCGTAGAGGATTTTAGGAATCCTCAAGTATATCAGCGTCAAATGCTTCAGAACCCGAATTTGAATCCCCTATGCTATACAAACTATGCTAACCGATTGTAAAAGTTGTTTGCCTTTCAGTTCAGGTTTCCAACAGTCGGTTGTATCAATCAACGTGACCGGTCGTCTAGGTATCAATCAGGAGTTATCAAGATCCCACTCGATCTCACGTACAGAACGAAGGCGAGGAAGGAGGCTGCCTATCGATGCCATTGAAAACACATTAGCATTCAATGGGAAATCTTAACAAGGAGCGCGTGCTCTAATGGCGTAGAAGGAACCTGAGGATACCCGCTGCTTGAGACGCCTCTTTGCCACTCGGGTTCTATCAATCTCCAAAAAAATCCACTCTTCGTTATCCACCGCCCACAGTACAAGTCTTACGATTTTCACGTCATTACCGAGACAGCATTGAAACGATTTGTTCGGAGGAGAAACGATTATCAACAACAACGAATAATGGAGCTGCTTTCTTGTGTGTGGAGAGAGGCAGTGTAGCCAACATTTGCTTTGCAACGAGGCGGACTTTGTATGGTGGGAAGTAAAGGTACGATTTGATCTCAAGAACACGATGCAAATTCACAGGGGTTGGTTATTCCTTGGACCCGGAGCAAGGAGACTCATTGCAATCGATCCAGCTTCCAAAAATTAATGGAAAAAGATATCCCACAAGCCTAAATCGCCGAAAATGTCGAACGGGGGAATACAGTGAGTGTGGCGTGCCCCGGACCCATTCCAATCGATTCAGAGTCCAAAATTTGGTGGAAAATGACACCCCACATGCCCAGACACCCAAAAACCAGTTAAGTACGTACCCATATTTACCCATACCCAGCTCCAGTGGGCACCAATCGGTCCAGGAACTATCTTATTGGACTCAGCGTCCCAAAATTTAGTGGAAAATGATACTCAATAGGCCTATATCAGGCGTTTCAAGGTGTGTAGATCAAAATGAGAGGATGTCCGTCGTCCGCCTATCGTCCTGGGACCCATCTCATTGGATTCAGCGTCCAAAATTCAGTCGAAAAAGATACCCCACAGGCCTAGATTGCCAAAAATATCGAAAATCCGTTTTTTGAACAACATATTTCTCACTTTTTTCCCATAATCTTGCTCCAAATAATGACCAGCAAGAATTTGCCGAGTTTTCGATTGTGGTCGTTAGAGACGTGATCGACATGCACATTTTAGCCTGTTTATGCCTTGCAGAGAGGTCCTGGTTCACGTGGTCAATGCATTTGGTCCAAATTTGGTTCGATCGGGTTGAAAAGTTTCAAGAACCAACAAGCCAAAAACGGATTTTTGATCAAAATTTCAGATTTTTAGAAAATTTTCCACTACCTAAATCGGTGTAAACGGCGAACACAATGTGTTATTGAAAATAGATTTTTGAAATTTTTGGCGATCTATGCGTGTGGAGTATCATTTTTCACTAAATTTTGGACGCTGATTTCAATGAAACGGGCCCCAGAACGATTGACGCCCACCAGAAGAGGTTATGGGTCAAATTAGAGTCTGTCTACCCATTTCGAATGTGTATTAACGAGATATCTGGTACCTAGGCGTGTGGGGTATCATTTTCCACTAAATTTTGGGTGCTGAATCCATCAAAATAAATCTTCATGCTTATGGTCTCAGGAATTACCAACCCCTATGAATGAGTTAGCAGCGTTTCTAAGTACAAAGACGACGAAATGACATGTACAGTTATAAAATTCTCTATAGTGAATAATCAAAAAGAGTAAAGGAAAATTATAAGCTCTAATGACCAGGGTCAGTTGGGTCGTACAGCTCAAAAACGTTCCTATGTTGATTCGATCTGCAAAAAGGGCGAGGAGTTGGTAGCACGAGAGGTGGCGTGTTCCTGGTAATACAGACTGCCTCAACGTGTAATGTTGGCGCCTCACGCCTACAACCTCGAGCGAATGCAAAGCCAACTCGACCCCCAGAATATGAAAAGGCAGGGCATCAAAATGACATCTAGGGAGATCAACAACGTGGAAAATCAAACAAATTTGGTCCAAATGCAGGAAAAACCAACGGTTCAATACGCACTATCGCGAAAAATAACTAAATCATGTTGACTCCGCTGTCAACTTTTATTCTCAGCATGGCTCCACTTTTGGTGGTTGGGGTTGGTTGGCCTGCTCACTCAGCGGGCCTTGTTTTGCATACGACCTCAGTGATTTTCTCCAAATCGGATAGAATCCACTCAAATTATGAAAAACGACTATTTCATCTCCCTTTCTCGCCGTCGTTCATCATTAGATATTTTTAGGTGGGTTCTCATTTTCTCCGAGCGAAAAGGGGCGCAATCATGTCGGTACCAACTCAATTACCCTACCTTCAGCCAAACTTCAGCAAGGTTGTGGACTGAGGGGGATGATGGAAGCTCAATGAAGAAAACTCGCTTCGTAGAGCTTGCACACTTTGAGGGGGAGTGTTAGAGTACACCCAAGGTTGACATAGAATGAGCGTACTAGGCTATATGAAAGATACAGAGAAAAACGCTGCCAATTCTTCCACAGGGGTTAGTAGTTATTCCTCAGACCAGGAGCATGGAGACTCAGTCCACCCGGTTCAGTGTCCAAAATTTAGTGGAAAACCATACCCCACACGTCTAGATCGCCGAAAATCTCGAAAATCCTGGTACTGAGGACTGAGAAGCTCTTGCTAGGCGTGTGGGGTATCATTTTCCACTAAATTCTTGACCCTGAATCGATTGGAATGAGTTTCCATGCTCCTGGTCCGAGGAATAACCAACCCCTGTAAAAGAATTCGCAGCATTCTCCCCTGTACCCTTCATATATGATGCAGAGAATCCTTTTTACAGGGTTAGGTTATGCGGTTTTATTTATCACTCCTCCTGCGTTGTTAGTCGACTATCTCTGAAATCAGCAAGTTGCAACATAGATTCTGAACCAGCCTGTAAACAATCATCTCTGCTGCATTCACTGTGTTGGCCTATAACCTCAAACGTGGTACATATGCACATTTTCAAATATCAGGCGCTACCTAGAGTATTGTCAATAGATTACTTGATGTGACAGCGGTCCTGTTGAACACGTGTGCCAGGAGGTGATCTCTTGTGACATCACCAGACAGCATACCATACAGTCTACTATGGTGAATGTCATACGGTTGGTGCAGCCATGTAATTGCCAGGGAAGGGTGCCAAATGGGAACCAGGCTTAAGAATCTAAGGGGAAATTGGGCACAATACGTTGTGGTACCACTTTTTGTTTGTCCGGCATGAAAGACTTCTCTGGTGAAACCCCATGCCCTGCGATCATGGCCATTCTTCTCGCTTGGATGACGTCATCAACATTTTCGTATGGAAGGATAACTTTGGGGAACTCGTTTTCAAACCAGTCGGCTTCGTCTTTAGGCTGTGGGAAGACAGTACCGGCGTACCAATTTTCGTGCATGCGCCTGGAGAATGGCACTTCTTCAAACCATTCGCGTCGACAAGTTCTTGTTATCCATTCAGCTTCTTGTTCCCCAACAATTCTCATAATTTTCCCTAAATGAGATCACATTTGGATTTAGGGCATTCGAGTCATCATTTAGAGCCTTCAATCTAGTCTTGGTTCTGCTCACATTAGTCTGTCCAGAACGTTCGTAAAAAGTGTTCTACTTATTGTGAAAGGCGAGTGGGGAGAGGTCTTTTTAGTGATCTACCCCTTCCTAACAATCCCAATACGCTCCGGTATGTGTATGGTAAGAACTAGCTTGTCACCGTATTTTTGAAGTGGACCCGTTACCTGCCCCTTATTGGCAAGGACCATGTCATTATCAAAATTTGTCTCAACACTTGGCAAGAATGGCAGCAACATTTTTACCAATCTCATCCAATTTCACAGAGATGACTCAGTCAAGGAAGCAACCGTCCACAAGAGGTTAAAAAGGCTTCATGAGGGCTGAAAAAGCGTCGTGGATGACCCTCGTTCAAATTCGGGACCGTCGTTCAGCAGGCAGGGGGCTGAAGAGCTTAATTTGAGCAAAATTCTGGTCCATGACATTCTGAAAGAAAATCATGGGTCGAAACTAGGCGCCTAAGATCGTTCCCATTTTTTGTCCCTAGAACAAGAAGCAGGATGCTTGCTGTAAAGGCTGGTTGGAAGCCGAAGAGAATGGGAGCATTTTGAACAGTCATCACTGGAGACTCTTGGTTCTACAAATTTGATGCCAAATTCAAATCCCAAAGCAATGAATGGATAAAACCTGGGAACCAAGGGCAAACAAATCAAGAAAATCCCACTCAAATGTCAAGACAATGCTAATTATTTGTGAACATTGTTCATCAAGAATTCGTCCCTGCAGGCCACAATGTAAATGGGAAATTTTACGTTGAAATGCTGAGACGCCTACAAGTTCGTGTGGCTCGCGTTTGGCCTGAATTGGCTCGAGAAAGACATTGGATACTGCACCACAACGAAGCCCCAGTACAAAGCTCTCATTGTGCGTGAGGAACTCTTGAGGACCCACAAGACATCATGAGGACGTCATCCACTTCTTCGCCACCTGCCCAGTTTTGGCAGAGTTAAACAGTGGAAGTGGTGTTGGTCGCATGTGCCAGGGAGGAATAAAATGTATTCAACACTTTTATAAGAACTTTCCAGACCTCAAATACCTCAAGACTTATGTAGATAGCTACTCACCAGAGCATGGATGAAGAATGACTTTTTTCATCGGGTCGTAGAAACCTTCCTCTGCATCCAAACAACCATTTGGTATCTGACGCGCTGGATGGCTGGAGCACAATTGTGTGTTGTCTGGTGAGTTCATACCATTGACAATCTCCGATACGAATCTCCTATCTGGCATACGGCAATAATTCCATTGGTTTGGCTGAAATTTAAGCCCATCTCCAAAAGTGTAAATCGGTTCAAAAAGTGTTCCATTGACCCACACGCCATCCACAGTCCCTCCATTGGGGTAGATCAGACGACCAGGGCCTTCCATTTTTCCGTCGAGCATTGTACCCACGAAGACAGGACCGTGGGCCATTTTGTAAATGCACTTTCCCTCTGAACCCAGTTGTGAAATTTGGCCGTAGTAGCAAGATCCGTTGGGAAATTCCAGGTACTGAAATTATGGACCCTCATGATCATTAAGCAGCTTTGATTATTTATCTTTTCTCTTCTTATATCACTCGCCCCATAACGCCTCCTTATTTCGAGATCCAAGTACGACAAAGGATTGATTTCATGGTTAAGCATATGAATGAGAACGCCCCAAGAGAAGACTACCCAAGAGAAGTCAGGATTGGACCGCCATGGTTTCCAATTCCACCTTTGACACAAGCAGCCATGGACATACAAATGTCGCAATACTGAAATTCCCTGGTTCTAAGTGATGCTTACATGAAAACTGTTGTTGTCGTTCCGGTCGTAGTCTCTAAAAATCTTGCCACTTTTCAAATGTTGCTGTTTGAATCGCCTCAATTGATCTCCAAACTCTGCCAAAACAGACTTCTCATAATCCCCTTCCTTCCGTCTCGTGGTCTTCGGATGTTTTTCAGCCAAAGCTCTGTACTCAGCAGCTAGAGTGGGCCCAATCACTTTGTACAACTCTTCAATTTTTTCTTCACGACGTTGGTTAATAACTTTTTGTATTTCTATGTCCTTGGCTGCGCTCCTTATCAGTTTCATTTCTGCTAAAAACTGCTTACGTTCTTCGTTGTGGGATTTACAAATACATTTGGCTCGCCTGTTCTTTGGCCATCGTCCCGATGACATCCATCCACTTTTGCGGCAATGACAGGATTTCCTCATTTGCCGAGTCCACTTTTTCTTTTTGTGGTGCTGTTGTACTCTGAAATGGTCATCGTTTGTGTCTCGTTCATGCAGTTCCGATGGGCAGCAAGAGCAGACTTTTAACTTTTTTGGCAGATCATTTTCTTTGAATCTTGTGCTGTGATCAACAGCTTGTGACCTGCAAAGGCGTTTCCATTAGAAATCTCTATGAACCGTACAAAGTAAATGATGAATAATCATCCTAGGCTGCACCTGAATGGCCCTACATGATGCGTTCCATATATTCATCCCATTGGAGAGGGAAATTACCTCCCATCGCTTCTGTCGCCATCTTTACAATGACAAAAGTTCCTATCATTGCGTCTCAACACAGCCTCATCCGAGGCTACCACCTTTGGAAAATTAAGATCCATAGAGATTGCGCAAGCACAGAGTTTTCTCCTTTCTTTCAAATCTCCAACTGCATCGACTGGAGGTTCGCCGTCCTCAGAGTGAGCCTTCCCAAGAAATCCCTCCTCAGCTGGATGTTTGAAATCTCTATTGAGCCAGTTCCTCATCCTCTTTTCCATGAGTTTAGGCTCAGGCCTTTCAATTTTACCTGCTTGGTAGATATAGGTTTTGGTTTAAACGTTGGTGATTTTGAAGGTTTAGACAATAACATCTTGGACATGAGAGATGTACATGCTGCTGTTTTCAGGGAAGTCAGTGAAATAGCCCTGGGTTTCTGGCACGGCTGAGTTGGAGTTTCGAATGAGTGCTGGTGCGACAAAATTGATGAGGGATCTGTAACAAACTCAGAAGTAATGTTTCGTTATTAGAAATGGAGCGTTTCTTCACTTCATCTTGACAAGAATACAGTTATGCACGCACTGGAGTCTTTAATCCCAGTCCCAAAATATCTCCCAGAATGAAAACTTCCTAAAAAGCTCTCTTCGGCTGGTTGTCTGTTATCCCTATTGAACCACCTCTTCATTTTCGCTTTAACGGCAGTTTTTGTTTCAGGAAAATCCTTCTTCAATATGTTCACAGATGGATGTTCATCATGTTTCACAGATATGGATTTTACGGATGAATTGGCTGTTT
>CM034002.1:8821463-8844105 GCA_019603395.1 Cyrtorhinus lividipennis | reverse complement strand
AATATAGCCCAAATATGCAATAATTTTGTAGGAAAAAGATTGAAATAACAAAAAATATTACAAATTCAGGAACATAATTGGATTTGTACTGAAAATAAATATATTAGAAGTACGTAGAAACAACGTGGAGTACAAAATAGTTGTCATGATTCCAAAATTGTTCTGAATTTCCAGATAATGCAAGCAGAAACTGTTTAGAAAGTTCAGAGGGCCAAAATACTACATTGCACCTTGTTTGAGCTAATGAAGTTGGGGATTCGATTTGATTCAAGTTTACAGGGTGTCTGGACAAATTATGGGACAAAATCAAGGGGTCGATTCTACAGCTCATTTGCAACAAAAAGCCCCCCCCCCCCTTTTTTCTACTCAACTGAAAATCCAACATTTTTTATTTTATAATTTTTTTCATGTTTTCGACCTTGTCTCAGTAAAACGGCTCAAATTCCTTTCAATGACTATGTCAAATGAAAGATACAAGTTGAGGATACCGCTGGAAAGAGCGTTACATTTCCTATTTTTCTGATATGAAATCCAATTTTGGTTGGTTATTCCTTGAATAATTCGATTCCTAATGCGCCTGGTCGGAGGAATAACCAACCCCTATGAATGAATTTGCAGCGTTTTTCGTCCTGGGAGAGTGAATGAGAGGGCCTTACAGTCCTAACTCTTCCAGGTTTATAAATAAATCATGTAACTCTCAATCTCAATCATGTAAGTTCAGTTTCTACCCTCAACAGCCAAGTATTATTCGGGAGCACCGGAAAGACAAGAAGGAAGGCGAGTAGAAATGAATAGACCACTAATTAACGTCGGTAACAAAAAAACGAAAACATTTCGAACGTTTTTATTCGAATTCATCACATAAAAATTTCGCAACAAGGACCTTACAAACTAATAACTAGATAAAACAGACTCTTCATTCAGCCACTTCTTCAGTCAAAAAATACGAGAGACTTACTAATCAATTGCATTTTCTTCAGCTCAATTAGTACAGAATTGAAAAACAACTCTGGTCTTCGTACTTCAGTAAAAGGAAATTTTAGAACGTTAATACTTTACTTCGTGTAACAGACAAAACATGCTTCCGTCTCTTACAAACAAACAAACTTTACACAGTATTATAGCTACTGGAATGCCATAATGCTGTAATCAGCAGTCGAGGACGCTTTGACATTCATCAGGTAACCGTTTCGTATGGCGTTGGACATACACTGACTATATTTCTCGAATAAATGAGTTATAATTCGATTGTAGATGATCATGAGCAGAATGATTAGACCAAAATTTACAACGCAACAATAGTTACGTTTTTTAGTTTGGTGAACAAATTGACTACCAAACAATGTTGAGTTCAATATAAATTAACGTAACTTCTCTGATATCAAAAATATAAACAAATATAATTTACACACCTTCTAAGGGGAATCAAAGTAAGGCTCAAACTAGATTTCAAATGAAAGAAATAAAATAAAAACGCAAAACCATACAGTAGTGAGTTTGGAGATATACTTTGTCACTAATACAGGTTATATTCACCCTCCATAAGGAACAAATTAAAAAAGTAAAAAACCTATAGCCTAAGAACATAAATACATTATATACGTAATGAACGTAAAAACGATCTAGAAGGTATTCCGGTAGAGGGAGGTTGCAGTTACCGGTGAACAGCGGATAATGTTGCCCCGTCCAACGTCAACCTGTATAAATTTGAACAAAGTAAGGTTAGAATAGAAATTCGGCTAACATTTTTAATGTTGAACAAACGAAAAATATGCCAATTCTTTCATAGAGGTTAGTTATTCCTTGAAGTAACAGCATGGGGGCATTACAATCGACTTAGCGTCCACAATTGAATAAAAAATGACACCCCACTCGCCTATGTACCCACAAATCGCGAAAACTTACTTTTGAAACACCGTACCAGCCTCCAGAGGCCACCAATTGGCCCGGGGACCGTCTCATCAAATTCATCGTCCAATATTTAGTGATAAATAATACCCCACACGCCATAGTACCAAAACCCACTTTTGAAATAGGAGTGAAGGTACCCATTTTGACCTACATCCTCCCTCAACGGCCACCAATCGGTCCAGAACCCGTCTCAATGGATTCAGAGTCCAAAATCTAGTGGAAAATGATACCATACACGTCTAGGTGTCCGAAAATTTCCAAAAATTGAGTTTCAAAAAACGCATCTTTACCCATACCCTCCCCAAGTTTGGGAAGATCAGAGAGGTTATCTTATGGAATGGTTACAGAAATTGATTATTCACTGAATGACCGAGGGTAGCAAAGGTGGAACTGTTTACCAAAAAATCATCAAATCAACCTTCGTCACATACAAGGTGGAGCGCGAAAGACTGGATTGTTATTTAACGCTTGTCAATTACCAGTTTGCATTGTAACAGTCGTTTGTAGTAGAAACCTACCACTCGATCAAGATTTCCACACGATATAACCACCCTCACTCTCAGGTCGAAATGAGGAGCTACGACCACTGTGACAATACTCAAGCGATACCTACGACGTTGAGGCCAACCGATCACCTCATCCACACGTGAGGGAAGGGGTTCAGTTCCGGGAACCGGAACCCCGGCCTCAGGTGGCCTTTCCAAAAATTGGAACGGTCCGTCGGCCGGAGAGGTTGGCCTCAACGAGGAATCCTCTCCGGAATCCTCAACGTGTGTACCCGGCCTATGACGACCGGAATGAACCGCTCTCCTTCGGGCGGTCGGTTTTGGTTCGACCGCGGTCGAGATGTCTTGTCACGATGGAACAGCGGTTTAACCGCAGAGTTGAGCTGATTTTACGGTCGAGTGGATAACACAAACCTCATACTAGTGGAACACCAGCGAGATTTCTGGTATCAGGGAGGCTGTATGGGTTCAGAAAAGGTCTTTCAACAGTGGGAACTGTGACCAAGGTGGTGAAGGAGCTCCGGAAAACCCATGAGGGACAACATTGGGCAAGACAGGTGAGGGGTTCGTGTATATCGAAGTGATCCTAAGAAGGAAGATGATCCATGAGATAGTACAACAGGCTATGCGACCGACTGAGCCTTGATTAAGTGCCTGGACTGAGCCAGAAGTAATGTGCTGAACAGTACAGCATAAGAGCCAACATCGCCGAAATTCCCGTTAAAGTGATCGGACAATTTTACGAAAACTTCAGAAAACAGCTTCTTCAGTGTATTCCAAGTGAGGGCTCCCATTCGCCAGATATGCTGTTTTATTTTCTATTCTGTAATTCATCTGTCATTCCGCACTCCACCCTGTACTGCAGTGGGAGCAATACCCAGTACACAAGGCTGAGGAGAGCAATTCCATCCATCCTTCAAACATTTGAATAAATATATCTGCGAACATATCTGGTGGTATTGAACATATCTACGACGTCATTTAGTGAGCTCACACCCTTGGTAGTGACGGTGTTCAGGAGTTCAGAGTAACTAGTTCTTCTAGAAGCAAACAAGAAGCTTCCACCAAAACTTACATTACTGTCAACGGGTGACTGCGTTGACTGTGGAACTTCCAAATTTCTCGGTCCTCAGCGTCCGTGGTAATGCCAAAGCCAATCGAGCGTTTTTCACGGCGTTTTGGAACTTGTAGCTCACTGGCTCCGTCACCTGCAGAAAGAGGAAGTTTGTTGTGTACTCTAGTCATAATTTTAACCTTTCTAAGTCCACTTCGTGTGGGTCTAAACATATCAGTTACTACAAGTAAGTGTCTCACGAGTTGCTCCCCTCTCCCAATATTATCCAAATGGGAGTAAACCTTTCCTTCTTTTGAACTTCATATTTTTTTAAGGATCTCAAATATCAAGTTTGAGCACCCAGCGCAACCACGCACATCATGCGCAAGGTGACACGAACATTCTTATTTAGATGGAAACCACAAATTTTGTATTCGCAGATTCGGATTCTACCCAAAATGTCATGAAATCTGATCCCTCATAAAAGGTTTTTTTTTATTGCGCACACCTCTTTCAGTGGGCTCCATCGTTGTGCAACCCCAAAAACGTCAAATAGTGGTTGATGTTGAACTCTAATGTGTGGCACATGAATTTTCATTGTTTTTCAACACTGATTCACATGATATTCACAATTATTGCCGAATAATGACCAAAATTTGTTCATTTCCCGTCTGTTTTTCATGTTTGGCACCTGTTTAAAGATTTTTAGAGAGATTTATTTTCTATGTCTGGTTAAAAAATGTAAAATAGGAGATTGATACCTTCTTCAGTGATCAAGTGAAATATCATCATAATCTGAGAGTTGAAAGACATCATAAATGACCTTTTTTCCATTTATTTCCCCCCAAGGGCCTCAACTAGTAGGTAGAATCATAGAAAACTTGTTTAAAGGACAAAGGTATTCGTTTCTATTCTTTTCAACTCCGCCATAGCCGGTTCCCAGTCGGTTGACCAGAAAGAGGAAATGGAAATTGGGAATGAATTTAAAAAATTATGTTGAAATGAGAATTTCAAAACTCCTACGAACTTATGACAATTTTATTCATTTCTTCTTCTAAAAAAAAGATGATTTTTTTTTTTTTTTTTTTCAAGCATTTTGATCATTATTCCGCAAATCAAGACACAGATAGCATCGCGTAAATCAGCGTTAAAAAACGATTTCAAAATCATGTGCCACACATTTGAGTTCACCATCATCCATTATTTGACATTTGGGGTTGGGTTGCACAACTTTGCATGCTTCGCTGAACCGGTTGCTCGCAATTAAAAAACGCTGCAAATTCATTCACAGTGGTTGGTTATTTCTCGGACCAGGCGCATGAATACTCATTTCAATCGATCCAGCGTCCCTAATTTAGTGGAAAATGATACCCCGCACGCCTAAATACCAGAAATCTCTAAAACACGCATTCGAAATGGGTAGATAGATACCCATTTTGACCCATAACTTATTTCAGTGGGCTCCAATCGTTCCGGGACCCGTGACATTGGATTCAACGTCCAAAATTTATTGAAAACAATACCCCACAGGCCTAGATCGTCAAAAACCTCGAAAATTCATTTTTCGAATGCACATTTTGCATGCAACCAAATTTTCAGGGTTCTTGTGGGTCAACCCGGCCCCCTACCAGTTTGCTAATTTTGATCTAAACACCTTGAAATGACCAGAAAAAATTTTTTGGGCCGAATCGGAGAGACTGTTTGCATGAAAACATAGGTTGATAATCACGAAAGGGGACAATTCTAGGGACACCCTATATAATTACTGAGACCAATTCTGGAGTTGAACAGATAACTCACTTGAAGCCGCCCTTCGTCGTAGACCGCAACATTCTCCAGTGGAACCCACGCGCTATAAGACATCTCCAAAAACACGACGTGCACGTACTCCTATCAGTGGAAAATCAATGTTTTCAATGAATAATAGCATTTCAACATGAGCTCACGTTAAATGAACAAAATTACTAGCGTATCTTCCAAATGACCGCAAATGGCATGTGATCTTGTAGAACTACACATTTTCAATGTCAAATTACCGGTTGCTCAATGGGGGTGAAGTAGGTGTCATGTTGTGCCTTCGGATCAACGTCGATGACAGCCGGCCAAGGAGGCATATTGTTCAGATGGGCGAATACCACTTCACCACGCTCCCAAGGAATTCCAGTCACTTCGTCCACTGCAAAAGAAGATCAAATAAGCAACTGATTTCATGCTGGGTTACATTAACGCCTGAACGTAATACGGAATAAGTTCAATTCAATTTTGAGGTTTTCTAATAATGTGATTTTGATTAGTATATCCTTAATGACTGAGAAACGAATAGGACTATCGAACATGAACAGTTTGTTGGAAAAGGTAATCTCGAGCAACCCAAAAGTGCACTGCAAAAACGCTGCAAAATTCGTTCACAATGGTTGGTTACTCCTTGAAGTAAGTGTATGAGGAAAACAGCGAGTTTGGAGTGTTCCGTACTCATGCTGATCGATTCAGCGTCAAAAATTAAGTGGAAACTGTTGATATTAAATTATGGCCTTCTTGATGATCATCTATCAAGCCAAGCTGGCTAGGAGCACGCAACGTTGTTTTCTACGCCGGCTCTCCAAATCTGTGCTTGGACAGGTCTTGTTTCTGGACCCAGTCTCCAAGCATCCTCCCATGTTTCTCATCTCATTGGTCCACGAGGATGGAACTCATGACTGGAGAAGAGGGTGGGAAGACAGAGGACAAGGAACGGAAGAGGCAGAAGGCACAGAAGTGGCCTTTGATGGAGCCATTCCAGGGGAAGACTGGACTGATTATCCGTGGAGAAATGCCACAGAAAACAAGCTGGAAAGCGCACTCAAGGCACAGGGTTTTGAAATACACATGGCAGATAAAACAAGGCCACTTATGAAGCGAGTACATTGTGTGGACTGGGAGATTCTAAAGGAAGATCTCCCTTGTAAACTGTACCAACAAAACATGGCTAAATGAAACCTATCAGAAGAACAGTGAGGGCAAGAGTTCATTTCCTCATTCACGAAAGGAGATAGGGAAAATTGGCCAGATGCAAATCTGGGCCTGCAAAATCTCCGTCAGAGTTAGAGACTTGTTGAAAGGTGACTGATCACTCTATACTGGTTTCTACCACAGACTTCATCGATTTGAGCACATGCTACGAATGCCAGGCAAATGGACACGCTTCCATGCAGATGGCCACCGGCATGCAGCAAGTGACGAAACTCCCAGAACAAGAGATGCATGAACGGACAGCGCGCAGGACTGGCCCCAGATCACCCAGTCGAAAGTGAGATAATAAACCCAGCAGCATAAAAATGAGCACACTCCAGGGTAGTCTCCATCACAGTGGCGCAAGACCTGATTTCACAGCTACAACGTGTGAAGTCAGACGTAATTTTGATCAGTAAACAGTACCATAACCAAGACGTCGAGATAAGGGCCTGGCAACGGGCAGGAAGCAGGCAGAAATTGAAACTCAGCCTGAAGTAATGTGCCAAACAATCCCAGGCATGGTCCCAACATGGAAAAGGAAATGTGGTTTTTAGTGGATAAAAATCTCCACATGTCCTGGTCTTGATTCCCCCCCTTCCCCCCCATCTTATGAAGATTTTCCTCACCTTCCTTTAGCAAAAAACCCCATATTGGTCCACTAAGAAATTGTTTGATAGCCAATTCCCTTCCGTTCTATCTATCTCAGGAAGAATCTCATTCCAAATTTATTCATTCTCGAGACGTAAAGAGTACTTTATGGAGCCCTCAAAGGGTTGAAGTTTTCTTGAATAGGGCTGGTTCACCAGCAAGCGAAATAGTATATATAATGATTGCTTACTTTCATCGGTGAGATCAATCACTGGATCGGTTGCCAGAGCAGTCAGTCCTTTGAAGGAAAACGAAATAACATAAACATCAGCAGACTTTCACGTTTTAAAAAATGAAATAATTTTATTTAAAATGTATGCGTATGTGCAGCCTTTTCTTAGGGGTTAAAAATGTTTCAGACTTTACCCAAAATGATGCTAAGCAATTTACAGAAGAAACATTTTTATTCCATTTTATCCTAAAACTACAGGAGGCTATTTGAAGGCCCCAGTAATACCTCAGGTATATCTTCTCAGTAGATAGGTATGTGACCTTAGCAAGTCCAGCAAGTTCCAGGTAGGAACCGCCAGAACTGGAAAATTGATCAAGACACGGGGAAATACCTACCGGCGTTGGAAACTGTTTTCTTAGTCTGAAGCCTTCCAGGAAGCTGAGGCTCATGCTGCATCCTCTGAAGAACGGAGCTCATTTTCATTTCCAAGGTTTCTTCAGGTTCAGCTTGCGAGGATTTCGGGGTTACTGGTACGCATGGAACTTTTGTGGATAACGTATTTTTCGTCTAGAACATGTGAATGCAATTTTCAAGTGCTTCAAAAACGTATGAATCAATACTAGGCGTCCAAGTAACTAGTTGTCTTCACGATTCCTGTAAGGGGTGACTGGCTGCTCTCGTTACAAAGTTTAATATCTTGTAGAAAATTTGATGCTGAACAAAAAAGGTCCTCTTCAACTTTTTTTCCTTTAAATTTGAGGACAGAGGGCAGTACTGCGAATAGCGCGTGCACATCCGTCTTTGCTCCCTCGGCACACCAGCGGCAGTTCACAGTCTCTGATTTGCCCATCTTACCCAGGTGATACTTGAGAAGGCGGAGACCTTGGGAATTTATAGGGTTTTTTTAGTCACTAGGTACTGAATTTCTAGAATATCTTAAAAATCGAAATATCTGGAAACCAGTCAGGAATCGGATCATGTTAAAGAGGGCCTTTTTTGTTCAGCATCGAATTTCCTACGAGAAGACGAAGACTTCAGTGAAGGCAATTTAACGAGGCTGCCGACTCACATTAGTCCGATCTTGGATGGTGGGTGTTTCTGTCACAGTTTGAGATGTCAAGGTGGCTGAAGTTGATTTCGTCACCTCTTCAGACGAAGCTGAGAGGCGCGCTGTAGTGGTTTCGATGACAGGTGGTACGGTTTCCACAGAAGTCACCTGCTCCACTTTGGCCTTCTTCTTGGTCGTATATTGATTCGCCCCCTTTCGTTTTCTGCCCCGACGTTTAGGCATTGTTTCGGAAACTGAATAAGGGAAAAATACAAATTCCAGTCTTAGTGAAATAATGTTCGAGCTGGGCGGAAAAAGGAAGGAACAGGTACATTAAATTCGATGTCTGATAACAACCAGGTCAACGTTGTATCCACCAGGCAAACGATTTACCTAGGCATGGTAGTACTTATGATTTCATTGGTTCAGAAATACTACAGCGCCGCGCCGTGGCAGCTACAGGGATCTCAAGGTTGATACAGACGGAATAAATTAATACATTTTTGACTGATAGGTACATACTAGCCACATACTCTTAGGTATTTACATACGTAGATATACGAGGGTGGGCCGAAAAGTCCATAGCCTGACATAGGGATGGCGCCACTAGCGGCACGCGTTTATATGCAAAATCTCGGGCGCGCGAATTGTTTGTACATAGTAGTTGATTGACAATGAAGAAAACCGAGCGGTGATGAAATAATTCCATTTGATAGGTTTCACAGCCACGGAAATTTTTGACGAAAGCACACTAAAAGACTGCTCCTCAATATTCGACTGTTGCAAAGTGGATTAAACAATTTAAACTTGGCCGGACAAGCACAAAAGACGCCCGTAGGCGCGGAGGTGACAACTCAAGAAATCGTGGATAAAATCCATGGAATCGTGCTGGAAGATTCGAATTGAGTGAGATAGATTCTAAAGACTGTCTGGATATCAAAAGAGCGCGATAGTAATGTTTTGAATAATAATCTGGGCTTCTACAAGGTCTGGGCGAGATAGGTGCCGCGCTTGCTGACACTTGACCAAATTTCAAGCCGAAAAATGATTTCAAATGACCATTAGGTGCCCTTTGGAAAGAAACCCAATGAGTTTTTGAGACGATTAGAGTCTGAATGGAGATAACGTTGGAAAATAAACACAATTTTTTTCCTCAGTTCAGATTTTTTCTCTGCCAGTCTACTGACTTTTCAGCTCAACCTCGTACACTATTGTAGCTGTACGATGAATAGGTAGCTCAATATTATTGTATTTAATAGTATCTTGAATCGGGAGCACATTGAATTGAATCAAAGTTTTTTGATTACCACAATAGAAGCTCACTTACCACTGTCAGGGGAAGGAGGATACGTTTTGGCGAATTCACTAAGTTGTTCATCGAGCTCTGAACTAGCTCTCGGAGCTGTAAACAAACAAATATCTCGTTCAAATACGTAAACCATGGTTGATTTTTTTTTTTTTTCACTAGTAAAACTTACCCTAGAACAAATGTTCTTTTCGCGCAAAGTATCACACCAGATGTATGTTACCCAAACTATTCATTTGTTTGGTCAACTAGGTTCAAATAATCCCAAGCACACTTAGAAAATGGAGTTCTAATTGCTATCAATGACGAAAAAACCTTTTTGTTTTGTTTTATAGTATTTTCACGCTGAATCTGAAATTCTCCTTTTCAAACCGGAAGTCAAAAAAAATGGTTCGTTTCACATTAAGTAGTTTCTAACACCACAACGCTGGCCCGCGTAGATTCTGCAAATACCTACTCCGTGCAACACATGAAGAAGACATTCCATCCGTCCCTTCCTAATGCCGTTCTTCTGAAGGCGCCTGTTGATTCGCCTCATTCTGAAATCTTTAAATGCCGTCGTAAGTTACGACATGCACGATATATTGCCTTTCCCAGCTTCTTTGCAATTACCCTCAAAAAACGTTTTTCTAAATATTATTTTCACGTTAAATTGGAGGTTTTTCATATCAAATTCTAGCTTGATGGAAATGGTTCGTTTCACATCAAGTAGTTTTAAACGCCGCAACGCTAGAGTGCATAGATTCTGAGAATACTACTCCGTGTAACATAACATGACGAAGACATTCCATCCATCTCTTCCTAATGCCGTTCTTTCGAAGGTGCCAGCTGATTCACCTCATACTCATACATGAAGTCTTTAATTGCCGACGATAGTTACGATTACGACTGGCTTGATTATATTGCCATACTGATTATATAATTAAACAATGTATTTCTGTGATCCTTCTGTCATACATGAACTGCTTGATAACTCTGTGAGACAAATGTTTTATTAGGCTGTATAAAAATGTGTATTGAATGATCTCATCAAGCATTATGGCAGCTTATGTACATACAAAAAACATAGGTTGATTATTCAAGGAATAACCAACTAAAACGCTGCAAATTCGTCCACAATTATTGTTTATTACTCTTTAGGTTGAAGGGAGGAAATCATCTCTTCGTATTCACCTGAGAATGAGGAAAAGCTCCCAATCGATTTAACGTCCAAAATTAAATAGGCAATGACACCCCACACGCCAAGGTTTCCAAAGTATCGTTACCAATTTTCAAAATACCCATTCCATCCATACTCTCCTCTGATGTGTGGCGATCGGTCCGGGGCCCACCCCAATGAATTCGCGACCAATATCAAGTATAAAATGATACCCCACACGTATAGATCGCCAAAAATCACGAAAATCAATTTTTTTAAAAACAATTATCCACCAATACCCTCGCCATATTTCGTTCGATCGGGCCGAAATGTTTCGTAACCAACTGGAGCTGATTTAACGAATAACCAACCATAACGACCCATCGGCAAATTTCTCCGGAACAAACAAAAGTTCATTTCTTCTTGAAACAAATGTTTTCAACACCCCTTTTCGCGAAAATTTGTTTGAGTCCCAACCCAGGTAGCAAGCGACCTAATAGTCAAACATCTGCAGTCCTTAAGAGTTTGAAAAGTACATTACATACTTACAACCGTTCCCAACGTGTGAAAAACTACAATCTCTACTTGAGGCTCAGAGCGGTTTTGAGCGTACGTGACATTTCGTCAACATGCAATGGCGCCGGAAATCAAACGCCCCCGGTCTACACCGGAACACTTGAAAAGGAATGCTTTCCTATAATATCCTGTAGACAATTTTAAAGGGTACTCTAAAAATCCCAGCCCGGAACACTGAGAATCTTGCCCTCGAGGAGGAACTTTCGACCAACACAAGCTAATTAACTGGACTCGGAAGGGGACATTCGTCTTTGATTCTCTTAAAGCTATTAACGTAAGAACCAGAAATAATCGGGGCGAAAACTTTATCGTAATACTCACGTCCCAGACGAAAACATGATGAATTATCGTTTGTCCAGTTAAGTGAAACTGAAAATTTGAAACCGACACACTCAACTCAACCCAAACACATTCAAACTGCAAGACAGCTGTTCAAAAGCTGATAATGGCTCCTGATAATGAATTGGGTATGAATGAGCTTCAAAAAATGTCAGTGGAAAAACAATAATTCAGTCAATTGTAATTTGACTGCCTGAAGAAAACTATAAAACACCATTTTGATATCATCTAAGCACTGCACATACTTGTAACAAATAAAAGTTGAAACACTATGCAATTGTAGATCTCTTTTTTAAGAGCTGAGAGGAATACAACTCGGGACTCGTTTCGTTAAGGTCGCTAATGTTACCCTCAAGAGAACAGTTTATGTGAGCATAAGAACTCGTCAGGGAAGAATATTGCAACAGAATACCCTATTCGGAGGTTTCTTAATATTCGATTTTGATTCTTCTACGAATAAGATCAGAATTATAGTTGATTATAGTCTAAATGGTAAGGAGAATGATGTCTCCAGACTGTCAGCAGTCTGTCTGTAAGGAAAAGGCAAAAACTACTACAGCAGTGACGTCATGTACTCCAACAGGCGCCCATTGTGAACTACATATCAAGTGATAGTATTTTAAACCTTCAATGTGTGACATTCCCTTTTCCTCTAATTCTTCAATAAAACTTTTTGTTTGCTGTTTGTTATCAGAATTGTTCTCATCCTCTGCTCATTGAGGATTGGAATGGTACTTTGTACTAAAGGTTAGGTACATTTTACTGGATAACGCGATAGTCTAACCTAGAAAAAACTTATCATTTTGCAGGTTAAGGTGGTTCTTTCATTTCAATAAGTCAACGACATGTCCTGATGACCCACAAAACCATGTTTCCAAGTACCTACTGTTGAATCAAAGAGATCAAATATATTTTAAAAGTACTTTTCTTTGTGATGCGCCAGCAGTTTGAAAGCTCAAAAAGGAATGGTGGTAAAATTGGACCCAAAACGGAACATCATTCAGATAAAATCAAGATACAAACAAGGATTGTACAACGAAATTTTTGTTTGGTGCAAGTTGCAACACAGTAGGTAAGGGATAATGTTGGAAGTTGGCCAAATTTGTGATGAACCTGACCTTGAGGAAGTTGCTATGTAAATCACGCTCGTCTATGCCAAGGTGCTACGAGTTTGGTGCTTGGAATATACTGCTCGGGTGTAGCCAATACAGAAAATCATTATTTTGGTCTTGGACAAGTTGCCTGGACATTTTGACCAAACCATTTAGAGACCTATTGTAAGCTAGAGCTAAGAGAGACTATTGTAAGCTACTGCAATTCAACAGAAAATCCGTGGGTAGGTCGGTGATTGTGTTGCTACCCCTCTTGCTACTCAAGCTCACTCAGCAGCCGGTTTCGCCTTTTTTCCGCCAGGGGCCTTCCAACGCTAGTTTTGCACTCATTCAGTTGCTGCTATCAGCCTCAAACCCGCGCGATTCCATTTTTCTAGTTTTCCGTGTGGCAGTATGTTGACAAAGCAACCCCAACCTAATTAGCAATATTATTGGTATCATTATATTATATATTACCTATCTACTTGATTCTCAAAGGTTGTGATTTTTCTTGACATATCATCTTGTCTTAAGAATGCCTATTTTTGTATTGCAGATACGAAAAGTGGGAATAAAACTTGAAGAAATAAATTATGATAGTTCTTGAAACAAAATCTTATTTATTTATCTTGCATTGGCAACCTTGATCGTCGAAAAGGGGCCCCTAACTTATTTATGCAACAAAAGCTTTTGTTCAGCTGAACCTGAGATGAGGCAATTTCGAACTATGTGGAGTGAGAGTAATTAATATAAGCCTCAAAGTAAATTAAATTAATCAGTAATGATGGGTGTTTGCAATAGGTTTTGTGCTAATCATCAGAAGTGTTCAGGGCAATTTCAGACCAAAACGTCCTACTTTCGCATCCGCATTGTTTAATTTGAAGTTTTCAAGCAATAAGGTAGTAAAAATGTCTTTAAAAATGATTAGGAAAACATGCTCAAGTTGCGATCTTTCATAACGCGCGGGTTTGAGTGAGTGCATCACTAGCGTCGGAAGGCCCCTGGCGGGAAAGAGACGAACCCGGCTGCTTCTGTATCCAAGGTCGAGTCTCAAGCGTCCCATGTACACTTGTCAGTCTTTGTCCATTAATTGCTGTGTTAAGGTTAATTTGTGTGTTAAATGCTGAGTTAATGTGCGTGTGGTCTTGACTATAGATTTATCCTTCGTAATATATCTCATTAATGCTGACAGCTTCGAGGTTATTTCATGCCCTTCTCTACAAACTGGAAATGAAAATATGGGCGGATGAATTCATTTTACCGTCATACAAAATAGTAAACTTACCACTCTGAGGCTTAGCCGGGGAATGCAGTTTGTCGGTAACACGGTCCGCAACCTCGTCATTGGGCGAAAAACCTGAGAACATTGTCTTACATCATTACATAAACATCCAAGGATGCAAGTTACAACTCTAGAATAATGATAGTAATAATAATAATACAGTATTGCGCTCCAACTTGAGCTGAATCTAATATCCCGATGGAGGGATAGACGCACGAGTGTATCGGCATTTTTACTTCACTTTAAAAAGCGTGGAGGAGAAAGAACTGATATTAGGAGATGAACAACTTAGAAGCAACGTGGAAGAGTAGCAATTGTAAACTAATGAAAAGGGAACCTGCATAGTTGTTCATCCTTTGTTAGAAGTTCCTTCTTCACACCTTTAGGGACAACTATCTACCAACAAGAGGGGGTCAGGAAGATAAGTATTTTCAATAGTTGATTTTCAGTGTTGTAAAGCGTTTTAAAATAGGAATTCCTAGATATATAGGTATTCCAAATCGAATTGAGAATTTTCCAAACCAATTGAGATTTTTGCAATCTATGATTCTTTCACGACTAAAAAGAAAGAGGGCATTTATCAAACCGAACTGACAAGTTTTTGAAGCAATTAAGACTTGTATGAAGTATTCTTCGTTTATTTTGTATTTTCGATTAAAAAAAGGATTTCTTTCATCTGTTTTAGTAATTTTATTTCCAATAAAAGTCTTGAATTGCCTTAAAAGCTTGTCGATTCGATTTAAGAAACTCTCTTTTTTTTTAGTTATGAAAGTTTCTTCGATTGAAAAGCTCTCAATTCAACTTGGAAAAGCTATTGTTGCGAGCTGGCACCTGCGCTGGTAAAATGGGCTGCCGGCACAGGGTCAACAACCTGTGGAGGGCTAAGGGTCACTTTCGAGGAATTGTGCCTTGTATCGAATTGGCTGGAACCTTCCCTTTCTCTCGAGACAACATGTTGAGTTCCCAGAACCAGGGAAGGTTTCGAGAAGGTTCTTGGCCAAGGCAGCCAGTATAAAAGTGAGCAGGGAACGCCGCGCAGTTCAGTTCAGTTTGGGGTCCAAATATAGATGCTTTGTGTCATAAATTGTGTCATAAATAGTGCCGTGTTATAAATAGTCACAACCGTGTATTGTGATTGTGTCATTGTGTAAGTGCGCAAATGTGAACAGTGTATTCAAGTGAACAATTGTAATAAATTATTTACTAAGAAATAAATCATTACACTATATATGATGAGAAAAATGTGCAAATTCGTCGAATGGTTTAGTTATTCTCAAATAAATATTAATTGTGGGGGAAAATGAGTCGTCGAGATCCCGCTTCACAGGTTCCCAAACAACATCGCTCCCACAAATCTGATGTTGATCACAAAAAGAATACCCAAGTTCAGCATTTCAGCACGGAAAATACACTATAAAGGGGTATAAAGCTGTGGGAATCTTACTTGACAATTCAGGAGCTGGCGCAGCAGGTTTCCCTTTTGGTTTCCGTCCACGTTTTCTTTTGGCGGGAGTACCATCGTCACCTTGAAGTGGAACATTATTCTTATCTAACGACTCAGCACGTTCATGACAGCATCAGGAAACATCACACTACATCACACTTACCAATCGAAGTTCCGGACGGTTTAGAATTCGATTTACTCCTTCGTTTTTTTGCCCCTGTAATAGAAAGTTGAGATACTTTTGACATTTTACGGGTGATTCGAAACCCTACTTGAACGAACAAAATTGGAAACAGATTGTGGCAGGTTTAAAAGTGTGGCATAATAATTAACTTTTTTCACTGAGTTATCCTTTGGATATGAAACTGCTTGTTTTTGTGGTATTTTTTCAGACGATGAAGGAAGAGTGTGTTTACTTGGAAAATGCATTATTCAAAGGTTGGTTAACTGGGCCCGTTTGACCTTCGTTGGTGTTGCAGAATCGTAAATGAATGAACTTCACGGCAAAAGTTCTGCTTTCTACAGTGATTTTATCTGCCCGTAAAGGGATGGCGCAATACATTTTCACGAATTTCATTATAACTACGTACCGTTATTGCTAGCTTTATCACTGATGATATCAGATTTCTTAATATGATAAAGGGCCGCAAAAACAAGAAAGGGGTCTGCCAAGTTGACACTCATTCCCTATAAGAGTTTCTACCAGCATATCTGACCCGTCAGCAGCGATGTTGAAGGGTATGCATTTATTTGAGTAATTCAATTCACTCCAAAATGATCAAATTGGAAGATTTCTATAAGTAAAATCACAGTAAAATTTGCTAAGATTTTTGACCAAATAACAAAATTATGATTTTACTATATAAAATAACACAGCTCAAGACCAAAGTAATTCTAATGTGAATAACAAATATTGGTTATCACTTTTAATACTTCCTTTTCCCCATTCGAATCACTTGCGTAGATCCAGATCAGCAAACTTGACTGCAATTTGAGCCGCAACTCTTTCAAGCTTTTTTTCTTTATTATAAATAAAATAGTATAAACTGATATTGCGTGATAGAGTGAGAATGCTTTCACGTGAGGATTAAATTACTTCAGAAAGTGATATCGTCTTGACAGCTCGTCGATTGATTGTGTACGGGGTACATATTGAAAGTCCTCACTTTTCCCCCAAGATCTGAGGAAATGTTACCTCGTCATCAGAGCACAAAAATGACAAAACGCTTCGAATTCATTCACAGGGGGTGGTTATTCCTCGGACCAGGCGCATGGAGACCCCGTCCAATTGATTCAGCGTCCGAAATTTAGTGGAAAATGGTACCCCACACGCCTAGGTACCAGAAATCTCGAGAACTCACATTTGAAATAGGTAGGTAGATACCCTTTTTGACCCATAGCTCCTTACAGGGGACGCCAACCGTTCCGGGACCAGTCTCATTGGATTCAGCGTCCAAAATTTAGTCAAAAACGATACCCCACATGCCTAGATCACCAAAAATCTCGAAAATCCGTTTTTCGAAATACACACTTTGACCCCTCCCCCTCCTCCCAAATCGGTCCGATCGGGCTGAATGGTTTTGAGGACCAACTAGAGCCATAAATGGGTCCCTGACCCAAACTTCGGATTTTTAGAAATTTTTCTCCTATCGAAATCGGCGTGGACGGCGGACGGACATTTGCATATTTTGATCTAGACACCTTGAATTCTCAAACCAGAACAGAAGACTCTGAAATACTACACTGCACTGCGGAGGAAATTTCAAGCTTCACTCCTTGCTCTTCGCTTACACTCTACGTCCGTATCCTTAGCCTTTGCCACCCAATATCTTGCTGTCACCTCGAATACACAGGGCTCATGCAAAAGAGCTTATCTCACTAACCATTTTTCTTCCTCGCCGTTGGTCATAAAAACGAAATGATTTCTCAATACATTTCTCTGCTTTTCTCGTATCTTTACACATGTCTACGTTTGAATTTTCTGATTGGGCCCATACTACACAATTGACGACTCCTCCAGTTGTGATTCGTTACATTGAATCAGTCATTAACCACTCACAACGACTCCAAAACACACCTACACACAACGACTCCAAAACACACCTACACAAAGTACACTTCAATAAAAATAACAAAAATGTAACACCCAAATTGTTCCGTAATAAGCAAGCATTCTAAAGTCTGATGCCAGACCATAAGGTTAGTAACTACTAAGTACGAAATGAACGGTTAACTTCTCATTACCTGCCGTAGCTTTGATGACCGTTTTCCCTCCATCGTCATCTATAAGTAATAATATTAAAAGAAAAAAAAAATAAATAAAATTTGAAGAAAAATTGCTTTTCCTATAGAATTCTAACGCTAGCGATTAAAGGAAAATGCGTTGAGGAACCTTCAGGAGACAATCAGGCATGCAATAAAAGTGCGAGATATTGTTAATACATGTCCCCATTTTCAGTGCACATGCTTGCAACTAAATATGAAAAAAAAAACACTCAAACCGATTTCAAAACAAACCGTCATGCATGCTGGTACGAACTAGCGCTTACCAAAAATGGTTATTTTTCCTTTGTATGTGTTTAGGAATGCAAAATTTTTTATTCTTTCTTCAATTGACATCGTCAGAGCAGATTCGGCTATAACTCGGGCTTCAACAAGATTCCGTTGTACTGAAGTGGGTTTTAATTTTTTCGCTTCCGCCAATTCATCCGGGCACTTGAACAAATCAATTACAAATGAGTTATTTGTCAGTGGTGAATATTTATTCAAAATTCCTCGAAACCATCTCAACCCAAAACTTTGCCAATAAATTCGTAGAAAACTAGGAATGACCAACACGCTTCCAACCAACCAACTTCCCAAAATAAAGGAATGACAGTATTATTTCTAGCCCACGGGCTTACTGGATGAGGTATGCCCTCCTTCCCTTCTCCGACAAAGGACCATCTTGAGCTAAGCCCACACAATGAGGCGTTCTCACATTTTTCTTCTTCGAGATTCGATATTAAGCAAACAGTACATTGATTCGATTTTTCCCAAAATTTAAAAATTCTATTTAAAAAAACAATTTTGTTAACATCTAGCGTCAATTGCTCTAGATAACTATTGATCTGATGGTTGGTATAAGCTTTCTCGATTCAAATCGTAAAAATTTGCATTTTGGGAACTACAGCACATGTTTTTACATTTCAAAAGTGGAAACAATGCTACATTCAAGGCCTAATTACACCTACCGAGCGCTCGGGTGAGACAGCACATTCGGCAGTACTCGGCTTAAGCTTAGGGCTTAGGGAGTATACTTGACCGAGTCAGTGAATAGAAGACGGTTCTATTTCTCAGGCCTAGTTGGTGCCCTCACCACTCAGGGCCCACTCGCTCCCCTAGCTAGACTGGTACTCCTTCAGGTTTTCGTAAATAGCATCCATAACTCCAGGAATCAATTTACTTATAGCTGGTTTGGAGAGTCTGAAGAAAGCTGATATAAAGCGATAACTGCCTCCAGGTGCAAGGAAGCATAATGTTGTATCATAGCGACTTGCAGTTTAACATTTGGTGAGATGGCATCTCAAAATGGTGCTTGTTTTGGTTGGTTATTCCTTGAATAATCAACCTATGTTTTCATGCAAATGGTCAACCTCTCCGATTCGGCTCAAAATTTTTTTCTGGACGTTTCATGATGTCTAGATCAAAAAAGGTCAATGTCCGTCCGCCGTACGCCGTCCGCCGTCCTCGCCGTTTTTGGTAGTAGAAAATTTTCTAAAAATCTGAAATTTGGGTCAGGGATCTGTTCACGGCCTAGGACGGTCCTCCAAGCTTTTCAGCCCGATCGGATCAAATTTGGGTGGGGTAGGGGCCAAAATGTGTTTTTTGAAAAATGGATTTTCGAGATTTTGGGCGATTTAGGCGAGTGGGGTATCATTTTTCACTAAATTTTGGACGCTGAATCCAATGAAATGGGTCCCAGAACGATCGGCACCCACTGGAAAAAGTTATGGGTCAAATTGAGTGTATATTACCCATTTTGAATGTGTTTTTGAGATTTCTGGAACCTAGGCGTGTGGGGTATCATTTTCCACTAAATCTTGGAAGCTGAATCCAATGAAGTGGGTCTCAGGACGATTGGCACCAACTGGAAGAAGTTATGGGTCAAATAGGGTATATATTACTCATTTTGAATATGTGTTTATGAGATTTCTGGTACCTGGGCGTGTGGGGTATCATTTTCCACTAATCATGGACACTGAATCGATTGGAATGGGTCTGAGACCCGCCGCACCCACCGTTTTCCCCATTTCCCCCATGTTTTTAAATCAGTTTCCATGCGCCTGGTCCGAGGAATAACCAACCCCTGTGTAAGAATTTGCAGCGTTTTTAATTTTGGCTGCTTGGCAAACTACTGCTTTTCCATTCTCATGAAAGATCGGAATTCTTTGTGGTCTTCAAATTCAGTCAGCTCACTTGTAATTCTTCTCTTAGTTTTCCTCCACTGAGTACAGTCTGCTCAATTTCATCCAAAATTGCAGGTATGAGTAACTTACAATAGTCTTTGACAACTTTTTGTTACTCTTGTTGAGCAAAATCTTAAATACAGAAGAGAGTCCTCCCTTCGGAAAAGCATAGTTGGTAATAGCTGCGCGCTGAGCAGTTTGATTATTTCAAGCATATTCCCCAAAAATATTTGGTTAAACGGCTAAAAATAACTGGTGTTTTTCGGGACAAACTGCCATATTGTGACTCAGTTTTTAATGAGAAAGTGTAATAAGATCATCGTAACCGTCTACTTACTACTTCGATCGGGAAATGAACGGAATAGTCGGCTATCCGTGAGTTGGGAACCCAACTTCTCGTCACTTTACCGCTGCCGTCGAAGAAGACCACGTTGTAGTGTGACTGAAAACGAAATAAGACCAATATTGATTATTGAGAAATGTCGAAGCATTCTATTAATAAAAGATTTGTGAAATTAAAAATAGGTTAACTTGAATGGGATAAATACAAGGAAGTGGAAATTTTAACGGTACTTTTCCGTTAACCCCCTCCCCCTCTTCTATTTTCACTGCCTCGCATGGCCAATGGCCCCTGGCAACAAAGTGTTCTCTTTCACTTTTGCATTAATATATGCGCAATTTGACCCAGTATTGAGACATTGCCGAGTTTATGTAATACTAAGCGGCTTCTCTGTGCGGACTAGGTAGGGATGTAGAGCTCTTCAACACTAGAACTACCTTGTTCTTTTAAATATATAAGTTTAATGTCGATGAAGTAAACACAAATATGAAATAATGATCGAGTTGAACAAAATAGGTTCTATCTATTGAACTTCAGATTATGTTGTGAAGAAATTAAACTAATTGAACTGACTACAGAAATTGAACTTTTTAGAGAAAATAAATACTGACCGAAATGTGTCGGGGGGGAAAAGGATTAAGTAGAAGGAAACAAAGTAAGTAAACCAGGTATTCTCTATTCCGATCGGTAGGGATTACTCGAGCTATTACTGCAGTTGACCGAATTCTCCAAGCTGGTACAAATACGATGGCCATTGGCACGAAGCACGTAAAGTAATGACTTGGCAGACGACCAGTGTCGATTCGGGTTCAAGCGGGAGCGAGAGCGGCATCCCAACGAGAAAACTGATCAAAAAGGGTTTAAAACAAGGAATGAGTTTTACTTGCAGGAGGCGATCTCAGAGAATTCGAGCTCAGAACTTGCGGATTCAGAAAATAGCGGGACTGAGCAGTGCAATAGCGCAATAATCCGACAGTCCACGATGGCGACGAAGACGTCAGGAAAGAAGAACGATTCGCCTAAACGTTGCTGGAGGTGCATAAAAAGCCAACTGGCGAATGTTACGTGCAGATACCGCTTACATACTCCCCCACTTCTAGAACTAATGACTTAAATGTCTGGTCATGCCGCTGATACTGCGATCTCAACCTCAGATCAACCAACGATCTCAGGGACACTAAAACGATCCAGCGTCGAAACAATCTCCAATTTAAAATAATGCAGTTATTATAAAAATCGTTGCTTATTAATCATAAATAATTTGCCAATGCCTAAAAACAGCGGGTGGGCGAGAGGCATTCACAATAGAGTGCGGTGGAGGGGGTTAACGGAAAAGTATCATTTCAATTTGGACGAATTGAAAATGGCGGCATTTGAATACACATTGAGAAAAAGAAAGTCAAGGAGGGTTAGTCCACCAACTCCTGAGTTCTCTCACCGCATGTTTTTGAGAAGGATCGTTATAATTTTCGATCCAATACGTCTCTCCAGTGTCCACACACGTATCGACCATCGCTGGCCAATACGGATGTCGGCCAAGTTTGGCGACGACAATCGCACCCAACCTGAACCTGATGCTGATCATGTCGTCATCTCCCTTGGGCGATTCTGAACAAATCGATCAATCAACTGAGGAAACTTGAGGCAGCACAAATACGGACAAACTGAGTACATGCAAGTAATTGTCACTTGTGGAAAATGTGTCCAAGAAGAGGAGAATCCCACAAGGCATACTCCTGTGCGTGGGTAATTCAATTTTAGGACAACTTATGTAGAATGTTGCAGTTGGTAAGCCTCAAAAACACAGTTAAAGACTATATTCAACTAAAAATCGAACAATTTTTCATTTATCTTTAAATTAGGTATCTAATCTGAAATGATTTAGGATAGATAAATCACAAGGAACCCAGCAAACTAGATTTAAAAAAATTAACGTGACTAGAGTGAAAATTATTACAGCAGGAAACAGAATATAAATTTATTTATTTTTCTCATAAATTTGCATGACAGCTGATCCCCCTAGGAAGTATGTTCATGATTTTCGGGCCCTGATGTCAATCAGATTCATATAGCAGAGACAGCAAGAGAATATTTCAAAGTTGGTAGATGATAATGCACAGTTACGAATTTAGTTTTGCCCGAGTCGACTCCTACGTGTGTTACTGATCATTTCAGACCAAAACTGCCTTTTTTGGGGCTTTGTTTCCGAATTATTCGCGATTTTTGTCGTGTTATCGGTCTTATGTCATTAAAATTCACACTACTTTCAATTCTTTCAGATAAACTCAAATCAGAGAATACTATTGGAAAGAGCGTCTTGTTTTGGTTGGTTATCCCTATGGGGTATC
>CM034002.1:8680876-8821363 GCA_019603395.1 Cyrtorhinus lividipennis | reverse complement strand
TCGGAGGAATAACAACCCCTAGAATGATATTGCAGCGTTTTTGTCCCTGGGAGAGATGATGAGAGGGCCTTACAGTCCGAATCTTCCGGTCTAACAATAAATCAGTAACTCTCAACTCAATCATGTAAGTGTCAGTTCTCATCCTCAAGAAGCCAAGTATTATTCGTGGAGCACCGGAAAGACAGAAGGAAGGCGAGTAGAAAATGAATAGACCACTAATAACGTCGGTAACAAAAAACGAAACATTTCGAACGTTTTTATTCGAATTCATCACATAAAAATTCGCAAAAGGACCTTACAAACTATAACTAGATAAAACGACTCTTCATTCAGCCACATCTTCAGTCAAAAATACGAGAGACTACTAATCAATGCAATTTCTTCAGTCAATTAGTACCGAATTGAAAAACAACTGGTCTTCGTCACTTCAGTAAAAGAAAATTTTAGAACGTTATACTTACTCGTGTAACAGCACAAACATGCTTTCGCGTCTCTTACAAACAAAACAAAACTTTACACACTTATAGTACTTGGATGCCATAATGCTGTAATCAGCAGTCAGAGACGCTTTGACATTCATCAGGTAACCGTTCGTATGGCGTTGGACATACACTGACGATATTTCTCGAATAAATGAGTTAATTCGATTGTAGATGATCATAGCAGAATGATTAGACCAAATTTACAAGCAACAATAGTTACGTTTTTCGTTTGGTGAAACAAATTGACTACCAACATGTGAAGTTTCAATATAACTAAACGTCAAACTTTCTGATATCAAAAATTAAACAAATATAGTTACCCACCATTCTAAGGGGAATCAAAGTAAGGCTCAAACTAGATTTCAAATGAAGAAATAAAATAAAACGCCAAAACCATGACAGTAGTGAGTTTGGAGATTACTTGTCAACTATACAGGTTTATTCACCCTCCATAAGGAACAACTTAAAAAAGTAAAAAACCTATAGCCTAAGAACATAAATACTTATATACGTAATGACACGTAAAAACGATCTAGAAGGTATTCCGGTAGAGGGAGGTTGCAGTTACCGGTGAACACGGGAATGTTTGCCCCGTCCAACTCAACCTGTATAAATTGAAAAAAGTAAGGTTAGAATAGAATCGGCTAACATTTTTAAGTTGAACAAAACGAAAAATGCCAATCTTTCATAGAGGTTAGGTTATTCCTTGAAGTAACAGCATGGGGGGCTTACAATCGACTAGAGCGTCCACAATGAATAAAAAATGGACACCAACCACTCGCCATGTACCACAAATCGCGAAAACTTACTTTTGAAACAACGTACAGCCTCCAGTAGGCCACCAATTGGCCCGGGGACCGTCTCATCAAATTCATCGTCCAATATTTAGGATAAATAAGACCCCACACCCATAGTGACCAAAACCCACTTTGAATAGGAGTGAAGGTACCCATTTTGACTCCATCCTCCCTCGAGGCCACCAATCGGTCCAGAACCCGTCTCAATGGATTCAGAGTCCAAAATCTAGTGGAAAATGTACCATACACGTCTAGGTGTCCCGAAATTTCCAAAAATTGAGTTCAAAAACGCATCTTTACCCATACCTCCCCAAGTTTGGGAAGATCAGAGAGGTTATCTTATGGAATGGTTACAGAAATTGATTATTCACTGAATGACCGAGGGTAGCAAAGGTGGAACTGTTATACAAAAAATCAATCAAATCAACCTTCGTACATACAAGGGGGAGCGCGAAAGACTGATTGTTATTTAACGCTTGTCAATTACCAGTTTGCATTGGTAAACAGTCGTTTTGTAGTAGAAACCTACCACTCGATCAGATTTCCACACGATATAAACACCCTCACCTCAGGTCAAATGAGGAGGGTTAAGAGTAGGTTCAATTGGTGAAGGTTTCCTATGAAGGCCGGTACGAACCACTCTCCTTCGGGCGGTCGGTTTTGGTTCGACCGCGGTCGAGATGTCTTGTCACGATGGAACAGCGGTTAAACGCACGAGTGGAGCTGATTTTACGGTCGAGTGGATAACACAAACCTCATACTCAAATGGAACACCAGGAGATTTCTGGTATCAGGGAGGTGTATGGGTTCAGAAAAGGTCTTTCAACATGGGGAACTGTGACCAAGGTGGTGAAGGAGCTCCGAAAAACCCCATGAGGGACAACATTGGCAAGCGGTGAGGGGGTTCGTGATATCGAGTGATCCTAAGAAGGAAGATGATCCATGAGGTAGTACAACAGGCTAGCGACGACTGAGCCTTGATAAGTGCCTGGACTGAGCCAGAAGTAATGTGCTGAACAGTACAGCATAAGAAGCCAACATCGCCGAAATTCGTTAAAGTGATCGGACAATTTTTACGAAAACTTCAGAAAACAAGCTTCTTCAGTGTATTCCAAGTGAGGGCTCCCTTCGGCCAGATATGCTGTTTTTTTTTTATTCTGTAATTCATCTGTCATTCCGCATCCACCCTGGTACTGCAGGGGAGCAATACCCAGTACACAGGCTGAGGAGAGCAATTCCATCCATCCTTCAAACATTTTGAATAAATATATCTGCAACATATCTTGGTAGTGAACATATCTACGACGTCAATTAGTGAGCTCACACCTTGGTAGTGACGGTGTTCAGGAGTTAAGAGTAACTAGTTCTTCAGAAGCAAACCAAGAAGCTTCCACCAAAAACTTAATTAACTGTCAACAGGGTGACTGCGTGACTGTGGAACTTCCAAATTATCGCGTCCTCAGCGTCCTGCGTCCGTGGTAATGCCAAAGCCAATCGAGCGTTTTTCACGGCGTTTTGGAACTTGTAGCTCACTGGCTCCGTCACCTGCAGAAAGAGGAAGTTTGTTGTGTACTCTAGTCATAATTTTAACCTTTCTAAGTCCACTTCGTGTGGGTCTAAACATATCAGTTACTACAAGTAAGTGTCTCACGAGTTGCTCCCCTCTCCCAATATTATCCAAATGGGAGTAAACCTTTCCTTCTTTTGAACTTCATATTTTTTTAAGGATCTCAAATATCAAGTTTGAGCACCCAGCGCAACCACGCAATCATGCGCAAGTGACACGAACATTCTTATTTTAGATGGAAACCACAAATTTTGTATTGCAGATTCGGATTCTACCCAAAATGTCATGAAAATCTGATCCCTCAAATAGTTTTTTTTTATTGCGCACACCTCTTTCAGTGGGCTCCAGTCGTTCCGGGACCCGTGACATTGGATTCAGCGTCCAAATTAAGTCGAAAACGATACCCCACACGCCTAGATCGCCGAAAATCTCAAAAGCCCATTTTCAAAACACACGTTTTGACCATCATCCCCCCGGCCCACCAAAAAAATTTGGTTGGACCGGGCTGAAAAGTGTTGAGAACCAACTAAAGCCAAAAACGGGTCCCTGACCAAAATTTCAGATATTTTGAAAATTTTCTACTACCAACGTCGGTGTGGACGGCGGACGGACATTTGCTGATTTTGATCTTAACACCTTGAAATTACCAGAAAAATTTTTTTGGGCCGAATCGGAGAGATTAACCGTTTGCCTGAAAACGTAGGTTGATAATCACGAAAGGGGACAATTCTTGGGACACCCTATAGAATTACTGAGACCAATTCTGGAGTTAAACAGATAACTCACTTGAAGCCGCCCTTCGTCATAGACCGCAACATTCTCCAGTGGAACCCACGCGCTATACGACATCTCCAAAAACACGACGTGCACGTACTCCTATCAGTGGAAAATCAAAGTTTGTAATGAATAATAGCATTTCAACATGAGCTCAAGTCAAATGAACAAAATTACTAGCGTATCTTCCAAGTGACCGCAAATGGCATGTGATCTTGTAGAACCACACATTTTCAATGACAAATTACCGGTTGCTCAATGGGGGTGAAGTAGGTGTCGTGTTGTGCCTTCGGATCAACGTCGATGACAGCCGGCCAAGGAGGCATATTGTTCAGATGGGCGAATACCACTTCACCACGCTCCCAAGGAATTCCAGTCACTTCGTCCACTGCAAAAGAAGATCAAATAAGCAACTGATTTCATGCTGGGTTACATTAACGCCTGAACGTAATACGGAATAAGTTCAATTCAATTTTGAGGTTTTCTAATACATAATGTGATTTTGATTAGTATATCCTTGATGACCGAGAAACGAATGGGACTATCGAACATGAACTGTTTATTGGAAAAGGTAACCTCGAGCAACCAAAAGTGCACTGCAAAAACGCTGCAAAATTCGTTCACAATGGTTGGTTACTCCTTGAGTAAGTGTATGAGGAAAACAGTGAGTGTTCCGGACTCATGATGATCGATTCAGCATCCAAAATTAAGTGGAAATTGTTGATATTTAATTTTGATTATTCTTGACACATCAGTCAAGACTCCATCATTCTCCTATTAGGTGATTAGGCTTTGCTAAAAATAATTAAGATAAATTAATTATTACAGATAAAGGCAGAATGAAGTGAAATATTGTACTTGGCTGGTCAAACGCCTGGTACCCAGATTGCAGGAGGTTGGAGTCTTACTTGCTTAGGCTCGCACAAAAGATAGGCAGGGTTGCAGATACTGGTTTTTATAATAGCTGCTCTAATCACGACTGAAATTGGCTGTTTTGTGGCCTTCTTAATGATCATCTATCAAACCAAGCTGGCTAGGAGCACGCAACGTTGTTTCCTACGCCGGCTCTCCAAATCTGTGCTTGGACAGGTCTTGTTTCTGGACCCAGTCTCCAAGCATCCTCCCATGTTTCTCATCTCATTGGTCCACGAGGATGGAACTCATGACTGGAGAAGAGGGTGGGAAGACAGAGGACAAGGAAACGGATGAAGCAGAAGGCACAGCAGTGGCCTTTGACGGAGCCATTCCAGGGGAAGACTGGACTGATTATCCGTGGAGGGATGCCACAGAAAACAAGCTGGAAAGCGCACTCAAGGCACAGGGTTTTGAAATACACTTGGCAGATAAAACAAGGCCACTTATGAAGCGAGTACATGTGTGGATTGGGAGATTCTAAAGGAAGACCTCCCTTGTAAACTGTACCAACAAAACATGGCTAAATAAAACCTATCAGAAGAACAGTGAGGGCAAGAGTTCATTTCCTCATTCATGAAAGGAGATAGGGAAAATTGGCCAGAGGATTGCATCTGGGCTTGCAAAATCTCAGTCAGGGTTAGAGACCTGTTGAAAGGTGACTGATCACTCTATACTGGTTTCTACCACAGACACTTCTTCATCGATTTGAGCATATGCTACGAATGCCAAGCAAATGGACACGCTTCCATGCAGATGGCCACCGGCATGCAGCAAGTGACGAAACTCGCAGAACAAGAGATGCATGAACGGACAGCGCGCAGGACTGGCCCCAGATCACCCAGTCAAAAGTGAGATAATAAACCCAGCAGCATAAAAATGAGCATACTCCAGGGTAATCTCCATCACAGCGTAGTGGCGCAAGACCTGATTTCACAGCTACAACGTGTGAAGTCAGACGTAATTTTGATCAGTAAACAGTACCATAACCAAGACGTCGAGATAGGGGCCTGGCAACGGGCAGGAAGCAGGCAGAAATTGAAACTCAGCCTGAAGTAATGTGCCAAACAATCCCAGGCATGGTTCCAACATGGAAAAGGAAATATGGTTTTTAGTGGGTAAAAATCTCCACATGTCCTGGTCTTGATTCCCTCCTTCCCCCTCATCTTATGAAGATTTTCCTCACCTTCCTTTAGCGAAAAACCCCATATTGGTCCACTAAGAAATTGTTTGATAGCCATTCCCTTCCGTTCTATCTATCTCAGGAAGAATCTCATTCCAAATTTATTCTTGACACGTAAAGAGTACATACTTGATGGAGCCCTCAAAAGGTTGAAGTTTTCTTGAATAAGGCTGGTTCACCAGCCCTATAATTGTATAGTATAGTATATAATTGTTTGCTTACTTTCATCGGTGAGATCAATCACTGGATCGGTTGCCAGAGCCGTCAGTCCTTTGAAGGAAAAGGAAATAACATAAACATCAGCAGACTTTCACGTTTTAAAAAATGAAATAATTTTATTTAAAATGTATGCGTATGTGCAGCCTCTTCTTAGGGGTCAAAAATGTTTCAGACTTTACCCGAAATGATGCTAAGGAATACAGATGAAACATTTTTATTCCATCTTATCCTAAAACTACAGGAGGCTATTTGAAGGCCCCAGTAATACCTCAGATATATCTTCTCAGTAGATAGGTATGTGACCTTAGCAAGTCCAGCAAGCTCCAGGTAGGAACCGCGAGAACTGGAAAATTGATCAAGACACGGGGAAAATACCTACCGGCGTTGGAAACGGTTTTCTTAGTCTGAAGCCTTCCAGGAAGCTGAGGCTCATGCTGCATCCTCTGAAGAACGGAGCTCATTTTCATTTCCAAGGTTTCTTCAGGTTCAGCTTGCGAGGATTTCGGGGTTACTGGTACGCATGGAACTTTTGTGGATAACGTATTTTTCGTCTAGAACATGTGAATGCAATTTTCAAGTCCTTCAAAAACGTATGAATCAATACTAGGCGTCCAAGTAACTAGTTGTCTTCACTTTTCCTGTAAGGGGTGACTGGCTGCTCTCGTTACAAAGTTTAATATCTTGTAGAAAATTTGATGCTGAACAAAAAAGGTCCTCTTCAACTTTTTTTCCTTTAAATTTGAGGACAGAGGGCAGTACTGCGAATAGCGCGTGCACATCCGTCTTTGCTCCCTCGGCACACCAGCGGCAGTTCACAGTCTCTGATTTGCCCATCTTACCCAGGTGATACTTGAGAAGGCGGAGACCTTGGGAATTTATAGGGTTTTTTTAGTCACTAGGTACTGAATTTCTAGAATATCTTAAAAATCGAAATATCTGGAAACCAGTCAGGAATCGGATCATGTTTAAGAGGGCCTTTTTTGTCAAGCATCGAATTTCCTACGAGAAGACGAAGACTTCAGTGAAGGCAATTTAACGAGGCTGCCGACTCACATTAGTCCGATCTTGGATGGTGGGTGTTTCTGTCACAGTTTGAGATGTCAAGGTGGCTGAAGTTGATTTTGTCACCTCTTCAGACGAAGCTGAGAGGCGCGCTGTAGTGGTTTCGATGACAGGTGGTACGGTTTCCACAGAAGTCACCTGCTCCACTTTGGCCTTCTTCTTGGTCGTATATTGATTCGCCCCCTTTCGTTTTCTGCCCCGACGTTTAGGCATTGTTTCGGAAACTGAATAAGGGAAAAATACAAATTCCAGTCTTAGTGAAATAATGTTCGAGCTGGGCGGAAAAAGGAAGGAACAGGTTCATTAAATTCGATGTCTGATAACAACCAGGTCAACGTTGTATCCACCAGGCAAACGATTTACCTAGGCATGGTAGTAGTTATGATTTCATTGGTTCAGAAAGACTACAGCGCTGCGCCGTGGCAGCTACAGGGATCTCAAGGTTGATACAGGCGGAATAAATAAATACACTTTTGACTGATAGGTACATACTAGCCATCTACTTATAGGTATTTACATACGTAGATATACGAGGGTGGGCTGAAAAGTCCGTAGCCTGACATAGGAATGGCGCCACTAGCAGCACGCGTTTATATGCAAAATCTCGGGCGCACGAATTGTTTGGTGTTGATTGAAAATGAAGAAAACCGAGCGGTTCCATTTGATAGGTTTCACAGCCAAGGAAATATTTGACGAAAGCACACTAAAAGACTGCTCCTCAATATTCGACTGTTGCAAAGTGGATTAAACAATTTAAACTTGGCCGGACAAGCACAAAAGACGCCCGTAGGCGCGGAGGTGACAACTCAAGAAATCGTGGATAAAATCCATGGAATCGTGCTGGAAGATTCGAATTGAGTGAGACAGATTCTAAAGACTGTCTGGATATCAAAAGAGCGCGATAGTAATGTTTTGAATAATAATCTGGGCTTCTACAAGGTCTGGGCGAGATAGGCTGACACTTGACCAAATTTCAAGCCGAAAAATGATTTCAAATGACCATTAGGTGCCCTTTGGAAAGAAACCCAATGAGTTTTTGAGACGATTAGAGTCTGAATGGAGATAACGTTGGAAAATAAACACAATTTTTTTCCTCAGTTCAGATTTTTTCTCTGCCAGTCTACTGACTTTTCAGCTCAACCTCGTACACTATTGTAGCTGTACGATGAATAGGTAGCTCAATATTATTGTATTTAATAGTATCTTGAATCGGGAGCACATTGAATTGAATCAAAGTTTTTTGATTACCACAATAGAAGCTCACTTACCACTGTCAGGGGAAGGAGGATACGTTTTGGCGAATTCACTAAGTTGTTCATCGAGCTCTGAACTAGCTCTCGGAGCTGTAAACAAACAAATATCTCGTTCAAATACGTAAACCATGGTTGATTTTCTTTTTTTTTCCACTAGTAAAACTTACCCTAGTTCAAATTTTCTTCTCGCGCAATGTATCACACCAGATGTATGTTACCCAAACTATTCATTTGTTTGGTCAACTAGGTTCAAACAATCCCAAGCACACTTAGAAAATTGAGTTCTAATTGCTATCAATGACGAAAAAACCTTTTTGTTTTGTTTTATAGCATTTTCACGCTGAATCGGAGATTCTCCTTTTCAAACCGGAAGTCAAAAAAAAATGGTTCGTTTCACATTAAGTAGTTTTTAACACCACAACGCTGGCCCGCGTAGATTCTGCAAATACCTACTCCGTGCAACACATGAAGAAGACATTCCATCCGTCCCTTCCTAATGCCGTTCTTCTGAAGGCGCCTGTTGATTCGCCTCATTCTGAAATCTTTAAATGCCGTCGTAAGTTACGACATGCACGATATATTGCCTTTCCCAGCTTCTTTGCAATTACCCTCAAAAAACGTTTTTCTAAATATTATCTTCACGTTAAATTGGAGGTTTTTCATATCAAATTCTAGCTTGATGGAAATGGTTCGTTTCACATCAAGTAGTTTTAAACGCCGCAACGCTAGAGTGCATAGATTCTGAGAATACTACTCCGTGTAACATAACATGACGAAGACATTCCATCTCTTCCTAATGCCGTTCTTTCGAAGGTGCCAGCTGATTCACCTCATACTCATACATGAAGTCTTTAATTGCCGACGATAGTTACGATTACGACTGGCTTGATTATATTGCCATACTGATTATATAATTAAACAATGTATTTCTGTGATCCTTCTGTCATACATGAACTGCTTGATAACTCTGTGAGACAAATGTTCTTTTAGGCTGTATAAAAATGTGTATTGAATGATCTCATCAAGCATTATGGCAGCTTATGTACATACAAAAAACATAGGTTGATTATTCAAGGAATAACCAACTAAAACGCTGCAAATTCGTCCACAATTATTGTTTATTACTCTTTAGGTTGAAGGGAGGAAATCATCTCTTCGTATTCACCTGAGAATGAGGAAAAGCTCCCAATCGATTTAACGTCCAAAATTAAATAGGCAATGACACCCCACACGCCAAGGTTTCCAAAGTATCGTTACCAATTTTCAAAATACCCATTTCATCCATACTCTCCTCTGATGTGTGGCGATCGGTCCGGGGCCCACCCCAATGAATTCGCGACCAATATCAAGTATAAAATGATACCCCACACGTCTAGATCGCCAAAAATCACGAAAATCATTTTTTTTAAAAACAATTATCCACCAATACCCTCGCCATATTTCGTTCGATCGGGCCGAAATGTTTCGTAACCAACTGGAGCTGATTTAACGAATAACCAACCATAACGACCCATCGGCAAATTTCTCCGGAACAAACAAAAGTTCATTTCTTCTTGAAACAAATGTTTTCAACACCCCTTTTCGCGAAAATTTGTTTGAGTCCCAACCCAGGTAGCAAGCGACCTAATAGTCAAACATCTGCAGTCCTTAAGAGTTTGAAAAGTACATTACATACTTACAACCGTTCCCAACGTGTGAAAAACTACAATCTCTACTTGAGGCTCAGAGCGGTTTTGAGCGTACGTGACATTTCGTCAACATGCAATGGCGCCGGAAATCAAACGCCCCCGGTCTACACCGGAACACTTGAAAAGGAATGCTTTCCCATAATATCCTGTAGACAATTTTAAAGGGTACTCTAAAAATCCCAGCCCGGAACACTGAGAATCTTGCCCTCGAGGAGGAACTTTCGACCAACACAAGCTAATTAACTGGACTCGGAAGGGGACATTCGTCTTTGATTCTCTTAAAGCTATTAACGTAAGAACCAGAAATAATCGGGGCGAAAACTTTATCGTAATACTCACGTCCCAGACGAAAACATGATGAATTATCGTTTGTCCAGTTAAGTGAAACTGAAAATTTGAAACCGACACACTCAACTCAACCCAAACACATTCAAACTGCAAGACAGCTGTTCAAAAGCTGATAATGGCTCCTGATAATGAATTAGGTATGAATGAGCTTCAAAAAATGTCAGTGGAAAAACAATAATTCAGTCAATTGTAATTTGACTGCCTGAAGAAAACTATAAAACACCATTTTGATATCATCTAAGCACTGCACATACTTGTAACAAATAAAAGTTGAAACTATGCAATTGTAGATCTCTTTTTTAAGAGCTGAGAGGAATACAACTCGGGACTCGTTTCGTTAAGGTCGCTAATGTTACCCTCAAGAGAACAGTTTATGTGAGCATAAGAACTCGTCAGGGAAGAATATTGCAACAGAATACCCTATTCAGAGGTTTCTTAATATTCGATTTTGATTCTTCTACGAATAAGATCAGAATTATAGTTGATTATAGTCTAAATGGAAAGGAGAATGATGTCTCCAGACTGTCAGCAGTCTGTCCGTAAGGAAAAGGCAAAAACTACTACAGCAGTGACGTCATGTACTCCAACAGGCGCCCATTGTGAACTACATATCAAGTGATAGTATTTTTTAAACCTTCAATGTGTGACATTCCCTTTTCCTCTAATTCTTCAATAAAACTTTTTGTTTGCTGTTTGTTATCAGAATTGTTCTCATCCTCTGCTCATTGAGGATTGGAATGGTACTTTGTACTAAATACATGGTTAGGTACATTTTACTGGATAACGCGATAGCCTAACCTAGAAAAAACCTATCATTTTGCAGGTTGAGGTGGTTCTTTCATTTCAATAAGTCAACGACATGTCCTGATGACCCACAAAACCATGTTTCCATGTACCTACTGTTGAATCAAAGAGATCAAATATCTTTTGAAAGTTCTTTTTTTTTGTGATGCGCCAGAAGTTTGAAAGCTCAAAAAGGAATGGTGGTAAAATTGGCCCCAAAATGGAACATCATGCAGATAAAATCAAGATACAAACAAGGATTGTACAACGAAATTTTTGTTTGGTGCAAGTTGCAACACAGTAGGTAAGGGATAATGTTGGAAGTTGGCCAAATTTGTGATGAACCTGACCTTGAAGAAGTTGCTATGTAAATCACGCTCGTCTATGCCAAGGTGCTACGAGTTTGGTGCTTGGAATATACTGCTCGGGTGTAGCCAATACAGAAAATCATTATTTTGGTCTTGGACAGATTGCCTGGACATTTTGACCAAACCATTTAGAGACCTATTGTAAGCTAGAGCTAAGAGAGACAATTCAACAGAAAATCCGTAGGTAGGTCGGTGATTGTGTTGCTACCCCTCTTGCTACTCAAGCTCACTCAGCAGCCGGTTTCGCCTTTTTTCCGCCAGGGGCCTTCCAACGCTAGTTTTGCACTTATTCAGTTGCTGCTATCAGCCTCAAACCCGCGCGATTCCATTTTTATAGTTTTCCACCACGGAAGTGTGGCAGTATGTTGACAAAGCAACCCCAACCTAATTAGCAATATTATTGGTATCATTATATTATATATTACCTATCTACTTGATTCTCAAAGGTTGTGATTTTTCTTGACATATCATATTGTCTTAAGAATGCCTATTTTTGTATTGCAGATACGAAAAGTGGGAATAAAACTTGAAGAAATAAATTATGATAGTTCTTGAAACAAAATCTTATTTATTTATCTTGCATTGGCAACCTTGATCGTCGAAAAGGGGGCCCTAACTTATTTATGCAACAAAAGCTTTTGTTCAGCTGAACCTGAGATGAGGCAATTTCGAACTATGTGGAGTGAGAGTAATTAATATAAGCCTCAAAGTAAATTAAATGAATCAGTAATGATGGGTGTTTGCAATAGGTTTTGTGCTAATCATCAGAAGTGTTCAGGGCAATTTCAGACCAAAACGTCCTACTTTCGCATCCGCATTGTTTAATTTGAAGTTTTCAAGCAATAAGGTAGTAAAAATGTCTTTAAAAATTATTAGGAAAACATGCTCAAGTTGCGATCTTTCATAACGCGCGGGTTTGAGTGAGTGCATCACTAGCGTCGGAAGGCCCCTGGCGGGAAAGAGGCCAACCCGGCTGCTGCTGTATCTAAGGTCAAGTCTCAAGCGTCCCATCTACTTGTCAGTCTTAGTCCACTAATTGCTGTGTTAAGGTTAATTTGTGTGTTAAATGCTGAGTTAATGTGTGTGTGGTCTTGACTGTAGATTTATCTTTCATAATATATCTCATTTATCCTGACAGCTTCGAGGTTATTTCATGCCCTTCTCTACAAACTGGAAATGAAAATATGGGTGGATGAATTCATTTTACCGTCATACAAAATAGTAAACTTACCACTCTGAGGCTTAGCCGGGGAATGCAATTTGTCGGTAACACGGTCCGCAACCTCGTCATTGGGCGAAAAACCTGAGAACATTGTCTTACATCATTACATAAACATCCAAGGATGCAAGTTACAACTCTAGAATAATGATAGTAATAATAATAATACAGTATTGCGCTCCAACTTGAGCTGAATCTAATATCCCGACGGAGGGATAGACGCACGAGTGTATCGGCATTTTTACATCACTTTAAAAAGCGTGGAGGAGAAAGAACTGATATTAGGAGATGAACAACTTAGAAGCAACGTGGAAGAGTAGCAATTGTAAACTAATGAAAAGGGAACCTGCATAGTTGTTCATCCTTTGTTAGAATTCCTTCTTCACACCTTTAGGGACAACTATCTACCAACAAGAGGTGGTCAGGAAGATAAGTATTTTCAATGATATTTGATTTTCAGTGTTGTAAAGCGTTTTAAAATAGGAATTCCTAGATATATAGGTATTCCAAATCGAATTGAGAATTTTCCAAACCAATTGAGATTTTTGCAATCTATGATTCTTTCACGACTAAAAAGAAAGAGTGCATTTATCAAACCGAACTGACAAGTTTTTGAAGCAATTAAGACTTGTATGAAGTATTCTTCGTTTATTTTGTATTTTCGATTAAAAAAACGGATTTCTTTAATCTGTTTTAGTAATTTTATTTCCAATAAAAGTCTTGAATTGCCTTAAAAGCTTGTCGATTCGATTTAAGAAACTCTCTTTTTTTTTAGTTATGAAAGTTTCTTCGATTGAAAAGCTCTCAATTCAACTTGGAAAAGCTATTGTTGCGAGCTGGCACCTGCGCCGGTAAATTGGGCTGCCGGCGTCGCAGGGTCAACAACCTGTGGAGGGCTAAGGGTCATTTTCGAGGAATTGTGCCTTGTATCGAATTGGCTGGAACCTTCCCTTTCTCTCGAGACAACAGGTCGAGTTCCCAGAACCAGGGAAGGTTCGAGAAGGTTCTTGGCCAAGGCAGCCAGTATAAAAGTGAGCAGGGAACGCCGCGCAGTTCAGTTCAGTTTGAGGTCCAAATATAGACGCTTTGTGTCATAAATTGTGTCATAAATAGTGCCGTGTTATAAATAGTCACAACCGCATTACAACCATGTATTGTGATTGTGTCATTGTGTAAGTGCGCGAATGTGAACAGTGTATTCAAGTGAACGATTGTAATAAATTATTTACTAAGAACATAAATCATTACACTATATATGATGAGAAAAATGTGCAAATTCGTCGAATGGTTTAGTTATTCTCAAATAAATATTAATTGTGGGGGAAAATGAGTCGTCGAGATCCCGCTTCACAGGTTCCCAAACAACATCGCTCCCACAAATCTGATGTTGATCACAAAAAGAATACATAAGTTCAGCATTTCAGCACGGAAAATACACTATAAAGGGGTATAAAGCTGTGGGAATCTTACTTGACAATTCAGGAGCTGGCGCAGCAGGTTTCCCTTTCGGTTTCCGTCCACGTTTTCTTTTGGCGGGAGTACCATCGTCACCTTGAAGTGGAACATTATTCTTATCTAACGACTCAGCACGTTCATGACAGCATCAGGAAACATCACACTACATCACACTTACCAATCGAAGTTCGGGACGGTTTAGAAATCGATTTACTCCTTCGTTTTTTTGCCCCTGTAATAGAAAGTTGAGATACTTTTGACATTTTACGGGTGATTCGAAACCCTACTTGAACGAACAAAATTGGAAACAGATTGTGGCAGGTTTAAAAGTAAGGCATAATAATTAACTTTTTTCACTGAGCTATCCTTTGGATATGAAACTGCTTGTTTTTGTGGTATTTTTTCAGACGATGAAGGAAGAGTGTGTTTACTTGGAAAATGCATTATTCAAAGGTTGGTTAACTGGGCCCGTTTGACCTTCGTTGGTGTTGCAGAATCGTAAATGAATGAACTTCACGGCAAAAGTTCTGCTTTCTACAGTGATTTTATCTGCCCGTAAAGGGATGGCGCAATACATTTTCACAAATTTCATTATAACTACGTACCGTTATTGCTAGTTTTATCACTGATGATATCAGATTTCTTAATATGATAAAGGGCCGCAAAAACAAGAAAGGGGTCTGCCAAGTTGACACTTATTCCCTATAAGAGTTTCTACCAGCATATCTGACCCGTCAGCAGCGATGTTGAAGGGTATGCATTTATTTGAGTAATTCAATTCACTCCAAAATGATCAAATTGGATGATTTCTATAAGTAAAATCACAGTAAAATTTGCTGAGATTTTTGACCAAATAACAAAATTATGATTTTACTATATAACATACACACACAGCTCAAGAACAAAGTAATTCTTATGTGAAAAACAAATATTAGTTATCACCTTCAATACTTCCTTTTCCCCATTCGAATCACTTGCGTAGATCCAGATCAGCAAACTTGACTGCAATTTGAGCCGCAACTCTTTCAAGCTTTTTTTCTTTATTATAAATAAAATAGTATAAACTGATAATGCGTGATAGAGTGAGAATGCTTTCACTTGAGGATTAAATTACTTCAGAAAGTGCTATCGTCTTGACAGCTCGTCGATTGATTGTGTACGGGGTACATATTGAAAGTCCTCACTTTTCCCCCAAGATCTGAGGAAATGTTACCTCGTCATCAGAGCACAAAAATGACAAAACGCTTCGAATTTATTCACAGGGGGTGGTTATTTCTCGGACCAGGCGCATGGAGACCCCGTCCAATTGATTCAGCGTCCGAAATTTAGTGGAAAATGGTACCCCACACGCCTAGGTACCAGAAATCTCGAGAACTCACATTTGAAATAGGTAGGTAGATACCCTTTTTGACCCATAGCTTCTTACAGGGGACGCCAACCGTTCCGGGACCAGTCTCATTGGATTCAGCGTCCAAAATTTAGTCAAAAACGATACCCCACATGCCTAGATCACCAAAAATCTCGAAAATCCGTTTTTCGAAATACATACACACTTTGACCCCTCCCCCTCCTCCCAAATCGGTCCGATCGGGCTGAATGGTTTTGAGGACCAACTAGAGCCATAAATGGGTCCCTGACCCAAACTTCGGATTTTTAGAAATTTTTCTCCTATCGAAATCGGCGTGGACGGCGGACGGACATTTGCATATTTTGATCTAGACACCTTGAATTCTCAAACCAGAACAGAAGACTCTGAAATACTACACTGCACTGCGGAGGAAATTTCAAGCTTTACTCCTTGCTCTTTGCTTACACTCTACGTCCGTATCCTTAGCCTTTGCCACCCAATATCTTGCTGTCACCTCGAATACACAGGGCTCATGCAAAAGAGCTTATCTTCTTAACAATTTTTCTTCCTCGCCGTTGGTCATAAAAACGAAATGATTTCTCAATACATTTCTCTGCTTTTCTCGTATCTTTACACATGTCTACGTTTGAATTTTCTGATTGGGCCCATACTACACAATTGACGACTCCTCCAGTTGTGATTCGTTACATTGAATCAGTCATTAACCACTCACAACGACTCCAAAACACACCTACACAAAGTACACTTCAATAAAAATAACAAAAATGTAACACCCAAATTGTTCCGTAATAAGCAAGCATTCTAAAGTCTGATGCCAGACCATAAGGTTAGTAACTATTAAGTACGAAATGAACGGCTAACTTCTCATTACCTGCCGTAGCTTTGATGATCGTTTTCCCTCCATCGTCATCTATAAGTAATAATATTAAAAGAAAAAAAAAATAAATAAAATTTGAAGAAAAATTGCTTTTCCTATAGAATTCTAACGCTAGCGATTAAAGGAAAATGCGTTGAGGAACCTTCAGGAGACAATCAGGCATGCAATAAAAGTGCGAGATATTGTTAATACATGTCCCCATTTTCAGTGCACATGCTTGCAACTAAATATGAAAAAAATATCACTCAAACCGATTTCAAAACAAACCGTCATGCATGCTGGTACGAACTAGCGCTTACCAAAAATGGTTATTTTTCCTTTGTATGTGTTTAGGAATGCAAAATTTTTTATTCTTTCTTCAATTGACATCGTCAGAGCAGATTCGGCTATAACTCGGGCTTCAACAAGATTCCGTTGTACTGAAGTGGGTTTTAATTTTTTCGCTTCCGCCAATTCATCCGGGCACTTGAACAAATCAATTACAAATGAGTTATTTGTCAGTGGTGAATACTTATTCAAAATTCCTCGAAACCATCTCAACCCAAAACTTTGCCAATAAATTCGTAGAAAACTAGGAATGACCAACACGCTTCCAACCAACCAACTTCCCAAAATAAAGGAATGACAGTATTATTTCTAGCCCACGGGCTTACTGGATGAGGTATGCCCTCCTTCCCTTCTCCGACAAAGGACCATCTTGAGCTAAGCCCACACAATGAGGCGTTCTCACATTTTTCTTCTTCGAGATTCGATATTAAGCAAACAGTACATTGATTCGATTTTTCCCAAAATTTAAAAATTCTATTTAAAAAAACAATTTTGTTAATATCTAGCGTCAATTGCTCTAGATAACTATTGATCTGATGGTTGGTATAAGCTTTCTCGATTCAAATCGTAAAAATTTGCATTTTGGGAACTACAGCACATGTTTTTACATTTCAAAAGTGGAAACAATGCTACATTCAAGGCCTAATTACACCTACCGAGCGCTCGGGTGAGACAGCACATTCGGCAGTACTCGGCTTAAGCTTAGGGCTTAGGGAGTATACTTGACCGAGTCAGTGAATAGAAGACGGTTCTATTTCTCAGGCCTAGTTGGTGCCCTCACCACTCAGGGCCCACTCGCTCCCCTAGCTAGACTGGTACTCCTTCAGGTTTTCGTAAATAGCATCCATAACTCCAGGAATCAATTTACTTATAGCTGGTTTGGAGAGTCTGAAGAAAGCTGATATAAAGCGATAACTGCCTCCAGGTGCAAGGAAGCATAATGTTGTATTATAGCGACTTGCAGTTTAACATTTGGTGAGATGGCATCTCAAAATGGTGCTTGTTTTGGTTGGTTATTCCTTGAATAATCAACCTATGTTTTCATGCAAATGGTCAACCTCTCCGATTCGGCTCAAAATTTTTTTCTGGACGTTTCATGATGTCTAGATCAAAAAACGCTGCAAATTCTTACACAGGGGTTGGTTATTCGTCAGACCAGGCGCATGGAAACATATTTAAAAACATGGGGGAAATGGGGAAAATGGTGGGTGCGGCGGGTCCCAGACCCATTCCAATCGATTCAGTGTCCATGATTTAGTGGAAAATGATACCCCACACGCCCAGGTACCAGAAATCTCATAAACACATATTTAAAATGGGTGATGTATACCCAATTTGACCCATAACTTCTTCCAGTGGGTGCCAATCGTCCTGAGACCCACTTCATTGGATTCAGCTTCCAAGATTTAGCGGAAAATGATACCCCACACGCCTAGGTTCCAGAAATCTCAAAAACATATTCAAAATGGGTAATATATACCCAATTTGACCCATAACTTCTTCCAGTGGGTGCCAATCGTCCTGAGACACATTTCATTTGATTCAGCGTCCAAAATTTAGTGGAAAATGATACCCCACTCGCCAAGATCGCCCAAAATCTCGAAAATCCATTTTTCAAAAAACACATTTTGACCCCTACCCCACCCAAATTTGGTCCGATCGGGCTGAAAAGCTTGGAGGACCGTCCCAGGCCGGTTACAGACCCCTGACCCAAATTTCAGATTTTTAGAAAATTTTCTACTACCAAAAACGGCGTGGACGGCGGACGGCGTACGGCGTACGGCGGACGGCGGACGGACATTGACTTTTTTTGATCTAGACACCATGAAACGTCCAGAAAAAAATTTTGAGCCGAATCGGAGATCAAAAAAAGGTTCATATGTCCGTCCGCCGTACGCCGTCCGCCGTCCTCGCCGTTTTTGGTAGTAGAAAATTTTCTAAAAATCTGAAATTTGGGTCAGGGATCTGTTCACGGCCTAGGACGGTCCTCCAAGCTTTTCAGCCGATCGGATCAAATTTGGGTGGGGTAGGGGCCAAAATGTGTTTTTTGAAAAATGGATTTTCGAGATTTTGGGCGATTTAGGCGAGTGGGGTATCATTTTTCACTAAATTTGGACGCTGAATCCAATGAAATGGGTCCCAGAACGATCGGCACCCACTGGAAAAAGTTATGGGTCAAATTGAGTGTATATTACCCATTTTGAATGTGTTTATGAGATTTCTGGAACCTAGGCGTGTGGGGTATCATTTTCCACTAAATCTTGGAAGCTGAATCCAATGAAGTGGGTCTCAGGACGATTGGCACCAACTGGAAGAAGTTATGGGTCAAATAGGGAATATATTACTCATTTTGAATATGTGTTTATGAGATTTCTGGTACCTGGGCGTGTGGGGTATCATTTTCCACTAATCATGGACACTGAATCGATTGGAAAGACCCGCCGCACCCACCGTTTTCCCCATTTCCCCCATGTTTTTAAATCAGTTTCCATGCGCCTGGTCCGAGGAATAACCTACCCCTGTGTAAGAATTTGCAGCGTTTTTAATTTTGGCTGCTTGGCAAACTACTGCTTTTCCATTCTCATGAAAGATCGGAATTCTTTGTGGTCTTCAAATTCAGTCAGCTCACTTGTAATTCTTCTCTTAGTTTTCCTCCACTGAGTACAGTCTGCTCAATTTCATCCAAAATTGCAGGTATGAGTAACTTACAATAGTCTTTGACAACTTTTTGTTACTCTTGTTGAGCAAAATCTTAAATACAGAAGAGAGTCCTCCCTTCGGAAAAGCATAGTTGGTAATAGCTGCGCGCTGAGCAGTTTGATTATTTCAAGCATATTCCCCAAAAATATTTGGTTAAACGGCTAAAAATAACTGGCGTTTTTCGGGACAAACTGCCATATTGTGACTCAGTTTTTAATGAGAAAGTGTAATAAGATCATCGTAACCGTCTACTTACTACATCGATCGGGAAATGAACGGAATAGTCGGCTATCCGTGAGTTGGGAACCCAACCTCTCGTCACTTTACCGCTGCCGTCGAAGAAGACCACGTTGTAGTGTGACTGAAAACGAAATAAGACCAATATTGATTATTGAGAAATGTCGAAGCATTCTGTTAATAAAAGATTGATACAATTAAAAATGGGTTAACTTGAATCGGATAAATACGAGGAAATGGACATTTTAACGGTACTTTTCCGTTAACCCCCTCCCCTCCTCTATTTTCACTGCCTCGCATGCCCGATGGTCCCTGGCAACAAGAGTGTTCTCTTTCACATTTGCATTAATATACGCGCAATTTGACCCAGTATTGAGACATTGCCGAGTTTATGTAATACTCAGCGACTTCTCTATGCGGACTAGGTAGGGATGTGGAGCACTTCAACACCAGAACTACCTTGTTCCTTTTAAATATATAAGTTTAATGTCGATGAAGTAAACAAAAATATTAAATAATGATCGAGTTGAACAAAATAGGTTATATCTATTGAACTTCAGATTATGTTGTGAAGAAATTAAACTAATTAAACTGACTACAGAAATTGAACTTTTTAGAGAAAATAAATACTGACCGAAATGTGTCGGGAGGGAAAAGGATTAAGTAGAAGGAAACAAAGTAAGTAAACCAGGTATTCTCTAATTCCGATCGGTAAGGACTACTCGAGCTATTACTGCAGTTGACCGAATTCTCCAAGCTGGTACAAATACGATGGCCATTGGCACGAAGCACGTAAAGTAATGACTTGGCAGACGACCAGTGGCGATTCGGGTTCAAGCGGGAGCGAGAGCGGCATCCCAACGAGAAAACTGATCAAAAAGGGTTTAAAACAAAGAATGAGTTTTACTTGCAGGAGGCGATCTCAGAGAATTCGAGCTCAGAACTTGCGGATTCAGAAAATAGTGGGACTGAGCAGTGCAATAGCGCAATAATCCGACAGTCCACGATGGCGACGAAGACGTCAGGAAAGAAGAACTATTCGCCTAAACGTTGCTGGAGGTGCATAAAAAGCCAACTGGCGAATGTTACGTGCAGATACCGCTTACATACTCCCCCACTTCTAGAACTAATGACTTAAATGTCTGGTCATGCCGCTGATACTGCGATCTCAACCTCAGATCAACCAACGATCTCAGGGACACTAAACGATCCAGCGTCGAAACAATCTCCAATTTAAAATAAATGCAGTTATTATAAAAATCGTTGCTTATTAATCATAAATAATTTGCCAATGCCTAAAAACAGCGGGTGGGCGAGAGGCATTCACAATAGAGTGCGGTGGAGGGGGTTAACGGAAAAGTATCATTTCAATTTGGACGAATTGAAAATGGCGGCATTTGAATACACATTGAGAAAAAGAAAGTCAAGGGCCGGGTACACACGTTGAGGATTCCCGAGAGGATTCCCCGTTGAGGCCAACCTCTCCGGCCGACGGACCGTGTGGACGGGTCGAGGCCTTCAGTCGAGGCGGACTGTACAGGCCGCCAGGCCTTTCCAATTTTTGGAAAGGCCGCCTGAGGCCGGGGTTCCGGCCACTACAACTACACAGTTTCCTCAAAAGGCCTCGCGCGTCGTGTGGATGCTCCGTCCGGCTCCGGCCGCCTCTGAGGTTTTCCTCAGAGGAATTCCTCTCCGGAAATCCTCAACGTGTGTACCCGGCCAAGGAGGGTTAGTCCTCCAACTCCTAAGTTCTCTCACCGCATGTTTTTGAGAAGGATCGTTATAATTTTCGATCCAATACGTCTCTCCAGTGTCAACACACGTATCGACCATCGCTGGCCAATACGGATGTCGGCCAAGTTTGGCGACGACAATCGCACCCAACTTGAACCGAATGCTGATCATGTCATCTCCCTTGGGCAATTCTGAAACAAATCGATCAATCAACTGAGGAAACTTGAGGCAGCACAAATACGGACAAACTGAGTACATGCAAGTAATTGTCACTTGTGGAAAATGTGTCCAAGAAGAGGAGAATCCCACAAGGCATACTCCTGTGCGTGGGTAATTCAATTTTAGGACAACTTATGTAGAATGTTGCAGTTGGTAAGCCTCAAAAACACAGTTAAAGACTATATATTCCACTAAAAATCGAACAATTTTTCATTTATCTTAAAATTAGGTATCTAATCTGAAATGATTTAGGATAGATAAATCACAAGGAACCCAGCAAACTAGATTTAAAAAAATTAACGTGACTAGAGTGAAAATTATTACAGCAGGAAACAGAATATAAATTTATTTATTTTTCTCATAAATTTGCATGACAGCTGATCCCCCTAGGAAGTATGTTCATGATTTTCGGGCCCTGATGTCAATCAGATTCATATAGCAGAGACAGCAAGAGAATATTTCAAAGTTGGTAGATGATAATGCACAGTTACGAATTTAGTTTTGCCCGAGTCGACTCCTACGTGTGTTACTGATCATTTCAGACCAAAACTGCCTTTTTTTGGGGCTTTGTTTCCGAATTATTCGCGATTTTTGTCCTGTTTTCGGTCTTATGTCATTAAAATTCACACTACTCTTTCAATTTTCAGATAAACTCAAATCAGAGAATACTATTGGAAAGAGCGTCTTGTTTTGGTTGGTTATCCCTATATGGGGTATCATTTTCCACTAAATTTTGGACGCTGAATCCAATAAAATAGGTCCCGGAACGATTGGCGCCCTCTGGATGAGGTTATGGGTCAAAATGGATACATATCTACCCATTTTGAATATGTTTTCGAGATTTCTGGTACCTAGGCGTGTGGGGTATCATTTTTTACTGAATTTTGGACCCTGAATCGATTAGGAATGGGTCCGGGACCCACCACACCCACTGTTTCCCCCATGTTGAAGAAGTGAGTCTCCATGTGCCTCGTCCGAGGAATAACCAACCCGTGTGTAAGAATTTGCAGCGTTTTTCTTTTATATGATGAAAATTTGGACTTTATTGGACAACTAGCTGACCCGGCGAACTTTGTATTGCCTAATAAGTGTAGTGATAGCTTTAAATTTATGATCACGTGTTCGACGTAGTGAAATATACCTACTCGTTGACCATTATCCAGATGCACTGCACTGGATGCACTATTCTATGGTATCTCACAAGGATTTGTCAGGTATTGAGGAAAGGAAACTCAACGCTCTCCCAATGGTATCTTTAGATTCGAGTTTATCTGAAAACTGACAGAGTTATGTTCATTTTAGTGACATAAGATCGGACTTCGAAATGATAACGCGTCTTGCCGTCTTTGCTGTACGAATCTGGTTCATTTCAGGGCCCGAATATCATGAACATCCATCCCAGTGAGATCTGCTGTCATAAATCTCCTGCACGAAGAATTCTACTTATAGAGTATTGGTTACGAAATGTATGGGAAATTACACAACCCTGAAGAGTCGGATAGGGCTTAACTTGTAGGACACCCTGTATAATTAGTATGTTGGGTACATTTGAGTCTTTTACCCATAGAAATTCCATTATTCCGACTTTATGCTGTCAGAACTCCTCACAATAATTGGACAGTTACAGTCAAGCTTTCATTGGCAACAAGTGCCCATGTGGAATTTGATATTTATGGAGGTGGGGGCACCTCTTCGGTTGGGGAAAACATTGATAAATTGGCTTTAGCGATGGTAACTTTTGCTGAAGATGTTTTGTGACTGCTTCGAGGCGATTATCAGCTAAAACAAGACTAACAAACAACGATACCAGAAGCTCGTCCGTTTTGAACCCACCAAATCAGAGGCTTTGAAAACATTCAGATACAATAAACTCACTTTCCGTGTCCAGGTTTTCGCTCATTATGTACGTCTAGATCCTCTTGATCCCAGAAAATATGAAACGCAGCTGAAACAATATAAAATACTTATTTCTATTTCGTCATGAAATTAATGAAAGTGCGGGAAACGATAATTCAGAAACGAGTACCTATTCAACGGATAATGGAAGTTTTAGAGTGCACGATCTCCAATCTATGGAACCTGAAAAAGTAAATCCGTATCAATATTGACAGTCGAAACTGAAGAACACGCATAGAGAGTGCAAAATTTGTTTTAGTACTAAATCACCCACGTAGTATTGACTTATTTGCGACGGTTACTTGACACAGAAAGGAACAGTACTCGGCCCCATTACATTATTTATACTGCACGTAAACGATATAGCGTCCGAATGTAATTTGTAATTTTCTTCTCAGCTGGCAAATAACTCTAATCCTACCAAAGGGTCCACCCAGAGATGTGCATGGTTTGGTTAGCAGATTTTTATACTCTCTAGGTGCGTATCCACGAAGGTTTGAGTGAAAGTTTTAATTACTGAGGGATCCTGGTCGCTCCATTTATTCTCAAAACCTAACGCACTTCTATCATATGAGCCACCCAGCTATATTCGCTATTTTCCTGAGACGTCAGAGCCATCTGGTATAATTTGTTATAGGCCCTTGAGAAACTGGTCTGGTGCATCAGCAGAATCTGAATCCACCATCTGGACATTCCTTTCAAAATCTATCCACTCACGCTTCCAATGCTTCATTCATTTCTGATTCCTCTAAGGTAGGGCTAGAATCCGGTTTGAAAAAGCTTGAAGACTTCCGTGTATTTGAACGCCCATATTTCTGTACTAAATATATCATTGCTCTGAACAGTTTGCAGGTTTTTTTATTGATTATACAATTTATTGCCTTCATCACTAAAACATATCACTGCCTACGTGAAATCACAAGGTGACAATCCAGATACAATCGCACTGCTGGAACCTGAGCATTCTCAAGAAAATAGTCGCCTATTTAGGAATAGAACAGCCAGGCGTCCAACGGTCCAACATTTGAAGAAGTACAGCACAAGTACACAGCATCAAGAGGATGCTGCTGAATATGTTCTACATTTGGGAGCATTAAATTGTGTCTTCCTATAATAAATTCATTTTTGTCAGAACTCCTTTGTGAGCTCTCAACACCGGTTTACCGAAACCTTATGTTTTTGCTAAATAAAAGACTTGAATCTGTTATGTGAATGTAACAAATACTCGTGACTATCCATGTCGAGCTGGAGGCGCGACTACCGGGAGGTTAAAATTATGGTGCTTATGGGAATCCCTCCACGAAATGCTGCCCATATGGGAGATAATCATAAGAACTCAGTACATATGTTTTTGCACCGTCTTTAACAGGTGTTGAACATCAACTCTTGTCTTATTGTATTTTCCCAGTGTTGTACTTATTTTGAAATAAATAAACAAATTAACAAGTTTGTAGGTGGTAGGTATCGTCCATGTGAAACTATACTATACCTATTACATTTTATATACCTAGTATACGGGAGTTGGATAAGATCAGCTCTCACCTGGCTTCACGTAGATTCACCGATCAGCGCAAGTGACGAAGTGTATAGTTTTATGCTATGACGAATTTTCAGCCTGCAATTGATGTTTTTACCGCTGTCACATGAGAGGCACGGATAGTCGAACTGCAAGAAATAGAAATAGGTAATATAAGTACAAGGGTAGATGAGGGTTGAAGTTCGCTATCATTCGGGGTTATCAACGTAGAATTCTGTTATCAACAAATTTGTAGAGACGAATGAACGAAAATGGAACAGGTTAGAATTAGAATAAGACCCCAGGAACTAGGCAGAGTCCCACTCAGAGAATACCCGGTCTTACTGGTACTATTTGCAACATACATATCATATACCGTGGTAAATGGGGCATTTTACGGCATGTAAGGGCCGCGCTGTCCCGCTCAAATTATCAGAAAGAGGTAGGCGGCTTTTCTCGTGATGACAAAAACCTCCCCGTTCCGAACCTGCGCCTCCGGTTTGTTTTATATACTTATTCTAGAAACAAATCACTAAATGGAATCTGATTTTCAAAGTAACAATTTATTACCCAGATATGAAGAAAAAAATGTCGACAAATCATCTTTCTTTACCTCTGAAATCTCCTGAACAAAGTGACAATTAAGGATCTCTATCCACATCCAGTCAGAAGTAACTGACAATACGAGGGGCAGATTGGCCGCCAATAAGGTAATACAGACAACTAGCAGGAGTATGACAACACACGGGAAGGTTTCTCTTGTGAAGGGTTGCCGATATAATCGATACATCGAAATTGTGTACATTGTAGTTTTTAGTTTAGTTATTATGCTTGTAATTCAATAGTTCTAAAATTTCGTTTGAATTTGTTTAAAATTTTGTAAAAAATTTATAAAGCAGTTAGTACGAGTTAAGGGCACGAATGATAGGGTTGGAATACTGGTGGAGATAGATTCCTATCATACAGGTGATGTAATTTATGTGTATAACAGTATGAAATAAAACATTTAATATGAACGAAATATAATAATAGCATAATCCTACTGTTCAAAATTCAATAAATTTGAGGTTCTACAAATAGAGAATATTGTTTTAGATCATTTCAGTCAGAACAATGTGTCACTGCAAAGTATGTTAACGCTGCTCTTACCAACTATTCATATTTCATATTCATACTTGTTCCAAATTTTCAGTATTTCCGAATCTGATGAGTGGTCCTGTTGCTCTACAGTTACCCCCTCCCTGTTGCCACGCCTGTGTTTGCCTCGAATTTCAACGCTGAGTTCCAATATTCATTTTGAAACAAAATTCGAATTCGAAAATGAATTGTTATAAACTGAGGGCCTAGTATGGTCGGTTTTGCTGCAGTCTGCCTTTTTAAAGGCTCGCTGCAACACCCTCCATTTTATTTCTCAGTGGCATGATAAAAGGAAGGATTTTTCACCGAGAAATGCAAAAAATGTGAGGTGCCTGGATGAGCATGAGTTCGCCAAGTAGTTTGCTGTTTTGCCGCAGTAGCGCTGCCCGTGGCAACTCCTGTGAAGGCGATACTCCGTTTGTTCGCAGTGAGTCCAACGTTTGCTGCCATTTCCTGTTGGAGTTTTGGCTGCACGCGCGACTCTACAGCTTCAACGGTTCAAGTTGGAACCAGTGTGCTCGCGTTTGACCGACCGCGTTCCTCACCACCACCTGGGTGTGTTTTCTAGGAACGGTTCCAACGGTTACAGTGACAATGACGTAATCGTTCCAACTTACCGGTACAGTTCCATTACCGGTACAGCAGGGTGTAACGTGGCTACCCTCCTCCCACCCAAGAGAATCATTCTGTTCCCTATGTATTCATCAAGGAATTCAGATGAGTGTTACAAAAACATGAGAATTAAAGGGAATAATAAATTATATTGTAATTGGATAGGTACCTACTTACAAGTTAAAAATAATTGCCGATTCCTAATAATTGACGGTTCCTACCATCTCTCCATTTTACAGTGAAAACAGTTTTTTATTACAATTTAAATAAAGCAGCACTATTGTTTTCTTTCGGGGGTAAGCAAGCTCCTCCTTTCTGACAATATCAACCCAGCTATTGAGAAAAGCTGCTCGCAGGGTAATCACGTTGCAACCACACACAGTCTCTCATCCACCACTTTTGATCAAACAGGGAATGATTGAGGAGAGGGGGACATTTCATCGGAATTGCACTAAAAAAAATACAGAGTCCAACAAAACTCGGAATCGGACCTTCCCCATCAAGAGTTCTGATCATATCGATACCAAACCGACCCCTTGCCAGTCCATGGAACCGTACTGGTAAAGGCCGGGGTCTTGTCACTGCTTGGAACCGTTCCAATGTGAGACTCGGTTACACAGTCCCGGTACCACTGTACCAACACACCTCTCTGATATTAACATTTTCGTCTAATAAACTATAGTACCCAGGACAGTACTTGCATTAATTTGCCTTTTCTTTTCCTTATTATTAGGAATATTTAATAGAATTTAGCAAGAAGGCTTTGAAGTTGCATCATAAATAGAAATGTTATGGTAGAAGGTTGTCATTTTATGTTAGGAAGGCTGATCTTCTCATTTTATATGAAATCATGAATCATAGATGTTGTTAGAAGGATAAAAAATGCATCAAATAAAAATATCATGTTCCTGCAGTCAGGTTATGTGAGTACCCATGTAGAAAGATGCAACCAGGAGCATCATATTATTTTCAATTATGTGAACCCCATGTGGATGTAAACACTCCTGAAGATTTAACAGAGTTGCTGAGTTTAGCAATGAAGCCAAAGATCTAATAAATGATTCCTCTACTTATTAAAATTAGATAATAACTTACCTAGAATGATGAGCCTTTTTGAAAAGCGTCAGTAGAGACCAGCAACCAATACCAGACAATTATGAAGATGCTCTGATGTGATTTAGGTTGTGAGTTCAACTCACTGATCCAATGTCCAATGAAAATGGAGCTTTCTGCTCGCCCTCATCTGATTGGTTGTATGTAGTGAGGTTGTTATTTCTAATTTTTGCGTTCTTTTGTGGAAACAGGTTGCTCAACAACAACGAAATAAATGCTGCGGTAAGTAGGATTAGACCATTTTATATGAAAGATATGAATATTATAGAAGCCTGGCTTCTGGATTCAACCTGGAAAATATGGAGTATTGCGATGAATGGTAAAATATATTTTTTGAAATTGATCTCCTTGACAAAAACACTGGAGTACCCAAGTAGGTACATCTCCTGTTGAGCTGTTAGGAGGTTCAAGTCATGTAGGTAACTTTTTCCTCCCAACTGAGTAGATGCAAGGATGAGAGTATTAGGATCTTTATTGAGAATATTAGGAATTTTTTTATTTTAATTTTGTATGTTACATGGCATAAGGAGAATTTATAATAGTAGATTTAGGGCGACAAGTAGTTAATTGTGCCATAGGGTTACAAAGTTGGTAGATCTGACAACCCAAGATGTTTGAGGAGACAAGGGTGCTAGGGATTGGACATCGATGTCCGATGTTTTCGAAACATCGATGTTTTAGATCCGATGTTCGATGCTCAACATCGATGTTTGTAAACATCGATGTTTATTGATCATCGAAGGTGATCCACCGATGTTTTTGATACATTGATCGATGTTGATTTCTGAATAATTTAATGACAATCTGGAAGAAATTTAAACGATTTTTTTGCTTTTCTTAAAATGATATTATTTACTAATATATGTAAGATTCCTTTGAAATTTCATCATAGATGAGACTGATGCGAGCAATGTAAACTTTTTTTTCAAGACGGTGCTCAGCTCACTTAAGTTGTAGTCGATACGTCAGAGTGCACACCCTTTTAAGTAAATCTTTTATTTCAAAACCTGCCTTCGGAATGATTTTGGCGGACCGACATCGACCTTTTTTGATCAAGACACCATGAAACGTCCAGAAAAAAATTTTGAGCCGAATCGGAGAGGTTGACCATTATCATGAAAACATAGGTTGATTATTCAAGGAATAACCAACCAACAGGGGGACATTTCATCGGAATTGCACTAAAAGGATACAGAGTCCAACAAAACTCGGAATCAGGACCTTCCCGGTCAAGAGTTCTGATCATATCGATACCGAATCGACCCCTTGCCGGTCTGTGGAACCACTCGCAAATCAGCTGTCAGCTCCATCCTTCCTGGTCCAGTTCCGATCTTATCGGTCCATTTCCGATCTTATCGGTCCAGTCCAGCTTATCGGTCCAGTCCCAACCTTCCCGGTCAGTTCCAATCTTATCGATACCAAACCGACCCCTTGCCAGTCCGTGGAACCGTACCGGTAAAGGCCGGGGTCTTGTCACTGCTTGGAACCGTTCCAATGTGAGACTCGGTTACACAGTCCTGGTACTGCTGTACCGACACACCTCTACTCTGAAGTTTGTTTGTGGTTTGTGTCAATCAAGTGAGAAAGTTTGGTGGAGAATTTTGTGATTGGTGTAAGGTTGTGCATCTGAAAGAGACGGCTGTAAGAATAGTTATCAAGCGGCGTTTAAAATGATCGTACGCTGCGGGAGTTTAAATTTCAAATTGACCAAGAATTTTTTTGTGCTCAATTGGTGAAGGGGAACCTGCACCAGTGTTACTAATCCAGTAGTCCCACTTGAAGAACAGCTTGTTGTTATACGGTTCTGAATCAAAACGATGTCGATGTCATTGTACGACGATTTGGACACGCTTCGGCAAAAGTCTGACGAGGTGGCCGGTTGGAGTTCGGGCATCAAACTTTTCCAGTCACAACTTCAAGCCAAAAAGGCCGCCGGCTCTACAAAAAGAGAGAGCAACAAGAAAGCGAGTGTTCTTGCTCCAGTTTTTGATTTGAACACGAAACGAGAAGATGAGGACAACGATGACAACAAAGAAGGTGCGTGGATGTCCGCTTATATCATTTTATACAGTACAATTTGGATCGCAGTACATATTAAAAGGATCGGGAAATCGTCTGAACAAGTTGGAATCGAAACGAATCAATACTCCTACATTTCAGGTTTTTATGCTGCCTATGGTGACGACCTCGATTGGAACTTTACTGGTGAAGAATACGATCCTATGTGGCCAAATGACTACGAAAAAGTAGTTAAGGATCTCAGAGAAATGCGAGAAAAAGAACGGGAAAAAGAGGACGAAGAGAGAATCAAGAAGAGAGAAGAAAGAGAAAGGCGAAACGTGAGGTATGTCTGTATAATCCCTAGTTTTGAACTGTAAGTACTAGTTGTGAGTATTGATATGTTCATCCTATGGAAGGAACGCTGCACTGTCCAGGACTCATGCCAACCGATTCCTATTTATTTTCAGGGGCGATGCTGATGATCCTAAGCCATTAATGTCCGTCGATGTTGGAGAATTGGACGAAGGAGCTCCACCACTGGTCAAACCTGGACGTGGAGGAGTGGCCATTGCGCCACCACCCAGCTTGGTTGAACAAGTAGAAGTACGTCCCTACTCTTATGATTAGAAGTCAATCGTTTGGCATGATGATAGATATTGTCTTTATCAATTATGGGTTAAATTTGACGGACACAGGGACGCAGATTAAACACTGGTGATTAGCCGTCCTACTTTGCTAGTTTTACTTAGATAACAGGACATGCAGTTAGCAAGGTTGATCTCAATTTCGCTTGAACTGCTCCTCAAACGAGAGAGGCAGCTCCAGGACAAGGAAGAAGGAACTATAGTCGTCTTCAGAAGGCTGCAGGATGAATTGAATTGCAGATAATGGTCAAAATACGATGCTCATCCTGACACGCCACCAGAATCCAGGGAACATGCTTGCCCAGCACTCTCAGTTGGGCCAAGGGATGTGCAATAAATGTCGGCTAGTCCCTAAGAAGTACCTCTGTGGCTGAAGGGAAGTCTTCTGAAATGCAGGCGATCCGTAGTCATGGCTAGCCCGGGAAGATTTTGCGAAGTCAATATTTTGTTATATGAAAGGTCGGGCACTCGCTGAGCGGTCGATGACCGTTTGTCCTGCCGCTGATGGCAACTCCATCTCAAAGACGCCCATGGCGTCCCCCGGCTGCCCAAACCAGTCATATCTCGAGCCACTTCTTGGTCCAATCTCTCCATCCAAATTCATGGCAAGCGATAAGGAGGTATGCAGAAGACTCTGAACAACCATCGAATGGTATCTTTCAGCATGAGGATAGCTATTCATAGTGCACCCACATTATCAAGCACCACTGTACTGAGGGGGCCTCGAATGAGCAGGAAGATGCTGTTGAAACCAAGCTGCACTCGCTCCAGCGCGTTGCCGTATTGGAGAGCCTGCACAGAATAACTAGTATAACAACAGTATGACTGTCTTCAACAATTGCCCCAAAGATAGTTGTCAAAGCGAGCAGCAATCCAATCCCAGCTATCACCAAGATACCAACAACAGCTTCTGAAGCTGAGTTGGCTCGGATCACTAAGTGACTGAGAACAGCAACAATCACTTATGCTCGAATCAGTTACTTACGTATAGCTAATTTATGAACCGCTCGTGATCAGATCCACATTCAATAGATTAGTTTAATAAGAAAGCAGTTTCAAAAATTACGTTTTTTTTTTTAAATTTTATTGTTGCATTAACTAACACAATGCGTATTGCTATTTATTATAAAGAAACTGCACTTCCGTAAGTTTTCATTTGTCCACCTTCAACCGAAGTTCAAATCAACATTGATTTTTCTATTGTTTTTTGCGACCATCTAAACAAAGCTTAGTATTGAAAAATGTTGTAGGACTTTGTAGGGCTTTCACGATAAATCCCCCAAAGTTAACATTGGTCAACTTGAATATTTTTCTTGCTGACCACTCTCACAGAACAATACCTTTTGCTACTTGTCTCTAATGGTTTGTGGCATTTTGTACCTAATTTTCCGTGTAACCATCCCTCGGTAGACAATTTCCCTCATTAATCATATTTATTCTGAATTTTCAGGTTGTTCCCAAAGCCTACGGTGCGTCGGTAGCAGCCAAAATCATGGCTCGGTACGGGTTCAAAGAGGGACAAGGACTTGGAAAGAAAGAGCAGGGAATCTCGAATGCGTTGCAGGTTGAAAAAACGTCGAAACGAGGTTGGTATCTTGACTCAGTTGCATACAGAGTGGCTTATTTCGACGGATTGTTATCAGCTTCCTACTACTTGAAATTAATTGATGGAAATGTAGTGATTTGGCAGTCAATTTCAAGTGGAACTTACCAACGGGATTTGCCTTGTTCCAATATATACCATTTTTCGAAAAATAATTGAACCTTTAATTGAAACAATTAAGGGATTCCACATAGTGTTATATGTATAGGGCTGGTCCCTATTTACCTGACATATTCGATGCAGTGGACGAGCGCTTTCGACTTGAGGACGTCATTGTTCCAACTAATCTCATCCCCCACCTGATGCAAACAATGACGTCCTCAAGCCAAAAGGGCTCGCCCACTGCACCAAATATGTTAGGTAAGGCTGACCCTCTCTTTAATGGGGTAGATGGTAGCTGGTAGACATCCAGGGAAGGGTTTCAAGGAGCCCCAAGCGCGGAAGCCTAGTAGCTTGTTGTGCTTCTCATGAGTGTCCTATTTGTTAGTCCATAAACAGCGTCAGTCCCTTGATGAGGGTTGTTAGGTTGTTGGCTTACTTTTCGCAGGGAATGGTTCTCATTGGGGTTTGGGCCCCATAAAGGGTGTACCTGCGAGGAGTGCTGGGCACTCGAAAATTATGTGAGTTGCAGTTTTGTCGATTGAGTCACCCCTATACGGTTCAGATGAAGACGCAGAGGAGCGATGCAGGTTGATAGGCCAACAATTGCTTTTAGGTCACTGCGCTCAAGTCTGAGTAGGTCCATGGTGAGTGACGAGTGGGGTTATGTCATCACACGCTTACTGTGGACATGTCCTTCAGTATTCCGCCATCTGTCGGTGTGTTTCTTTCAACTCCACTCCAAAGGAACTTTTCAGCAATCCTACAGCCGCTCTGGGCCCACGAATGGTGTTTTCGAGCCCCTCCTGGCAAGCTCATCAGCTTTTTCGTTGCCCTTAATGCCCCTGTGCTCCGCCATCCACTCAAGGGACACTGTATTGCGGGCTGCTAGGGAACGGACAGTCTAATCACAGTCCTTCATCACCTTAGATGAGATGTTGGTTGCTGTGAGCCTTTATCGACGCCTGGCTGTCAGAGAATACAAAGGTGTGCTCCTCATACTCTCCAGTGCGCATGCGTTGATTGCCAGAATTTCGGCCAGGAATACAGAGGTGTATTTCCCATGTGGTATGGAGTATTGCCACCTAGGTTTGATCCCATACACCCCAGCGCCTGTCCCTGTTTCCATTCTGGACCCATCAGTGTACCAGATCAGGTCACTGGGACTGCATTATATGACCCTTCGCCCTAATGAAGTCATTGACGACTTATATCGGTGGGGTTTGGAGGGACATCCCTCGCCATCCTATTGTCATGTCTGGGCATGACATCTGGCACCATATCTAGTAGTATTGTGTTTATCCCTCTCAAAATTTTGTTATGGCCTCGATAGGTTGATTCCCGCCAGGTTCCATTCCATTGCGGCCTCTCCTTTGATGAAGATATCTAAAGGGGGCAAGCCCAGCAGTACCTCCTTGGCAGCTGTAGGAGTTCCATGCATAGCGCCTGTGATGGTTAGACAGGCCGGTTTTTAATGGGGTCCACTTGGTTATGTCAGTCCCCATAACCTCTGGACGCAACAACCAGTACTTAAGTATCAGAACATATCAAGTATATACCACTGTAATTGGTTTTTTTTTTTTTTTTTTTTTTTTTTTTTTTCAAAAACGCTGCAAATTCTTTCACTGGAATTGGTTATTCCTTGGACCAGGTGCATGGTGACTCATTCCAATCGATTCAGCCAATATTTAGTGGGAAACGATACACCACACTCCTAAATAGCCAAAAATCTCGAAAATACTTTTTTTTTTTTTTAGTCAATCTTTTAGGTTTTTGATTGACCTAAGTATATTTGATTGCAAAAGGGTACACCAAATAATTCCTGTACGGTCAACAACATACCACTGCTTTGAAGCAAATTCCTACTTATTTGATTAAATAAATCGTTTAATCAACCAATTCCTGGCAATTTTAATCATGCCTGATGGTGATTGTTACAAAAAGACAAATTATAGCGAATAGTATTTTTTACAGGCTCCTTGTAACAAATTTAGGGTAGATTCAAGGAATAACCAACCAAAATGTATTTCAGGTGGACGAATCGTGCTCGAGAAGGAGATCATGCCGCCTCCGCCTGGCCCTGGCCCCTCGGCCATGTCTCCGCCGCCCTCACCCCCGCGCGCGGCCTCGCCGCCCAAACCAAAACCAATCACAGAAATTATGAAGACGCCGTCCAAAGTCGTCCTCCTCCGTAACATGGTCGGCCCCGGTGAGGTCGACGAGGAGTTGGAGCCTGAAGTGAAGGACGAATGCAACACCAAGTACGGTGACGTCATCAGAGTCATCATCTACGAGCTGCCCAACGTCGCCCCAGAGGAAGCTGTGCGGATTTTCGTAGAATTTAAGCGAATCGAGTCGGCCATTAAAGCCGTTGTTGATTTGAACGGTCGATTTTTCGGTGGTAGGCAAGTAATGGCCGGCTTTTATCCTTGGGAAAAGCTGGAAAACCTAGAACTTTTGGACTAAAACTATCATTTTTCCCTAAATTACATTCAGTGGTGTGCGGTGGTAATTTCTACCTCAGAAACATATACTTTGTATTACATTCAAATGAGTACGTACCACTACCTAATACTCCTGTGTAAATCTTAGCTATTTACCTTTGTCATTGTCAAATTTTAAAAGTAAATAGTTTTTATTTGATACTTTAGATTATTTTATTCAAACGCTCCACCAATTCCACTCTGGGGACACTCACAATCTTGAAAAGTCCTTAACATTTTCGAAATCGATTTTAATATTGTACATACACATTATTTTTTGGTGGAAGTAGCTCCAAAGAACATCTATATGGTTTAAACCAGCCACGTAACGAATGCCAATATCTGCAAGCTGAGGACATGCAGGTCTCATTCATACCCTGTACGAGATGGGACATTTTTCGGCCCCAGGCATATTATTTTCTATAGATAACTATCCTATTAAAAAATCTTAAACATGAAAAATCAAAATTTTTAGCAAAAACAATCGATTTCTAATTTAAAATTGGTCAGCGCAATCGAATGCAAAAAATCGGAAAATCAGTGTTGAATTAATTGTAAATCGATTTTTATCCCTACAAGTTGGAGATGGGACATCGAAACAAAAACATCGGTAGCATGACATCGATGTCATGAAACATAGCCCATTCAACCATCGATGTGTTGCGATGTCGATGGTTGAAAGCCCGAAACATCGATGTTTGATATACTTTCCTATTTTTGGGCATATTCAGTTTGAAAAATAATTGAAATTCATCAACAGCGCTATTTACAGTAAAGTTTAATAAAATTAACTCGATGAAGGAACAAGACTGCAGGTTACCTAATTAGTAGTTAGTTTATCCAAGAATCCGTTTTCAAAATCACCCTTTTTGTTCTTCAATCAGTACCCACCTACATGAGCTTTATGAGTATGTATCAGGTCAAACACATCATGGCACATGACATCAAGGTAGGAGGTTACAGGTGGTTTCTCCATGTAGTGGCCTCGATAGGGAGGGTTTGGCATGATTAGGCTGAGGGAGGGTTGAAGAAGCAAGGCATTTTTTGTTTTCATTAATATTGTTTATTCATAAAAAATCTGGTGCGCAACATCTATTCTCTAGGTAGGTGAGGTAACATCGATAATATCGGTCACATCGATGAGGCGTAACATCGATAGCCGATGTTATCGACCCTTCTCGCCATCGATGTTCAACATCGAATATCGAGCGGAAAACATCGATGTCCCATCCCTACTACATGTTATCATTCGCTCTATTCTGTCCATATCTATTGGTATGTTGTGTATTATTGTTTGGTAGATAAGTAGGTAGATTTTGCTAGAATTTGGAAGTATTCCACTTTAAACTATACTAGCGATCAGTCGCAGACAGTAAGTATCTCGTTTATGTCATACGTGTAATGTGTCAAGGATTCACACCTACATTCTTCGTCTACTAGCCAATTTTTATCCATTAGCTACTTGTATAGTTCGCTATATTCCACACATTTTGTCGAGAAGGAGACACCTTAGAAATGTATTGGTTGGTAGACGTCATATTTCGCTATTTGTTAATCAGTTCGTGTTCGGTTGTAGGAAGAGGTGAAGTCACTAGATTTACGATATTGATATCTGCATTTTAGAGCCGAAAGATCTTCGATTTGTTGAGCCTCAGTGAAGCAACGAACATCCTGGACCGATGACAACGAGCGTGTTTTCACTCTGCTACGCTGCGATTGCCGTCTGTTTCGCTTTCAAGACCAAAGAGTTCGAGTCGGCTGGACTGACCATCGAAAATTTATTCGAGAGGTTCCTGGGCAACGAAAATCACCAATTTGTTCAGTTTCACATGAGAAGGACGTTTCTGACGCGTCTTGTACATTCGTGTCTTGTCCCAGGTACGTTTTTTATTATTACAGAGTTTCCATCGACAGGCACAGTTAGGTCTGGAGCAAGACATATCAAAGGCACGTGCATTAAAGTTACATAAATGTGACTGTCGATTACGAAAAATGGTCCATGGGTCTGAACTGAGAGTTTGATCTTTCTTTCAATGGTCACTTATGGCTTTATGGGGAAAAAGACGAGAAAGCGACGCTGTGCCCCTAGCAAAATGAGACGAGTCAGTTGGGAGGGTTTCGAAGCTAATATCTTGGAGTATCAACGGTATACCATCTCTAGAATCTGCCCATGAAACGGCTTCCCTGTCGCAGATACTTCATGTTGCGAAATCGCTGTAGATCCTTAATCCTGGTAATGAAATGACCAGCAGATGAGCATCCCCATTGTAGGGTTGCGCATCGATGTTCGATTCAAGTACAAGGCATACCTGAGGATACACGGCGAAGTGATTTTAATTGGCCGTTCCTTGAGAATGGCCTCATGAATATGAATATGCAATGTTTTTGCCTCATGAATATGAGGCTCGAGGCAAGTCATATTGTGTACATCGGTGAAAGAAGAGCATGTGCCAGCTTCGAAGAGAGAGCATGATTGGGTCCGACATTGGATATTACGGCAGGAAATGTGAAAATGAACTGTTCATATTTTTTATAATTGCGCAACGCAGTTCGTTCAAGTGATATCGAACTGGTTCAGAATGGAACAAGAAGCAAAACCAACTAGATGAAGGGATGAACGTGTTGTGGACTATGATTAAAACTCTGTCATTAAGTTCTCCAGACTGGTTTGGAACCAAAAAGCAACATTTTTCAAAAGGGCATGTGCCACAGGTTTTTCTCTAGTTAGGTGCGCTCATTCCTGATAGACCTGCTGGTAAGAGCATTCTGATCATAAATAACAGAATCTGTTATTTGTGATGCATATTTCTGGGCTCTCCTGTCAATTTGTCCATCAGTAGGTAACCAAGACCAAAAACTGCCAGTCTTTGACCAATGAACTCACTTAACTGAGTATTGTCATCATCCAAAACTATTTATTGATTTCCAAGAAGAAACTATTTATGAAGATGTTCATTCCGTTAAATATTTGACCACCCGGGACAGCTCAATCGCTCCCTGCACCAACTACCTACCTAGTGGGAGGAGGATTGACTACTGAATCAGTCAAATCGTTACTTTGTTGAGATATGATCTACCTGTCTTGATAGAAGAAAACCCTCAAGAAAATATAGAAGAAATATTACTCTCACATAAACAACAAGCAATACTAATTTATAATGTCATATCAAAATAATGAAGTTCACCTCGCAGTTGTCAACAATGCAAGGCCATCTTGTTCTCTCTCTTCTGACGCTTGGCGTCTTCCTGTTGTGGTTGTGAGCCTGTTGAGAACCAAGAATATAATGCGTTCAAGTGACAAAGTGCTGTTCAATTATCAAATCCAGTATTATCCATATTCATAGATCAAAAGGTGAATAAGAAGTGGTTTGTTTCATGTGTATGAAATTCAGTGGAAAAACACCAATAATTTGGCGCATTCTCCTGTTTCAGGCTATCTCTTTGGGCTCCTCTACTTCTACAATGTGCGGGTTTTTGATTTGTCGAACATCTGGTGGTCGGCGTTGGTCATCTTCTCTTTCACTCTTCCATTGTTTGTGGTCACGTTCTCCTTGAAATGGAGCTTCAAAAATGGCCATCACCCTCTCGCTGATGTCTTACAAGCCTTCGCCTCACCAAATCAGACGTGGGAAGATGTTGCTAATGAAATTAATGAAGAATATAATTCGTGAGTGCGCTATTTGTTTAATTATGTTTTTTTTTTCAATGGAATATTATAAGTTGAGGGGAAAGTTGTACTTCAGGCTCTACAGTTGTATTTATTGCCACTAATGGTGAACACTAATCTGGAGTGACATAGAATTTAGAATAAACTACTTTTTCGCCCTTACAAGGTTAAGCTTGTAAATAATAGGGTTTTTTCCTAATAAGAAATGACGATAATTATTATGAATGTGACAATCTGATAATTATGTCTCTGTGTAACTGACTAAATCGAGCTTTCTGATTTTTGTCCATTTAGTATTGAAAAGGTGTGCATTCGGACCAATTCTCTTTCAACTATAGTAGCCACATCTCACTGGGTCGTAAAACTGTCGCCCTACGACGTCCAATGTATTCGTCAAAACTACATGACGATGGAAGTCTTCCACACAGACACCTACCGAAGATCGGCTGATGGAGATGTTATGGTGCAGTTCATCAACATTAAAGTCTGCTGTTCTCGACCTGGGGTTCGGCCTTTCGAAGTGAGGTGAGTTGATGATTTTGAGCAATCCCCTATTGATATTATTCAACTGGAGAGGGGTGCTTCTTTCTTAGATTGTGATATACACTGGGTGATTTTGGTGTCAAAGGGTTCAATGGACTGGGATCCCTTAACATGTAAGGCCCATTTGCAGTCCTCCCTCCTCAGTTATCACAACTGTCTCTCCCTTTATCTCCCGTTTTCCTAAATATATAGAATATCAACACCCCTAATCTGACACTATCTACCTGAATTGAATTATATTGAAATTAGACCCTTGTCATTGCAGAATGAACGCACTTGACTTCGTCCATCTACAAGAAAGAGTCCAAAATAACATTGTAATCCTCAATGGTGTCCAATTCAGGAAATCCTCCATGGAGATGTTCCTGGAAGTTTTCAACGAAACCATTCAACGAAATCAGTCGTATGAGATGCCTCCTGGAGTAAGTTTATTTCAAGAGCTATAGATTTTCAGAGAGAAGGAAGTAGAATGAGAAACCTGGTTGATATGAAGGACCTTAACGTCGTTAGGAGCAATTTTCTTACATCTGTTTTCCAGCTGCCAGTTTGGCAATCTGTAAACATATTCCTACCCTGAGGTGTCTTGTTGTACCTTTGGAGTTTCAACTCGAGCGCATTTTTGCCAGACATTGCGTGTTAAGGTCTTGCAATTATCTGTAGAGCCCCACCAGAGTACCCAGTTGTGTATTTACTCTCTAAAAACTGTTCTTATTTGAATGTCTAAATCATCATCACATTGTTATTTCCCTCCTCCACCAGGCTGATGTCGAGCGATGCATTGGATGCCTTCAGAACTCCGCTAGTGTCAAATTGGTCAAAAGTTGCACAGGATCCGAAAGTTGTACGAACTGCAATTGTCGCCCATTGTGGTGTAGTGACTGCATGGGGAAATGGTGAGTGACGTTACAGTAATTGATTTGTGGAGAGGTTATAAAGCATAAGACCCAAAATGTTCCCGTAAACTTGGGGCAAAATTGGGATCAGAGATGAAGTATTTGGATTGAGCGATGAAATTTGAGGATTCAGCTCTCCAATGTGGCTTTTAAGGGGTGACTTGGTGTTACTTGGTGCCAAAAAAGTAAACCACTCAATGTTGGATAGTGAGTGCTCTAAGTCATTTTTTCATGTCTGCTGAATCCATGTTATAAAATGAGCATCAGACAACTAAAAACTACTCCTGAATTTAACGTTGCTTTTGTTTTTACCCCATAGGTTTGCTTCAAGGCAAGATCAACAAGCTCCTGAAACCTGGCTGTCATCAACATGCACATGCCCAATATGTCGCAGCGTTTTCTGCCTGTTGGACGTCTGTCCGCTCAATATCCAAGATTCCTAACAGCCTCAACTCAAAATCGGTAGGCGTTTGCTTCACCGGGGAGATGTTGTGGCTGTTCTAGGATGAGTACATCATTTATGGTAATGACACCGGCCTACGCTGTGATTTTATGGATGACCTACGGTGCAATACGTTCGCCTTAGTTTTAGCCTCACGTTCCTTAACACCGGTTCAGTTGGGAACTTGGAGCTTCAAGCGCAAACTGGTCTTCACTGGTGAATTTTAAGAATAGTGGATGCTTTATCCAGCAGCCAGAGGGGCGTTAACAGTAAACAACCAACTACCACTGACTGGAAAAATATTTTATTTCAAACTGGAGGTTCAATTCACGAAAAATATAAGGCGGTTTTAGAACCTTGAAACTAAATATAAGTGGCACAAATGAACAACTCAATCGGAGCTCCGTAAAATTACGAAATAAATAAACTTAACTTGATAACAATAGTAAAGAAATTAAATTATCAATTAATGGAAAATAAAAAGGAAAGCAAATGAAATGATCTGACCGTGGAAAGACGCGACTGGATCGGGCGTACGCGCAGTTCCCGTCGGGATCGACGATTGCGACTGCGGCGCGCTCTGGTGGTGGTTCGAGGCATGAACCTCGCAGGGTAGAACCAGAGAAAAACCATGTACTTAGGTAGAACATTGAATGGTGTATTCCGTATTCTGCGACTCAAGTTTGGCACCCCTCGTTTTCGACATAGTTTGTTCAAATCGGTTTAAAAGTTCAACTATGACTGTATTTTGTGACAAATTGGTTTAAATGAAACGAGAATTCACAAGTTTATTGGTTGGAGTTCTCTCCCAAAATTTACCGTTTTGATTTCAACAGATGCTACAATAAGTCTGACAAATAGTTTAATGATATTCTGGCTCTGGATATGGTTTTTTCAAGTTCTGGCCGCTTGCTTTAGTAATGTTTTTACTCAATTCCTGTAAAATCGTAATGTTCGTAATGTTTTTACTCAATTCCTGTAAAATCGTAGTACCATCCTCGAGTCACTTTTATTGGAGGTACGCCAGACCTACATGAGTATTTTATTGGTAGGCTAGTAAGTTTCGGTGTTTTTCATATCCCGAGTGCTGTTGGCAAATGAAATTTGAAGAAACTGTGAGCAATGAAATTCAAAATTGCGTCGGGTGCCTAGTATGTATTCAATCAAGGCTGCCATGACAAGAGGCAATCAGTGCTAAAAGTACCCCATTAATTAACTCCACTAGAGTTGGTAAGTTATTCTGCAACCTACATCAATGGTTGGGGTTGATGTTCATTCGCCGGATGTACTGATTTTCCTGTAAAAGAAGGAAAATTTCTTATTTTGAGACGAGTAAATAATGCCTACAATAGCGTATTTAGTGAACGAGTAAGAAACTGCCTGCACCCTGCTTTAAATAACATGATATAACGGTTACGTATAGTGCAATAACCGTGAAGTTCTAGGCAGTTTAAGCCTTGTACAATTGTTCCCAACAAAACATGGAATTTCTCAACATCCAAGTGTCCTTTTGTTTAAGAATGATTTTCATCAGAGAAGACTTTAGGAGCCTAAAAATAGCTGACATTAGGGTGACTGTAATATTTCATCGTGCATCCACCATTTTGTATCATACTTTTGTTAATAAGAACGACAATAATAATTTTTCAAAGTTAAAGATGATGAAGCATGGTAATAGAATAGGAAATAAAATTGCTTTTAAAGTACTAACCATGGCATGAGATTAGGGAATTGGCTGTATTGAGCAGGTACAACCGCAATGATTCTATGCAACTGCAATACATTTTCGTCCTGTTATTGTCTGTATACGCCTGGAACATGTTCAGAATTTTTTCACAGTTAAAATAGATAAATTAATGTATCCCCCAAAAATGCTGTGATCTTATCCATTAAATCATTTTGTTATAATAAATTCGTTAACAAATGTTTTTTTTAACAAGTTTTATCGAATTAAAACAATTTGTGGAGGTAATTTTTCTGAGTCATTCCCTTTCCATTATGTACTTACCAGTTACCTGCTTACTCTTGACACAAGTTCTTTTTCAGGAGGTATCGTATATGGATGAATTATTAGAAAATTTTAAATTGAATTTGCTAACAAAAGAGGTCAGATTGACGTCTACTCTCGACTGAGAGGTCTCACTTGCCGGATCTGTATGCACTCGTGTTTTGGGATGGTGCAAAGGTGCTAAACGCGCAAGTTTCAGTCCAACCTGGTATCATCCAGTGCCTCGCCCTGAAGCAAAATCTGCAACCGTGCTGAAGTCGGTGGAAGCCATTTTTCGTGTATTCCCCATATCAAAACTGGTTTCGCCAGTACCATCCTCGAGTCACTTTTATTGGAGGTACGCCAGACCTACATGAGTATTTTATTGGTAGGCTAGTAAGTTTCGGTGTTTTTCATATCCCGAGTGCTGTTGGCAAATGAAATTTGAAGAGTTTACATGGCTATTGAGGCTGGGTGTGCCCAACTGAGGGTTAATCAAATCTTACCCAGTTAAATTCGAGGCTCACATAAATTCTCATTAACCTGCTTCTCATGGAATATTCCATGCCTTGCATTCCACCAATAGCCAGTACTATCCCTATGGAGTGTAGCTGGTACTAATCACCCCACCACCAATCCACTTCGATGTGGGTAACTACGTATGTCGGTCGCTACTACACCCATCACCCAAAAACTTTCAGTAGCTGTTTCGAGATAACCTTTTGTGTTAGCCACAGCGCCTAGTCACCAAATCGTGTGAAATTACCAATCCTGAAGCTAGCAACTGCTTGAAAACGCGGTTCTGTGATCGGATCTCTCTTGTTCTAAAATCTTTTCGTTCATCTATCTTTATCTTGTGGCGAATTGTTGACAGGACCTGCACAACCGATCTTCCACCTGCCAAAACGTAGTAAGATTTTATTGTGTCGTTTTCCTCGCGAATTATCGTGATGCTTCACTAACGAGGGAACCTACTACGTTGGCACATCGTTCACGGCTGTCGGCCGGTCATCGACAAAATCTGCTTTCGGGAGGCATCCGTCTATTGTTAGCCGAGAGTTGAAGAGAAAGCTTGAAAACTTTTTTGTTTTTGTGGAAGATTCGAGCCTGCGGTGGTCGGTCGCAGTCTGGTGGGGTGAACAGCTAACCTTGAGTGAAGCCGTACATGTGCTCCCTTGGGTTACGTCACACACTAGTTTCATAGCGGCTTCTGCTTGAACGGTAAGGTGGTGTTTATTCCCTGAAAAAGTTCGTTTTACTCGAAAGGGTAAATTTTAAAATTCACGCTGGGAGACGACATGGCTCATCATTTGATATGCGGAGGCTCTTCCTACGTGCCTGATGACGGGATGACTGGCTCTCAGTTATTCGACAACGGAGAAGGTTTGACTTACAACGACTTCATCCTACTACCGGGATTTATCGATTTTCTACCGAAAGAAGTCGATTTGGCCTCGGCTTTGACGAAAAGCATCACTTTACAGGCTCCTCTCGTGTCCTCGCCCATGGACACTGTCACGGAGTCTGAAATGGCGATTGCCATGGCGCTATGTGGTGGAATCGGCATTATTCACCGAAACTGCCCGATAGAATACCAAGCCAACGAAGTGCTCAAAGTCAAGAAGTACAAACACGGTTTTATTCGCGACCCGGTGGTGCTGTCGCCGAAACACACGGTAGAAGACGTCTTCACAGTGAAAAAAGAGCACGGATTCTGTGGAATACCGATCACAGAGAACGGGAAACTTGGGGGTAAATTGTGTGGAATTGTCACTTCACGTGATATCGACTTTATCGAAGATCCCTCTGGGAAAAAAATGACTCTGGACAACGTGATGACTCCTTTGGATAAAATCGTTACTGCTCGAGCCGGTGTCGAGCTAGAAGAAGCGAATCACATTTTGGAAAATTCGAAGAAAGGTAAATTGCCGATTGTGAATGAAGACGGTGAGCTGGTGGCGCTTATTGCTCGTACTGATCTCAAGAAATCCAGGAGCTACCCGAACGCTTCAAAAGATGAGAACAAACAGCTCCTGGTCGGCGCGGCTATCGGTACGACAGATGGCGATAAGGACAGGATTCGTGTGCTGGCTGCTGCCGGTGTGGACGTGGTGGTAATCGATTCGTCTCAAGGTAACTCAATTTATCAGATTGAAATGGTCAAGTTTATCAAGTCGAACTACCCGAAGTTGCAAGTGGTCGGAGGCAATGTGGTGACTGCAGCGCAAGCTAAGAATCTCATCGACGTTGGAGTGGACGGGCTGCGGATCGGCATGGGGAGCGGGTCGATCTGCATCACGCAAGAAGTGATGGCCGTCGGACGTGCTCAGGGCACTGCTGTGTACAAAGTGGCCGAGTACGCTCGCAGGTTCGGCGTCCCTGTCATCGCCGACGGTGGTATCCAGTCAGTCGGTCACATCATCAAAGCCCTGGCCCTGGGAGCCTCTACAGTCATGATGGGGTCCCTTCTAGCTGGCACATCTGAAGCTCCAGGCGAGTATTTCTTCTCCGAGGGCGTCCGGCTGAAGAAATACCGCGGAATGGGAAGCCTCGAAGCTATGAATAGGAAAGACGCAAAAGGCACTGCATTGGACCGATATTTCCACAGCGATGGCGACAAGGTCAAAGTTGCTCAAGGAGTTAGTGGATCTGTGGTCGACCGGGGGTCCGTCCTCAGGTTCATGCCGTATATCCAGAGTGGAATCCGCCACAGCTGCCAAGACATCGGAGCCAAAAGTCTCAGTCTCCTCCGGTCGATGATGTACTCGGGCGAGCTGAAATTCGAAAAGCGCACGTCATCAGCACAATCCGAAGGGACTGTACATAGCTTATACTCTTACGAAAAAAGGCTCTACTAACGTATGTTGACGTTGACGATGATAACTCGTCCTTTTTAATTTCTTTCGATTTAGGAAATTATGTCAAGTGGCCAAACTCTTTTAGCGTAAATATTCCGGAATCCACTGTATTCCTCAGAAAAACTCCTTTCGCAAATTAATTTATTCAAAATTTATAGTTTGTTAATAGTTCGTGACTCCCACAACAAACAGTATAACCACAAAGTCTTTGCATTCTCATTTTTATCGAATTAATGACTGAATAGCTTGATTATTGCAGTACAAATGTTGACGAATCAGGAAAATTCTAAACACAGTACATAATAACCAAGTATTCTGGAAATTTGAGAAAAATTCACAATTTAAGCTTACATTTTTGATGAACTGTTTCATTCGTATTGAGAATAATGAACTTAATTCGTATTTAAATTTATGAATTTGATCAATATTCGTATTTACGAATGAAATGACGGTTAACTCTTTGGCGTGGGAGCCACCCCGTGAAATATTGTGTTCATCTCAAAACTACATTCGGCCTTCTTTTAGGTCCTGAAATGCCTTCGTAATAGTGAAAAGTGTTGATCTGTAACTTTTTTTGGTATGTCATGTGATAAGTTTCCAATTTTTTTTGAATTGTTATCTCAAAAACTTGATAGAGTGCAGTGAATGTAGCAGGAAATTGCCTCTAAAATACGTGGAAACGGCAGCCCCTCATGTACCACCCCCTTCTTTTCTAGACCAATATTTTCTCAATTGAAATATATGAATTATAAAACATTTATAGTGTGAATTAAAAAAAAACAAACAAAAATAACGTGAATATTAAGTATTGGTAATTGTCTAACGCAGCGTTTTCATTGCGTCAGAACAAACACAAAGTATCGTTACTTCTTAAATATTCGTTTCTTTTCTATGATTTTTTTTTGAAATCTGCGTGAATTGGTATAGTCTGAGACATTTTTTTTATATAAAAATACATGAAAGTATAATACTGGGCTACTTGACCTTGCAGTTCCGAAAACGGGTTTACCGTGCAGCACCAAGTAAAATTGTAAAAATTTCATTTCTAAGATATCTTTATTTGTTGTCAAGTACTTAATTCTCTATCCTTTTCCAATTTATAAAACTTATCTTGTTAAAAAAATAAAAAACTATTGCTTTCAAAACTTAATTTTTTTTCCTGTATTGTTTTTAATTCGATTTTTGAGTTCAGTTGATTAAACGATCAATTGAGTTAATTGTAGAAAATCTCATCGAAATTTGTCAAAAGTAGTATCAATTTTGGTGCCTTGAGTTGTTTTCGGTAGAAGGGCCGAAATCGTCGCAAATACTTTAAATTTCAAAAATGCTCTTTTTTCAGAATATTTCGAATGAATATCGATATAGGTACAAAATTGATCATCAAATGACCTTGATTAAGTTCGATTCGAACGAGGATCCGCTACTTACGCAGAATTCCAAGTCTGGACGATCTTACATAATCACAAAGGTATCTGCCTCGTTATATAATAATAGATGAAAAAGTGGTTTCAGAAAGAAGGCCGTCTATGAGGTATGTCCACAGAGGTACCAACCTATTTCCGCCTACGGATTCCAATGAGTAGTTTGATCGGTCAATGACCTTTCGATACGAAGATAATTTTTAATTATTTCGTGCCTTTAGTCGACGATCAGCGTCTATAACCTCTTCCAGTGGGCGCTAATTGTTCCGGGACCCGTCTTATTGGATTCAGCGTTCAAAATTTAGTGGAAAATGATACCCCACACGCCTAGGTATCAGAAATCTCGAAAACACATTCATAATGGGAAGGTAGATACCCATTTTTACCCATAACCTCTTCAGGTGGGTGCCAATCGTTCCAAGACCCATATCATTGGATTCAGCGTCCAAAGTAACACCCCTCACACCTTGATAGCCTGAAAATCTCAAAAATTCATTTTTCAAGAAACACATTTTGATCCCAACCCCCCCAAATTTGGTCCGATTGGGCTGAAAAGTTTCGAGGACCAACTAGAACCAGGAACGGGTCCCTGACCAAAATGTCAGATTTTTAGAAAATTTCCTACTACCGAATTCGGCGTACGGACATTCGCCAATTTTGAGCTACACTTTAAAACGCCAAGAAAAAAAATTTTTTGGGCCGAATCAGAGAGATTGAATTTTTGCATGAAAACAGGTTGATTTGATTATTCAAGGAACAACCAAACAAAATGAGATTCAGATGATTACCTCAACTCTCGTCGGTGAACACGTTAAATGGTAAAATAAAAACTACCAAATCAACGAATTCAGTATATTTCCATGGATTTAACTAAGGTACCTCTCTTTCAAATAGTAATTCGTCACACAAGGTATGAAATCCAAAGGAGAAACAGACTGTCAAATGAGAGATTTTGCCAAAATAAGTCCACTTGTTACAACTTTTGGGTAAACGTGGTAGGTTTTTTCCAGATCTCAAAGCTTCTGGGTGAATGTAGGTTTGGCCAAATCTCTTTTCATAGCGTATGCGTCTTCTCCATCGGCGTAGTATTTCGGTTCCACCTGAAATTATGGAGAGCAGCAGTAGTATTAATTTTTATTTGTAAAAATCATTGATTATTACAAAATTGGCTCCGGAGCTTGGGCCATTGATAACAAAATCAGAAGTCAAAATAAAGAAAAGATGAGAAATAAAAGGTATGACGAAAATGCAGAGGAGATTTATATAAATGGGACTCAAGGCTAGCCTCTTTTCAGTAATGAATGAATGTTTATTGCTTCTAAAGTACAAACTGCAAAACACTATATACTCAACATAGCTTAATTAAGTACAATAAGAATGGATAAAACATAATATGCTTTAGGCCTTCAAGGCCCGTCAGCAGGAATTCCGTTATTTTAGGTTAACCGTTATTTATCTTTACATGCATATTTATATAAATAGTGATATGTCACATTATCGGCTCACTTTTTTCTCTGTCACATTATCGGCTCACGAGAGTGTACCTACCTACCTATCACTACTAATATTGAGTAATAATTGCCATAGGAAAAGTAGGCCACCTTCCTCCAAAACTTATTCTGAATTCCTCACATCTTATTTGAAGTTCATCGCGCGAGGGAAAGTGGCTTTTCACGGAAATATTCAGAGTATATTCCCGCAATGGCTATCGATTTTAACGTTTTGAGTGGGGTTAGCTGAAACTGGAGGTGTGGTTCAAATTTGAAATAGATTAATCGCTTCCTGCACTAATGGTAATTTATCACAGTGATCTACCACCTATTGACTGAAATTTCAAAAGTGCCATTAAACGAGCTCTCAATGAATCATTAGCAATGCTGCTAAGATCGTGAAATTTTCCAGAAACATTCGGCCGCTTCTGAATTAGGAATCTCACAATCAGCTAACTACCTCAACGGAATTTGAAAATTCAAAATTGTCAAATTCAAAAATCGCTGAAAATGCTAATGAAACCAGAAAGTATTCCAATGTGTTCAGAAGCTGAGATGAAATCCGACGAAATTTTCCGATTCTAGGATGATTTTAGACGATTTTTCGTGAGAAACCTAGGGGTTGATAGCAATTTTCTTTTTCCATCAAGGTAGGTAGCCATTTCGGAAAACCTACCTCGACGGGATATGACTTTTCACGGAAATATTCACAGAGCAAATTTCCGCAAAATGGCTGTTTATTTTGAAGTTTTGGGTTGGGTTTGCTCCTTATGTAAGAATCTCACAACCAGCTACCTATCTCGACGGGGTAAAATATTTCAGCTGCAGGGACATTATTGAGTCAGCTCCGCTAACCTAATGGTCGAGATTCTGTTGCTGCCTCAAAACGCGTCGAGGTAGGTAGTCATACCGAAAATGGCGAATTTAGACCACTATGAGGCCACCGAAAATATTCGGTTATATTAATATATCTTTAAAGATTATAACCATTAAACTTATTGCTGAATATAGTAATTTCCTCATCTACAACATGTGTCTCAATCAACACAAACAAATCAAACGATAATACATAATTGAAAAAACACACATCCTCTAGCTTATTTTTTAATGCATTTATGTTATACAAGGTACAGTTGACGTTTTCATGTGATGAGAGTTCCATTCCTCCAGCTACTTCTTCGTTACTTCGTATGCACAACTCCGGGCTGTCCACCTCGCTCACGAGGTACGACCATCAGTTCCCTGGCGCCAGGCTCCAACTTCAATCGTGCCACCAGATTGGAAAGGTCAAGATTGAATTTCTCCATCAGAACACGAATTCCATTTTCTCCATTAGCAGTAAGTAGGCCCTCCTCCATCCTCTTTCCAGTAATAGAGTTGGCTTTAACAGTTCTCTTACTAGTTGCAGCACAGGGACTTTGATTGGGATCTGATCCACTATTCATTTAAACAGAATGCTCTAAGCATAAGGCTTCTATAACAAAAATTGAAGATGTCAACTGCTTTCTTCTTGTCACCTAGGGTATCCAGTAGGCTGCTTTCAGTTGGTCTTAGGCTGCATCAAGTGTGAGAACAAGTTGAAATCTTGGTAGGCCGCCGGAGTTGGACAATCAAAGAAGTTTGTCAGGGTTTCATTCTCTAGGCAGATGCGACTGGTGTGTCGAGCTTGTAGATGTGCCCACGGATGCGGATTGTCACAAACTTTTTGGAGGCCAGCTTCAACTGACATAGGACTCTTTCGATGTGGATGTTGGCGTATGATCCCAAGTAGGCTTGCCTGGCGGAAAATCCACCACCTGTCAGAAGTACTCGTTGTACATTGCGTTGTAGACAAGCCAAATGTCACGGGACGCTCAGGGATTGAGTCTGCAAGGATGGCAACATCATCAGCAAAGCTTAAGGACAGGATTTCTTTTCCTCCGATTTTCAACCCTATGCACCCAGCCTTTTTTAACAATATTCCTGAGGTCATACAGGAATGAAATTATGGAAAGAATGATTCTTATATGCCGGTTTCTTTACAAATTGCTAGCAACAGTCAAGTGATTATGTGGATGTCAGTAATTGAAACATTCTGCTATTGAGTATTTGAATAATTTGTCCTGTGGATTCATCTTTTTCATTTTGAACGAGTCATGCGTGCCATCATGTACAGAGGCACTGAATAAATGGCAAAACACAAAAAGGTTCCACTGATAACGAGTTGGGCAGCAAAAGGCAACAAATATCCTGAAGATAGCGAATTGTGTATCTTGGATTTTGTGACAATGCCTTGATTTTGTTCTTCTGATACTACGTCCCTACGCCCAAGGTATTGTGATGGTTGCCCTAAAGAGCTTGAAATCCGATATTGTACAGGGTGTCAACACAAATTATAGGACAGAGTCAAGGGGTCTATTCTAGAGCTAATTTTCATTGAAAAGTGCCCTTTGGATTGATTTTTACTCAATTGAAAATCCTACATTTTTCCCTTCAAGATTTTTTTGTGTGTTTTCGACCCTGTCTCAGTAAAACGGCTCCAAATCCCTTCAAGTACGATGTAAAATGAAAGTTGAGGATACCGTTAAAAAGAGCGTTAAATTTCTCAAAATTGAATAAAAACCTGAATTTTTGTGAATACAATAAACTTACTCTGCTACTCCCTAAACGATAACAAATAACAAGGAAATCATCTTTTATAGTTTTTCCAAAAACAACCTTGCCCTGCTGGTGCTTGGCCCGCTATGGTCTACACAATACTATCAGTTCCCTGGGTAAATGCTCAATACGTACAACCACTCACAATTTTACATTGTTTTTGTCCCATTAGTTTGTGGATCAAGTGCGAAGAATGTGACGTCCTCTTCACTTCGTGCCCAACCTTCCAACGTTGCACATTTTTTTGAAAAAGACGGGTATTTTTATGCTTTCTCATCCCAAGTTGTTTTCCAACCGTCAACACGATTTCAAATTTGAACTCACCTCTGAAATTGTGAAATGAAGTGTGTTGGTGTACAAATGAAGCGCGGCTCTATTAGATTTCCTCACATGCAGTGACACATATTTTGCTTTGAATGTCTCAACCATAGCGTTAGCTGCTTGGTCCATCAATTTTTGAGCGAGGCCAAGACGTCGATGGGATCTGAAATTCAATAGATATGGGTTTTGAAAGTGACGGCATTTAAGAAATACCGAGTTTCGGGAAATTCCATTATCTTGAGCAACTATCATCAATCCAATCAAGCGAGCGTACAGAAAAATAAGGGGGGGATATTTATGTTTGCCCAGTGTAATACTTTAGTACTGCCCCCCAGCGTCTCACTGGTGGAAATAGAGGAAAGAAAAGAAATCTTGATCGAAATGCTCATCTTCATTATTTTTGTTATATGAAAAAAGTATACACATTTATTTTTAACACACTCAAGAAAGTTAAAGAATGGAACAATTTTCTTGATGCGGCCATCTCGTCTCCATTCAGCAATGTAAACAATAATATTTGCATCATATTCATTCCATTTGTCCAAGTCTTTCATCATACGCCGACGAGCAGCTAACTGAGATAAGAAGATCGACTCAGGATTAAAGAATTCTACAGAAATATATATTTTGGTCGAAAGTTAAGGGGTCGAAATGTGATGAAATCCTCATACCCTTCACCTAGAGACAATTTTGTTCGTTCATCATTCGCTTCACAACCTCTTAACATTCAATCAAAGTAATTGTCTTTTCAGTAATCTCTATTCCTCACCCTCACCGTGCCTTGCTATATACTGGAATAATAAACCCTTGTGTAATAATTTGCAGTGTTTTTACTTCTGCAACTATTTGCTAGACAGTGGGGGGCAATACTATACTATCACACTGGGCAAAAACTTCACTATTGCCCCTCATATTTGCTTAAAAACCCATAATTTCTATGTATCTGTGCATTCTGCTGTATATAGACCGAAAAAAGAGATTCCAAAACACTACCCAAATATACAAAAAGGTCGGTTTGTAGGGTGTCAATTTGGCTCTGAAAATGGGGGGCGCTGGTAAAGTACAACCCCGGCCAAACCATGATAGTTTTACAAGTAATTTGGAAAATTCGTACAATATTCAAAATAAAAATCGTACCTTTTGACAGCCAACGACGTTATATGTCCATGGGGATTATCCTCAGACTCCTCTTCCATTTTTGCCAGGACGTAGCCCACGATTTGACCTGAAATAATTGTACCAAAATCATCGATCATCTAAATTAGGAATGGTTATTGCCACCAAAAACCAAGCCGTCAATTGAACTGAATTGGTTGTGATTCGTGGCAAGTTGCCCTACAGGGATGAACGCACTGAACGCTGACTGTTAAGATTGTCAAAGACGAATCAAGTAAAAAGGTATCAGGACTTCAGGAAGAGCAGCTCATCAGCAAGAAACGTTCAAAGAGACTGGAATTGAGCTCAGTAATGGACTAGACTGTGTCCAGTAAGTTATAGTGAGATAAATAAATTGCATTATTAGTTATCCATTCCATTCATTTTTATCAGGGTTGCTAAAAGTAATCCCATTCGTTCAAAAAACTCCCATTCCTTTAGAAGAAACGTAATGGCCACTTCCCATTCTAAATCCTGGAATCAGCCACAATTGCGCCCCTGTTATGGCGTCCTGATATATCGATATGTCCTGTCAAGCGAGATAATCGAGTTTTGTGACGTCTTCATAACCCTATAATCTACAATAAAACCACTAATAAAATTTAAAAAAAAAAACCACAATAAAACCCACTTATTTAGACCAATCATAATGTATGATTGCAGTGACGTGTTAACATGTGCACCTAAATCACCGCCCGGGTCAGACCTGCCATCTCTCATCATGACAGTAACATCGATACAGTGATCTCGAAGTCGAAATCGATATTTAGACGCCTTATCAAGTGTGTAATCAAGGGGCCCCCGACAGTGCATTTCAACCACCATTTCTTCTACAATTACATGTAACGGGGAATGGTTTTGGAATTCTCCATTTCTTGTAATTTTGCAAAAGGAATTGTGGCTTCGATTCTCCATTCCAGGAATGAGAATTGTCATTCCTTTTGAAGTAAATTGTAGGGTAAAAGTTAATTTCATCTTATTGAATAACTCTCATGTTACCAAACAAAAAATAGCATTAAATGGGAAAGTAAATTCGAAAAAGAATCATTTCTCAATGTAATGATTACTTAACAACCCTGATTCGGGTTCACCTACGTAGAAGTGCTGGTAAACCGTTCTAAATCAGAAAGTAGATACCTAAATACTAAAACATGCATTTCATAAGTACCATTTTCGTCTTCCGCGACGTAGCTGAGTTGTGGCCACGAGAGGCCATGGTAGAAGTAATACTTCATCTGGTAGTTTTCAGGAAGACAGAGTAGATTACAATGCTGCATGTTCATGAGGTCTGACGGCCGAGCGCAACGGATATTCATTTTTTACTAGGTTGTTAGGAGACTGAGCTGTTTAAAAGCGTAAAAAAGTATTAGGTAGATTTTGTAGTAGGCTGTTTGACTGGAATTTTGTAGACAGCGCTATCAGACAGATTGGATACAGTAGTTACCGTGAAATACAAATGCAATATTTTTATGTTTGAGTAGTTACCGTGAAATATAACTGCAATATTCTTGCTTGAAATCAAGAAGGATGATCTTGAATCCAATCCAGCACTCAGCACGCACTCTCAGATCCGGAAGAACAAGAAACCCCACAAAATCAACAACACCGACTCAGTTCAAGTTTCTGGCACCCCAGTATTCCTCATTTGTATTCATTCCTTCTTCTTCGCCTTGATGACTTTTCTGATGCTTCTTCTTTTTCGTATTCTGTGAAGGTGGTGTTTGTTTTTAAATTATTTACTGGGAATTGGAAAATAAACGTGATGAACACAAGATTCATAATTCAAAAGGAACATTGAAAAGGAGAAATTGACCTGAAACATCGATTGTTAATAATCGATGTTATGAAGCCCACTCTCAAGATTCGCGTCTAGCAACTGAAGATTTCATTTTACTAGATGATCACTAATCCAACATTTTCGATAGTTCAATTTGAATATTCAAAGATTTATCACTACTCACCATTATTCATCCTTAAAATCTAACTTCTCGAACCTGTACCAGTTTTCCTCGCCACGAAATATCGATAGCAGCTAAATATCGAACACCACGACGCCTTATCCAATGTTGTCTACTTTCTCCTTTCATCAGTTTATTATCAATCTTTGGTTGACGTACATAGTTTGTGTAGAGGAATTCAGTCGCTACCGCGAACTGTGTAAAAATGAATGATGAATATCACCTTTGTACTAATTGATGTCAGTGTGATAACGAAACTGATGGTGTGATCATTGATGTACTCGTGCTGAGCTGTCCATCAAGTGTCAAACTTTATTAACTTAATCCTCCCTTTATCAGTTCGTTAAAAACTTGAATAAACGACAAGCTTTTGCGGAATCATGAGACCTGTAAACTGTTCTCGTTATTGTTTTAGACAATTTTCTGTTTGAGAAATATTTCTACGAGCTATGGAAAGCCCTCTCTTCCCTAGTCACCCATCTTATTTGGATTGTGAGGGCGTTCAACGTTCTCCTGATGGTAAGGAGCAGTTTTCCCTTATATTAAATTTTCTTTTATTCACTCAAGTTGCCGACCTTTGAATATCTGAAGCCGGTTAGCTATCCTGATTCCGTGGAAATAGGTCATGCTCCAGACACTTGTTTAAAACTATACTTGGGACGAATCAGGCTGGAATTTTGCCTATAAATTAGCCTGCCTTGTAAGAACTATATAAATGCATACGTGTAACCCAACATAGTAAATAGCGAGCCGTGTGTGGAGTCGTACCTACTTGCTATTACAAATTAATTGTTTGATTTGCTTTAATAGGTCAATAAAATGTACCGAAACTATGTCATATACCTGGTACAAAAATTGTGAATTTAAATTATCTATGACGTAGAGTGACATATTTTGCTTCTGTTTTAGTTAGCGAATGCCAGAATGAAAATCGCAAAGAACCCAATTGCAACGGGAGCGCTGACGTCGACCTGTGTGTCGTCGAGTGTGAGTACTTTATTATATTCTTCCTGGAGAACCGATTAGATGGCAATATCATACGTATTCTCAGCAGATCTATCGTATCTGTGTAGCGGCGTTTATGTAGGTGAATAAGGCGTGTAAGTAGTTTCGCTCTAATCTAAACATAGCAAAACGTTGGCCCTCCTTTCTGGTTTTAAAAATTGTTGAACCAATGCGTGTTACAATTGTATAGGTACTGATCAAACGCGTGAAATAACCAACAAGTTTTGAGTATGTCAAAGGAGAAATGTCAACGTCATGCCTCTTATTTTTAGTTGATCCCGCTGACATGAAATTGCAAATAAAAGAAACGCCGTTGGATGATGATGAAGATGCAGTTGAAGAGCTAAACAAAAACTCAGATGACCACTGTAAGTTTACAGAGTTGAATGAAGTATAGTTACTTATTTAACTACAACCCAGGTCGGACCCACCAATTTTCCCAAAATTATTTCTAATTTCCCAAAGCCCTTGTATTGATTTGCAAAATGCTTCTTTTTGCAATGCGCCTGAAGAACTCAGTAAATTTTCATAATCTGTAGTACAACTGCAACATTCGAATAACTTCAGTGTGGCTAAATTTAAAATTTACAATTTAGAAAATTATTTATTCGCCTATGCATCAAGACAATTTCACAAGTCTTACGAGCATATTGCAAATAGAGAAAGTTTGAATTTCAATGCCGGAATTGAGGAAAATTAGAAGTACTTAGAAAGAGACTGTCTGACGCCCCCTTAAGAATAGAAGAATTGTGGCATGGGGTTTATGCTCTACTAATAGTCGGATGACGCTTAACACGGATTTCTACATCAACCTCGAGGGTTGATGCAACACCCAATTGGGAGGAAAGGTATCTGTATTTCGACTGTAATATAAAAGTTACATATCTGTCAAATGTTTATTTTTGTATAATTCTCAAATCTCGTGATTCTTCTCTCATTCTCATATGAAGAGTACAGGAAAGAAGAAGGCTAACTCCATTTTTTTCAGTTTAGAGTTTAGGGCGGTAATATGTAGCTTATGAAGCGTAGGATTAGGTGAACCACTCAAACAGGGAAGAAAGGAGCCCTATCGCAGCCGAAAACGCATTGGAAGATATTGAATAAAGGGAAGAAAAGGGCCATCTCCCCCGATACAGGGAAATATGGGGCTAATTACGCTGGCTGCACACAAAGTCAAGACCAGTATCCTCAGGAAAATTCAATGATTTGATTAATCTGAAGAAGTTCTGCGGCTCTTTGAGAGCTCGGGCTTACTACGAGAGGATTCTTAACAAGAATCAAAATAAGGCTAGACCGAAGAAGGCTGGATGAAAAGATGAGAAGAAAGTACAAAAAAACTGGTGTGGAAAGTGAAATTTAGTCAATGAGACTGTAGGAATATCAGTTTAAAGATGGTAGAGCAGAATTTCATTATTAATAAAAACTTGGAGGTACTCTTGCTTCTTAATGCAGCTCCTTTCTTTACTATTTTTCTTATAGGAGGCCTCTTTTATCCTAGTAAAAACAGGTTTAAGACAGTTAAAAGGGGAGATAGAAATTTTTAATAGAAATCTTGATGATTTAAGAATGATAAGCATGAATATACAAAAGGTGCTATACGCTTTGAAGTGCCACAGTCCTAGTCCATCATTAGACGGTGTTCATAACTTCCAAATTCGGTTTTCGCGAAAATGAAAAATTGGAGTTTAGCCCTTTTCAACCCTGGACTCTTCATATGTGATTATGTGAAATATAAAATGCGGGTACCCATACACCATTTTTTACTTCTCTTAGTAAATCGGATTTTAAATCAATTGTTAATTATGATAAAAATTGCCTAAGTTCATAATTTTGAGAAAAAGTGAGTCGGGTCAGGTAGACTACACTCTTCGAAGCACTCATGAAAAGAATTTTGCAGGCGATATAAAATGTTAAAAATCTACTTAATGCATGCATCTAGCAAGACGGGCATCATTTTAGTGATTTCATCCTCAAAACTTGGATTTTTCTTAACTTCTTGTACTCGATATACCAAAGTTTCATGAGTTCTCTACTATTTTGCCGTCGTATTGTAATTTTTACAATTCTATTGACCTGTTATTGTTGTGTGTGTTATAATCTTCGGTAATTAGTTGCAGAAGTCAAAATTGAGCCTTCTGACGTCCCACCTGCCGAACACGAGCCTGACGTCACTTACTACTGCGCAATGTGTCATTTTGGCTCCCTCGACTCCCTTCTAATGGATCGCCACGAATGCGGTCCGCTCGTCAAGCGCAAATTGTGCGGCATCTGCGGTTACCAAGCTCCACATTCAGGAAAGTTGAAACTTCACATGAGACTTCACACGGGCGAGAAACCCCACGAATGCCAAGTGTGTCATAAAATGTTCGCGAGACAGCAACATCTTAAACGACACTTGTTGATACATTCGGGAGAAAAACCTTACGCGTGTGATCAGTGCAACTACAAGTGCGTGTACCCACAAGCTCTCAAGCTGCACAAGTACCAACACGATAGCAGTAAGAAGCCGTACGTGTGTTTCTACTGCCACTACTCCACTGGACTGTTGGGGCATTTGAAGCGACACATTAAAATTCACACTGGTGAGCGCCCTTACTCGTGCGGTTTGTGTTCATACGAGGGTAAAACTCGGACAGACTTGAAAAATCACAACAGAACTCACACAGGGGAGCGGCCTTACTCGTGCACTTTGTGTTCCTACCGGTGCTCGCAACCTGGCACACTCAGGATCCACATTCGGTTGCATTCAGACAAGAAACCTTTCCAATGTGCTTCATGTTCTTACTCCTGCAAGCATCTGGGGCTCATGAGGAGCCACGTTAAGGTCCACCTTGGAGAGAAACCTTTCGCGTGCCCCTATTGTGAACACAAATCTTCTCGGCGGGAGCACCTCAAAAAACACTTATTAGTACACTAGGGAGTAATTGGTGGTTCAATTCAAAACTTGAGGATCGTGTGGAGTACACCTGATGCACTCCGTGTAATTTTTTGAGTTGGTTACATCAAGTATATCCCCATAAGAGGTTAGTTAACTTCACTCTTCTGTAATGTTGATCCTGGCCAACAAAACTTTTGGTTCATCATTCTTATTTAAATTGAACAATACCCGTTTGGGTCTGCTTGGGTGGAAGGCTGAAACAAATTGATTGTGATGATAATTTATCCGGAAGGAACTGTGATGTAGCGGTTAGTAGGTATCAAACACTTGTCTAGCTGGGACTATTCATCCACCAAGCACTCTGAAAACAACTGAAAGGACACCTGTTGCGGCTACCTGCATCTTGGTGTAAACTATCTTTTCCCCTCTATTGCACCAGGCGTCCTCCACATCACGAGAATCTCAATTGCTAGTGTCTGTCTTTCTTTTAGCTTTGATCTGACGGTCTATCCAGCTCTTATAATTCATCAACTTGTTATACTAACACCAAAGATGAATGCTGATCCAGTGTAAAACAGCATATTTTATCATGTTTATTGTTTTAAGTTGATCTGAATCGTGTGGGAAAGCAAATCATACAGCACTTCAGAGTATGTAGACACCTATTTCGGACCAAAATGACCTCTTTGACCCTCAGGTACGCAGGGTTAACACGATTTTTGAAGGCTTGAGGTGTAGGGTCCGATTTCCTGATAAATTGTAGACGCTGAATCGACTGAGACGAGTCCGGGACACATTTCCGCATACCTAGGATAAGTGTTTTAGATAATTAAGTATTTAAAAAAAAATCAATTTTGAGGAACTGTCCGCTTTTAGTTAGTTATCCCTTGAATAATCAACCTGTTTTCAAGCAAAAGGTCAAGCTCTCCTATTCGGCCCAAACATTTTTTCTGGGCGTTTCAAGGTGTCTAGATAAAAAACTCGCCGTTTTGGTTAGTAGAAAGTTTTCTAAAAATCTGAAATCTTGGTCAGGTCTGGATCTTGGTTTCCGGCTCTAGTTGGTCCTCGAAACTTTTCAGCCCGATCGGACCAAATTTGGGTAGGGTAGGGGTCAAAAAAGAAAATTTTTTTTTAAATTGATTTTCGAGATTTTTTGCGATCTAGGCGAGTGGGGTATCATTTTCCGCTAAATGTTGGACCCTAAATCGATTGGAATGGGTCCGGTACCCACCACAACCACTGTTTCCTTCATTTTCCCCATGTTTGATATTTTCGGCGACTTAGGCGTGTGGGGTATCGTTTTCTACTAAATTTTGGACGCTGAATCCAATGAGACGGGTCCTGGAACGATTGGTACCCACCAGAAGAGGACATGAGTCAAAATGGGTACCTATCTACCCATTTCAAATGTGTTTTTGAGATTTTTACAATTATCTCAGTGATACGCTTTCCCCCATGAGCGAGATCCAACTAAAATAATCAACCATTTTGGAATTATAAGCGGCTTTATATCGGTGCGTTATTTTACTCGTAAATAGTTGTAGATGTCGTCAAAGCTATGTCCTTAATATGCAGGAAAAGGAGAATTACACGGTTGAACCGCGGATATTATTGCTAAAAGCGACTCTTCTATTATACTTGAAAATAAGGTAGTTGAGAATTGTACACTCACTTGTAACATTTGCAACGTTTTGAAATATGTGATTGATTACAGCGCCATTTTCCTATAGTTCACAATTTAAAGGTGCAACGGTTCAAAACTACAGCTTTTAACAGACGGTGGTTGTTTTTTTCATTACGATCCTCGATTTGTTTAACATTTAAGTGTAATAAATTAATTAACTGTATTTATTAATATGATCTTTTGTTGAGAATATCCTGGTCGTTCGGTTCTCTGATATCTTCTTGAGAGATGTTAGAATTCTTCTTGGATGAACCAATAATGAGTTCCAAGACAAATGCCAATTTTGACATGAATATTCCGCCCAGGTAGAGAAGAAAAATGCCCAATGTGTCCTCAAAAGTGAGAGGCCTTGCTTCGTCTTTGTTGTTGATTTTGCTGATCTCTTCCATAGCTGTCTGTATCCTGGATCGTTGGCAAAATTGCTCATTACTGAGATGTTTTTGGAAAAGCGGAAGGTGAAGAAAAAAAATTTTCTCAAAAGTTATCCTTACTTGTAGTAACTTATCAAGAGCAATAGGAACTTTAAGGTACTTAAAAAGAGCCAACACTCGCATATAATGACATTGGAACTATTTGCTCGTTGAATTCCTACTCTTCTTTTCCATTCAATATAAAAGTATTACAAACTTCTACAACATGTACAATAATTCACTGGAAGTTTACCCATGATCAAATAACATGACATGATATACGTTTTCAATTATTGGGACGTGTTGAGACATTTCTACCACATTTGTGCAAAAACTGGATCCAAATTTGTTGAAATTCGGCTTTCATGTTTTAAAATAATGTGACTTACCGACTAGAGAGGTATCTCCTAGTTGCGTCTGCTTGCCAGTAGAGAATCAGACCGTTGGACAGTAGTTTGTTTATCAGTTTATTGAATTCTTCAGTATAAGGTGATGCTGAAAGGTAACCAAGATTTCACCGCATTAGTTTGACTTGGACCATTATTGTTTTACGGATTTTAAGAAGTAGTGACCTACAAACCCCAGAGCCTGCGGTTTAGGTACCTACCAAGGAGGATGCTATAAGTACTTGGATAAGCATGTACAATAGATGGATCTATAATAGGGAGGGATCTTAAGTAGGGAGTTGTATTTTCTTTCAGGGTAGTGAACACTGAACGGTACTGCCTGCTGCTACTTGATATCACTAGAACTATTCTTGGACTAGCAGCTCAGACAGCAAAACAGATGAAGGTGTATCAGCCAATCCAGGGAAAACAAAAAAGCTGCACTACTACCAAGTGATACCAAGCGGTGTATTCGCGCACCACCTCGATTCAGTTACCTTCTCATTTTCAAAAGTGTGGTGAAAATGAGGTGAATACCTTATCATGATCTACTTTCTAAAGATTAGAAGCAGATCTAATGATTTGCATGCTTATTAGTGATTGAGAGATTAATTGATAAAAAACTAGATAAATTGATAACAGAACTGAGGAGGTGGGCGAAAAAACGGCTTGGTGGCACCAGGTTGAGAGGTTACCCAAGTCTGTCTCCAGTATCTCCTCACATGCTGAAGATTCCTTTGAGGTTAGAGTAGAGGAACTACAGTACAGACATTGTACAGCTGTTTGCAGTCGTTATCTGTTCTCTGTTAACTTATCCAACTGCATTCTATACCAACTGTTTCGTGGTCATCCAGGCTGGTTGGCTTGTGCTTCAAAGACCAATTCAGATCAAGACCAGGATTCGTGCACCCAGGGTCCCAGTCAGACGCTCCCTATCCACCACGCCTGTTCTGATTGGCCAGTGTTCGCCTAACCTTCATTTCTGGCAATGTTTGACAGTGGACATGGACATCCAAATCAAGAGATGTAACGAATACAATGATTGCGGGTGAGTCCTCCCAATTCTGTTTCAATCACTATTTCAAAGCTACAAGCCTAAACATTTTCATGTTTTATGAGAAGAGATTTTCAATTGGTCAAAATAATTTCTGATAAGCTGCTCTTACGTTACTATCAGTCATCTCTGGCTGGATTGTTTTCTTTTATTCATAGTAAGTATTGGTAGGTGACGAGGAAGACAACAAGTGGGCAGCCACATTCACCTAACTCTTTTCGGTTGGAGGAAGTGACCATACTTGTAACCTGTAAATCCCTGGATAATCCCCCTTTTGCATCAGGAAATGACACGTGCGAACTGAGAGCAAAGAATAATATTTGCTTTGATTTATACGCCTGCTGAAGTACCTTTTTGCATCCAGACGATGACTGAAGATTGATACAGATAGTCTTTCATGACATGTGACAGTGAAATGACCTCCTCGTTGATGTTATCTCGCTTGACAAACTGACCTGAGAAGGTAAGTGTTTGCTTGTATTTGTTCAGGTTAGTTCATCATAAAACCATCCTTGAAGATGTAACAATATGAGGATACAGTCAGTTTGCACTACCGGATCTCATCCAGGAACATAGAGATGTTGATGCAACTAAAGGTTTAAGGTATGTGAGCTACTCTAGAGGCTTCCCCACTAATCTGGGCACACAATGAAACAGTGGCAGAACCTGAAACTGAGGATGTGCTCCAAGACCAGAAAGGACAAGATCAAAAGGTGACAAAGCGCTTTCTATGGCCAAATAAAATTTCAGTCACATGCAATGAGGTAAATCCTGTCCATGATAACAAATTACGAGTTCTAAGAATGCTCTGCAACAATCTACTTGCCTACCTAGCCACATTACATTTTGCTTAATATGTGGCTACCTTCACAAAGTTCTAGGTCTCCATTGGCATAGATGTGCTAACCTCTTCACAACGTGAAACCATGAACTTGAAGTAGGTAAGAAATTGTGAATTGATGAGGTTGAGTTGCAATAAGATTACACACTTATTAAAACATCATTTTGCTTCTCCACAGGCATTTTGGGAACTCTGATAGGGAGACTGTAAAATAACCTCATTATTTTGTTTCTTCCATTTTTGCCAGGGGGTGCTGATGTTCCTGCCAATGCTTGTATTAACACTTCAAGGTTTGGAATTGAGAAAATTTAAAGAGCTTTGTTCCAGTAAAGAAATTCCTACCTCCGGGCAGGCGTTCAGTGATCAGGCCATACTGCCCCAATAAGGAAAGTCGATTCTGTTCTTCAAGGTTGACAATCTGAATACGGCAAGTTGATTTATGGATAATTGTAAATAATGTGAACTAATATGTGTTTAAACTTGGACAGAAGAAAATTATGTGCACTGCCCAGCTTACTTTGAAATTGTTCACTATTGCTGATACTGTAGTGTCGTTGTCCATTTCCAGCAATGAAAGCACCCACCCTTCAGTCTCAGCAATCCACACAAGCTGTTGACTAGCTACCTCTTCAATGGTGTCAATTGGTGCTGAGTACCTGTCAAGAGCATGCTTTATTATTACTTGGTGTGAGGAGTTGAATAAATGTTTAATTCCATTTAGTTGAGACTGATGGGTCCATCATGCATTGAATTCACTGTGATTTAGTTCTAGTTATATGTATGTGTGAAGTGTCATCACTGAGGGAAAACATTCCAATAGAACTGTAGTTTGTAGTGTTGATTTTTCTCAAAGTTAAGTCCATTATTGGCTCTGACATGATTGTTAATTTGGCATATTATCTACCTAACTCTATTCTCAATAAAGATGAGGATGTAATTTGCCTTTGCAATTGGTCAGTGCTGGCTTACCAAAGCCATAAGCAGCCTTGTAAGGCACTCACTGAGGAGATGTGAGGTATGATGCCAGCTCAGCAGCGTATACTGAGCAGAGTATTAGAAACAGAATTTCGAATGAAGTGAAGAGGTGGCGAATTGGTGTTCCAGGTACAAGTGGTATTGATGGCTGTTGCAGCACAGACAAGCCCATGGCGCGATATAAGGAGTCGCCAAAAGACAGAAACATGCCACGGTTCTCCACAACGTTGGAAAATCCTGTTGAGGTAAATCCAATTTGGCCACTTCTGGTGTCAAGGAGCAATAATGAAAAATTGAAATACTCAGAGCCTTAAAGGGTAATAAAATCCAATGTAATCAGACTAGTCATACATAGCTGGTAATTACCATCCCAGCTTAATTGTGGGGAATTTTTTTAATAGGGATGTCGTCACGTAGTTAGAATTGTGCGTATAACTAGGTAGCTATCAGTGATTACAGTTGAAGCAAGTAGGTACAAAACTGTGACAGTCACCAAATGGAAGCAGGTCAAAGAAAAAGTTCTTGCAGAGAAATGAGTATGACATCGACTGACGCACTTGTCAATTTTATGGTAGCTTTTGTAACTAAGAACAAGGAGATTGCTGAAGCACCGACAGATGCGAAATAAACTGCCCACATCGGGGGTCCGAAGGGTAGAAAAGGGGTGAGCCACCCTCCAATTCTCTCAGGCTTAGGGACCAGGAGAGTAACGCCGCTTTGAAGGTAACTAGCAGAGGTATCTATTAGTCGCCAATAACTATGCCACAGGTAGGACCCTGACGTGGCCATATCTGCTTTGCCCTCGTAAATGAGTCCAGTCGACCCTGCAAGAACATCAAGATGATAACGAGCCAATTGCAGATTTTGCATTGCTGCGGTGACTAACACACTGTAATACTTCAGAAAAAAGAAATGAAAACTTGGCTCAGGCGTTTTAGGTTGGTTATTCCTTGAATAATGTGGATATGTCAAGAACAAAACAGCCAATTCTCTCACAGGGGTTGGTTATAGGCCAGGAGCATGGAGAAAATGAGGAAACAGTGAGTGTGGAGTGTCCCGGGCTTATTCTAATTGATTCAGCGTCCAAAATTTAGTGGAAACTGATACACCACACGTCTAGGTACCAAAAATCTTGAAAATATACTTTTTGAAGGACATACATTTGGCGATCTAGGCATGTGGGGTATAATTTTCCACTAAATTTTGGATGCTGAATCAATTAGAATAAGCCCGGGATGCTCTACACTCACTGTTTTTCCCTATTTTCTCCATGCTCCTGGTGGAGGAATAACCAACTCTTCTGTGAGAATTTGCACCGTTTTTCCTTAAACATTCTGATCTCTATTGCATGAATTTCTTACTGTAATCAGCATGACTTCATGAGGGACTAGGATTTACGTGGAATATTAAAAACTTACCGATCCCTGTTCCATTTTCAAAGATTTTACCCCATCGCCACTCATCCGTAAACGCATGGATTGTGCAGTTATGTACATGGCAAAACATCGATATAAGGTTGGCCTCTTGTCCAATGAAGGGGTCAATGTTGATGTATGGCAGAAGATCAACCCCACATACTCTCATTGCTGTAAAATGACCAGGACAAACATACATATTATTTGCCTGTCCCAGCTATTCCGAATTTGGTAAGGAACGTCGTAATTGTTAAATTTGCTTTAAAATAGCTTCGCTCTAAAAAACATCCGCACGTTTCCCTTTCAAGTCTATCAACTTATCCTTGTAGAGGTCCTTCTTCAGCTGAAAACCACCCTTTCTGCTCCAACTGTCGACAAGTATTTTTGGAGCACGTGACGGTGAATCCACGTGCTCGTAGAAGTTATTGGTGTACAAACGAAAGGGCCAGTCTGGAAAAATAAGGAAATTGCTGGTCAAAACGTGTTTCCTTTTTGATTACCATGCCATCAGTTAGCTTTCTCACTTAAACAGGCTTCAGTGCAATGCATTGGTGCACTATAATGTACTACGTATCTCTTTTACCTCTTTCTCGTCTGTCAGCGACTGCCATTATCAATTTGGAAGAAGAGTCAGTTTCCCTCATGGACATAAACTCGTCCAACTCTTCCATGTCCTGTTCGTGAGATGAGTTGGAGACGATGATACCGAATATTTTGGGCGTGTAGCTCTGAACAAGAGTACTGTCGTACTCAAACTGTGCCCGTTTCCAAGCTGATAACACACATTTTGGTTTGGGGACGAGCATAATGTAGCTGAAAAAAGTAAATCAATCTTGTTTTCCAAATGCACGCAATTGAATATTATGTCTGCCTCATAGAATATTTCCAATGCCAGGGCCTTACCAACCTGTAGCATCCTTCACTTATGGCAAACTCTAACTCCCTAATCAGCTCTGAGTTATTGCAGGGCGTTTGGTGAACAAGTGTGATGTAAGCCACGTATGGCAAGGCCTGAGCAACATTGTCCAAAAGGAACTGCGACGTAGCGATTAATATCAAACACTTGTTTAGCTGGAAGTATTCATCTACTATAAGATTGGTCAGCTCAGTGTAGTCTCGCAGGTGGTCTTCCATGATTGTCATGTATTCTAAAGATGCTGAAGAAACCAAAATACCGCCCACTGCAACTACTTGCATCAACCTTATAGGAACCCGTAACATCATGGTGTGAGCTTCAATATTCTCTTTCCTTCTCTACTACCGCTGGCTTGCCACACAAGAATCCCAATGATCAATGTTTGTCTTTCTTTTACCTTTGATCTGGCGGTCTGCCCAGTTCACATAACAGTATAAGTCAATGTTTTGGCAGGAGCAAGATTCCTTTGTTGGAAACACGATGTGTCATGTTTTGTACATATTCTATCAAGTTGGGCATTACTGTTCAGTAATTTTCTAGTGAAAGGGCCAGCTTTCTGGGTACTTGTTTAATCGTTTGCTTTTCTCAACGCAAGGATGTCGCAGTGTTTCTCTTTGCTTGTTGTTTCGAGCTGACCTTGTCTACATTCATCTTAGATTGGTGACATCAGTGAAACTGTACCTAATCAAACATTCTTCATTCTTGTGAAATTGACTGTTTACTATTATTCGTCGATACTTCGTGCTTCGTGTCGCATGTTGGAGTATGAGATACCTACTTCCCCTGTTTGATTAAATGTGCATTCCGAAAAGTGAATTGAAACGATTGGCGCCTACTGAAAGAGTTTATGGGTCAAAATGGGTATCAATCAACCTATTTCAAAAGTGGGTTTTTGAGATTTTTGATACCTAGGCGTGTGGGGTATGATTTTTCACTAAATTTTGATCGCTGAATTGATTGGGATGAGTCTCTATGCTCCTGGTACGAGGAATTTAACCAACCCTTGTGAAAGAATTTTCAGCGTTTTTCATTTTAACTTTCTTAGACGTGGTGGTGTCACCATCACCGAAGCCATATCATTGGGTGATGCATCACTAGGTGGTTACATCATGGTAATAATTATCACCTCAAATAAAAAGGCACATACGAGCGTGTGGAGAGCGTAGCGCGTATCAATTGTTAAAAGCAAACAATTGATATATTTGGACAAACTAGCAGCAGTTTACCGCTGCGCTATTCCACTCGTAAGCGTAATTGAAGTGAGCATAACCTCCAAAAATGTGTTTGGAAGGGCATAGTACTTAGTAGTAAATTGTTTCAATTTTGTACACTGTTGTAATCCAATACACATCAATATAGGACAACAACTTCATGTCACGTTAACATCTTCAGGGCGTAAATCTATATACACGTTCGCCTCTTGAATTAATCCGCTTATTTATGTTGATTGGATGAGACGACTGATTCATTTGATATTTCTTGGATCCTCCTACGATAAGCTCTCCAACAAATACAATAGTAGCCGTCAAAACGCCGCCCAAGTATACTCCAAATATTCCCAAACTATCTTTCACAGTGAGTGGTCTCGCTTCGTCTTTGTGGTGAAGTTTGCTGATGTCTTCCATCTCCGACTGAATTCTGGAGAAAGAAAAATTGATTGAAACATTATTTTGTCTTATTGGACGAGTTTATGGAACGATTCAGTCAGCGCGCATTCTTCTTACCGACTGGAGAGGTACCTCCTCGTAATATCAGCTTGCCAATAGAGAACCAAACCATTGGACAAAAGTTGGTTGATCAATTTATTGAATTCTTCGGTGTATGGTGATCCTGCAAGTAGAAACGCTATTAGTTGAAACGTTATCTAGAATTTCTTTTGAAATTATCAGGTTGATTCAGTAACAATTCCTCCGACCAGAAAGAATACTTTTTTCCTCTTCAAAGCCCAGTTGCACGACTGCTAGGCTTTTTGCAATATACTGCATTTTTGTATAATAAAAACGTTGAAAAAACAATCAGTCATCTTGTAAGCCTCTCTCGAATTAAAATGTGTTGGAATTTACTATAATTTAATTCGGGTTTCTTCGGAGAATTTGGAAGGGACCTAGCGAGAGGATACGGGATGTAAGTCCAAGACTTACGACTGAGCAACTAGGGATACCAAGGATGAACATAAAATACATTGATACAAACTGAATTATAATTGAAAACAAGGACTCGTTGCAAAGGAGAATATGCCTCAACCTGGGCTAGAATTGATACAAGACAAAGTAATTTGACAAAGTAAAACAGACAACATGTGGAGCGTAAAATACAATTAATACAAGATACATGAAATTATGATATACATGAAATACAATTTAATGATTAGTTAACAGGAGGGGGGGACGCTGTCCCGCAGGTACACAGCGAGGCTTATTAACTTGAGTCCTTTATCATCTCATGGGGAACACAATATTACAGCTTCGGTCGACTTCAGCACGGTTCAGCAGAGTTCGGTTCAGCAGAGTTCACTTCATAGCGAGCACAGGACAAAGCCAGGATGGACTGAGTGAGTCGCACTTGCACGACAGGATTACAAAAATATATAACTCCAACATGTTGGGGCGCCTCGGCCCCAAGGGGCGCCTTGGCGACGAGTGAGCGCTGGGCCTCTCTCCAACATGCGACGTCTGGGCAGGAGCTGCGCGCACATCCTGGCGCATGCTCCCTCCCTTCTGGCCTTCTGGAGGCAGCAAGCCTGGGGGCTTACAATCTTACATAGAAGCTGGAAGACCTCAGCTTTTTTGCCAAAACCATTCCATTTGACAAAAAGGCTGAGAGGATGCGCCTCCATGTAATGTGCATTTCTACTGTCCAGGTCAGGCTCTTTTTGAGGCGCCTGTTCAGTCTAGTTCGTGCCTGCATCACTAATATTTCCTTAGTTTCCGGTAAATCGTCCACGAGTTTATGATGGACGTTACAAGAGAAAGTGAATCCCGAGCTGTTCCTAGTGGAAGTTGAGTTGCCAATGGAAACCAAAGTTAGCAAGTTTTTTAATGGGAGGAAGAAGACTTGCAAAAAACCATGGACTATGTGCAAAAGCTGCTGTAAAGGTAGGTTGAAAACGCACAAAATCGAAGAATCACTTCAGGTCCATACAATTATGATGTTATTGAAACTAGTGGCTATGAAAATCTGATTGTAAAAAAGAAGAAGATCCTATCAAAATCATCCTACCTCTCAAGGATTACTATGACAAGCTAATACAGGTACAAAGTGACAATGCCCGAGAATTCGTAGCAGGTGTGATCGAAGAATATTAGAGCAATGGCCAGACAACTTCAGAAATTGTAGTTCTCGACAGGAATTCCCTTTGGGGACAGCAATATTGGCTCAGTACCTGTTCAAAAATGACTCTGCAAACCCTCAAAAACGCAGTGCACCAAGAGATATGCTCGTTATAAGAACAAACTCATGTATCACTCAAGATGCCGTTATAAATTGACATGTAAGAATAAATGAAGTACCTACACAAAAAGAATGTTTGCTTATTACATAAGAACTAGATGTCAACGATTTTCCTTACATTTGAAAAATAAAATTTGGGCTGAATTTAATTTCTTTTTCTTTTTCGCCCATTTCGTCTTCTTGCAATGAGCTTAGACAGTGGGCACTTTACAAAGAGGCGGATCATGCCTTTTTGTCAAAAGAAATGGTTTTAACAAAGAAGCTCCTTATAAAAAGGCAAAAAAAATGCCAGGCTGATTGTAATTTCAAAAATTTTATTACAAAAAGGCAGCATATTGCTGCACATTTTACAAAAGGGCTGCGTTACATGTCCGCATATTTCTATCACAAGCATACTAAACTTCAAACACCGGATGTTACAATATAGCTCGGGTAACGTAAAAATGTTTTTTGAGGAGTGCAGTGAAGTTATAGCCCGTGTCGCTGGGACCGGGGAAATAAGAAAATGACAGAAAAATATTATTACGTAATCAAAACACGGCCTATTCCTCGATCAAGAAGATGATCAACATTCTGAAGACGACAAAACTACGCATTTTTCTGATCTACGATAAGATCGTGTAAGGGGAAATGACACATGCAATCAAAGAACAATAAAAATAATAAATTATTACATTCTGCTTTAATTTCTCTACGCTTGCTCACGTACCTTTTTGCATCCAGATGATGACCGAAGATCGATACAGATAGTCTTTCATGACGTGTGACAGTGAAATTACCTCTTCATTGATGTTTTCCTGTTTGACAAACTGCCCTAAAAATGAATGAATTTGCACAGTTACGTTTTGTATTGGCTCGTCGTTTCAAAGAGAATAAATTGTTGAGCTTAAACGTTAAGCATAAAGTGAGCATGGCTATGATGTATTTAGACAAATTGACTTTCGCTCCATTATTCTGATTGCAGTAACCTAACCCTTATACTTATATGATTAAGCAACAAATATCTTTTTTAAATTTTTACAATTTATTGCTGATAATTATCAACAATAAATATAATCTTAAGAAACATAATAGGCCAACCCTTCTTATTCAAAATTACTTTTCTTAATCAAAATGACTATAATAGAATCTATTTGCCCTGCTTCTAAATTGCTTTAGAAAACGAATTAGCTGCTTAATCTATAATTAAGTTGGTTGGACCATCTGTGTAAATAGAAGAGAAGGGGTAAATGGAAACACTGTTCAGGAAAATGCTGAAAATTAATGATAAACAAACGGAGGGAGATAAATTGAAGTTTCTAGCAGATTTTTGAAGATTATGATTGAGAGTAGATGTGAATCACATCGAACATTTCTGCTATGTAGTGATAATGAGCTGAGACGGGGACGTCAACATGGAAGACTTGGCGGGATGAGAAAATCAGTTGTTTCTATTTTTCTATTGTTTCATTTTTTTTTTTTTTTTTTTTTTTTTTTTTTTTTTTTTTTTTTTTTTTTTTTTACTTCAAAAACTTGACTTACCACCTGGTAATCTTTCGGTTACGAGCCCGTATTGTCCTGTCAATGAGAGACGGTTTTGTTCTTCGCTACTAACGACCTGCATATGAAAATTACCGTACAGGAATTTCTTGATAGCCGAAATTAAGGTCCCTAGTTGCATATTATACTGGTATCCGCGATCTTACTCTGAAATTATCCAATATGGTTTTTATCGTAACGTCCTCGTCCATTTCCATCAACGAAAGTGCCCACCCCTCGACGTCAGCTATCCACACCAACTGTTGGTTTGCCAGTTCTTCTATCGTGTCGATTGGTTTTGTGTACCTGTTGATCACGACAGTTTCTCTTAGGACCTATTACCATCTTTTACAACAAATTATTTAAAACAATTTACACATGCAGGTTGTGTACACACCTTTCGCGGTTCTAATTTACTAGAAAACGTACCACCGGGAGTTTGTTCATTTTAGAGGATTCATTTTAATGTTATTTTACTTTCAAGATTTTCAGTAATTCCATTTGGACATTAACTCACTTGAATCCACAAAACTAATTTTGTAACTAACGGAAAGTCAAATTTTATTCAATAGGTACCGTTAGAAAAAGCATCAAACATGGCCAAGTTCAAAAGTAAAGTCAGTCTTATTTTTCAAGGTCTTACGACGTGAATTCGTTTCCCTAAGAAAAAACGCTGCAAATTCTTACACACGGGTTGGTTATTCCTCGGACCAGGTGCATAGAGACTCATTTCTTCAACATGGGAAAAAATTGGGAAAACAGTGGGTGTGGTGGGTCCTAGACCCATTCCAATCGGTTCATGATCCAAAATTTAGTGGGAAATGATACCCCACCCGCCCAGGTACCGGAAATCTTGAAAACACATAATCAAAATGGGTAATATATACCCAATTTCACTCATAACTTCTTCCAGTGGGTGCCAATCGTTCTGAGACCCACTTCATTGGGTTCAGCGTCCAAGATTTAGTGGAAAATGATACCCCACTCGCCTAGATCGCCCAAAATCTTGAAAATCTATTTTTCAAAAAACACTTTTTGACCCCTATCCTGCCCAAATTTGGTCCGATTGGGCTGAAAAGTTTCGAGGAACAACTAGAGCTGGAAACAGGTCCCCGACCAAAAATGTCAGATTTTTAGAAAATTGTCTACTAATTTTGAATTTTCCCACTCCTGTATCAACCAGACTTGATAAAAAGAAACCCTACTCCATATTAGGAATAAAGGAAATTTAATGCTCTTTTCAACGGCTTAACAAACACACACTGGCCATGCACATCTTTTTTCGAAACTCGTATGCTATAAGTTTATACAATTCATCAAGGAATGCATGTTTGACTTCAGTTCCTGATATCTTCACGAAACCACGCAAGAATCCAATTTTCAGAGAAATCCAGACAATTTATTTTTCTTCAATAAATAAAATTACCAAAAATACTCTTGTTTCCTAGGCTTTCAAAAGTGGGTGAATGTTGCATGATCGGTATTCTGATGTGTGAGAATATATAATTTGGTTTTTCCTTTGAAATACGTGATGGGGTTTTGGACGCCCATCATTTATTGGTTCCTAAACGCTCTTTCATAACTCAGGTTGACAAGTTGCAGTCCTGAACACACTTACTGAGGAGTTGTGAGGTCCGATGCCAATTCCGCAGCGTATATAGAACACAGTATTATGAAGAGGATTTGGAATGAAGTGAAGAGGTGGCGAATTGGCGTATGAGGCACTGGTGGCTTGCCAGGTTGTTGAAGCACAGACAAGCCCAGCGCGCGAATAATTGAGTCGCCGAATGTGAGAAACATACCACGTTTTTCCACAGCAACGGAAAACCCTGTTGAAGATGAATGCAACATTCTCATTTGGAGCAATGTAATGATCAGGGCAATTAATGATCTCGCCATGGTCGCCAATTAGGCAAATACAGGGTCGGAAGTTTGAAAGTAAACTGCCTCATGAACAAGAAATCATCTTCAGTGTTCTTACGCTTTTTTCACCATGGTCATTTCAGTGATATTGATGGAAATTTTGGTGGGCAACAAGAAAGGGGAATAGGGTAAGTTTGGGGAATTTGTGTTTGGAAAATCGATTAATCTTCAACAATTTTTGAGTTAACAGAAACCATTCAAATCTAGTTTCGCATTTACTGCTTTATCGAAACCACCGATTCAGCGCCATCGGACAACCAGCATTACAAGGTCAACGACACGTGGAGGGCTAAGGGTCATTCTCAAACATTCGTCATATCAAATTGGCTGGAAACCTCCCATTTGCTCAAGTCAACACATCGAGTTCCCAGAACCAGGGAAGACTAAAGAAGGTTCTTGGCCAAGGGAGCAAGCATAAAAAGGGACCAAGGACAATCATGTTACAAGCTTGTATTGTGCCTTGTGATTGAGTAAGTGTGTGAATGAGGACAGTGTATTTGAGTGAACAATTGTAATAAATTATTTACAAAGAACATAAATCGTTACAATTAAAACTCGGCCCTCTGGGCCTCGCCAGGGGGCAAGCCCCCTGGACCCCCGTCTGCTTTCCGCTTAGAGCCTACGGCTAAAATCCGATAAACATGGACCCATGTTTTAGCCGTCTGCAATCGGAATGTCTATTACGAATGTCTATACGAGGTGACTGATGACTCACTACTACCTTACAAGGAAGTAGGTACGGTATTTTCTGATGACTCACTACTACCTTACAAGGAAGTAGGTACGGTATTATTTTCTTCTTGTCTTATAAAACCCCGTGTGACAGGAGCGTCTGGGGGGAGTACCGAGCCGAGCGGCTTCGGCCATTTCCGGCCCTCCTTGGCTCAATATCACACACCATCTCAATTCTTCCCCTTTGGCGCTCGTTTCAAAAAAGCGTGCTCCCTCGTTCAATGTCAACAATTCTCTCTTTATCGGGGATTTTGGTAGAACAGGGCACTGGCTTAGATTTTTTAGTATCTCTTTCAATTCCAGTTTTCCAACTGAAAAAATCAGCGTGGTTGTCAAAATGCAATTCCTTGTTGGATAAACGTACGCCATGAGCGCCAGATATGTGCTCAATGAGATCACCACGACAGGTCACTACAGAACTACACATATTACAATTCAATGAAACAGAAGTGTGCTGTTTCTGGCATCCTCGACTGCTTTGCTGGTGACGATCCAGATTAAACTGTTTGTCGGTGACATGGTTGCAGTTCTTGCACTTAGGCATCACAGGAACGGAATAATAACGAATAACTAAATTAAATGGAATAGTAAACACGGAATAGTTAACGAATAAACTAAAACACTCGAAGCAACCGTGAATGGTGACGTTGTGAAGAAACTATAAGTTCGTTCATCTATGTTGTGAAGATTCCAGATAAGGGAGAGTTGATACAGAGAGGTTGGGCCGAGGAGGGCCGGAAATGGCCGAGGTCGCTCAGCTCGGTACTCCCCCCAGACGCTCCTCCATGTGACACTCCCGCGTCACCCTTCCGGCGTTCCCTTCCCGCGTCACCCTCTCAGCGAACGGTTTTTGGTAGTTAGGTCATGGCTAAAACATGAGTCCATGTTAAAATAAACACACCTGGTTTGGGGATTATGCCTTAGGGGTAATATGCCACTTGTTCATTCTATACCAATCTAGGTACCTAGGCAATTATTTCTTTTTCACCTGAATTATGATGAATTAACAGTTGTTAAGAAGCCACAACAATAGGTAAATATATGGTACTAAAAATAAAACAGTAATTATGTTTTAATAAAGAATTGAGTTGAAATTTTAGGAACGCAGAATATCAATACGCACATTTCAGAAACTGAGCTCAAACGTAAAACATTAACTAGCCCATGACCTACACTTTATGCATTCTGTCATCAATGAAGCAACGCTCATGCATGTAGTGCCATTGTTTGCCAATAACAACAAGATATATAGCAATTTACAGTAAAAAATATAATCCTTCTGGCAGAATTTTACAGGCAGAGTTGAGAAATCAATGAAGTCCAGGTAGGTATGAAAGCCACTACGTTGGGGGTAATATGCCAATGAAATTTGGATGTGGCATATAACCCCAGTAGCAAAGTGGCTTATTCCCCCAAATTAAAACCGGAAAAAGTTCAAAGGGCGTATAGAACTTATTCTCGTTTTAAAATCGGCCATTCAACGTGGGAATGTGTCAAAGAGACCTTCCTCCGGCATACACAAAAAAAGTAACTTTGAGTATCTTTGAGCGGTTTGGAATAATTTTAATGATGTCACGTTTTACCAGGAAATGAGGACGAGAAAGTACTCATGGTGGGTAAACCTCAGATGAACGCGAAAAACAGCCGGTATCAAGTGCCAATCATCAGACGTGTCGATTATGTTACTGCTAGGCCATCAACAGCCGTTTTTAAAAGCATACTGTAAGTTTTTTACAGCATATTACCCGTGTGTGGCATATTCCCCCAACCTTCCCCTATAACCTATAAGTAAAGAACACATTGTTCACATTTTGGATCTCTAGAATACGATGGATTGCTTGTTTCGAAAATGCGGTTGTTCGTGCAGCTAAACTCTGCTATATGAGCCAAACTCACGCGTCAATTCGATAGTAGCTTTCGTCACTAATCTCATAGAGATTGCCGTTGCGCCGACAGATGTGAAATAAACTGCCCACATTGAGGGTCCAAAGGGTAGAAAAGGGGTGAGCCACCCTCCAATTCTCTCAGGCTTAGGGACCAGGAGAGTAACGCCGCTTTGAAGGTAACTAGCAGAAATATCAATTAGCCGCCAATAACTATGCCACAGGTAGGACCCTGACGTTCCCATATCTACTCTACCTTCGTAAATAAGTCCAGTCGACCCTGCGAGAAAAACATCAAGATAATAAATCAAACAACAGATCGAATATTCTACGCGATCATCCAGTCAATTTGTTCTGAGAAGAACTCCTCACACCCTAAATAAGCCATTTCAGCGCAAGTAATGAACTACATATCATCATCGTGTCCTGTGAAGAGTCTGCCCTAAGAAAGGGACCTAGTTTCTGGCAGGGTAGGTTTTGTGTTGCACAGGACAATAGATACTGTGTCGTTCTTATCACAGGATAAAAAAAGGCGCATAGCTTTCGATAAATCAAGGCAGGAATCAATGGGATTTGGCGTTTGAAGAGACAGGAAAGAAATGGAAACGTAGTTATTGGTAACAGCGCAGTTTTGAAGGAAAACTCTGAGGGCATGAACTGCTTAATTGATAGATTAAATCCTAATACTGTAGAAAACATGAAAAGTGAAGTAAACTGTAAAGCATGTGAGTCTGTAGATGTATTTACCTACGCCTGTTTCGTTCTCAAATATTTTACCCCATCCTAACTCATCCGTGAACGCATTGATTGTGCAGTTATGTATTTGGCAAAACATCGATATCTGATTGGCTTCCTGTCCAACGAAGGGGTCGAAGTTAATGTATGGCAGAAGATCCATCCCGCACACTCTTATTGCTGAGCCGGAAAAAAGAACAAACATTTGTTACTTGAAGGCACGCAGGGACATGATTTTTTGTCTCAGGAATGTCACTTGGAAGTGAGTAAATTAGGTTAGGGAAACCCCTAACGCACGGAACGTCAAGGCAAATTTTCGAGAAAGCATGGTAGTAAAAATACATTTAAAAAAAACCTCTTAGGTCAAGTAGGGATGAAAATATGTACCCCTTCTTTACTTGATAGAGTGCAAGTGGCGTCACAAGGTTATACTAGTGATATAAGTGAGGCAACGATACTAGAGGGAGTTCCTAGCCTATTGGGGGGTATAGCTCAGATGAAATAATTATTGTGACGTCATTTGTATCTCTCAAATGAAGGAGATGATATTCATTAAACTAGCTTTATCTTAAAAACATCCGCACATTTCCCTCTCAAGTCTATCAACTTATCCTCGTAGAGGTCCTTCTTCAGCTGAAAACCATCCTTTCTGCTCCAACTGTCGACAAGTATTTTTGGAGCACGTGACGGTGAATCCACGTGCTCGTAGAAATTATTGGTGTACAAACGAAAGGGCCAGTCTGGAAAAATAAGGAAATTGCTGGTCAAAACGTGTTTCCTTTTTTATTATCATGCCATCAGTTAGTTTCCTCACTTAAAGAGGCTTCAGTGCAATGCATTGGTGCACTATAATACTACCTATTTCTTCTACCTCTTTTTCGTCTGTCAGCGACGGCCATTATCAACTTGGAAGAAGAGTCAGTTTCCCTCATGGACATAAACTCGTCCAACTCTTCCATGTCCTGTTGGTGAGACGAGTTGCTGACAATCACACCAAATATTTTGGGCGTGTACCTCTGAACAACAGTACTGTTGTACTCAAACTGTGCCCGTTTCCAAGCTGATAACACACATTTTGGTTTGGGGACGAGCATAATGTAGCTGAAAAAAGTAAATCAATCTTGTTTTCCAAATGCACGCAATTGAATTATGTCTGCCTCATAGACTATTTCCAATGCCAGGGCCTTACCAACCTGTAGCATCCTTCACTTATGGCAAACTCTAACTCCCTAATCAGCTCAGGGTTATTGCAAGGCGTTTGGTGCAGGAGTGTGATGTACGCCACGTGTGGCGAAGCCTGAGCAACATTGTCCAGAAGGAACTGCGACGTAGCGATTAATATCAAACACTTGTCTAGCTGGAAGTATTCATCTACTATAAGATTGGTCAGCTCAGTGTAGTCTTGCAGGTGGTCTTCCATAATTGTTATGTTTCCCAAAGATGCTGAAGAAACTAAAAGATTGCTGACAACAGCAGCTAGCAACCATCTGAAACAAACACGCCTATATCTCACGCATTCAATGTTTCTTCAAAAATATTGTCAACCATTCATTTGTGGATATTGACTACCACTTGAAACACTCATGTACGATCCAAAGAAGACTGTAGTCAAACTGGTAGCATTGTTCCTTGCATGACCTCACATTTCTTTATACAATACAGCAAAAATATGAAATAATGCACAAATCGAATTTAAAAAATACTTCAACTTTGAGAATTTTGTCAGAACTTACTTCAAACATTGTATAAATGTATTCTGATGATGAGAGAATTTCGTTTTTCAACTATACGCCTCAACTATGTCCAAACTTTAATAATTATTACCGTCAAACGAATAATTTAGGCAAAGGCCAGTCAACAGGGATTAGTCATAAATTGAAATGGCGAAGGATGATAAATACCTCAGAAAAACCAACTCAATGTACTAATGGCAGTTTTCAGGAAATGTCACAATTCATAACAGTCGAAGGGTGGGTCTGTTGACTAATATAAGAAATACACACCCTTGGGTCCGCCAAACATAGGGGTTATTGTAAAATAGCTGCAAGAAGTGGCTCCAAGCTTTTAAAAGTCTCCTTTTTCATGCAAAAAGTCAACCTCTCCTATTTGGCCCAAAATTTAATTCTGTGCGTTTCAAGTTGTCTAGATCGAAATAAGCAAATGGCCGTCTGCCGTTTTTTGTTGTAGAAAATGTTCTAAAAATTTGAAATGTTGGTCAGGGAGCAGTTGGCTCTAGTAGAGTTGGTCCTCGAAACTTTTCAACCCAATCGAACCAAACTTTGGGGTGGCAGACGTCAAAATGAGTACCTACTTTGAAAAATGGATTTTTGGTGCTATGAGCGAGTAGGGTATCATTTTCCACTAAATTTTGGACGCTGAATCTAATGAGACGGGTCCCGGACCGATCGGCGCCTACTGGAAGAAGTTATGGGTCAAAATGGTTATCTATCTACCCATTTTGAATATGTTTTCGAGATTTCTGGTACCTAGGCTTGTGGGGTATCATTTTCCACATAATTTTGGACGCTGAATTCAATGAAATGCGTCCGGGAACGATTGACGTCCTCTAAATGCGGTTATGGGTCAAAACTGAGTGTAAATATAAATACTTTTTCAAACTGGAAAATTCAATATTTTGTAGTCCTTGAAAACATGTACCTTTAGGGAGTATGTTTTAGTACATATAGGTACTTTTCATGTAGTTACCTTCGGTTGGTGGTTGGGAACAAATCCAAATTTCTCGTCATAGCCCGAGTCACGTGGACATGCAATTAAACGATGTAAGCTGAGCAGCATGAGGGTGCCGTAATTCCCTACACGTCTGGGACAAACTGATCCGATCGCCCTCCGCTTATGTGTCCATGAGACCGATCACTTATCGATATCGTACCAACATCATTTTTTCAATCAACGTTGATCTGTTAGTTAGAAAGATTAGAAAAACGGTAGCACGCAACTTGCCATGACTGCTACGATCGTGCCAACGCAGATTGAGAGACTTTTCAATTGATTTTCAGGCGTTACATGTCACGTACTTTCACAAATTAGGGAACGAAATTCCAAAATTTGATAAAGTGTTAAGTACAATTACAATTACGGGGTTTTAGAGGTGCTGGAAGAAACGGACGCTAGTCAAACTGATCACTTCAAATTTTTGAAATGAATCTGAATGTTCATCAAGATATGAAAACGTAACCCCAATCCAGCCTGGCATGAGAGGTGATAAGACGGATAATGAAAACTAATTTTCAAACACAATTTTAGATTTATTAACAAAATTGGGTTAACCGCACACTGTGAACTGTGCCACTGTTCCGAGTCGGGACATTTACAAATTAATTTAACATACCTATACTTACCTACTCGCAATTAAGTTAATCAGTGGTCATAAATTTAGGGTTGAATACTCAGTACTATATTATAGCTACAGGAAGCGGCGGTAGTTTTCAAATGTCTACACGCCCGAGTCTTTTGGGCATAACTAGAAAGAAATTCCTTATAATTTGCTACTGAAAGATACAAATAGGTATAATGACCAGATTTCCAAAACTAAACCGGGCCATATATGTGATTTCGATTATAAAAACGCTGCAAATTCTTACACACGGGTTGGTTATTCCTCGAACTAGTCGTATGGAGACTAATTTCCTCAACATGGGGAAAATGGGGGAAACGATGGGTGTGGTGGGTCCCGGACCCATTTCAATCGATTCAGGGTCCAAGATATAGTGGAAAATGATACCCCACACGCCTAGGTACCAGTAATCCCGAAAACACATATTCAAAATGGGTATTATATACCCGATTTGACCCATAACTTCATCCAGTGGGTTCTAATCGTTCTGGGACCCACTTCATTGGATTCAGCGTCCAAAATTTAAGTGGAAAATGATACCCCACACGCCTAGGTTCCAGAAATCTCGAAAACGCATATTCAAAATGGGTGATATATCCCCAATTTGGTCCATAACTTCTTCCTGTGGGTGCCGATCGTTCTGGGACCCATTTCATTGGATTCAGCATCCAAAATTTAGTGGAAAATGATACCCCACTCGCCTAGATCGCCCAAAATATCGAAAATCCATTTTTCAAAAAACACATTTTGACCCCTACCCCGCCCAAATTTGGTCCGATCGGGCTGAAAAGCTTGGAGGACCGTCCTAGACCGGGAACAGACCCCTGACCCAAATTTCAGATTTTTAGAAAATTTTCTACTACCAAAAACGGCGTACGGCGGACGGACATTGACCTTTTTTGATCTAGACACCATGAAACGTCCAGAAAAAAATTTTGAGCCGAATCGGAGAGGTTGACCATTTGCATGAAAACATAGGTTGATTATTCAAGGAATAACCAACCAAAACGTAGCCATTTGACTCTGTGGTGTAAGAGTTGAAGACCGAAGCGAGTAAAAATAAAATAAATAATTTATAACACAACAAATTTTAAAAACTGTATGCAACAAGAAAAATAATGAATAACGATCATTATATAGGAGAAGATAATATTGATTAATTGATGAACGGGAGGCAGGGTCTATTAAGGCGGAGTTTGCTATGTTGTGACGTGACAGAAAAAGGGAAATGTATGTGTTCCTGCCAACTACAAGCGAATAAGGGCAATTGGAAGAACATCATGTTGAATAAATCACCCATTAAATTTAGTCGAAACGAATGGGTTTAGCTTGAATTGAACTCATTGAGCAATTCAATGATACGATCGTTATAATCGTGGGCCAACCTTTGAAGCTGTGGCTGGGTATACCTTGGCTCACTAAAGCAACTGAAGAAGAATTGCGCCGGTTCGAGAGGAAGGTTTTCCGTAGGATTTTGGAGGCAGTGTTCGACCCAGAGGAGTTCCCGTGGAGACGAAGAACAAATGCCGAGGTCATGAGCCTGTACGGTGATTGTGATGTCAGAATCATGAAGGTTGGAAGACTCCGTTGGGCCGGGCACGTAGCCAGAATTAACCCAGAAGGGATCCCTCGAAACCTTGTGGACTCAACTGTCCACAAAAGAAGATTAGGTCGACCAATGCGGTGGTTGGATGGTGTGGCTGGAGATGCACGTTCCATTCTGGGAATTTGGAACTGGAAAGCGGCAGCAAGAAACAGAGATGACTGGCGGACATCGCTCCAGGAGGCCCAGCGGATTGCAGCGCCACGAAAGAAGAAGAAGAATGATACGATCGTCATGACATTACAATCCTATTACAATTTCATTAATTAGCTATCACTTTGAGTTGAACATGTTTAACTGTGTCATTTGATGCATGACACAGTTTATTTTAATTTTTGTTTACATAGTTTATTTTAAATATATATTGGACTTCAAAACTGTCATAAGTCTTTCAGAACGCTCACGTCTAATTTTCTTCTGGGGCCGTAGAAAGAAGCTGTTGGGTGTACAAGATCGACAGTCTCAAGTGGCAGCGTGTGGGTATCGGCGGTCCCTTGTAATTCCAGCACTCGTTTGGGCTCATTTTCGACGATTTTGTCGACGTCGATGAAAGTAGCCGCGAATTTTTTGGACCGAGCCGTCTGAGGGCCGTACACCTTTAGAGGCTTTAAGGTGACAAGTTTGGGCTCTTGAACTTGAAGGACGACATCGTAATGGACGTTTTCCTTGTTTTGAAGATAAATAGCTCGTTCGACTTTATCGTGCAACTCTAATTTACCGCTGGAACTGAACCGCAACCATTTCTCGTCCATGTAAGTGTAAATGTCAGTGTCCAACATGCACGCAGACACGTAAATTTCCACTTCAGTCGGCCACATGCCATCAGTCCACATGAGGGACTTGTTGAGATAATTGCGCCCGCCTAATCCTTCCACCATTTTCTCATTTTCCCTCATGAATTTCACAAGTTTGTGTCGGATCAGCCGATGGCTTTTATCAGTTCCTGTGATGAGGTATGATAAACATCGAAAATAACAGTTTCCGTCACCTTCGATCTCGTGAATTTCCATTGGTGCGTTGGCCGGAACAGGCTCATTGTAATTGCAGGTCAATTCTCTCTTCAAATTAAGCTTCAACTTTTCACATTTGGACTGTTGCCACTTCTTGTCAACAGGGTAGAACCACTTGATGGCGTCGATACAACCAACGATTTCGAAATCGTCGTCAGAATCGTCTTGGGACATGTCAACAACTTTGAACCTCTTGTTCGGTACGCCGTGGTGATTTTCATTGAGTTTCTTTAAAATTCGCTTACTGCGTTTGCGCTCAGTAATGTTCGCGTTTAGCGCCTCTTCGAAAGACTGGCCCGAGTTTGATCCAATCATCAAAAGCAGTATAAGAACTCAAGTTTAGACAGGAAGGCGAAGAGTGTTCGTTGTATCTGAAACAAAATAAAATAATGATATAATATAATAATAAAATCATACCAGTTAATGACAAATACGAACGGGGAATCTGATGGTGATGAAGGAATATTGACCGATCACCGTTGAGTAACTAGACATAACCAGGGGGCAAATTTTTCGCGACAGGGGATGCTTTCAGAAGGAAAATTTGAATGTTTTCAAAGGGATTTATTTGTTTCAGAGAAAAACGATTCAATTGTCACACAGTTTTGGTCGGTTATTCCTTGAATAATCAACTTATGTTTTCTTGCAAAAGGTCAACCTTTCCGATTCGGCACAAGATTTTTTTTTCTGGACGTTTCAAGGTGTCTAGATAAAAAAATCTGCAAATTCTTACACACGGGTTAGTTATTCCTCGAATGGGGGGAAACAGTGGGTGTGGCAGGTCCCAGACCCATTCCAATCGATTCAGGGTCCAATATGATGAAAACGGCGTGGACAATGGACGGCGTACGGCGGACGGACATCGACATTTTTTGATCAGGACATCATGAAACGTCCAGAAAAAATTTTGAGCCGAATCGGAGAGGTTGACCATTATCATGAAAACATGGGTTGATTATTCAAGGAATAACCAACCAAAAGTCAAATGTACGTCCGCCGTCCGGGCTTTTTTTGGTAGTAGAAAATTTTCTAAAAATCTGAAATTTGGGTCAGGGGTCTGTTCCCGGCCTAGGTCGGTCCTCGAAAGTTTTCAGCCCGATCGAACCAAATTTTGGAGGGGTAGGGGTCAAAATGTGTATTTCGAAAAATGGATTTTCGGGATTTCAGGCAATCTAGGCGTGTGGGGTATCATTTTCCACTAAATTTTGGACGCTGAACCCAATGAGATGGATCCTAGAATGATTGGCAGCCATCGGAAGAAGTTATGGGTCAAAATGGGTACCTATTTACCCATTTTGAATGTGTGATTTCGAGATTTCTGGTACACAGGCGTGTGGGGTATCATTTCCACTAAATTTTGGACCCTGAATCGATTGGAAAGGGTCCTCCACTCCCACTGTTTCCCCCATGTTGATAAATGAGTCTTCAGGCGCCTGGTCCGAGGAACAACCAACCCGTGTGAAAGAATTTGCAGCGTTTTGGTTGGTTATTCCTTGATTTGGTGGCCTCAAATGTTGACAGTTTGTTTCATGATTCTAGATCAAAACGCTGATAGATTAAGCTACCGAGATTTTTGGGTAAGATTTGCACTGATTCGATTTGGATGAGTCCCGGACCTGAATGTCTAAATTTCTACACGATCTGGACATGACCCTGGTAGTGTCAACACAGGGTAAACATCCCAGGTTGTCAAGGAAACTAGTGTAAAATGCAGGACCACAGCTGTATGCTAGTGATCTACTGTCATGATACTTCATTTTGCTGTATTTTAAAGATCGGATTTTGAGAAGTCACTACCTCATCAGTTGTTGCCCGCAATCAATGAATGGCAACACCCTGTATCGCGCAGGCAGAGCAACCCCGTGGACGTGAAATCATCGAGGAATTTTTTATCCTCAATTTTTATATCCTAATGGAAGAATAAAAACTAAATCCGAATTACGAGTGGAAGAGAGTAATGTACATCTAAAGAATTAGGTAGAAGTTAGTTTTCATCGTAACTTACTTTGATTTCTGGGAGTCTACGTTACATTCGGCGAGCGATCGATCTCATAACTTCATGCAGAACCAAATGACTATCTTACGAACCAAAGATAAGTCACCGAATCATAGCCAAAAATTTTCATTAAGGTAATTGAAAAGTGGAACGTTAATCACAAAACATGTCACAAATGCACGATCCCCGTAACATGGAAGAAACCAAGAAAAGAAACTACGAATGGCCATCGATAGTCGATAGTATCGAAATATCGATGTGTTCCCTCAAATATTTTGATATTTTTGTATCGATGGTGCAAGGGTCTATAAGTGATTTCAGCCAATATTTTCAAAACCGATATATAAGTTTCATCTGATATGTTAAATCATGGAACTACTTAATGTCAATCTTAGACTTCAGTTTATTCACATCACTCAAATTCGAAAAATATTATGCTCCCGAATATGAGTTGATCCAGCAGGAATATCGATTTTCAACCATGGACAATGTCCATCGCAGATGTGTAGAAGAACCCCCTCAAAAACTGGCCCGTTATTTTTCTAAAACCATGTACATTTTTTGGTCGATACAATTAGTGGTGCCTACTATCGATGATTAACATCAATACTTAATCACGAATACTATCAAAACTTGATATATCGATGTATTATGTATCGATGACCATCCCTACACAACGCACAGCAACAGAAATCAGCTGGCAGAACAACAATTCTTTTTTCTACATTATATGTCTTGTACAGACGAATGGAGACATCCACATTTATATTTTTGTTTTCAATGAAGGTGAGGAAATTCAGAATCAAAAGTGGAAAATCATTTAGCGATCGTTTCATGATCGGTATTTTTTGGTATGAAAATTAAATACAGGTTTACTCGTACATTTTATCAGCATAACAGGTTCCAGAAAGTTCTGAATTGGTCAAACATTTTCGTGTAGCCGCAAGAATTCAGAACTGACAAAATATTTTTGACAGCAAGACTACGTTAAAACTAAATTATACAGTTATTTCTAAATCTCTATGCGGGTATGGAGAGCGGGTGGACTTTTTGGTTTTGGTTGGTAATTTTTTGAATAATCAACCAATGTTTTCTTGCTCAAGGTCATAAAAATCAACCAACTCCGATCGGCCCCACAATTTTTTCGACGTTTAGAAAAAGTGTCCGTCTGCTGTCCACGCATTTTTTGGTAGTAGACAATTTCTCTAAAAATTTTCAATTTTGGTCAGTGACCCGTTTCCGGCTTTGGTTGGGCCTCGAAACTTTTCAGCCCGATCGATGCAAATTGTGTGGGAGTTGTGAAATGTAATTTTGAAAAAAGGATTTTTGAGAGTTTTGCCAATTTTGGGGTATTATTTTCCGCTAAATATTGTACGCCGAGATTAGGTACGTTTGAAAACTAGTATACAATACTGATATGTGTATAAACTCGTATATCAATTGGATGGTATTCATCGTGAACAGCTGCATAAATAGTTCCAACCTCCGAATTAATTTGAAACTGTCATTAGCCGGTAGAAGGAATGTCAATCCGGATAGTCCAAATCCAAGTTTTCATACAGACGAAAACTTGCTAAAAATAACTTTCTAGTTTTCCAAAAACCTTAGTACCTGCATACCTAGGTCCCTGATTCATTTCATGTGTCATCTGAAATGGTTCTGATCGGTTATCTTTAATCATACTTCACTTACTTGGGTATTTTCTGACTGAAAATAGGTAGGTATAGGTAGCGATTGTGCCAGGCGTTTGACTAAAATGATCAGTTAATCACTCACCAAGTTTTCCAGTAAAATTGGGGGGTGAACGCGAAGGAACTTTGAATATTTCGGAGGTGATTTATTAAGATCGGAAAACACACGAACCGCGTCGGAGAAGAAGAGGTTACAGCGTCCGCCGGCTAGGCCGACAGTAGAAACAAGGTTGCCAACAAAACGAAAAGAAAAGTACTGCAACCTGGTGTCAGTTCTAAGAAATATGAAAGGGTAGGTAGCGACAAGGAATAGGGGATTTGCCCTCCATTTCTCGTCACTCCCTCCCAAATATCCGATTCCTTTGGAGTCCATTGCGACGCATTTCCGAGATGCAAGGTTTCTTGAATCTTGAAGCAGTAGACGCTGTATCTCCCAAGGCGACAGTAGCAGAAGAACCCGCAGCCACAGCAGCAGACGAATCCGCAGCCAGAGCAGCAGAAGAATCCACAGCCAAAGCAGCAGAAGAATCCGCAGCCACAGCAGCAGAAGAATCCACAGCCACAGCAGCAGAAGAATCCGCAGCCACAGCAGCAGAAGAATCCACAGCCACAGCAGCAGAAGAATCCGCAGCCACGCCAAGAAGATCTCAGGAGCTCTTCATTCTTCAGCACATCAGTGCCAACTGACTTCCTCTTTCAAAGAGAGCTTACTAGTCACTGTTGATTCATGGGCAGTTCCATCCTAATATTCACAGGTAGAACCTGTCTGATTCCATAGGAAAAATCCTATCTTACTTCACAGAAAAAAAATCCTGTCATTGAGCACAGGGAAAGCCCTGTCTGAACACAGAAATAGAGTTCTGTCTAAATACATAGGAATGCGTTCCTATCAATATAAATGTTCATGTTTCACTTACCCAAGGAGGTCCTAGGTAAGTGCAAAACATCCGATTATTATTATTATTTTATGATTTTTTTATTATTATTATTTATTTTTTTTTTTTTATTCATTTAACTTGATGCTCTGATTAATAATTCTTCTGTCCTTGATTCCTGACATGCTCAGTCAAAATCATCTATGGGGATTAAAAAGGACAAAAATTATATTTATGCCAAAACTGTGTCTCTAAATGTGATAAATTTTCCTCTCAGTAGGGGTTTTGTAAGAGCATTAGCTTTCTGATCTTCAGTAGGGATTCACTTGATGATGATGTGTCCATTCCAATGTTCTTCCCTAACATCCAAGTAAGACAGTCTGACTAAGTGCGTTGAGTAGCAGAATCATCCACTTCAGCTAGTCTAATGGTAGGTTTTGAGTCTTTATACTTCATTGTCACTGTAGGGATATTTAAAATTTGTTCACACGTTGTTCTCAAGCACGCTAGCTCTCGGCATGCCAAACTCATCGCAACAAATTCACTTTCAACTGAAGACAGCGCCATGTGATTTTTTTTTTTTTTTTTTTTTTTTTTTCCTATTTCATTTCACATGACAGGATCCCCAATTAATTCAATAATGAATCCCGTCGTCGAGTATCCTCCCTCTGCAGTATCCAGGTGCAGTATCGAGTATCCCTCTGCAGCTCTTGACGCGTATAGCTGCTAACCAGTCTTTCCAGTTGAAATTAGCCTGCTTTCTGCTCAACAAGTTTGTGACATATACAATATCTGGTCTGTTTCCATTTTGTGGATATAGAAGAGACCCAATAGCCTAACTGTAAGGAACTGAGCTTAGTTCAGCCAAATTGGACATTGGCATCCTTTCACCATGCTTCTCTGCAATCATGGGAGTTGGTGTTATTTTATTGCTGTCAGGATCAAATTTTTGCAGAACAGAGGTCAGTTGAGCAGTCTGGTGAACTCTCATGGTTTCTTTCTTGTCTGTTCCTCTCAAGCTCCAAATTGAAAAATTTCTTAGGTTTGCCAAGATCAGTAATTGAGAACTCTGTCTCTAATACTCTTTTTCTTTGTGCCAATTTCTTTTGAATCAATGATAGGAGCATAGTTGGAATTCATAAGGTTTAAGATCTAATTTTTCAACTAACTCCAAAAATCTCTTAAACCATCGTTGTAGCGACACTTTAAGCCGTACAAAGCTCTATGAACCTCACACACACTGTTGTTCCTGAAACTTGGACATTCACCCGTGTACTCACACCATCCTTCTGGGATGTCAATGAACCGTTCAGAAACGCTGGTTTTATATCAAACTGATTTAGTTCGAGATCGTACTCAACTGCAACTATGAGAACAAACCTCACATCAGTTAAACTTGCAACTTGAGCATATGCTTCAGATAACTCGTAAGAATTATTATCAGCAATGCCCTTCTCTACCAACCGGCTCCCGAATTTGATTGAGTTATTCGCCTCCAGCTTTTTCTTGCGCACCCAACGAGTCTTCATCACTCTTATTCCCTTTTGAACCTGCGATCTTGGAATTATTTTCCTTGTCTGACATTTTTCCAAGGTCTGAAATTCTTGGTTAATAGCCTCAATCCATTTGTCAGTATCCTGAGAACGTAACACGTCTGAATATTTGATTGGTTCAAGATCATTTGCAAGTGAACTGTCCAGGAAGCATGCCAGATTGACTGCTTCATCTGCTTCGAAGAATTTGTATTCATCAGTCTCATCAATTTTAGAATTTACCTCAGAAGATCCAGTTGACTCCTGTGTAACTTTAATGTCATTTATCCTTTCTGGATTATCATTTTGCTGTGCCTTGGGTGCAAATTTTGATTTTGATTTAGCTTGATTGCCAAGGATGTACGCATCACAGCCAAACCTTCTGATATATTTCAACTCAGGGACATGACCAAAGGCCATCTCAAATGGTGTTCTGAAACAACATGCTGCATTTGGAGTACGGTTATGCACAAAAACGACATGACGCATAGCTCAAAAATTATTAGGCACCCCTGAGGTGAATCAGTTTAACCCGGATCTTTTCTCCTAATTCCAGGTTTAGCCTCTCAGCAGTTCCATTCAGTTGAGGAGTGTAAGGTTCGCTAGTTATCAAGACTATTCTCTCTCTATTCAGCAGTCTTCATTTCAAAAGTGTTGAACTCAAGCCCTCCATCTGTACGCAATTCAGCCACCCTTGATTCCGGGCCATTTATTCTTCGGATTTCATCCAAACAACTCAACAGTGCTGCATAGATTTTAGTTTTATCAGTGATATCATAGGCAAAAGCATATCTTGTGGCATCATTTATAAATGTCACTATGTAACGTGCCTGTGATCTATTAGCTTGTGGCTTAATTGGCCCCATCAGGTCAGAACCCAAACGATGAAAAGGTATTTCTGATCGATGCCTCTTCTGAGAGCTTGGTTGCTTCTTGGCCTTTGCCATTTTGCAATCAGGACAATCCATAATGTCATTTCCAAATTTGATGTCTTTTAGTCCTGGCAGATTCCTGCCAGCTATCTCCAAGTATTTCTTCAAAACGTGATTTAATCTATAATGCCATTTAAGTCCCTGATTATCTCTTAAGGAAGAATCAGCTTGGGTATCCACAGTTGAACTGCCTTGATTACCATTTGTACATGACTCAATGTTACTTCCACTAGTATTACAGTGTTTACGAGGCAAACTCCCTCCTATGTCTACATTTGATAAGTCTTTTCAATCCCTGAGAAATGGTTTCTCCCAAAACATGTTAGTTTACCCCGTCCACATTTTCACTTTCTCCCTCCAAACTAACATGTCTGCATACTTGATCAAGAATTACCTGTCTCTCACTCTTAGATGCATTCATCAAAGTTCATTTTAATGAAACCCTACAAAATTTTCCATCATAAGAGCCCTTTTTGCGAATTAATCTATCACCCAGACATGGAAGTTCTTACTCTTTATTAGTGTATGACGCACTCAAGATTTTTGAGTCACCCTTTTTTCTTTTTAATCTCAAACCCCAGGGAGATAGCTAACTCCCTGTTCCTTCCCAGTGTCATCAGACTTCCTCACTGCAACTGCAGGGACAATCTGATCTTCCTCACTGCTGTCATCAGTAGACTCTTGTCTCCCATCTGCAGCTGCAACCAGGGAAACTCTGCTTTCATTGTTTCGACAATGCTGAGCTGGTGTATCTTGTCTTCCAGCAATTTTGAGGCGGTTTTGCGGGAGTCCTGGATTTGTGCCCAAGTCTAGGCTTTCTTCTAGGAACACTGTTCAAAGTCTCAGCTTTTTTTCTACGTACTGTGACTGAGATCTATGACCATCCTTTCTGGATCCAGTGCATTCCAGTAATCCAGCTATATGTACAAATTCACCACACCTGAAGCATTTTCTTCTGAGATTTTTACAAGTTTAGTATGTCCAGCCATTCCAGACCTGTAGCAGCTACCCTCAAGACGACTCTTCTTTTGAATTTTGTAATTACCATGGCCAGTGCTTGAGCTTCTACGTTTGTAGTGAGATGATTTGGTGTACCTCAAAGTGCTGCTGGTTGAGGCGCAATTTGTCTGGGCATTTTCCTCCAATGAGCTGCTCCTCTCATACAGAGCCTCCTTTATTGCCTGAACGCTTTTTCTTGGTCTGGTGACCATATTTGATTTTTGGGCATGCCTTGGCTATTGCTGAAATCAAATTTCTCCACAGTTCCTGGTCACTTAGTTCCGACTCAGGGCATTTCACGATGTCTTTTACCAAGACATTAAAACAGGACACAAAGTCAACAACTGTCTCAACTTCAGGATTGTATCGAATGTTCACTAATTCTGATCTCAGCGCAAATTCTCTGGAGAATGATTGATGATATAGTGCTTGATTGCGCTGGAACCGTTCATGAATATCGGAAAGGATGTACAGTATAATATAACACTTCATTTGGTAAATTCCTTTCTCTGTGTATGATTACATTGGTTCAACATCTGACTTAATCAGGAACAGGCAGTCAGTTGCCTTAAATTCCATCTCAATCCTCTTTCTCCACAGGGAGTAATCACTTTCCTTTTAATATTTTTGACTAGAGGATTTCAAACGAAAACATTTTATTTCCCTCTTCTCACTGAGATTGGAGGTGAAGTCTGTTGTCCCAGGAGGTCCTGACACATCTCTAATCTCAGCAGATGGTCCTGAGGCAAAATTGTCTGCAGCCTGGTCCGTCTCCATAAGTACATTATTTTCTGACGTCACAGCTGTCCGAGGAGGGTTCCTCGCCTTGCAGATATCTAGCTACAAGAGCATCAACCTGTCAGCTGTCCTGGTCTCAAAAGCTTCAAGCTCGCTCCTGATGTTCTTCATCACTCGCTCCGTGAATTTCTTCGTCAGCTTCGTGAAAACATCCTCCCACTTTTCCACCTATCTTATCAATAGATCCTCCAATGCGGACTCATCCTGCATTGGTCAAGAAATCTGAGAAAACATTTCCGTCAGTTCTTTAGTATCTTTGCCACCCCAGAGCTGAGATGCTGCCACACAGTCAGTTACACAGCCCCAACAGATAGACTGACAACTAGACTGTCTTAATAAGCCTTCAAGTCATTGGACTTCGTAAAAATACGGCTTCACAATGTCGGGTTCATTTTGACATTGTCTGACTTCCCCTTTCGTGTGTTCTCTTCAAAATCCGAGGCCCTTTCTCCCTCCTACTTCCTTATTCCAATAGCCCCCAATTTTACTGCTGATGGTCTTCACTTTCGTTGCAACAAATTAAGGTTTAACTTGATTCACTTTTATATACTCTCGAGACTTCCCAAAAATGATTTTGGCATACAATCAAACAAATTATTCAATTTTTATTTCCCTTAAAAAAAAAACATTTTACCCAGCCACAAACCAGGTACTAGACAGTTCATTTATTTTACAATTTAACGTTCACCTTGCACCCACAGACCAATCAGCAAAGTGGGTATCCTGGGTACCCTACCCCACAGAGCCAGAGCACTGTCAAGAAGATTCCAGAGCTCATGATACCTTCTCTCAAGAATGCTACAACAATATGAGGAAAGCACATCAGGATCCCACCTCACCCTGTTCAGTGATTATAGAATCAGCCAACGTTTTACAACCAGTCAGTGTAGATGCAAGACAGACGGGCCTCATAGCCTAATTTGAACAAGTCAGAGTCTCAGACTCTAACTATTTGAACTGTATCCAAGATTAGTTCCTTCAGCAGTCATCCCTGCCTTTCCCTGATTTGAGCTTCCTTACCTACGCCTCCTGGTGTCTACAAACAGGGTTACTACATACTCCAGGGGTTAAAATATGGGTGCTGCAGGGCGGGGACACTTATTTAAAAAGGTAGGCCGTTTGGATACGCACGTTCCCCTTAAGACGGGTACTTCATGTGGAACCTCGTACTCGTACCCAAGTAGCCTCGTTCGCCTGCAAACTAAATCCCCGAGTCCGTGACCGTTGTTAAGGGATGCAGAGACTCTAGACCCACAAAGAGTACGGACTCACTGACCACTCCGGTCTAAGCTATAGAGATCAAACCCTGATTATAGTTCCAGCAAGGACCGCCTAGTCTCTCATGGAGCATGTTTAGTTGGAATTCCTTCTCAGTAAACAAAAAAACATAGGTTGATTATTCAAGGAATGACCAACCAAAAGCACCTTGGACATTCTGTGATCCCACAAAAAAAAGAATATTTAATTTACAGGCTCTTCCAAGACTACATGCATTTGAATATCAAAGTTAATACAAATAAAATGAACATTAAATTGAACCGATCCATTTTATCCCATCTAGTAAGTGAATATTTAAGTTTGACACATCCTACTTCCAAGAGCACTGATGTATTACAGAATAGACCCCATCACACATGTCCAAGGTAACCACTGGTTACCTGGTAACCGCTGGTCAGGCACTTCCATCAGTTTTTCTCCTTTAAAAATACGTTCTCGTGACCTATAACTCACATAGCCGTATGTGTTGTCCTGCTCACTCACAGATTGTAGGATACAAGTATTTACAGCGTAGTTCTACGCTCGTGACATTAAATTCGTGGAAGAAATTTTCTTCCAACCACAACACAGAGATACTAAACCGCGGTGCACCTGGCATTTTAGCCAGCAAGATTCGACAATCATCCCGACCGGCCTCCACCGCCTTTTTCAGCGATCCTGAATTTATCGAAATTCAGCTTACTCCGTCCTCATGGGGAAATTAAATGCCCGGGTCTTATGATTCTGTGCGACGAGTTCCCCCATCCGCCATTGAGCCTGCTTGACCCTCAATCCTCAATGCAACTCGCCCATTTTGCTCGATCGGGAATCGGGTTGTGTACCTACTATTACTACATGCCTCTCAACCCGATTTCATTGTCAAATACGGCCAGAACAACAAGCAAGGAAAAAACGACAAAAAAAGAAACTTCATTTCAACATGGCATTCGTCCACACCATTGGTATAGCGTCCCAAGGAATATCCAACTTCATGCTCCAAATTAGAACTCCCCGCAAGCTCTACGACTATGAATTCATGCCAGGCGTTTGACTAAAATGATCAGTTAATCACTCACCAAGTTTTCCAGTAAAATTGGGGGGTGAACGCGAAGGAACTTTGAATATTTCGGAGGTGATTTATTAAGATCGGAAAACACACGAACCGCGTCGGAGAAGAAGAGGTTACAGCGTCCGCCGGCTAGGCCGACAGTAGAAACAAGGTTGCCAACAAAACGAAAAGAAAAGTACTGCAACCTGGTGTCAGTTCTAAGCAATATGAAAGGGTAGGTAGCGACAAGGAATAGGGGATTTGCCCTCCATTTCTCGTCAGATTGTGATAATGCTAAATATATATATTTTTTATTTGAACTGAGTTTTATTTTGTTTTTTGGCTGTTGTGGGTTTCTCATAACGTTACGGACCTATTAAGTCGATGTTCTTGGTGAGGAAATGACGAGCACTGCAGGAGCATCATCGAAAACGCCACAGGATGGATACTGGGCAGGGACCACTATTAAGAGAAAGTATATTTCTATGGTTGAGTGTTTTTTTTTTTCAAAATATGAAAGCGCTCGTTTGGTGGGAAAGAAGAACGGCCGGAAAGCGAGTATAAGACGTTCTCTATGATCCCCGGTTAGATTTGTCTCGGATGATCGACTTCTTGTTCGACGGAAAATCCAATACAACGGGAAATCACCCCGATCGAATTTTACACGGCTTACGTAAGTTGTGGGTTCCCGTTTTATAGCAGCCTGTCATCCGTCGTGACCTTGAACCCTGGGAAACAAAATTAAGATGAAAAATATACTTAAGTTTAGGGTGTTCTAGACGGGTATTCCAGTTAAGCGCTGAAGAGTTGGTTTGCAGGAATGTAGAAAGGGGGAAGAGGCAAATTTGGATATGCATGGGCCAAATGGACTATTTGGGCATGTTAATGATTGAGGGTGAAGTATTGAACATGACAAATTGTACGTGAATGCAGCGTAGTGCAATCATACCAGCAAGGATGTACTCGTTCAAGCTTATTATAAATATAGTTTTTTTAAATTGAATTGGTTCTTCTACGAAATGAATTTGTTCTTTTCCAAAATGAATTCGCCCTGCGTAAAGAGGAACCACATCTTGAAGGCGATTACGTTTGCAAGAACAAAAAGTTTACCAGAACAGAACGTTTAAGGTGATGATGGTTTTGGTTGGTTATTCCTTGAAAAATCAACCTATGTTCTCATGCAAAAAGTCAATTTCTCCGATTCAGCCCAAAAATTTTTTTTGACGTTTCAAGGTGTCTAGATCAAGATAAGCGAACGTCCGTCCACCTTAACGCTAGCTTTGGCAGTAGAAAATTTTCTGAAAATCTGAAATTTTGGTCAGGGACCCGTTTCCGGCTCTAGTTGGTCCTCGAAACTTATCAGCTTGATCGGACCAAATTTGGGCGGGATGGGGGTCAAAATGAGTATTTCGAAAAATTGGTTTTCGAGATTTTTGGCAATCTAGGCGTGTAGGTTATAATTTTCCTCTAAATTTTGGACGCTGAATCTCATGAATTGGGTACCAGAAGGATTGGCACCCATCGGAAGAAGTTATGGATCAAAATGGGTATCTATCCACCCATTTTGAATTTTGTGTTTTCGAGATTTCCACAATGGAAGCCTATACTACATCAATTCCTCTTCCTTATAAGAAAACGCAGTAATAATTATTCTGATGGAAATGGCAGACAATTCGGAACCACAGATTCCTGCTACGGTGTACCAGAACAAGTTAACCAGAAAACTTTCGAAGCGAAAGATATGACATTCAATTGAAAAGTGCTGCACTTAAGTACTCATGGAGAAAGTTAGACGTTTTTATCCCAATTTCTGGCTCAAACAACGTTCGGCTGATCCTTTTAGTACCTCTCCTAGGAGAAGCCAGGAAGAAAATGAAATGAGAACAACTTTTTTTATGCAGCTAGTCAGAGGGGGTTACAAAGAGGAAAAATGCGCAACGCTTCCGCAATAATTTTTATCTTGAGACTTTTCCCTTGATGGAAAAGTAAGCAACCTTCCAATGAAGAGTGAAAATGAAAGGGCTCAACGTAAGGAGTTGTAACAAATTGGGATTCCTTGTAATGTGAAGGGCTCGTTCATTATATTCAATGTTCATTCTATTCAAGGGATCTAGTTCGGTTGGTTATTTTCAAATATTTAACATGCAGAAAGAAGTTCGTCTCAACTTGTCGTAACGTAAGGGTTTTAGAGAGATGACCATTGTTCGTATAAACGAATAAAAAACAAATGCCTTTAGATCTACCTGAAACGTTTGACCTGAGCTTCAGAAACACGATAAACCTGCGAAACTCTCCCACTTGCCCACTAAAAACTACTTTGATAAAAACGACTCCCCGCGAAGGGACAAGGAGCGAAAGAATGTTCCCATGGAAATACGTGATTTTAGAAAGTGTATAAACGCCGCAAGACGTCATTTCTTGATGTCGGGCGAAATTGGTTTTGAACTTAATTTCACGCTCACACGTTAGTGTACCTATTTTTGACGATGATTCGAACAATACTCCTATTCTAGCCTTCTTGGGAACCGAGGATATAGTCATTCGATTGTGCAGGTCACTGTCTGTATAAGACGCAGCATAAACTGACCTTCTTCTCACTTTAGTATCCACTAACAGCAGCAATTATTTGAATAGATAACTGAGATATTCCAGGTGTGAAGTCTGTCTACTTCAACACAGAATAATTTCAAAATGTTAAAAAGTGTTAAAATTTACTATAGGGCTGCGGGATTTTATGAGGAATAGTCGATATATCGATTTATGCCGGCAAGTCGATGCTGTCAATGTTATCATTGTTATATCTCTCTATTTTTTATTTTATTTTTTTTTTTCATCTTTCTAAGTCTTTAATTTTACAACTAATGGTTCTGAAATAAACTCACAACCATATTATGAAGTCACGACTCTCGATATTATGACGGCAGACCTGCGCAGTTTCTATAGAAATTTTTTACCAAAAGCGGGGCCTGCTGAGTCCAGTGAAGAACAACCGGAATCACGATTTGAACCTTTATTGCCAAATTTCGGAACGCACACACAACTTACACAAATCTGCATGAATAGCAAAATCGAACCGAAGAACTAAAATCAACTAAGTTCAAGGGGAAATCCACTAAGAGCAGTCTTGTCACAACAATATGTGACAATTTCCCTATTTTCAACACTTAGTTTTAAGTATACTGTTCCCTCCTAAATTTGAATATACTCGGGCACCAGTCATCCCTCTAGTCAAGACCATCGTTGGAAAACATTTCTAAAGTTATCATGTTTCTTTCATTGATAAATGTTATAAGTTAGGTCAAAACTCAAGTTTATAGGTTTACTACTTGACTATTATTAGACTGTTAACTGCTTTTTGACTATTATTTGGCCAAGGCACGATAGATACCCATCCAAAATGCATTTCATACGTCATAAAACAAATTCTAGATTTTAAATATTGATGGAAAATACGATTTTAAGAAACCCTTGTTATCATTATTAAAGAAAATATTTGAAATTGCGGAACAGGAGCTTACCTGTATTTAATTCCTGAATAAATAAGCTTATTTGACCAGTTTGATCAATTATGATAATTAATCAAGATCTTAATCTTAATTAATTAATTAAGATAATTTTCTACCACTTGGGAGCAGCATTGGTTGACACTGTTATTCACATTAGCTACCTGCCTCCTCAACAGATGGCGAAATGCAATGACTCCTGGCATGTGTTTCATCAGTTTCTTTTGCTTTGCGTCTTCTGATCGGTTCCTCCCAATTTTTTTCATTTTTTGGACTATGGAGGAGGGTACGGTGGGAGAATTAAATGTTGGTTCGAAGGAGTGGTCGTCTAATTTCATAGCCCAACTTGCGGCCGAGAGGGCAAAAAAGCATGCAGACTCGGGCCCAAACCTCGGTTTTTCTTTAGAGGGCTGGGATCGCTCTTCAAAAAGTTTCTAGAGTGAACAAGCATATTATAAGTTATAAGTTACAAGCTACAAGCATAATTATTATTACGATTGGGATCGTACTTTAAGACGCACTTTACTAGTCGGGCGGTTCCACTAAAGGTTTAGCTGCTGTATAATGCTTGGTCATTTTATTTCACTTTGATAATTGATCATCTTGTTGTTAATTGCAAGTCTTGGTATTACCAACAGACGGAAGAAATCGTTCTAATTCTAACAAATCCTGCAAATCCAGCGACCCCTTCCCTATTTCGCCATGTCTGTTGCAGTGTATTGAGTTGGCCCTGAATTCAAGATTTTCGGAAGATGGTGAAAAGGCGGCGTCTATTGATAAGCGACTCCATTAAGTGTGGAATTTAAAATGTCAACAAAGCACTAATTTCAACCGCTTGTGTATAAATAAGAGAAAATTTAAATTTTCTCTTCAGGCCCATCATCAGATATGGAGCACGATTTAAATAGGATGTTACAGTATAATTATTAATCCCTCGCGCCAGGGTGAGCTCAAAATCCATAAAAAAAAAAAGGTCACTAAGCCCCCATCCTTATTTGCGATGTCGAGGGGTGGTTTCCCCATCTAATCGTTTGAGGTTGAGACCTCATTTCCTATAACGACATGCAAGTTAACGCTTGAAGGGCCGCTACTGGGAGAACATCAACCTAAAAGCGCCGGATGTGATTCTACAATGGTTTCTTGTTGCAGGAGGATCTCGGTCGTGAGCGTATATTTGAGGCTTCTTAAGAAATACGTAAAATATAATATTTAAAAAAAAAAAAACCAAATAGCCAAAACCTGTTTTGAAAGTGAGAGGCGATTGGGCTGAAAACTTATGAATAAGATTTCCTTTCAGGGTGGAGCCTTCCCTTGACCCACTATGAATAATTTGAATGGACTCAGGCTAACATAAGACCACCATTGAGGGTTTCTCGGGATGACTATAAATTCCACCCCAAGAGCACAACAAAAAAAAAAAAAAAAAAAACTGATCTAAATGTAAGCTTTTTTTTTTGGGAAAATTCATACTTTCTAAGGACTATGAAAGAATTTGCAGCATTTTCAACCCAGACGTATTACAGCTTCTATTACTCCCTTACTTGTTTGTGAATGCCACCCCCCCCCCCCCCTTCTTGTCATGTCAAGTTCATCAACCGTCTTATTAGGGAAAACCGTAGTTTTCCGCACTTTGCTCCCTCACTTTGGATTTTTGTATCAGATTATAGTTGTATTAGTCTATGTATTTGTGTACTATTGTAAGCCCCCAGGCTTGCTGCCTCCAGAAGGCCAGAAGGGAGGGAGCATGCGCCAGGATGCGCCTGCAGCTCCTGCCCCGACGTTGCATTTAAACTAATTTTGGGAATCGGAGAGATCAACTTTTTGCATTAAAACATTGGTTTATTCAAGGAATAAAGAAATAAGGAAATAAAGAAGAAGGAATAAGAAAAAATATACTAATTATAACAAATCGTATTTTTTACAGACTCTTTATAACAAATTTTGGGTTGATTTCATCCGCGAAATCCTCTCTGTTTAATTGATACAGCAATACAATTCTTCAGTAGGATAGACCTACAATTTTTCCGTGATGACGAGTCCAATAGTGTCCTGTATTAATACAAAACAGAAATGCAACTGCTCCGGTCAGGACATTACTCCCAGCACACCAGCGCAATACGCGTCCAGGAAGTTTCCCTCTTCATCCCGCTTTTCCCCTGAAGGTCCGTCTTGGTCTATAAGAGGAGTTCGACGGGAAGTGTCCTTCAAACGCTCGCCATGTTCCCGTCGTGGACAATCTTCGCTGCAGTGTCCTGCGGTTTCCTCGCTTCGTGCGGCAACGTAGTCGGATACGAGGATCCTGACGTCAAATCGCATTTTTCAAATGCACTGCCAGAAGCCAACTCGAGTGAATCTGTTAAGCAAGTGAGTTTAAAGCAATTACTTACTTGGGTAGCGCTTCCTGCTGGACTGCAATGCTTGATACAGAATGGTTAGGGTTCATATGCCATTATTGATATGTCATATGACCAATATGGTCTACTCGAAAACTAGTCATTTCAAGGAATCAAAGTCATTGAATAGTCCCTTCATACATACGTTGCCATAAATTATTGAATAATAAATACCTACGTTTTCAAGCAAAAAGTAAATCTTTCCGATTCGGTGCATCATTTTATTCTGGGCGTTTCAAGGTGTCTAGATCGAAATTAGCACATGTCCGTCCGCCGTACGCTGTCCGCTGTCGAGGCTGTTTTTGGTAGTAGGAACTTTTCTAAAAATCTGAAATTTTGGCCAGAGCCAGTCTTTGGCTGTAAGTGGTCCTCGAAACTTCTTAGCCCGATCGGAACGAATTTCTCTGAATCCAATGGGATGGGTCCCAAGAACGATTGACGCCCACTGGAAGTGAATATGGGTCAAAATTGGGATCCATCTACCTATTTCAAAAGAGAGTTATAGATATTTCTGGTACCTAGGCGTGTGGGGAATCATTTTCGACTAAATTTGGGACGCGGAATCCAATGAGACTGGTCTTAGAACGATTGACGCCCACTGGAACCGAATATGGGTCAAAATTGGTATCTATCTACCTATTTCAAAAGCGGGTATTCGAGATTTCTGCTACAGGTGTGTAGAGTATATTTTTCCACTGAATATTTGGCGCTGATCCTCCATGCTCCTGGTCCGAGGAATTACCAACCCCTGTGAATGAATTTGCCGTGTTTTAATATTGTTTTGTTTGATAATATTAGGAGCACGACGGATTTTGCGTGTATTAGGGTGTTAACCAATAAAATTTGCCGCTTTCAAGCCTTCTTTTTATCGGTCTTACGTCATTAAATCGGCCGTAGCTCCCTTATTTTACAAAATAATCTCTATTTATAATGAACATTATGAGTATTTATTAGCAAAAACGATTTTTTTCTAATCCTGCCAGTTAGGGTTTACATGTCGTTTGTTCATGGCACCCTCGAATTATTCATCGAAACGATCATACAAATTGAGGGGAGTGAGATCTTCGAAACAGAAGTGTTTATGAAGTTTAATGAGCTACGACAGAAGCTTATATCCAGGAAAACACAACTTCATTCCTCAAATGATCAAATAGAAACAGCTTGCTCATTTAAGTACAAATAGTGAGTTTTGGTGAACCACTTTTGATGCCACGTCGTCAAAGTTCCTTCGAATCCATACTACTTTAATTTATCTGAGCATCACAGCATTTATTAAATTATCCTCTCCATTTACAACATTATACTCGTATACAAGGTGCTTCTGTTTGGTCATTTTTGAGGAATGAAGTTGTGTGTTTTCCTGGATATGAGCTTCTGTCGTAGTTCATTGAACTTCTAGAACACTTCTGTAGCAGAGATTTCACTACCCTCCACTTGTATGATCGTTTCATCGAATTGTACTTTTTTTTTTTTTGCTGAAAAATACTCATTTAGTTAATTATAAATGGACAAAATTCTTTGAATCGCTGGCAGGAGGCTTGAAAAACAAGTGGAACTGTAAAAGAGAACTTTTTTGAAATAAAATCCTGTGAATTCACAGAATTCCTTCAATTTAGCCGTTTTTCACACAATGTGAGCTTAGGTTGGTATGAACAATGCACTGGCATTGTCATAACAGGACTTCTTGTTTGATTTTTATCGCCTATTGCACCGTTTAGTTTAAAACATTTCAGTTTTACTTCTCCCCTCTCTACACATGACTATGTTTTATATGAAATTTTCTAAAATGGCTGAATTTGTTGGAAATTCAATCTCAAATCCAATTAACACTGATTAACGTCAGATATTATTAATCGTACATTTTAAGGGAAATTTTTGAGCACCACCACTTCAGCTATTAGCTATCTAAGATGAGCAAAATGTAAGAGGCGATGGGCAAAAATGGGATTCTATCTACCTATTTCGAGTATGTAAGGAGTCCCCATGCTCCTGGTTCGAGGAATAACCAACCCTTGTGAAAAAATTAGCAGCGTTTTTCATGCTACAGCAGTGCAATGCCTCGTATGAGGCTTTTGGGTGAACTCAGGGAATACAGGCCCCAAATGGACATGACTGGCAGTTTCTAGTTCATAGAGTCGCGTTCGCTTCAAAGATTAACGAGATTCGCCTCGGGTTGAACATGCCTCCTGTCAAATGATCTCCTTCCTTTCGCATCGTAGGTGAGCGATTGTAGTGGCCCTTTCATCTTGACTGTATCAATTTGATACGTGCGGACCGTGCGTGGCGAAATAACATGACGGATGGTCACAACTCTACCTGCATACGAAACGTGATGCGTATTCATCACTGATCTCACCTTGCCCGTATGTTCTCTTCACTTGGAAATCGAGCTTGTCTTGTATTCATTTCACTTATCACATCAAACACATTTTTGTAGGCCGAGAGACTTAAAATGTTTACTCAATTAGATTAGAAAGAACCCACATCCCTTTTACACAAGAAGTACATGGCTTTTAAAACGAAATTTAACTCACCTACATTGCAGTAAATACTAATAGGTAAATAATACTCACTCTGATGATAGTTTCAGCTCAGCAATTTTAGCCTTAAGACGAATTTAGTAGTATTAGCGTCGAATTCATTTTCGATTAATTAGCCATCGTATGTAGATAAATTCTTCATCTCAATGCAATTATAAAAACTGTACAAAATAGCAGTCTTTCGAATACAAAAAGCTCAGTTATTCAGTCATTATTCTCACTGCAATCCTCCTTGCGCAATCTCATAAAGAAAATCACAGGGGTTGGTTATTTATTGGATCAGGAGTATGGGACAAATGGGGGAAACTGTGAGTGTGGATTGTCCCGGTCCCATTATAATAGATTAGCATCCGAAATATAGTGGAAAAAGATACTCCACAAGCCTGGGTACCGGAAATATCGAAAGCCCACTTTCAAGATAGGTAGATAGATACCCATTTGGACGCCGTCCAGAATTTTGTCGAAAATAATACCCCACACGCCTAGATCGCCGAAAATATTGAAAATTCATTTATTGAAGTACACATTTTTTGACCCCTACCCCCTCCTCCAATAGGGCCTGATCGGGCTGAAAACGGGGTATAGCTTAGGTTCCTATGCTCTAATTAACTTATGAAAACGTGTCCTCATTTTTTGGCATTCTTCTAAGTCTAGTCTTCTTGTCTCTTCTAGAAGCGAATGTACGCCAAGGAGGGTGCGGGGAGGGGGGGGGGTATACGTTAAAATGTGTTTTTCGAAAAATGGATCTTCGAGACTTCTGGGACTTAGGCGGGAGGGGTATTATTTTCCACTATATTTTGGATGCTGAATCGATTGGAATGAGTTTTCATGCTGCTGGTCAAATAATCAACCACTTTGAAAGAATTTTCAGTGTTTTAAACAAAGGAACGACCAGCAGTGAGATGTATGAAAACTTTGAAACCACTTGCACACGCTTACGAGACACTACCAAACTTTGGTAATAAAAGCAAGGGAAAGCCTATGTTTAATGTTCCAGCTAAAAGATCGCATTTTCTCGAACTATAAGGGCCTCTGTATAAACTATCAACTCAAGGCTGTTCAAATTACTCGGTACTACTTGGAGAAAATCCAAGATGTACTCAGTTCCCTGAAACAATAGGCTCAGTCTCGACCGCTTAATAGGTAGTTATGTTAGAGAGTACCTACCTGGAGTATTTTTTTTGGGCTTTCCGCCCTTTTCAAATTGCTGGGCAATTCACATAATTGCGTTCAGGAAAGGATTCCCGATTTGACGCCGATTGGCGAAACAGAAATGTATCGGAAACATGGAATTTCTCTTTTTTTCTCCTTTTTGGTCACATTTGGCATTTGGGAAAACCACTCCGCCGCCGTCAATAAGGGCAATTACCCAGTAAGGACTCAGCCGTTCTAGAGAGGGCTTTGATCAGTTTGTGGTCGTCTCGAAGAACCGTACCTCATTTGTGGTTTGTTTATTGGCCCGATGATTGAACTTTCTTTGGTATAACCATACGTAATTCGTTCGTTTTTTTTTTTACTTTAAACGCGAGGATGGATTTTACTTTGACCTATATAATACATTACAATAAACATGAGGAAAAAAGTAGTACTTATGTTCCTAAAAAGAGATTTAGTTTTTTAAGGGTTTAGTTTTAATTCAGTAGATATGAGTTTTGGTTCGTTACTCTTGTCTCAATGCACCCTTGTACTTGTACAAAAAAAGTTGCAAATTCATTCACAGGGGTTGGTTATTTCGGACCAGGAGCCGTGAGACTCATTCCAATCGATTCAAACATTAGTGGAATACGATACCCCACACGCCTAAGTCGTCGAAAATATCGAACGAACGAAAATGGGGAGAATAGTGGGTATTGTTTGTCCCGGACCCATTTAAATCGATTCAGCGTCCGAAATTTAGTCGGAAATGATACCCCTCACGCTTAGATCGCCAAAAATCTCAAAAATCCAAATCGAATCAAATCTTGAAGTACACATTATGACATTGATTATTCAAGGAATAACCAACCAAACATGAAAAAACATTCTAGGACAAAAGGCTCTCGCTGCAAAAAATGTAAAATTTGAAGATTTAAAATGGTGTTGTTTCATCTTCAGCTCGATTCCCGCTAACGTAGCCATGGCTTGGAAAATGACAATTTTCAACTCTACCGGGTTATAGCCGTTTGGGGCATAATTTTCCAATTTGGGGAGTTGAATTGATTCAGAAGTGGTTCGAATCGATTGCTTCAAAAAAAGCAGGCACTGGGTATGAGTCAAAATGGGCCAAAATACACCTATAACAGTGAAGCATCGGCGAATCATTCGCAGCGTACACTGTGATGATTCTGCTGCCCGAAACAATGTTATTATACTCAAACCAAGTATAAGTCGAAAATGATGATGTAAGCTTTATTGAAAAGCTTTCTAGAACCTCGATCTTCGAGAACACTTTTCACCCGATGGCCTTCGTGTCAAGTGCTCTAAATACAGTCAATGAAGAATGAAGAAAAGAACTCCGTTGGGAACGTGCCTCGTGCAAAACCTTTTTCCGCGAAGAACCGCGTCTCATTCATATGCCTAGGCGCTCTCGCGTTTTTTTTTTCTTCATCTCGAGAACGTCGCAGAATTCATTCAATGTCGTGTTTTTACTCTCGTCGAGGTCGCTCAATACAAATTCTCGCAGCTTTCCTTCCCGGACACGTGGCCCTGCTTGAACGGGACAAGTTTCCCTCGTTGTTGAACTCTTTCCAATCCCACCGATGAATACCAGGCTTCTTCTTTGAACACTTTTTGAAAACGCGAAAAATGCTCTTAGAGGTCTTTGATAGTTGAATTTTTCTATCAACTAGGCGCGTGCGTAAGTATTTTTCAAGCTAAATCCGCCGTGCGCTTAAATATCGAACAAAACAAAATTAAAACACTGCAAATTCACTCACAGGCTCATTTCAATCGATTCAGCGTCCAAAATTTGGTGGAAAATGATACCCCACACGCCAAGGTACCTACCAGAAATCTTGAAAACCCACTTTTAAAATAGGTAGACAGATCCCCATTTGGACCCATAACCTCTTCCGGTAGGCAGCAATCTTTCTTCTTTCAACGAAATCGTTTCTACCCATTTCGAAAGTAGGTTTTTGATATGTCTAATGCCTAGGGGTGTGGGGTATCATTTTCCACTAAATTTTGGACACTGAATCGATTGAAATGGGTCCGAGACACGCTACACTCACTGTTTTCCCCATTTCTCCCATGGTGAAGAAATAAGGTTCCATGCGCCTGATCCGAGGAATAACCAACCCGTGTGAATGAATTTGCAGCGTTTTTCTCAATGCAAAGGCCCCAGTTTTCCCAATGTTTGTCATTTCCGACGACTTAGGCGTGTGGGGTAACGTTTTCCACCAATTTTTGGAAGCTGAGTCGATTGAAATGAGTCTCCATGCTCCTGATCCTAGAAATAACCAACCCCTGTGAGAGAACCTGCAGCGTTTTTTTTTTTTTTTTTAATCTAAAAAACCTATGAACGCCCAGAAATTTTTTTTAGACCGAATCGGGGAGGTTGAATAACCTACTAAAACCAAAATTGGTAGAATTAGCAGCGTTTTTGATCACCTTGAAACGCAAAATCACCAATTTCCGAGATAATAGGAGAGATTGGCCACTATCAGACATAATGAGTTGATTATTGATAGGTTGATTCCTTATTTTTTTAAAAATGAACTAAGTATCATTTTTCAACTTTCTAATGTTGTATTAAGTTCCTGAAAATCCTGAGTTTTGATTGAAAATCACCAAAATCTGTTGATCAGCGAATTTATTCGTACGGTTGGCAACATTACTTTCCATGTTCATGTGTACGAGTACTTTAGTTGAAGATACTGCTTCATTGTTTCAGATGAAACCTACTTTTCACTTTCTTAACTCACAATTTGATCAAATTGAGCAGAAGGATAAATATAATCGCGGAATTTCTCCGTTTGCTGTAAAGTGGTAATCTGTCCTTCAATCGTAATTCCTGACTGTTAGCACTCGGTAGACAACTCACCAGGGAAGAGATCCAATAATAACTTTACGAACCGCGGAGTACTTGGGTTTTTCGTAATAAAAAGAGAAAGTACGGCTAGAAAAAAAGTACACCTCCGTAGAATTGGTATTGGAAGAATAGAGACAGAGTAAAAAGTTGACGAACAACTTGTTATTTTAGCGGTGTATTGAAAGACAGCCGCAACCTGGCTGCAGACGAGGCCGTTGGCCGATATAAAAAAGTATAATGGGTCGTGAAAAGCGAACAAATTGCCGGCTCGAAAGAAAACCTCAAACGCAGGATGTGGAGGAACAAAATGTAAAACACCCGGAATTCTCAAGTGAAATTAACGAAGTCCACAATTAGGTTTGCCAGATTTTTGTCGGAGTATTTGTTGGAACTACAGTTTGTTCTTGTTGAAGTACTATTATCGAGAGAGCGCAATTCCACGGGATATTAGAGAGACTTATTAACTGGTTTGTGAAGGGGGGAAGAGAGATTTCACTATTCACTATGTGTCCTGTCTCCATGTCCTTGCCCTTGCACATCCCTTCGACAATTTTCTGTATTTTCCTCGATCATTTCTGATACATAACTCCTACACAGGGTGACCCACGAGTAGTCCCCCCCTCCTCCTAATATCGTTGAAAAAAATTGAATCTTTAAATTTCTATACCTACAAGGGTTGCAAATAATTATCGTATTCGCACACCCTGCGCATCTGCCCAGCCATGTGCAAGTGACACTATGTTTCTTATTTTAAATGGGAACCTGGGAATAATTTTTTACTCTAAAATCGGACCAAAAATTTGACCCCTCAAACAATTTTTTTGATTCCGCGCAACCAGTTTAGCGAGCACGCAAAGTGGCGCAACCCCAAATTGTCAAATTGCCATAGTGGATGAGGGTGAACTCCAAAGCGTGGCACATGAATTTCAGATTTTTGTTTTTGTTTTTTTAACGCTGATTCCAGAGATGCTATCCGTTTCTTGATTCGACTCAAATTTAGCGAAATAATGACCAAAGTTCGTTTATTTTGGGTGTTAAAAACATCTTTTTAGTGCGTGTTTGCACATAAAATATCATAGGTTTGTAGGTCCCCCCACCAAAAAAATTTTTGGGCCGAATCGGAAAGATTGGTTTGTTGCATGAAAACAGGAATAACCAAAAACGATGAAAATTCATGAGTCATACTTTGGAGTTCACCCTCATCCACTATTTGACAATTTGGGGTTGCGCAATGTTGCGTGCTCGCTGAACTGGTTGCGCGCAACCAGCGAACCGATTGGTGGAGAAGAACATATACCAAGATACTACTATAGAAATGGGTCTTCAAGATTTTAGAAGACTTAGTTGGGAGAGAATTTATGTATTCGGTTTTAGAATGAAAAAAATTGCGCCACTAATTAAGAACATGGTTTTCTCCATAATTGAGGAATAACTAACTACATGAGTGCATAATAGAAGTGGATGTAACGTTTTAAAAATTCACTTCGGGCGTTTTGTACTTTTCAGGTTATCGGCAAAGAATGCAGAGGAGGATATTCACCCTACTGCCTCAAACTCAGCCTAATCCACCTCATCGGCCACAGCGGTAGCTTCAGTTGGTCCATCCTACCCGGAGTGGCCATACATTCTCCAGGTCATCTCGGAGACAGTTCTCCTCCAGGAAACGATATTTTGGCAGAACCAGAAAAAGTCGACGGTCTTCTGCTCGAGCGGCTGTCTGAATACCTGGGCTCTCTATCGATAAATGTCAAATTCATGGACAAAACCGCTCCATTGGGTTTTGCCAGGGCAGTTTTGGGAAATGATCGTGATGGTTTAGGTTAGTAGATTCAGATTTTGGATTCGTGTATTGTTTGTACCTCTTGATAATTGTAGGAGTAGACTTTTTCTATACTACTCGTAATATCAGCCTGAGTTATAAGCCAAGATTATGGCTTTTTGTTGAACTAATTTCAGCGATTGAGCGACATCAATCCTTTTTACGGACGCTGACAATTTTGGCCACCCTCAATTTGGAAAATCTCTTAATCAGAAATATTTTGATTTCTCCAGCCTCCGCAAGGAAGAAAGGATATGGAGGTGCTCTAACAGCAGCTGGTTTGATGAGTGGGGGAACCTTACTAGCAATGGGAATGGCAGCCCTTGCAGCGATGGCTGGAAAAGCGCTGATGGCTTCCCTCCTAGCTCTCATGCTGTCAGCCCTTGCTGCTCTCAAAGGTGGCGGAGGCGGTGGAAGTGAAAAAACGACTTATGAAATTGTGACTAAACCGGTAGTCAGCCATTTGACCACACATTCGAGCGAAGTGAGGGGACGTTTTAAGCGTACTTTGCTTTTACTAGATTATAAGTTCAACACCATAAGAATAATTGAAATTCGCATCAATTTGAATCTTTCCCAGGTGCAGCACGGTCATCACGGTGGTCACTACCGTCGTAGCATGGACGTTCTCCCCGACATCCAGCCTATCGTGTACTCAGCTCACATCCCTGTAGCCAGGAGGTGACCTGCCACTTCGCTCATGGACCGTACCAACTAAAACTTCTTGTAAATAAATTGTACATACTCGATTTTGTCGCGTACCTTTTTAGTTGAACGATAGATAATTATTTATTAATGCCTTTGCGCCTGTCATAACCAATTGTGATCTTATACATCGCCTTTTTGCGTCATTATTTATAATAATACTGCGACTTGTGATTTATACCTAGTGAGTAAGAATACCCTTTTTCAGGTCTAAATTAAAGAGAAAAATATGCATTTTCTCAAAAACATACAATTTATTTTTGTCAACGATAAGTTCAAAATCAACATCTCTTTCGGAGTATACTTCAAGAACTGAATTCATCTGTTCTCTCCACTATGTACTGTCGATGACTGTTTCATAGTTTCAAATAAATATTCATAATTTAACAATATTTTTTTACTATCACCTATAAATGTTTGGATTATTCACACGAAAACAAGCAACTCATTGAGTTGAATCACACTAGCGCAAGGTGACTGTGACGTTAGAAGACCAGCTTTGATTATTTTATGTTTGAAAGTTATCAGGTAAAATGTAAAATTAATCGTCCGTTTCATAAAACGGACATTGCACATTTAGAACAATTAAGTGGTTCTTAGGCGAATCTTATGAGTGTCCCTCTGGACTGCGTAGACTCTGAACATGCTAGAGGGGATTATTCGGGAATCCAGGGGTGTGGGGTATCATTTTCCACTAAATTTTGGACGCTCAATCCAATGGGATGGGCTCCAGAACGATGGACACCCACCGGAAGAGGTTATGAGTCATCTACCTATTTCATAAGTGGGTTTTGGAGATTTGTGGTACCTAGGCTTGTGGGGTATCATTTTCCACTAAATATTGGATGGTGGAATCGGTTGTCCGAGGCACTCCACATTCATTGTTTCCTCCAATTCTCCCCATGCTCCTGGTCCAAGAAATAACCAACACTTATGAAAGAATTAGCAGTGTTTTCAGTATGGACCGTTTAGTACCCTCCTGTCTATCAATGGATGGTTAGAGGTCATGAGGGCTCAATGGGCATTGGTGGGGAATCTAAGAAAACTGGCACTCTGCATGTTGACAAAGATTTCACATTTCCCACGCTAAAATTTTTCTATTCTGATGTACAAGTTCATATCTTTCCTTCGCAGCATATGCATTCAACATGAAGATTTTAGATTTAGGATGCTACATCCAGAAACTTTCCTTTCTGAATGTTTGAGAAAGCCAAAGTAAAACGTCGATCTGATGTCAAGACCATTTAGTACCTCCTTCATAGTCAAAAGAAGTCAATGGACTCTAATACAGGAACATGTATCAGGTATTTCGTCGAATAGGTTTTTCAGTTTCAGGGATAAGTCGGTTTGCATTTGAGTAGGTAGTGTAAGGATATAGTTTAAGTTAGCTCGAACCTTTCAGAAGACAGCAGCTTGGTGGCAAACTGTGCTACTAGGTGGCCCCTCGGCGTGCGCATTCTCTCACGTGTGCTGATGTAGGTCCAAGCAACACCATAGAATTACAGTGTTTTTGTGCATTAAATCATGAAAATCACCCTTCTTCATGATTAAATTTACGTAATTATTCCAAAACCTATCAACATAAATGGTAGTAGATACGAACATCACATTCCTCTAGAGTTAAACCAATTTGGTACCAATATTCTTCAGGCTCTGTGGAAAAACATGTCATCTGAAATATTTCGTTCACATTTAAATTGACTACCTCTTCAACTACCAAAGGGTAAGTTTATTTTATGCTATTGCCTATATTTAATAGGACAATGTTGCAGATTAAAAGGAACAACACACAAACAAAACGCATGACAGTCGCCACGCAAGCCACAGAACTCCACATAGCAGCTGTGCCTGAATCAAGATTTTATCCTGAATGTGAGCATTCATCAGGGGCCAAGACGTCTTACAGGGGAACAACAACTTCGGTAATATTAAAAAAGAAATTAAGTAGAACAAACTACTCGTGGTGAGGGAAAGGTATTTTTATAATTTTTCTCAAATGTCAACTCAAAATTGTAACAAGAAATATTTTGTAGATGCTACGGTTTGAGCAATTTAGCTAGTCCCACTGAAAGCCCGTCCATAAAACGGCCATATTGAACAGCCAAGGGGACCAATATTTTTAGAAACGACCGATTCAACACCCAGCCATCGGTCCTGATGGATATAAAAGGCATGGGACAAGTGTTACCAAAAGGGCAAAATTGTATCGAAAGAAAACTTCCAAAACGCTCTCTATCGAGCCGAGTAGGGAAGCACAGAGAACCAAGGAAAGGCAGAAAGGTATTGAAAGACATCTTCCAAAATGCCCTCTGCCGGGCTGAGTAGGAAAGTACAGAAAATCACGAAAGGGCTCGCACACCGAGAGTACGGGCAGTACTGTCATGGAAGAAATTTAATGTATTACCGTTGTATGATTGATAAAGGAAAGTGGAAAGCCACGGTGACATTTCTACGGTTGCCGTGGTGAAAGAACGAAGAAGAAACAGAGAATTGGGGCAGAGGGTAAAAGAGGTTGGCGCTCTGCAAGGAAACGGGTTTTTCTAAATTCCTCAATGGAATTGAGGAATCCCACGATGTCAGTTACAAATGGTAACTCCAAATAATTACGCTGAATATGATAAGATACCTAGGCAGTAAACAAATTGATTTTGGCATTCAGCGTAAATTACCACAAGCTAGATTGCTCAAACTGTATCTATCCGTCACGAGGCCAGACAATATTGCCTATTTACCTATAGTGTTGACATTCCCAGAAGAATTCACGATCTCATTTGTTTAAATATCCGACCATCCCGATTATGAAAAAATAAGCAATGATTTTTAATTACAGGCCACTGGAACTTCAAAGGTTATTTGCCCTCGAAATCTTAGTGTGCCAACCAGGAAGAAAAATATCAAGGTAAAAAGTATCCAAAAATCTAGTAAAAAACACCAGATAGTCTCCCGAAAAGACTCACACCGTTCTATATTAAATACGGTATTATTTACACCAATTAACGGCATTCACTTGACCCGCATTTCCAATATGCTCTCCATTTTGTAGGTACCCGTAGTACTTATATTTGTAGTATTTAGTATTTATCTACTATTTACTATGCCTCATTCGCTGATTGAGTTTCGTGAATGACAGTTGGTGGCTAAATGTTGCATAGCACAATCTACTTATTGCCATACATTATGCATTACTGATGACATTCAGCTTTCCGTAAAAGAATAAACAATAATATTCGGCAGGGATCACCAAAGGAGACGTCTAAATTGCCAATTAGGCAACGAAGATCACCGACTACAGTTCAAAAATGTTTCTCAAAACCAGTAAATCAAAGCAATGATAAATGTATTCTAGAAGAAAGCACCAGACGCCGGATTTCTTCTGATCGGGGTGTCCACGTAAGATTGTTGCGTCCTTTGTATTAAATACAACTAACGAATCTAATCACCGACATATTTAACCTATTTTTTAATTAGAAAACTGTTAACTTTGCACTGAGCTGTATCCTTTTGGTCAAAACCGAACACTTCCAACGATTTTTCAAGTTTGCAGCTATATCTCGTTGGTGAAAAACGCTACGAATTCAGGCAGGCGAATTATAGATAATGCCTTTTTTCATGAAAACAGGTTGAATATTCAAGGAATAACGGCCCAAATAAGGGTTGCATAAGATTTCTGCTCCCCAAAAAGGGAATAGAGAATAAATATTCTTCAGGGTTGATTTGTCTGGATCACAAAAATTCAGAATAAGTATATTCAAATCTTAGCTCAACTTGAAGACATAAAATAATTTTAAATGAAATTGTTTGTTTTAGTTGAATAATCTTCGCACCCAGAGTTTCCTCAAACTCCGCCAACGATCTGATCTAAGCAACGATGACGTAAGAATTTTTACGTAAAAATCATTACAAGTATTTTGAACATAATATTACAACATATTATGTTGAAATGTGAAATTGAAAAAAAAACATTATTTGAAAACATTTTAAGTATTTACTGGATTTGGTTGGGTCAAACTCGAGAAACCGATCGTATAATGGTAGGTAGGTACTGGAAGTTGAAACTGCAAATTCTTTCACAGGGGTTGGTTATTCCTTGGGCCAGCAGCATGGAGGCTCATTACAATCGATTCAGCGTATAATATTTAGTGGAAAATGATACCCCACACGCCTAGGTACCAGAAATCTCGAAAACACATTCGAAATGGGTAGATAGGGGTAGTTCAAAATATACCTATTTTGACCCATAACCTCTTCCAGTGAGATGAAAATGATATCCCGCACCAAGATCGTTACAGAAACATTAGCTTATTTTGATCTAGACACCTTAAAACGCCCAGACTTTCTGCATGAAAACATAGGTTGATTATTCAAGGAATTACCAACTGTTTTCAAGTAGCGGTTTGTGATGAATTTCAGGAATCCGATCCAGAATTGAAAGAGAAAAATTATTTGCACTTGTCACCGAAGATTGAACGTAGCAAGAGTACGGTAGGTCCGTTCCGAATGAAACTTTCATACGTTTATGTTTAATATAATTGAAAATTTCAATTTGAATTTGGCGCGGTTTGTTCCCGCTCTGTCCGCCATGTTGTGTCGTCTCTTATCTAGTAGTATTCTGTACACTTTGTTTTATGTTCTCACGTGTTAACGCTTGATGTTTACCCGCTTATGGCGGTTTTCATATAAATAGTTCACAGTCCACTTTTATTTGGGTCTTCATTATGTATAACTTCTACGGTTGACATGCTGATTAGCGATTAGATAATTTGATGTTATTGAAATGAATGTTTGGTAGATGTACATACCTCACTATCATAATGTAATGACAAGCTCAACATTCCGCAGGAAGATTGTTGTCCAAATGGAAAAATGGCACAAATTACGGTAGAAAATGGTTCTGAGGGGGAATCAGCTCCCCTAATGGTATCGTATCACTTCTACCACCTTCTTTTAAATCGAGTAATCAACTTTATTGTTTGATATTCATCATGCTGTAACGTGAGGTTGGTTTTAAACTAACTATTGTTTGTAATCTGACAAGTCGTATTCAGAGTAAAGTACGAGATAATGTAAAAATACCATCCATAATCATCCCTCACAACCCCGGAAAGCCGTACTCATGCTTCGTGCCAGCCCAACGTAAAGTCACTAAAAAACGTTTCCGTATTATCATTATCGTTTGTTCTTCTTTGCAGAATGGAAAGGACTGTGCACGCTTACGTCCGGGTACGAGAAGATTGTCCTACTCACCATCTGTTACAAATGATGTGAAACACAAGATCCCCAAAATCATAAAAAGTTCTTCTCGTGGCTCAGCTACGTTCCGCATCGTAAGTAGTGAAGAATGCTGATTGAAGAGGAGAGTCGAATCGTTGATCTACAAAACATTATGAATACGTTTCCTAATTGGACTCGACACCTATTAATTAAGTCAATTCATAAGTCAAATTTGTTCAAACGGTGATGGTAGGGCTTACAAGAAAGTCGTCTGTGAAAGCATGATTCACTCCAACTCGACATAATATGGAAGCTTTGGAATTGGTTTTTTTTGTATAGGAGGCCGATAGAGTTTAAAAAAATAAATAAATTCAGAGCAAAATGGAACTTTTGGGAAAATGGAAGAACGCACAACGCAAAAGTTATAAACGGGTTTTGATTGGAAATAGAAAGAAAACTGAAGAAAAATGAACTTTAATTCGTTTGAGTCAGAAAGTAATCCCGCTTTTTACGCCAAATTTTGAAAATTACATCTACCACAATGGCGGCCTTTAGCAGCAATTCACTGATGAAGGCGATTTTAGGAGGTTTCCTTTGCTTTTCGGCACATTTTTGTAAGTATCGCCCTGATTTCCTCCCTGTTTCTCACCTCTAGCTTATCCAGAGTGTAATGGATATTTATGTTGTTATGTTTAAAAACATTTTCCATTCGGTAGCCCTTACAGGAAAAGTCACAAATGCTCAAAAAGAGGTGAGCGCGCTGGCCACCCCGTAGAGAGAGACTATTCAGGAACATTCGCTTCAGTTTGTTCAATAAAACACGATCTGTACGCGCTGTTGCTTCGTTCTGTTGAAACCAGGGGTATATACAATTAGTTGTCTCACTTAGCCTTTACAGTTTGGGTTCAAAATGAGTTTTCACCATTGAAACAAGGTTGCTGCATTCACCATTGCTGTTTGGCGTCCTCTTTGAACAATGAAGGCCCAATCATACTGAATTGGAAATTTGACGCCACACTGTCACCTTGGGACTGCTGAGGTCTCTAGTGGACTTGCCTTGGGTTTTTAGCTGCCCAGTAGCGGAAATTCTGTTTGTTTGTGGCTCCAGAAAGATAAACTGGGCCTTCGTCGGTAAGTTTCCGAAATCGCCTTCATCAATGTATTGCTGCTGAAGGCCAACATCCTGGCGATGAAATTTTCTTGATACGAAAAATGGGATTGCCTACTGATTCAAATGAAATATGGTCCATTTTTCTTTGTTGAGTAGTTTTCTTTCAATTGCCTTTGAAAACCGGTTCAATCTATTGCCCCACTCTGTAGTACTGAAAGGTTCGATTACTGATATCATACAAACACGTGGTTACTTGCGTAGGAGTATGGAGTTTTACACATTCTGAATTCTGCTGTCTTTCAGCCATATTTGTATTGGCGAACGTGACATTGGGACTTTGGAATCATAGCGCAAAAGTACTTTGCAACAACATTGAATTCTCTACTGCTCTTGTGGAATCAACGCACTTCGTATAATTAGGTTTATTGAAAGGAATTATTATCAAATAACCACTAGAACGGAACAAGAGTTGTACACCGTCTGGGTTGTGACCAAACAGACGAGCTAAGAAGGGAAAAGGGTACGAAAGGAGATTTGGAGAGGCTGATTTCAGCTAAAACACACGATTCTTCCTACTAAGGTGTCCTTGTCCTGCCATCATTTGAATCACAGCATATCTTACGGTATTCCTTGGCTTACAGGCTGGAGAAACGCCACGCTGCTTTCCAAATAGCGTCAGATCGGATTCAGCATTGGTGAAAACGATCATGCAACTGCACACTGTTTCGAAAAATAACGTCAAAGAAAAAGTGCTGCCGAAAAGCGTAGTAAGTTTTCCGTTGTTATGTCTCTTATACTATTGTTCTCCAGCACGTAGTGGTAATTTGAGAAGGACGTGGCTAGGCTGTGACGCAGAGAAAATCAAGTAACGGCGCTGCAAATTCTTTCACAGGGGTTGGTTATTCCTCGGACCAGGAGCATGGAATCCCACTCGATTTAGCGTTCAAAATGTAACACTAAATGATACCCCACACCCCTATGTACCAGAAAGCCGCATCTAAGAGATTGACTTTTCGCATGAAAACATATTAAGTTGGCTATTTAAGGAATAACCAACCATAACCGATAAACATTGTAAGCTGAGCAATTTTGAAGAAGGGTTAACCACACTCTGCCCAAAGACATGGCCATCTTTTGATTTATCCTTACTCATCCCAGCGAGGAGGAATAAATTCAATTTTATTAGAATATAACTGTTTACTTTCTTCTAGGTGAAACCCATCGTATTCCCTTCATTGGTGACAGGTCCGGCTGGCCACGACGCTGGCGCCGCGATGAAGAACCAGAGGCCGACCCGCACTGCACTCAAGTGTAACGGGTTGGAGAAGCAAAACTTGCAGGTTAAGAGCGTCTAGTAATGCGTATCTGAGTGAGAATTCTGAATTATTAGATTTTAAGTTTAATAGATTATAAGTAAGTTGGCCATAATGTAACGGGGATACCGGGGGTCTGGGATACCCAGGCAGGAGGGGGCCCTCCCTTGGAAATATTTGACATTCTAGCTCTAAAATTGATAGTTTTAAGTCTTACTACGTTATTTTGACATTAGTATACACAGGGGTTGAGGGGCTCTCCCCAGGAAAATTCAGCATTAAAATGTATGGGTCTCAGATCTTTTTAATCCAATTTTCACCTGAACTTAGCTCGACCTAAGGGGTTTGGCGCCGATCGGGGGGTCCAGTGAAGACCGAAAACAACGTAAACGGCATCTAATATCAGTGTTTAGTCAATAGATATTAAGAAAAATGGTGAATACAAGAATTTCACAAAATAAAAATCAAGAGATGGCTAAGACTTGCAGAATTTCATGACATAACCTTTCAACATTGGGCTTCAAAACTAATCAATTATACCTGCCACATCGAGAATTTATACAATGATGAGCAGAGGAAGAGCAAAATATATGTCATGACTGCTGAGAAAAAGTGTGTGTAACATACTTTACTCTTGAATCATCCGTGTGATTACATGGAGACACTTGGGCAAGGATTGGGCTGGAAGCTGAGGACCTGCATTCTTCCTGCAATGGCTGCCAGGTGGGGAAGTAGGAGGAACTATTTACACACATACTCAGCCATCATTGTGAATACACGCACACACACACAAACTCCTGATAATGCGATAACCTAGTTATCCCAAACCAAGGAGTAGCTCCCCAAACAGTGATAAGTGACAAGAGTTCCTGCATCATCTCTCTCTTTACATGAATACTAACCTTTATCAATCAGTATAGTACCTATCAATTCAGACTGTCATCAATCTCGATTTGAACCTAATACGAAGAATTGACAAACCTGGCTTTTTGAGCAAATCTGTCAGAACTTGCCCAAATTCAACTTTTTGGATTGTTATTCATGGTTTCACCTTTTCTATTCTTTTTGTCAGAATACCGCTGCTACCTGCGCTACCCCTGATGTATACAAGAATAAACCTAGAACCAAGAATTGCTAAAAACTGCTCGTTAATTTTGTATAATATGAGGACAGGTAGAATTGCTGCTACGATAATATTGAAAACATGCCTTTAAAGTTTGAAGTTGAAGTTTTGAATAAGATGGTTACTTGAACTTACCTGCTTTCTGATAACATCATTATATTTTTAATAATGTGTAGATTCTGGCCTCAAAAGGGAAGAGACCAGTGCCAGGACGGAGTCCACCACCAGGTTGCTCTCCTTGTTTCTCTTCTGGACCAGGGTTTCCAATGGTATGTCACCTTTTTCTATATTATGATTACTCTTTGCTTCGTTTGCTCTTTCGCCTATTGTTTCTTTGGTTGATGTATTGTAGATATTAATGCGTTGAATATGTATGAGGCTTTTCTTGCTTGAAACCCCTTCATTTTCAGGACTGCAGACTGCGGCCAGGCAGTAGAAGTCCATCGCCCAAAAAATCTATTTTTACAGCATTGCGAGTCAGTCAGAAAAATGTGAGTCGGCACTCAGTACAGGTAATATACTGGGGAATCCGCCTGGTCCTGAGCCTAATGAGTCCGAAAATACAATTGATTATCATTCGAAAGACGTTCAGTGATCTCGACAAATATCGATGAAAACGGGTGCTTTTACTAATCAACTAGGTTACAGCTGTGGATGCTCAAACCCGATCGCGCTAATTGTGGATTTTTTTTAGAACGCTGTTGAAATCAAGTCAGTTACAGAAGATAAAAAGGAGGACAGGGGAAAAACAAAAGTCGACCCAGAAATACTACTCACGAGCTCCGCTAAAAATAATGAACCTACGCAAGATGAACCGGTTGAAACGAAGCAAGCCATAGGCGAGATGAAGAACGTCAAAACTGTTGCAGAGCAGGTTGAAACTAAAGTGAATTGCTGTACTCCAGAGTAAAAACTGTAGATATCGCTCAAGTGGGAAGGGGTACTTTTGAGATCTCCAAAATGGAAACAGAAAAAAGGTGGACAAACAATTCTTCATTTAGGCAGTGCGTCTCCGATTCAAAAATACCTTCCTTAGCCCAAGGGTAGGCAAATACTTCTCTCCGGCGTGCTGCGATCCACCTCAGACCTCAATCGAATCGTCGACCAAAGTTGGTTGGAAAATGACATTCCTTACGCCTTGGTCAACTAGTCGCGAAAATCCATTTTCTACGAACCCATTTTTGTTAGGACCGAACGGATTTCTAAGGCAAAACTTATGAATTTATTGAGCATTTTAAAGGACTTTTTTTTTTACCCGGACGGCGGGCGGACAATTGAAGGTACCTGGCATTTTTTGGGGTCAAATAGTCGTGTTTAGTTGAATATTTATTCAAATAGTAAATTATTTATCGAATCAAGAAAAAACAAATTAATTAAAAAAAATCGAATCGGTTATTCTTTGAATAATTAACCCATGTTTTCATGCAAAAATTCAACCTCTATGATTTGGCCCAAATTTTTTTCTGGGCGTTTCAAGGTGTCTAGATTAAAATAAGCAAATGTCCGTCCTCCGTCCACGCCGATCTAGGTGTGTTTAGTAAATATTTCGTCTAAATTTGGACGCCGAATCCATTGAGATGGGTCCTGGAACGATTAGGCCTACTGTAAGCGGTTATGGGTCAAAACGGGTATCTATCTACCTATTTTGATTGTGGGTTTTCGAGATCTCTGGTACCTAGGCGTGCGGGGCATCATTTTCCACTAAATTTTGGACCCTGAATCGATTAAAATGGGTCCGGTAACCCCAAAACCCACTGTTTTCCCCATTTCCCTTCATGTTCGACATTTTCGACGATTTAGTCGTGTGGGGTATCTTTTTCCAATAAATTTTGGCCGATGAATCGATTGAGACTCCATGATGTTGGTCCGAGTAATAACCAACCCCTGTGAATGAATTCGCACCGCTTTTCATCTCCAGATTTCAGCCAGCATATTGTAAATGCCTTTAATAGTATTACATAAATACATAAACAAAATCAGAAGAATACGCCAAACAGGTTGTTTGCAGGTTTTGTTAAGATTTATTGAATAGCTCTAGCCGTTAGCTTCTTCAAATTCTCATCACAAATGGTTGAAAAAATCTTTAAACATTTAAAAATAAATGGAATAAAAATGACTTTCCAATGTTTCTGTTGAGGCACTGAAGAATCCATTACCGATAGAAAAGACGAAGTTCTTAAAAGGATCAAACCCGTCGAGAATTCCCCAACGTAGGTCAAGTTTGCCTACGATTGGAAAACAAGTGAGTTTTTCATTTTGTAGGAAGGATCTTTGATTAATAGTCGAACGAGGACGAAATTTACAATTATACTTTCGATTCTTGTATTAGATGTCTAAAGAAGAGCTTGCGAGGAAAAGAAAGTCGTGGAAAATGGATCGGAGTCCGCTTCTGAAAAACTCTCCACAAATCGAACCCAAAGCAAGTCATTAGTTCAATTTTCTTGTGAAATAAACTCGTTGTATTTCGTAAATTAGAATGAGGAAGGAGAAAGGATCCTCGCTCTTAACGCTTCTTCGATCACATACGATTTTATGTATTCATGAAAACCTTTGGAAAGACCCAGTCAATGGATACTATCCGCCTTCAAGCAACCAATTTATGTTACCTTAGTGCCTTAGTGTGAATTTCCGTTATACTTTCAAACTTTTTCAAAACGAAACGAGGGGATGAAAATACAGAGAAACTGACCATTTCAATACTGGCCGAAAACTCATTATTTGCGAGCTTAGCTTAATCAGATGGAATAAATTTATTTATTTGTACCTAATTTCGGGATACAAAAGTAAAATAAGGCATCATTCCGTATTCCAGACCGAAGATATCAAGTCGCCGCGAGGCGAAAAACACAATCAAATGGAATCTAAACTTAATTCTAGCCAGTACCGGAGGATTAAAGAGGAATTAGTCTCTAATGGGAAGGCCTCAGGAAAAAAGGTGATCAAACCGAATATGCAACCATTTTACATAATCTTGAATACATGACCGCTACATCCTCATTAGTGACCTTGTGTGGAATGACAGACTTGTCAAATCCCTGTTTGTATAACATTCAGTGTTCACTAAAAGCCGAGGAGGTAGCTGAAAAATTATCCTCGATTATAATCAAAATAAATCCCATAAGGAAAATCACGCTCTGCAGTTGTAATAGTTATCAAGGATTTTCCTAGAACTTAGTCTAATTACAAGTGTACAAACTTTGGTGTTTAAAGGATGCTCATTGAGTTATAACACTGAAAACGAGGCTGCTCCGATGATCTTGGAACTTCTGCACTAATTATAAACAAGCAGATTACAAGTCACTCAATCTGCTCGTAATTAACGATTTGTCTTTGCCTCTTCTTGTTTATTATTTCTTGAATAATCAACCTACGTAATCATGCCCTAGGTCAAAGGCCCCAAAATTTATGTGCACACGTTTCATGATGCCTAGATCAAAACGCTGAAAAATCGTTCACAAGGGTTGGTTATTCCTAGGAGTTGGAGCCCTAGGACTCATTCCAATCGATTCCAAAATTTAGTGGAAAATGGTACCTCACACGCTTAGGACCCAAAAATCTCGAAAAGTAAGTTTGCAAACATATGGTAGGTACGGTAGCCCATTTGGCCCTATAGCCCACCCTCAATGGGCGGACCGATGTGGTTTGGGACCCATCTCAATAGATTGCAGAGTCCAAAACTGTGGTGGAAAATGATACCCACACGCTTAGGACCCAAAAATCTCGAAAAGTAAGTTTCAAACATAGGTAGGTAGGTACCCATTTGGCCCATACCCACCCTCAATGGGCACCGATTGGTTTGGGACCCATCTCAATAGATTCAGGGTCCAAAACTTGGTGGAAAATGATACCCCACACGCTTAGGACCCAAAAATCTCGAAAAGTAAGTTTCAAACATAGGTAGGTAGGTACCCATTTGGCCCATACCCACCCTCAATGGGCACCGATTGGTTTGGGACCCATCTCAATGAATTCAGAGTCCAAAACTGGTGAAAAATGATACCCCTTGACGCCTATATTGCCGAGAATCTCGAAAATCCATCTTCCAAAAAACTGTTGTTAGTTTTGGGGAACCTGTGATTGTACAAGGTAACTTCAAAGGGCGAACGTTGACTACTGATGATCATAAGACTCACCTTGAAGGATCTTGCTTTTCAAGGGTAATTTTTCAGAAACAATGTGTTTATATGTTATGGTAAGATCTAAAGAATGCATCTCCATGCCAATTCTGTCATTATCATTACGCATCTTTGGTGCTATCAGGGGTAAGCTTTCACTTTTCAACAACTTAATACTAAGTATTATCTGAAACATCACGACTTTCCCTGTTTTCAGAAACAAGAAGATGTTCACACAAACGATAGGCCCAAAGTGCGACATCTCTCTCCATCTAGGACTATACTTCCCGATTGTAGGCAGGTAAGTCAGAAATAGAAAAGAAAGTCACATATCAGTATTATTAGCATTATCATTATCATTAGTATTTCCTACTGATAAATTTCATTCAATTTTTCAAAGACAAAAGAGAAATTACGCTCCGTGAAACTGAAATTGCCGAGTCCTCATGACGTGATCAATGCATCCACGAAGACAATTGAACCAGTGAGTAATGAAACTGAGGGATTTTACATGAATAAGGGGTTTCAACGCTGAACTAATGCGTCTGTGAGTAAAACGGGTTTAGCCCGTGATGATTTGCTGGAAAAAGCTCATCGCTACAGTCACCAAAGGATAATTAAGAGGAACAACAGATACGTAATAACAAAGATAACGTTGCACGTTGTGATCGTTGGTGAAAATGAGAATTAGAATTTGGAATATAGCTAGCACAACAAGCGGTCAGGTTATCGTAGAATAAAATAATAAAGTGAGAGGTGATAACTGAGATTATTAGTTAGAGAATTGCATGGAAAATGCCCGTTTTTAGTGGTCCCGGGCGGAACCATCTGTACCTATATCCGCCATACACCAAGCAGCCATGCACCATTCTTCCTCGCTAAGAGGCTCTAAAATGCACGTCCCGAATGATAAAGACTAAATATAAGATAGATACTTTCATATATTGAGTTATATAGTAAATTAAAATGAGCATGGATACCTGTATAGGTCAGAAGCAGGTTTGAGCCTTAGCGAAACCGTTGGCTTCAGTGCGGATGGTAGGTTAGGTCATCAGACAGCTCATTGATGGACATTCGCTTTGTCAGCAAATCCATAATGAACCACTTCCTCTCTCCAGGTTGTGGATTACAGCACTCAGCATTCGGTAGGGCAACAAAATAAAAGCCGTGGAAGAAACCATTCTAAGGATAGAGGCCAGCACAATGTAAGTTTCCAGAGAAAGTTTTCATTCACAGGGGTAGGTTATTTCAATGGACCAGGAGAAAATTGGGAAAAACAGTGAGTGTTGAGTGTCCCGGACTCATTCAAATCGATTCAGTGTCCAAAATTTAGTGAGAAATTATACCCCACACGCCTAGATCGCCGAATATCTCAAAAATTCATTTTTCAAAAAACACATTCTGACCCCTATTTCTCCCCAAATTTGGTCCGATCGGGCTGAAAAGTTTTGAGGACATGCTAGAGCCGGAATGAGGTCCCTGACCCAAATTTCAGATTTTTAGAGAATTTGATTCTACCAAAAACGGCGGACGGGCATTGCATCTTTTTTGATCTAGACATGAAATGTCCAGAAAAGAAATGTTCGGACCAAAACTCATTCCATGATTCGACGAATCACGCACGATGAACCTCTATATTACTGTGATAACCATTAAGTAGTTGTGTTAGGAAAAGTAATTGTGATTATGTTGGTGCCAGCTATAAAAAATGTTCAGTTATTGAGCTACTGTATAACCTACCGCTTCCTTCCCATACCCTGCTTTTAAATTGTATTCTGTGCGTGTTTTGAATGAAAATTTAGTTACTGACACGTGAACAAGTACGCGACAGGTACCTTGAGATATCTTGAGTTGTCTAACAAATGTTAAGGCTCAAAAAAACGACGATTGCATTGATATTTTTTTGAGGAGCCAATTGTTCAAATGACTTATTCTACCAACAATATGCGTACTTACTTAACCGAAAAAGTGATCTCGAGTTGGCAATCCTGGGCCTGATTGTACGATCCTGATGCCAATCTTAGGCTGACATGTCCAATTGGCACACAGAACTCAATAGTTACGTAAAAAATTTTTCCTAAAAGTTAGCCACCTGTTGGATTGAGACAGAGGACAAGTGGAGGATTGTAAAATATGATTTAGGAGGCATAACTAAAAGAATATAATGTTTCTTAATCACTGACAAAAGTTATCTATCTACTTATTTGATTTGTTTTGCCTTATAGCCTCTGATGGAACCTCATCGGGATAAACCACTCTATCATAACCTCACGGAGCCGCACCACGGAAGCAGCCCCAACCCAGTTGAGGTAGCGAATTATTGTTAAGAAACTCAGTTCATTTCATACTTCGACAATAACCAGTCCAATAGTCCTTGTTGTGAGCTTGGTGAGCCGAATAAATTGTAATAGGCAGCTACGAGCTACTATTCCGTTGAGAACCAGACTCAGTAACTGCTTAAGCTAGCTTTATGTCGGTCAAAACATAGTATAAGTCGAAGTAACATAACCTCTTAGCCGTCGAATTGAACTAATGTAAACGTTCAGATTCCTCTTAATCCCTCAATTCGCTTTAACTTAGTACGCACTGGGATTCATGCCGCCGGGCTGAGTCCGGGCAGCGTAGCTCCACGACAAAGAATTGCGTCCATACTAAGATTCAGTTCACGTACCAGTATATGTCGGACCAGTATATAGTATATGTAAAAAGAAGGTGTTGCGGCAATTTCCGTCGGCCTTTTTTGTATAGTTCGAAGTGCATATCGTGGACGCAAACCAATTGCGGGAGAAGTTCCACTATTCGAATTTGTCATTTTTTGTGCTCCCGGTGGAACTGTCCCTTAAATATATGCATTTTTCGACGTCAGAAACGTAGTATTTCAACGCTAGACTGTTCACGGTTTGTATTCACAGTACGAAACATCCTACAAACTCCGGTGAGAATGTAAATCCTCAATACATATTAGACTCAAATAAGTACTCCACAGTTTTTAATCGAAATTGACCACTGAAATGGAAAAGAAACACTGAAAACACGCAAAATGGACGACGACGAGCAACAACGTCTTCGCCCTGAGTCGGACTCACGTCCGCACTGACTTATATGTTGTCCAAGAATCCCATCTTCGATGGAGACGCAAAAGAGTCCAAGGAGACTAGCCCGCAACACACCGAACTCATCGCAACAATAAAAAATGCAGGCTGCAAATATTCATAGGGGTTGGTTATTCCTCGGACCGGGCGCATGGAGGCTCATTTCAATCGAGTGAGCGTCCATAACCTCTTCCGGTGGGCGCCAATTGTTCCGGGACCCATTACATTGGATTTAGCGTCCAAAATTTAGTGGAAAACAATACCCCTCACGCCTAAGTCGCCAAAAATATCAAAAATCCATTTTTCGAAGTACACATTTTGACCCCCCCCCCCCCCCGTTTTGGGGCAAATCGGTGAAACCTTTGTTTTGCTTATCCCTAGGTACCAGAAATCACGAAAACACATATTTAAAATCGGTAATATACACCCAATATACACACTTCCAGTGGGTGCCAATCGTTCTGGGACCCATTTCATTGGATTCAGCGTCCAAAATTTAATTGAAAATGATACCCCACTCGCCCAAAAACTCGAAAATCCATTTTTCAAAACACACATTTTGACCTCTACCCCGCCCAAATTTGGTCCGATCGGGCTGAAAAGTTTCGAGGACCAACTAATGCCGGAAACGAACCCCTGACCCAAAGTTCAAATTTTTAGAAAATTTTCTACTACCAAGTCGGCGTGGAGGGCGGACGGACATTTGACTTTTTTGATCTGGGCACTTTGAAACGCCCAGAAATTTTTTTTGGGCCGAATCGGAGAGATTAACTTTTTGCATGAAAACGTAGGTTGATTATTCAAGGAATAATCCTATTGCGTACTAACATTTAGAGACAAGTGAGTAATTTTTTTTAAATTTTACTTGGATCTTTTGCTATTCCTAGGTAACAGAGAGTGAAATGGATTTACTGCAAAAGAGAGTAGTTCCTGTTCCGTCGTATTTGCACCAAGATACAGCTCGTTCTTGTAAATCCGAGGTAGGTAACTTAGAAATTACAGTGATTAGTAGGGCGGGATGAGTGTGTGTGTGGGAAGGTCTTGTATTTTGGAACATTCTTTCCTATTAACTCGTTCTCCCAGACATAAGTAGTTTAACAAATAACAAAAACCTGTATTATTCACTACCAGTTTTAAGGTTTCATAAAATGTATGGGCCATAATTTTGAAGAATGTTTAAATACTCCAAAACACAATTTTTTTAATGTCTAATTTGTCCCATGGTACATACCATGTTTGTACCATGGGTCTCCCATGTTTGAACCATGGAAAGAAGGGTAAATTTAAATGAAAACCATCAAAACTGATTAAAACGTCTAATTTTTAGGCAATTTCTACATTAAAAAATTCCTTAAAACAAATTACTGTTAAATTTGGATCAGAACTCATCTGAATCGATTTAGCCTCGATAATTTAAAGGGAATTGATTACGCTATTGTCCCAGAATAATTGACATTACCTTGGTTTGTGGAGATTGGGGTCACAAACAGTCCAAGTGGTGCGAAATTCGCTTTTCCAAACATTTCAGAAGCGTTCTTTGACCCGGACGGTGGCCGACTCATGGACGTATTGAGTTTTGAATCTCAATCACATTTAATAATGAACAAAAGTTCAAGGACAATTCTGTTTTATTTTTTGGCCTTGAATTTGCTTATGGGTTACTTTGTCCATTCACTATCCATTATGACTATAATTATTCTTGTTTTAGCGAATAGGAGTCAAGGAAGGCCTCTTTTTAAGAAAATTGGAAACAGAAAATGATTCTCTCCAGTCTTCCCGACGAGTGAGTTTTGTACGTATTTCAACTTGAAAGTTTTCTCCGGAAAAACACATTAATATGTTACACGAAATTGACGTAATTCTTTCATTCATCAGGCGACTGATCGTGACAACTTGCAGCGAACGCGCGATGAGAACTTTGCGGTGAGCAGATCGTTGGCAAAATCAAAATCTACATCGGATAAAATCCCGTATTTTCGTGTAAGTACTACCTGGTTCCCGTTCTCCGTGAGGTCAAAATTCCACTAAGAGATGGCACATTTCTTAAACTACAACTCTCGTTTTGGTTGGTTATTCCTTGAATAATTAATCAATGTTTTCATGCAAAAAATCAATCTCTCCGATTCGGCCCAAAAATTTTTCTGGAGGTTTCAGGGCCGATTTCGGTAGTAGAAAAATTTCTAAAAATATGGAATTTGGGTAGGTAAAAGGTCCGTTCCCGGCTCTAGTTGGTCCTCGAAACGTTTCAGCCCGATCGGACCAAATTTAGGGGGGTGGGTGTATTTTGAAAAATGGATTTTCGGCGATCTAGGCATGTGGGGTATTGTTTTCGAGTAAACTTTGGACGCTGAATCCAATGAGACGGGTCCCGGAACGATTGACATCCACCGGAAGAGTTTATGGGTCAAAATGGGTATCCATCTATCTATTTTGAACATGGGTTTTTGATATTTCTGGTAACTAGGCGTGTAGGGTATCATTTTCCGCTAAACCTTAGACGCTTAATCGGTTGAAATGAGTTTCCATGCGCCTGGTCTGAGGAATAACCAACCCCTGTGAATGAATTTGCAGCATTTTGAAAACATGGAGGTATTTCTTGTCGTATTGGCAACACTGCTGGAAGTGTGACGTCAGAGGCGCCTTTTATTTTTTATTTATGTGTTATTATTTATTACTACTTACAATCTAAGTCTCTTATTTCTCACTAAAAAACCTCATCGCAACCAATAAGTCCGTGTAGGGTATCATTTTCCGCTGAACTTTGGACGCTGAATCGGTTGAAATGAATCACATGCTTCTGGTCCGAGGAATAACCAACCCCTGTGAATGAATTTGCAGCGTTCTTGATGTCAATTTTTTTCTTTATTCTTGTATATTGGTGGCACTCCGGGATTCTACTTGGCTGTTTTGTTAAATGACTACATAATTATTAACGCAAGAAATAAATGCCAACCCCCATTTTTTACCCTCTTTCAGACCATTGCTCAAGAACCTCGTCAACACTTTGGAAATTTTGGTCAAACGTCCCTCCCCGATTCCCACCCAATATGGAAAAATGAACTGTCTGAAGAGAAGCTAATTCATCAATCGTTACCTGTCGTACGTACCAGTAATTTATGATACAAACATACATTCTCCTGAATCACAGCATACAATGTACAAATGTGGATGCCTTTAATTTGTAGCCAGTAAAGTGGACAATAAAGGAATGGAAGGAAAACGTTGAAGAAGTCAGGAAATTGCTAAGAGAGCATAAAAAACGGGTGGATGGCTCCATCAAAGTAAATTTTAATATTTATAAATATTTCATGGCATCAAAATGCCTTACAGGTTACCTATGTTGTAACAAGGCTCTACAGTCCTCAATTGGGCTATGAACTCTCCGAATTCTATTCAAAACGAGACATATTGAAGTATTAGTTGTTCACAGTGTAGCGTGTATTCAGCACTATCTTGATATTATTCATCATACGCCTAAAGGAACGAGGGTTTGTGATTCTTTTATTTGGTGATACGATTTCTGTGAAAAACAAGGGTACCTATTCCAAATAAATCAACCCAAGAAGTGGTTTTTGAATTATTTTGTTTAATTTTTAATTTCATGCTGTTAGTAAGTAGGCAGAAAATTTAAAATTGTTTAAATTTCATCCTAAAACGGCGCTGTTTTTCCCTACTACGTAGCTTGCAAACTAATAATAAGAAGGGCGAACCTTTTCTAAAACCATTGCAAGAAATCCGTTAGAGGATTGTCAAAAGCAATTCCCCCCTCCCCTCCCCCACGTGGGATAAAAGGAATACACTCAATCGCATATAAATTAAAATACTCGGAAGATTATTCAAGGAATAACCAACCAAATGAGGGCCGCATGGCCATCAAGACTCTACGGTCGTGCTGGAGTAGTCTAACCAACTCCTGGCATGAGACCAACGCTGGATCGTTGTATCCGACGTAAAATCTATGGTAGTTGCTAGTCAAGTAAACCATTTTTCCACCTCCTGATCTAGTTACTGCGATGCAATTCATGCTATTATGAGTGGGAAGTATAGCACTGTTTTAATTCAAGTCCCAGTGCTAACTAAACGGCAGCGGAAATTGTCGGACTTCCTTTTTGGTTGGATTTTCGAGATTTTCGGGGATCTAGGCTTGTGGGATATAATGTTTGAGTGAATTTTGGATCCTGAAACCAATGGGACAGATCCTAGAACGATTGGCGCCCACCGGAAGAGGTTATGTGTCAAAATGAGTATCTATCTACCTATTTCGAATGTGTGTTTTCGAGATTTCTGGTACCTAGGCGTGTGGGGTATCATTTTCCACTAAATGGTGAACGCTGAATCGATTGGGATGAGTCCGGGAAACTCTATACTCACTGTTTTCTCTCATTTTCTCCTTGCTGCTGGCCCATGGAATGTCCAACCCCTGTGAAAAAAAAACCTTGCAGCGTTTTTACTAACAACCTCTGTGGCAGTCGCTTTATGACGAATTCCATCCAGAAACGAAACATATCTGGGAATGTGGGGATCTAATTTCGTGATGGGAATATTCGCCGGGGATTGCTCTCACTTGTAGTTCTGACCCCCCAGCCCCAACCCTCTGATTTTTTGCGTTGACGGGTGCTCATCCTACGGCTTACCGCTTAAATTTGGTTTTCCAGAAACTCGATCGCCATTCAGAATACAAAAATGGGATAAAAGAACGTGTCAGTACTGCGCAAGTCAAACCACGTCCTCATTCGTCCCCGAGAGAGCCTCTTCATGATGTGAGTTCCCTTTTCTGTCTCGATATTGTACCGCTTTTTGTTGTTACTCTGTAATTGTCAGTACATTTTTTGAGTACTTGTCAATCACTTTCTTGAGTGACACATCGACCAGAAACTCACCCACTTCATTTCATCGAAACAACTTATATAAAGTTATCATTTGTTTTGCAAGACGGTGCACAGAGGACAGTCCAAGTCAGTAGAAGCAGATGCTTTGAAGTTGTCGTCAATTGTTGAGAGACGTGGAAATTTCGCTGATTGGAAACCAGGAGACGAGGTGAATTTAAAACTTTTCGTCCTCGACAAAGAAACACTCATGATGAAAGTTCATCACAAGCCCATGGAGTGATGACCCCTCATATTTGTCGTCTGTCCTTGTCGTATGTCTGCAGAAAGATTAAATTTTTGAGGAAATTTGGCGGGACTTTTTGTCTAAAAATCTCTCTCTTGTCGGGTTTACGGTAGATATTTAGGTTGTTGAGGCACCTTCAAGTCAAGAAAAGCGAATGCTCATGTTCAGTATGTTATCAGCTAACTGATAAGAGCCTCCTCTACAAGGAAGTGTCGTGGGGCTAACCAACTATCTCTTATTTAGAAAAGAACTGTTGTTAGCCGAGAGATGTACCCATTTCAAAAGTGGTTTTTTTGAGATTTCTGGTACCTAGGCGTGTTGGGTATCATTTTCCACTAAACTTTGGACGCTGAATCGATTGGAATAAATCTCCATGCTCCTGGTCTGAGGAATAACCAACCCCCCCGTAAAAGAATTCACAGCATTTTAAAACATGGAGCAATATATTTCTTGTCGTATTGGCAACACTACTGGAAGTGTGAGATCATAGGCTTAGTGCCATTTATCACTACCAAGAATTCCAAGAATCCTGACCAAGCCTGTTATTTCTCTCTAAAAAACCTCATTGCACCCAATAAGTACTGTAAATGCTAAATATCTTTAGACCAGTTTTCACCAAGAAAATCGTCAATCTCCGTTGTTTTATATGAGCTCATTTTGTTTTATGTAAGGTCTGATCCAATCATCTAAAAGGGAAATCAGTTAAATAGATATTATGTCATTGCTAACACCGTTTTCATGTCTGAGACAAATTGAGTACCTATACCTATTCAATATAAACAATCTAGAACTTCAGCTCAACTTTTCTTGTGGTCCGAAGATCAAGACCAACTAATTTCCTTTTTTGTAGATCATTCCAAAGAAAAAGGAGGTTGTAAACGTATCTGGTTGCACTCCGTGTTCTCAGAAAAAAGTAAAGGACTGAATATATTATTAGATAATACTGTGAATCTAACTGATGAAAATAGTGTGTCTGGTTCACCAGAAACTTTCGGTTGTATTTCAAATCTAGTATCTTTTTGACTTTTACCAAGTATCGTAGGAGGTATTTACAGTGACTGTCGAGTACATTTGTTATTTCACAGCAGAAAAAGAGTGGTAAGAACTCCGCAGAGCCCAGTTTTGACGTTACTGGCGATAGAATCGTGGAGGTGAGTCACTCGCACATCGATCGAAACTATTTTATGACGAACCGTTTTAATAAAGACCAGGTCCAGCCTGGAACGGTGTTTCATACCAACAGGTTGTTTGCATTTCAACTTTTCCATCGCTGCTATATCGAAAAAGAAATGAAGACTTCAAGCAGGGTAGCTATCTACCCATTTCAAATGTATATTAAGACAATTTATTGTCTTAGAGATTGTTCGGGATTGATGTCGAAATTACAATGGACGAAAACGCGACGAGAGAGAAGAAGGAAACAAAGGATTTAAACAAGGACAAAATTGGCAAGCAATCGGTAATACAATATTTAGATTCAGGAATCCGAACCTATTCCAAAGCATGCTGAAATATCTTCTAAAGATGTTGTGCTTCATCATCAGTCGGGTAATACCCACATTTACGTTTCAGCAAAGGAACCTTTCGATCGACCAAATGCTCCATATGGAGATTTTGCCGCTGAGGGAAGCCAATTCGAGTAGGGAGCAAGAAGTATGTTGCCCATCAATGCACTTTCCGAGTGAGAGAGCGAAAGAGATTGATTGATTTATTTACTTAACTGCCGTGGTTAAGGGTTAAGGCCGACTGGCCTTCTCTTTCACCTTCCCTAGATTCAGGCTTACGGAATAGCAATTCCTATTTCAACCAACAAAATAATTATTTCATTTACCTAGCTCAAAGAAGTGAGGAGCTCAAGAAGTGGGTAACTTCTGTTATGGATAAAGAGGAGGGAGATAGAAACAGACAGAAAATCGACTGTCATACATCGACATCTTTTACAAGTGGCAATACCTTTTTTACAGGAAAAGATCGCCGGTTCGTCCACGCTATCTATCGAAGAAAAAATTCTCATGGAAAAACTATGGAAAGGAGATGTCAACCCTGAAGACCAAGAGCAGGTTAGATAAGCGGGTGACCTTCGACGTGAAAAATATAGCCTCCTCGCATTATCAGAGATGGTTATCAACGTTTCAGTTCATTCTGGAAAATGGACTCCTTCAGGCTCTGAGAACGGAGAAACTTAAAGAGCGGAGGAAAATGGAATCTTTGGAGAAACTTAGACAATTGACTTTTGAAGAAGCTCTTCGGCAAGCAGAAGCCAACAGGAGGGAGAAAATTCGGGCTTTGGCGGCGGCTAAGGTATGAACAATATCTTCTGTGAGTTTCCGCAATGAATAGAAAGCGGATTCGACTGATTTATTACAAATGACAACGAGATCGACGAGCACAGACAGACTGACAAGGACCTGTTTGCACAAGGTCTGCTATAAATGTAAGCACAAGAAGCGGTGTTTTCTATATTACAGAAATAAACAATTACCCTAGGTATTAAGGAGTTTAGATGCGAGGTTTGAAATGAAATGAATATTTTGGAGATGAAATGAACAGTCTGACCGTTTCCTTTTTTCGGACATTCGTGTTACCGGGTCTGTTAGACTCAGATGAGGACAGGCAGGGGCTGATGCTTCACGACGGTGCAGCAGAACTTCACGCTGCACAAACAATTAGGTCAATATTAGATAGATTGCTCCGAGAAGAGAACCATCGAAGCCTTGGCATCACCTACCTACTTACATCAACGTCAGGTTGGAGAAAATGAGTAGGAAAAAGTTTCGGTTCACTGGAATGGTGATGACCCTTTTTGAACTAAATTTCCGATCCTTATTGGTGCCAAGATGGCACTTCTCTTGTGGCACCAGAAGGCAGTTTGATTGGGTGGAAGGTTAGGGGGCCGTAGAGTCCAACGTCCGTGATTTCACTTCACTTATAAACTTACTAGCTTTCCCCTGAAATTAGGGGTTTTGTTTGAACTTCTAATAGGGTTTTTAAAACGGATATCGATTAGCCTACTAACATATTATATTTCTGATGGATTTAGAAACACCAATTTCCGTGAAACAAGTCATTTGCCTTGGTCATGACTTGAAACTAGCTGTAAACCTGCTGTACAACCCAATTCACTGTGAATTACAAGTTGACCGCGGGCAACACTGCACGATGAACCAATCGCAGGGTATTGAGTTCAAGAATTCATGGAAAAGAAACTAGAGAAAAAAAGGCAACCAAGGGAAATCTACGTTAATGGAAAATATGTATTAAAAAAACTGGCTGGCGGGCAAAATCCCATTTTTCCTCTTTCTTCTCATTTCAAAACCTTCCCCTTTTTTCCCTTGCAAAGTCAGTTTTCCCCTAAAAAGGGTATGTGACAAGACGTGGAGGAATGGGTGAGTCATAAGACGCTATCTGATGTATACCTCCAACACCCGAGCTCAATTTAACGAACAATTTGAATTAAGTTCCGAAAGATATCATTCAAAAATCGTAGGTGGTAAAACATGTAACTCGTTTATCTTGTGTTTTCTATTTTCGCATTTGAATAGGAAAAGTACGTTGTGCTGGGCCCCCTACCCCTGAGACTGCGCCCCTAAATGGTTAGTGAGCCAAGCACAACTGGCCACGCGTGGTCGCTTTTAATGATAAAATTTACTTTTGTAGCGACATTACTTCATTGAGTTCCCACTTTGGTGGATCATTGCCAAGTGAACAATTAGCACGTTTGCCGATGCAGTATGCAGCATCTGCAAAAAAATTCTTTAAATTCTTTCACATGGGTTGGTTATTCCTCGGGTCAGGACCGTGGAGACTCATTTCAAACGATTCAGCGTCCAAAGTTCAGTGGAAATGATATCCCACACGCCTATGTACCAGATATCTCAAAAATCCACTTTTGAAATGGCCATCTCTCGGCTAACAACAGTTCTTCTTTAAATAAGAGATCGTTGGTTAGCCCCACGACACTTCCTTGTAGAATCCCCTACATTAATCCAATTTCAACAATACAAATAAATTTCATTTTTCTTCAGGCGGACGAATTTGTTGACATTCTGCCAATGAGATTGGATCGATTGATAGTCAAATCGGAAAATTTTCTTGGGAAATTGAACTCCTCGTATCATCGAACCAAGAACAAAAACGGTGGATCGACATTTTTAAGAAAAAAGCTTGGTTCCTAATGAAGAAAACAAGAAAACGATTGCCAACAGTTGAATGAATAATACATATAATATACGTTATCGGATCAACTTTGTAATAGAAGCACTCCTATTTTATTAGCTGAATCAAAACTTAATTATACAGGGTGTCCCATGAGAATAACGGTCTTTTCAATGGTATCTTCAGATTCTAGCTTACCTAACAAGTAGAAGAGTTATTTTCTTTTTAATGGCATGAGATCAAAAACACTCTTGAAGCGCGAATAATTCGAAAACGAAGCCTCTAAAAAATTGATAGGAGGCACTTTTGGTCGGAAATGAGTTGTACAACACGTAAAAGTCGGGTCGGGCAGTACTGTATATTGCCAAGGAAAATCCTATTCAAGGACTCAGCAGAATTCAACAGTTTAATAATTTAAAATAATATTTTATTGTATAATTTAATACTATTAATTAGTAACTAAGCACTAACGCCCGAGTGACTCCTTGAAAAACTTCACTTTTGGATCAAAACATGACAAAATTTGTGTAAAAATCTCTTTATTGTACTTTACAAACTTTATTGCAGGGTCCGTTAATCTTCGTGCAGCATTGCTCTTCGATTCTAGGTTATTCGTTGCATAAATAAACTAAAATGAACAACACTATGCTTTTGAAGCCTAGTCAACTAATTACACGGAAGACTCACTAGTGTAGTATCTGAGCTATTAGGTATCTGGTGAAACGAGGTCAAGTTTCTTTTTCGGATCATCGGAGTCGTTTAAATGTATCTCTTCTCTCTCCCCCCGTTGTAGTAGATAATAATGTTGTTTCTAGGCGGTTCTGCGCCTCCCCCACTCGTTCTGCGGGGTTTCCCACCAGTCAAGGACCGCGAGAATCCTTGCCAGGATCACCGGTCAGTTTCAGTTCCTCTCAAGATCCGGGTCGAGATGTTGTGGATCGTGTTTTTACTTCTGCCACCGTTCATTCAGACTTTCGAATTTCCAGAGCATCGGATTGAAATTTTAAAGCCGAAAGGCTTTAGAGTGTCCGTCGCCGATGTCGAAGGTGCCACTTTGTTCGCTGTACATATCAACGTCAATGAAGAAATGGAAGGTTTGGACGGCCGGGCAGTTTGCCGTTGATATCAGTCAAGAAGAAAAACGGCCGTTGGACGTACACCAATAAGATAAAAACCCTTAAAAACGGCGATAAACTATACTACTGGTTGTATCTCATTGTGGATGGATTAGGGTACCGGTTGGACGACCAGCAATACACCTGTAACTTCGGCTGGAGACTACATACCGCCTGTCATCGCCACAACTCAAAAAACACCAAACTGCAAAGCCAGTCAAACCAAACTTGGTGCTTCCAGCGCATGCTCCGGCCAGGTATTGTTCTTCGACGACTTCTTAACAAACTTGGACAATTGGTCTCCTGAAGTGAAATTCTCCGATGGCAGCGAAACCGATTTCACCATTTTTACAAAAAGTTACGGCACTTCGAGTATTAATAACGGTAAACTGGTGATCAAACCCAAACTCTTGGAAGATGTCAAAAGCCGCGATTTCGTTCAAGAAGGAACGCTAAATTTGGAAGGTTGCACGTCACGAAAAAAGAGTAATTGCAACCTCAAGGGATTCACGTGGCAAATCCTTCCTCCTGTACTCTCGGCGAGGCTCACGACGAAGAATTCTTTCAGTTTTCTTTATGGAGAAATTGAAGTGAAAGCGAAGCTACCGAGTGGAGACTGGATAGTCCCTGAATTGTGGCTTGAACCTAAAGTACGTTAGAACTGCTCTTATCAATTTACCTTCGGAAAGAGCAGAACATATTTATTGTTTTCTTAGAATTTTAAAACTTACCTGGACCTGTGATTTCCCAAAAGATCACATGGTGCAGGAGCGCTAGTGCAAGCTGACAGCCATTCTCTGTAATAATTCCTCATTGCAATGAAGTAGACCTGGAAAAAAGATCGTCATTTTGGCTGTGTATAGAAACTAGAATACCACCAAAACCCCATTTTTTACGAATTATGAGAAGGAATTGCTTCTAACACGGTCTCAATAAATGCTATGAATTCGTGCAAACATTCAACGCTAGACAGAATCGAACTTATTCTATTTTGGTTGGTTATTCCTTGAAAAATCAACATGTTTGCATGCAGAAAGTCAATCTCTCCGATTTGCCCCAAGGTGTCTAGATCAAAATGACCTAATGTCCGTCCACCGTACGCCGTGGAAAATTTTCTAAAAATCTGAAATTTTGATTTAGGCTCGTTTCCGGCTTTAGTTGGTTCTCAAAACTTTTCAGCCCTATCTGAACGAATGAGGGGAGGAGGAGGAGGGGATAAAATGTGTCATGACAAATGGATTTTCGAGATTTTTTGGCGATAGAGGTGTGTGGGGTAACATTTTTGACTAATTGTTGGACGCTGAATCCAATGGGGCGGATCCCAGAACGATTGGCACCCAGGGTATGAGTAAAATGGGTACCTACCTACCTATTTTGAATTTGGATTTTCAGGATTTCTGGTACCTAGGCGTGTGGGGTATCATTTTCCACTAAATGTTGGACGTTGAATCGATCGAAATGGACGCGACGCTACTCAGATTCCCCTACCTAATCAGAATTAAAACAAAATTTCCTTTATGATCATCAGTTTTTTATTTTCTCAGGAAATCATCCGTAGTTTCGATACCTAATATTTATACAGCTATCAGTAAAGTATCGAACCCCAATACCCGATGCATGTATCGAAAGGAAGTATCGATATCAGGCAATATTCGATCTATTGAAACGACTCAACGCCCAAGAGACAACCAAAATATTGAACCAACAAATACATTTTGGTTATTCCAAGTTAGTTAGTTAGTTATGAGTGTATGTACATAGCAACCGAATTTGTCACATTTTTCTATGTACTCATATTCATCACACTCCTCGTTGTGCTCATATTTATCACATTGATTTATGTGCCATAGTAAAAACATGAAATATCAAAATCATCAGAAAATTTTGTAATTTATCTGCGTCACCTTTTTCGCCTAGCTAGTCCGAGGCTAAAACATGTTCGACGCTAAATTAAAAGAAATTTGAGGCTTGGTGCAATTTGAGTCTAATACTGTTTATTGATTGGTTATGTTAAAGGTCTTCTATGGCGATCAGTCAGGAAGGATTGTTCTCGGCTCGGCATTTGGAAACCCTTCACTCAAGGACCAAAATGGAATCGAGATCGGCAGCTCATTCTTACATCAAGGCTACTCAGTGAACAACCGGACAGTCAACTTCCAAAAACAGAAAGGCGCGTGGACGTCGGGCTTTCACATTTACAAACTACGATGGACGTCCGAATCTTTGACGTTTTTCGTCGACGGAGAAGAAATGAACTCTGTCAAACCAACCATTCACAGTTCCCTCATCCCCGACAACCGAGGTAGCCCATTAGCGCCTTTTAATCGCGAATTTTTCATCTCTTTGGGACTTCATGTGGGAGGAAGTGAAGATTTTCCAGACAATTCCGTCAGTTCTGGGAAACCAAAGCCTTGGAGCAATACGTACGTCAAGCGCACCTTGGATTTCTGGCAGTCCAAGAACGACTGGTTTCCAACATGGCAGAACCCAAATGACCAACTTCAAGTCGATTATGTCAAGGTGACAGCTCTGTAAGTGTTTTGAATTCGTTAAGTGTTTTATGGATTTTGTGATTGTGTGCGGAAGGTTTTGTGTGGTGGTTGTAGGCCAATGGCAAAATGTCTTGCTGCTATTGGCATCTTCTTGGCAACTGCGAAATAACCATGAAAGAATAACTGTGATACCCGGTGACACTAACAAGGTTATGCTGTTAAAATTTTTTAGACTAAGAATTTGCAACCATTCAAATTCTTTTCTTTTAGAATGTTTGATACTTGAATTAAATTCCTCATATGAGGGTGCATTTCAAACAATTACTGTTTGTTCATCAGTTACCTTATTTTGTTCTTTTGAGAATCTAGAAGGATATTTTCTTTATTCCATGTGGTGGGTACATCAAAAGACTCTGAGGTAGTCTTAAGATTCATAGGATTTTGTTTTCCTCAAAAAGCCACAACTACTGAACTCCCCCCCCCCCCCCCATTCACGTAGATTGCCCACAACGTAGGCTATTGGGTTATGTGAAATGGATTTCTGTTGGAAAAATTGTACATAATGCAGGTGGTGGAGGGGCTTGAGGTATTATCACGATTTGCCAATTACGGTAGTCATCCCTCATATCCCATTATATGTCTGCAAAACTCTCCAAAATCCAATGTCTTATCAACTTTTTCCTAACCATAGCCTCATGTGTGTGCCAGAGGGACCGAAACCTGATTATGAAAAGATTTAGCGCAAACATTTAATGGACAACAATATGCCATGGTACCCAAAAAACCCCATTTGTGAAAGTGGGGTACTCCCACTTTTTATCCGAATTCAAAAGTGTATTGTTCCAAAATAAATAAACCAAAATAAAGAGAATAAAACTTCATTGAAGAGCATAAACCAAAAGTGGTAGCGGGAATGATGAGAGCTAGTCCTTTATTTCTCCACCTATATATTTTTTTAATTTCTGCTTAGAGAAATTGAATCAATAAAAATTAACTGACTCCCAGAAGAGAGGATAGTTTTATCTAAGTGATGGATAGGAGTATAATCACCGAAAATGAACGGAAATGACATAAGTTCAATGACACTGTCACCCTCAGGTCTGATTCATCTCTCAAATCGTAAGCGGTCTACATAAGTTTAGCCTAAAAAGCTGTCTAGAAGATGGTAATGAGGAAGGTTTGATTTTCAGCTCTAACGGAGAGTCCAGAGTATCGTCTCCAGGAACGGAAGTAAATTTGCCAGAAGAATTCATCCGAGTCGACCCCAAAACTACCGAGGCCGCTGATCCATAATCATAAGTTTTTGTATTTTATTTTTCATGCTGATCTCGCGCCAAATCGCGTTCTTGAAGAAGTCTATCTCATGCACCACAATTCTAATAATAAGTGACATTGTGGATACTTTGAGTAATAATATCATATTTTGTATTATTCGAGCATTTGGATTCTGTCATATATGACCAACAGAGAAGATATTTCTTGTACCTGACTTTTGTTTTTCTCTGATGAATGAGGATGAATAAGGTTGTCTATTTATGAATCTGTGAAAATAGTGGCTCAGCATTTCAACTGTGAACTTTTTCGGTAGATAAGATCCAACTGGAGCTTTTTTCGATGTAGGTATCAGACTAACAATGACGTGAATTGCAACTTTCCCGAGGACTGAAGGAAGAAACAACGTCCGCGAAAATCTTATTAGCACTGCTCACTGGTTTTTTTTGGACGGACATTTTTAGAGGAGCAGAGAGGTGAGAAATACGATTGCGAGCAGGTGATATGGCGTGAGGTAATGAGGCCATAATGGGGACCCCTCGCTCTAACGAGATGGCCAGCTGCGGTTCGGCCGGATCACAGAAAGGTTATGGACGACGACCAACGGGCGGTAGTAGGCCACGTGAATCGCTAATGATGATCTACGGATGAGCTAGTTTTCACGCGGGGTAATTTCGTTAATCAGACAAGGCTACTCACAACCCCGTTAGCGTATGGTGTTTTCTCATTGGAACTGTTCGCGTATTATCTCGTTCCCTTTTCACTCTCGGCTCTGTTCTGTTATCTGATGCCATCCTAAACGTGAATAGACGTCGAACGGCATTCGTGTATTTCCTTCACTTATGTCGGACTAATACATTTCAAATACATACAATGCTCCCGTTCAGCGCCACAGCAGAGTTTCGAAGGGTGGGGGCTGCAGCCGTGGGTAGACGGTGCTTACTAGAGATGGTAGCCAACCTGGAGCTCATCTTCAGTTTCCTCCCTACAAAATTACGAAATTTAACAAACCAGAATGACCTGAATATAGAATAGGTGAATAGCCACCTGAATGACTCAACCACATGGCACCAAAAATTGAGTCGGTATTTGTACACTTTCATGTCTCACAAAATTCAGCCAAATCCGCATCCTCTTAGTTCTCAACCTTTAATCAAAATTTGTGATGTCATCCCACCCAGCTGCGACTCTCAATGCGGCCACCTACACACATTATTCTCTTCAAACAAGGCAGAAGAGGGCACCCGTAAAGAATGCTACCTACAGGGAGGATGATACCTACACTCCCAAGGCGGCCACCTACACCAATAATTTGCTTCAAACAAGACAGAAAAGGGTACTGGTAAAGTATGCTACCTATGCAGAGGATATCTACTCTCCCAAAGCGACTACCGATAGGGTGGGCGCATTGGCATAATATGCTACTTGATCTGGGTTAGGCATCCAGATGACAAAGAAGGACATTGTAGTTTGCACCACAATCCTCTCAGACGTAGCGTGCTTACAGCACCATGGGACTTTCTCAAATCCATGAAAACAACATCCCTTATCTCTTGAAACCAGAAATTAATGCGGATAAAGATGGCCTTTGAAGAGGAGGGAACAATTTTTACAAGGTAAGAATGCTTGTAGGTAATGGGGTTTGGTGCAGGTAGCATACTTAACCAATGAACATGGCTTAGGTAGCATACTATACCACTGGACAGCTCCTAGGTAACTTTACTGGTACCCAGAAAGTTAAGCAGCTCGTAACAGGCTATATGCTCAAGGCAATGGCAGAGTTATATCAGATCATTCTGGATATTGGGAGATCCCCCTGAAAATGGTTGCTGATTCAAATGATTGTTCAACGGCCTGTCAAAACTTTCAGCAAATTTAGTAATTTGACATAATTTCTTTTATGTCTCTGCTGTGATTGACAGGTTAGGTGGCGAAGTGGGGGGACATCTAGACACATACTGGGCCATCATTGTGAATACACCCACACAAACTCTCAACTCCTGATAGGGCAATAACCTAGTCATCCAAACCAATGAGTAGCTCCCAAACAGTGTAAGAGCTAAGAGTATCATTTCTCTCTTTACATGTATATAACCTCTACCAACAGTATAGTATTTGATAGAATCATCAATCTCTGATTTGAACCACTTCGAAGAATTGAAATGACAGGCCTTTAATCAAATCCGTCAGAAATGCCCAAATTCATGGAGTTTGTATTCTTTGTCAAGGTAAAGTTTGTCCCCCCCCCCTTCCCACGGTATTGACCGTCATCCACAAGCTGGGGGCAAATTGGTCTGACACAATGGAAAAGTGGGTTATGTAGTGAATTTTCAATAAGATTTTACCTCCGAGCGTCAATGGCTCAAAAGTTAGCAACAAATTTGAAAGTAAGTTGCTACATAAGTAACCCAATCAAAGGAGGGAACCTCTCAGCAGCAAGTTTCATAAAGAGAATAA
>CM034002.1:8666647-8680776 GCA_019603395.1 Cyrtorhinus lividipennis | reverse complement strand
TTGCCATCAACGGAGACATGGTATGGGTAAATATTTTCATTTAAATTAGGGTACTTTCATTTTCTAAAACTTACCAAAATTATTATTAGAGCCCCACTTCCTCAATAAGGTATTCGCTCCGGACATTCCTTAAGATACGCTTTCTCTTATAGCGTGACACGCAAAATAATAAACCCGCCAATTCGCAAAGTCTCTTCTCTTTTTCAACAGGAGCAATCTCGCAGCCACTAAATCCACGTTTATCAGGCAAACGCAACCGTTAGTTCATCTGAAAAATGATGGGCCAATGCAAAATGGCTCGGTCCCAGCATTCCTTTGTACTTACCCAATTATAACGACCATTTTCTCAGCTAGTGGAACCTAAAGACTGTTGTTTGTAAACTGACCAAGCCAGCGATCATTCGTTCGTTCTAGGTCGGGCATTTTCCCTCGCTCGAACGGTGAGAGCTAATAGATGCCAAACTTAATTACTTGAGCAGCGTTCATCATTGAAAACAGAATAAGTACGACCAAATGATAACGTAGGATGCGCGATCATGAACGTCTACGAGAGGTTGATATAGCACGTGGGAGGGCACGGTCTCACACAAGGAAACCATGCAATCCACGATTCGCCTGCGATGCCCAGTGAGCTCAAGCAAAAAGTGCAAATAGGGAGCGATGGAGTGAAAAAAAGCAGATGGAGCGAGCAAAACGGAATGGCGTTGGAAATTGAGGGAACTAAGAATCAATCGCTGAAACCATTTCGGTAATTATCTTCAGAGAGCCATTTGCTTTGTCCGGAATGACCTCGCTGTCCAATGTACCTCGCTCAAGCTCAGTGTCGCGTTACCAAAGATTCGATCCAATTCAATGGAAAAGAGAAGGACAAAAGCGTCGAGGATATTAAATTACACAAGCGTGATATATTGCTCGTTTGAAACAAGATGGTTTGTTTCGGGGGGTGTCGAACAGCTGAAGTGCCATTCTCGACGACCCAACAAGTTGAGATCAGTTGGTATTCACAGAGCGCTCACAATACCTTCATAATGTCCCCAACTATCGACATTCAGAAGAGCTTGATTCAGTGTAACAAAATCTCCTGTTTTAGGAAGGAATGTCCCTGTTCTGGTCATTTGTCCCCCCTTATCCCTCCCAATCCCGGTTTTCAGTAGAAAATCCCCCTTTTTTCCGTTTTCCAATATAATCCAAATTCCTCTATATTGTATGCATCCAGTGGTCGGCTTGCATTGAATTCTCTCCTATACTAGGGTCGCTTATGATCATAAAGTACTCTTTGTTCCAGCACCGAAGAACATGAATACTGCGTTCAACAACCAACCAATCATCGAGAAACGACAACATAAACAACTGGTTGAGTGGGATTTTTGTGCCTAAAAACTAAAAAGTGAAAAATAACCTCCAGTCCAAGTCGGAGTAAAGAGAGTAGTTAGAACACTTTTTTTGGTAACGGAGCACTTTTCGAGCAACGGTTTGCGGTACATCGTTCAATTGATTTATTATATTTATTAAGATGTACCCAACCTTGGTAAAAATACATGAGTTGCAACTATCGCTGCTAATAATTATTTTTAAATATTATGGAAAGTAGATTTATTCATAAAACAGGCTCCACTTAGGGGCACTAAAACTCCTTGAAAAGATTCTTATCATCATTTTTTGGTTCAGTTTCGAACGAATCAGGCATGTTGAAATTCTACAACGTAAATCTACCCCTCCCCCTCCCCATTATCCCGTTTTCTCAATAAAAAAGTAACCGCTGTTTCCTCCTTTTTTGATCAAGATTCCCTCTTTCAAGCATCTGGCAACGCTGGTTTGACTATCCATGCAATGAGCGTCAAACTATTAAAACTTTTACGCACGTTGGCACCTATCCATCGCCTTTTCAATTTGTAGAAGAGGCTTTTCAAGCGGGCATGGTCATATATCTCGAATATTTACGTACTTAATAAGGCAGTGTATTATCGTCATTCACTTAATCGCAGAATGTAAGACACTACACTACTCCGAGGGAACACTCGAGCCTCGCCCTTTTAATTCCAACCCCCCCTTCACAGGTGTGATAATTCTTCTCTCAGGGTGAATTTATAACAGTTGGGTTTTAATTGAATTTCCCCCCTTCAGACCCACCTTTCTTAACACCCACCACTTCAATTCAGGGCTCCACCTGCCTTTTCGTGCATACCACAGTAAAATCCAGCGGGTGTCCTAGTTGCGAGAGCTAAATTCATTCTGCATACCGACCAGGACAGTGGATCTCCTCTCTGGAAGACCGTTTTAACTACGAGATACCTCATGTAATACCTAGAGATACAGATTCCTTGGACATCATATTCTACACGCGTTGATTACATGAAAGCTCTAAACCTCATTTTACCTAAAACCTTCTATTCACCCATACTCTGCCTTCTTTTGGGGCAATCAAAACACCTCTCAATCGATTCAGCGACCGCTCACGGCAACTCTCCAGAGTGACTCATGTTGACAAAATCTGAAAATGAAAATTAAAGTGAGATTTTGGGGAGAATTTTTGCCCCCGATAGGATTTTAATGACCATGTATGAATTCAAATAAGAATAATATCTCATCAGCGGATCGAAGAGTGTCTTAAGATCTCTACAATAAACAGGTAATATATTAATTGAGGCACTAAGTTTCAATGCTCGCTATTCCGAATCAAGTGATTTTGCAAAACAGACAATAGTGGTACCATCTTATCAGAACTTTTCCGATTGCTTCTCTTCATGTTGTGGTTGGCCTCACTGAAGGCGTTCAACTTGAGTAACGAAATATATCTCAACGTGTAGGAGCGCAGGAACACACTTTAGTTTTGAATGAACAAGTTTTGCAACTATCCTTGCAATAAATAACAAGTTTTGGCTCTCATCACCAGACATCAAGGTACCTTCGTAGAAGGATACTATAAATTAAAAAAAAATAAATAAATAAAAAATGAAGTAAGAAGGAGATTTTTGACAGGATTTGGATTTTTGGTTGGTTATTCTTTGAATAATCAACCTAAGTTTTTATGCAAAATGTCAATCCCTCCGATTCGACCCAAACATTTTCCTGGGCGTTTCAAGGTGTCTAGATCAAAATTCGCAAATGTCCGTCGCCGTACGCCGTCCGCGCCGATTTTGGTAGTCGAAAATTTCTAAAAATCTGAAATTTTTGGTCAGAGCTTGTTTCCGGCTCTGGTTGGTCCTCGAAACTTTTCAGCACGATCGGACCAAATTCGGACGGAGTAGGGATCAAAATGTGTATTTCGAAAAAGGGATTTTCAAGATTTTACGCGATCTAGGCGTGTGGGGTATCATGTTCGTTTTATGTTTTGGACGCTGACGAGACGGGTCCCGGAACGATTGGCACCCAACAAGAGAGGTTATGGGTCAAAATGGATATCTATTATCCATTTTGAATATGTGTTTTCAAGATTTCTGGTACCTAGGCGTGTGGGGTGTCATTTTCCCTGCGGAGATAATATTTGGGCATTGGGATAGGATTTTTAACAATCGACAAGTTAATAAGCAGATTTATCGGAAAAAACAAATACATTGAAAAAATAAATTTTTGTAAGTTGAATGGTAATCATTATTATTCTCTTCACAAATTAAGGAACTCTTTATCGGCCCTTCATCATCATAGTTACAGGTCTCTTTCCGTTGATACCGAATTTGGCGAAAGCTGTGCTGGAACCTATGTTTTGCTCAAAATCATCGTGCCAACTAGAACGGTTTTGATGCGATGATGTTTTGAGATGAAGTATCATTCTAAAAATATTCTCCCTTGAAAGGATACTCCGTGGCCTCCTTGCACTCGCTCATAGGACACGTCCTGGCTGCTGCACCTTTGTTAAGTTTCATGATAGAAGTCATTTCCTCAAAAGTCAATTGGAAGTCGAAAACGTCAAAGTTGATTTTCAAACGATCTTTATTAGTTGACTTGGGAATGACGGCTATGCCTCTCTGGAGTTGAAACCTGAGACACACTTGAGCTGGCGTTTTGCCGTATTTTTGTGATATTTTTTCTATCACTGCGTCGTTGAGTGGACTTTTGTCGGCGTATTTGCTTTGACCCGCAATTGGCCTGTACGCGGTGATGACGATTTTGTTTAATTTGCAATATGCCACATGGTCCTCCAAAGTAAGGTAGGGGTGGCATTCAATTTGATTTGTCACTGGATGAATTTCCGCAACGTCGAGAATTCTTTGTATTTGTTGGCGGTTGAAGTTGGAAAGGCCAATCGACTTGACCAGGCCTTGTTTAACGCATTTCTCCATCTCTTTCCACGTCTCTATGAAATCTCTTTCGCGGAAAATCAGATTCCCATTTTGATCTCTGGGCTGTAAGTCCCACCCGTCTTTGTAGGCAAACGGCCAATGCATGAGGTATAAATCGACGTATTCTATTTGTAAATCGCTCATCGTTCTCTTTAAAGCTGGCAAAACTAAATCCTTATCGTGATGACTATTCCACAGTTTACTCACCAAAAAAATGTCTTCCCTTTTGACTGTTCCTTCTTTGATTTTTTCAGCGACCGCCTCACCGATCTCTTTTTCATTACCATAAAAATGTGCGGTGTCAATATGCCGGTAACCTATGTCAATCGCGTCCTTCACCGCTTGCTTCACTTCGTTTTCGTGACCTTCGGAAGTCCCTAGGCCCAACACCGGCATTTTTAGGCCATTGTTCAAAATCAGGTATGACAACACCATGTTCGGTAGAAGTGTACCAATTAACTGCTAAATAAACCAGATGAACACCGATTGTTTACCACTATTGAAATTGAACTTCAGCACTGAACATTGAAGAGACTGAGATATCACAAACCGAACTGGATCTAGTAATGCAACAATTCGGTGTAATTCGTTTACTTATCACTCCTCTTCTCCTGATTAGATAACCAAAACCAACCGACTCTACCGTCATTACAACATACAACAGAGATAACGTTTTTTTTATCGACATCAGCCAACTTTGAAATCGTCTTAATTGAAGGTGCTGTCAATAAAATTACTATTCTACCGACGGATTCCCGTCGAATTCCCATGAAGAATCAAGAATCCAAAAACATGATTTCGATAGCTTTTTTTATTGATTAGATTCATTATTCACTTGATAATATAACGCAGCGTGAGGTCTACCCCACCGATTAGCTCACAAATTTGGCACTTGGTGTTTCGATTCATAAACCAAAGAGTAATCCGCCTTTTGCTCTGTTGTTGACCGTAAGGATTTTTCATAAATCCTGCATTTCAAATTACATCCAAATTGTCATTCAAATTGAGTGATGTGAAGATTGACGAAGTCAATGCACGGAGGTTTAATCCGTGGTTACGGAGAATAAGTTGTTAAGTCAAAAAATGTCACTTTTCAGGGCACTTTTAGCATTCAAAATTTTTTTCCTGTCACTCCAATTTTCGCGACAAAATAATATTGGCATCATGCGTACTCAAAAATAGTCAGATTTCAATTGTTTGAAGGGAAATTAATTAGCGCTAATTAATTAATTAGTCAAGATGAGTATTTCAAAAAATGTATTTTCGAGATTTTCGGCGATTTAGGCGTTTGGGCTATAATTTTCAACTAAATTTTGGACACTAAATCCAATGGGTGGACTTCAAAAGTTGGTTTCTTGACATTTCTGTTACCTAGGCGTAAGGCGTATCATTTTCCACTAAATGTTGGATGTGGGATCGATTGGAATGAGTCCGGGACACTCCACACTCTTTGTTTTCCCCCATTTTTCCCCATGCTCCTGGTCCAAGAAATAACCAACTCTTGTTAAAAAATTCGCAATGTTTTTCGACCCAACAACTAATTCCCTGGGACCTCCGATATTAATTAATCCTTCATTTCATTTATAAATGTTAACTTTATTTTCTTACACAGTCGATTAATATTCATGGAATGGGTAATTTTTATGATCTCTAGCGTATGGCACGTCCAATTGTCTTCCGCTCTTCCCCTTGTCTAATTTTAATAAGTCATTCATATCGTCGTCGTCAATTTGAAAGTTGAAAACGTCCATGTTTTCCACCATCCTTACTCGATTCGACGACTTAGGTATTACAACGATGTTTCGCTGCAGCTGAAATCTTATCATGATTTGAGCTGGGGACTTGTTGTATTTTTTCGATAAATTTGAAATTAGCGGGTCGTGATAAGCGGTTTTGTGGTCGCTGACGAGTCCAATCGCCCTGTATGCGGTGAGAGTTATGTCCCGCGACGAGGAGAATGCCAACATTTTGGACTGGTTCAGGTAGGGATGACACTCGACCTGATTTATGACTGGTTTGATTTCTGCTGAGTTCAGGAGTTTTTCGATTTGTGCAATATTGAAGTTGGCCACACCGATTGATCGTACTAGACCCTCATGGACAAGAGATTCCATCGCTTTCCAAGTATCCGTGAATTCTGCGTCGCTATAAGGCACTCGTCCGTCGGGGCCTTTCAAATTCATCTCCCATCCGTCTTTAAAAGCCATCGGCCAATGAATCAAATACAAATCCAGGTAGTCCAAACCCAGATCGCTCAAGGATTTTTCCAACGCTGGCCGGACCATGCTTGGCTGGTGGAAGGAGTTCCAAAGTTTCCCGGTGATGAAAAGGTCAGAACGATGGACGACGTCGTTTTTCATTTTCTCCGTAAGAGCTCGCCCCACGTCTTGCTCGTTATGGTACAAGTGAGCGCAATCCAAATGCCGGTAGCCAACGTCTATCGCGTGTTTCACAGCTTCGTAGCACTCGTCCCCGTAAATTCTTGCTGTCCCTAGTCCAATGACCGGACACTCTTCACCATTGTTCAGTTTCGCTTTCGACAACATTGTCTTCTATAATTAGGCGAATGAAAAGTCCGTTTGATATGTTGTTAGGTTGAAGATCGTGGCGTTGCTCCTTTTTATTTATCATTCAGTTATCCGCCTCGTTTAGTGGAATGCCTAACGAACAACTCTTATCTAAGCAGCTCGCCAACGTTGGTCTTATACGATTTGCCTTTTATTTCCATTGATTTTTTTATCTTAATGAATCCCCTTTTCGATGGGATAACAACAGTGGAAAAATACGTGGACTTCCGTCTCTGATGTAACTTACTGTATAAGAAAATGACGTTTTATCTCCGGGGAATAGCAAGAAAAAGCGGCGCTGCAGTGAATAAAGTAGAGTACCGTGCACAAGCTTGGATTCTGATCGAGTAGGAGGACTTAACAACGACTAAATTTACCAGACTGCGACTAGCGAATGGATGTGACACTCAAACACGCATCGAAATTTACGAATAAATGTGATAACGGGGGAACACGAAGGTCACCCGCAAACACGAACAAACGAACTGATGTAACTCCAACGACGAGAGGTGAAAGTGAATCCAAAGGCAGGAAGTGGCGGGAGCCTCCAATCGCTTTTGAAGGCGCTCAGACACCAAACTTTCATGTAGGGCTCACAAAACCAATAACGATGATATTGTGTTTGCTTAACTTGGTCGGCCCGATGGTCTTCCTCTTTGTCCTAATTACAGTCAAATTATTCCTTTGTGAATGAAGATATTGAACGACCAACTGAGGCCACTGGTTGGAAGAGTCACATTGAATTCTAATTTTGAGCCATGTTCAACCTCAATGCCTTCATCCGGATTTGTTGGGCCTTATTACCAATCCTATCTGCATCGGCATGGAGCATCAATGTTTTTGTTACCGATGAATATCCTTCACTAACTTTTTAGATAAGTATTTAAATTGTTTTTCTACAGTTTTAAATAATTTTGTACGATGCTTCATTTTTTTGTGAAGCCTGGAGAGTGGAAATCTGCTTCTTGTAAACTGTGTTATTTGGACGTAATTAAGTTATTATGCCTCCTAAAAGTGGTTTTTGGAAGTATTTTGAATAGATGGGGGAAAGAAGGTTGTGTGAAAGCAATGCTAAAGATGCTGGCTACTTCAGGAAATACTTCCAACCTGAAATTTCATGATGAATGATTTATTCCATTGTTAGTTTTACAGTTAATTTGTAGCCGTTTAATTTAAAAATAAAGCAATTTTATAGATGTTTTATTATTTTTTCTTCTATTTTTTTTTCTTCGATAATGCCAATTTTGAACAATAATTTTAAAAACATCAAACATCGATAACAATCCGGCTCTGGTTGGTCCACGGACCAAATGTGAGGGGGGTAGGGGTCAAAATGTGTATCTATCAATCTATTTTGAAAGTGGGTCTTGAGATTTCTGGGACCTAGGATCATTTTCCACTAAATTTTGGACGCTGAATCGATTAAAATGAACCTCCATGTTCCTGGTCCAAGGATTTATAACCCTCACTGCCTGTCAAGGCCCTCCTTAGGTACATCTTATTGCTCATCAAGCTCTTCTATGACACCTTTATTACTAAAAAACCTGAGGGATACTTCTCTTTCATACCATACCACTAATGTACCATGCCGCAAATGTCGCTTTTCATGCCACCTGAATCACCTCAACTTCATCGGCCAATTTAGCTCAGATATATGGTATGTCCTATGCATTGAAAACACCTCTGCTGACTTCTTGTCAAGAGTTTTCCTCAATTGCCATCCCTCCATCGCCACAGTATGAGGACATAGCAGCAGCTCAACAACAGATCAAGAATTGTCCGAGTTAATAAACTCAACTTCTTGCTCTCTAAATTTCAAAGATTTAGCACTTAACAATGGTTCAACTTTCACTGTAGACCCCTCCACTGGGCAACTCCAACCGTACATACCTGCGACATTTCGCAGAAACGTCTTTAGAGCACTAGGTACATTCTCTCTCGTAACAGTGGACATGGTTCGCAAGCAGTACCTATGGCCATCACTCAGCAAGGGTTTGCAAAAGTGAACCCGAGCATGCATACCCTGTCAAAGGTCTAAAGTAAAGAGCCACACCTTTGCACCAACTGGACAGTATGAACTGTCCAAAGCTACAGCTTTTTGTACATTCCTCATGTTAAAACTCGTGTAGGGTCACTGTGTACTGAGTTCAGGAGTGGAATACCCTCACTCTCGGATTATCACCCTTATCGGGCTAACAAACTGGAAAATCCGCGTGAAAAACGTTTAACCACATCTTCAAACATCCGGTGGTGAGGAATATGAGAACGGCTCACTTTGGAAGGGCGTGGTAGCCGGTGGAAAGTTGAGGAAAGCCGAGAATGACTTTGTTTGAGGAGGTTGGGATGAACGTCACCTGGTGCTGCATAATTAAACGGCATCCTTCCCCTCCCTGTTGGTTGGAATAAATTAGGACTGAGGCTTTCAAAAATATTTCAAAATATTGTTTAACCATTCATGTAGGTATTTCTTGCTCAAGATCGTCCTTCGAATATGCCATCTTCAAAATTCTTCGTCTTGCGTAGGAAGAAATTCTATTTTATCTGCATAATGACCGACAAAAAAAGCGTTTCACCCATTTAAATATTTTATGGCGCGCAAAATGGACGGATTGTTGGAAGTTAGACAACACGTCTCCATTTTCAGTGAAGTCGGTATGACGTTTTGACCCTCCGATGATTAAAATTTGATGACGGATTCTCAAGTTACTTTTCAACGGTGACGGAAGTTGGGGGGCCTATCAATTGCCTGACATTCCCGTGGTAGACTCTTTGCTCTTTCAAAGGCAAACTCACTGTCTTTCGCTTGAAATAGATGTATAACGCTGTAATAAACTTCAGTAGTTGTGTAATGTGCACTTTGGTTTTTCCTTAGCTGATTTGAGAAAGGTGGAAGTAGGGAAAAGACGGTTTCTACGTGGCACTGTAATTGCACACCAGAAAAAACAACGAGACGTACTGCAAAGCGGATCGTGGGCATTCTAAGAGAAGAATTTCCGTACATCTTCAATTATAGAAAACTCACATTTCTGAATGCTTACAACGCAGGAATTCACGCATTTATTTTATGTATGTTTGTATTGCGACGATGCCTAGCAAAAGTAGCACTGACACATATAAAAAGCTCCAGTGCATTACGTCATTTGTTTTGGGATTGTTGCATGGGGTGGCTGTCTTCCAACTGTAATAAAACCTCTATTTACCATTAAAAGATGTATATTGAAGACTATGCTTAAAAAGTCAAGATGTCCCATAATTGACTTTTAACGCACCATGTGTACTCCCGGTCCACCAATTGTATTTAGCAGAATCCCTGTCCTTTTTCCATAAATACATGGAATCGATCTCTAACCAAACTATTTGTGGAGTGTCTCAAATGCGATGAAAATATATGTGCAACCATGCTTTCTAGCATGGCAACTACACAAATATTATTTGTGTAGTTCTGTACCACAGAAAAGTTAAGTGCTTGGATTTATTTTGATTGGTTGATTCAACTGACTGTAATAAATACCGATAGCACCTATGTAGGTTAAGCATGAAAGCAACACGGTTCTCACCTATGGTTTCGGGGTTTGTTCCTTACATTAATTAATGAAGAACATTTTATTTACAGTAACTTTTCTGGAATAAAATATATATATTCATTCATTCAAATTTACGATTGCATCTTTTTTCTCTAAAACCGCTCCCAGCATCGGATAACGTTTGTAATGCGCGTACGCTCATCCCCAAATTGACTGAAAGGATGCGAAACCGTCGACCGAGTTGGAATAGTCGGACGGAAACTTACCTTAAGCTAATAAGTCAGGTTTGGAGAGAGGTGGTTCCCATTGTCTATACCCAGTATTACGATTTCAGGTGAGAAGCCAAGCAATGGGTTGCCACTGTCGAATCGACCTCGCTACATTGCCCTCTTCCTCACCCAGGATGGAAGCGTTAATTCTGCCCACCTGCACCAATTACCCAGAATCCATCACCATCACCATTACCCTCTTGCCGTCTCTGAAAACTGAACTTGAACTGCACAAAACATGGTCTCAGCACTTCAGAAGGACCATTAATCACATTTCAAATGCGTCTTCATGTCATAACCAGGAGTGATAGATCACCAGATTGTTTTCGTCCCCATTCGAAGGTAGAGGGCTCATGGCTCTGGTCTTGACAAAGGAACCCTTTTCTTGTTTAGTAACCTGATATGGGTGCAGATCCACCAGTTATACTGTAACGAAGACGAGCACAAATCTACATACTCTACAATCTACATATCCTCGAGGAAAATATTCACAATTGAAGTTTCCGAATTTCGGGATTTTATTTTTGTCGACGACGAACGGACATTTGCTTATCGGAGAAATTGTTTTTTTTTTTTGCATGAAAACAGGTTGATTATCCAAGGAATAACCAACCAAAATGGATTTTCGAGACTTAAGAGTGTGGGGTATTATTTTCGACTTGATTTTGGACATTGAATCCAATGAGACGGGTCCCGGAACGATTGGCACCCACTGGAAGAGGTTATGGATCAAAATGGGTATTTATCACCTATCACGAAAGTGGATTTTCGAGATTTCTGCAACCTATGCGTGTGGGGTATCATTTTCCATCACATTTTGGACGCTGAATCGATTGGAATGAGTCTCCATGCTCCTGGTCCGAGGATTTATTTTTATAACCCTCACTGCCTATCAAGGCACCACCTTAGATCTTATTGCTCATCAAGGTCTTCTATGATACTTTTATAACTTAAAACAACCTGAGGAATACCCCTCTTTCATACCACCTAACTAATGGCTCCTGTGTCATCCGTCAGCTCATGTTACAAGGTTACGTAGCAATGGACGAGCTTGGAATAGACAACAACAAAACAAAAAACCAAACGGAAATTTTTATTATAGATAACGGCAATAACGCTGTTTCGACAATTGTTCAAAGAAAACAGAAACACCATAATTGCGATAACGCTCAAAATTAAGTAGTAACACAGACGAGTTCAAATAAAATTACTCAACCCAGAAGCAAGAAAACGCCAACTTCATTTCAAATTAGTTTTTCTAACATTCCAGAAATGTTCTCAGCCTTTACTTCATTCTCAATCAACAAAATTACTAGTGGTTATCTCCTCGGGTTTCGTTTTTCATGTCATTTAGCATTAGAAGGAGTCAAGTTCGGAGGGTTCAAGACGTACAATTCGGACAAAAAGAAGGAGGCTTATAATGAAATACGACCGTAACATTATTTTGTTTTTACGTAATGAAACCTTGGTAAGCTCCATGTTCATTATACTCGCAACAGTAAAAAGCCTAGAAAACGTAGTAGTAATTGTTCGTACTTATCCATAAACTTAAACCAATTGGACTTTCAGCTCGCCTTCTGCTTAACTCCAGCCAACTTTGCGAAAGTAATAATACAATATACATTATTGATTCAAATTATCAAGTAATAAAAACAATCCAAGGCTTCAGCCTGGACACTAAACGGGAACAACACATTTATTTGTCCAGAGGAGGTGACCACTGGTTTAGGACTAACCAATGCTGATTACAATATATAAATGAGAAATGATGGTGAGTGACGTGATTTAATTAAAGGCTGGAAATGCACAACTTTTTAAAAATTCAATCTATTAAAATTTTTCAAAGATTAAAAAAAATCTATGACTGTGAAATGGTGCAGAAAATATTCAGATAATCTCAAATTATTTTTCTAAAAATATCAGACAAGAAATAGTAAAAACTCAAGAAACCAAAACACGGCAAACATTCAAATACGGGGAATCGCTTTGGTAGGACAGCGTAGATGAGGTAAGATTGAGGCAAAATACATCAAGGAGGGGGGTCGAACATTTTTGGACGCTACCATACAGCCATGATTTTCCAAGTGCAAATAACCACCTTTGACCTACAGCTGAAATACAGCGCGTCATAATTTATTGGAATGAAATAATCAAAATGAAACGAAACAGCCACATAAATTCAGTCTGGTCAAACGATTTGTCAAACTATAATAAGCCTCAAATTAAGTAAACTCAAATTACATCCAAAATTTAAAAGAAATAAAAATTGAAAGAACACAATCTCGAACATCACTTTACTAACTTTGAGGGGCATTTAGTGGCACTTAGTGAAGAATAGAATGGTAATCGGAAGATAATTAAGGATCCGAGCTAGCAGGGCCAACAATTTTCATTTGACAATAGAAAAATAACAGGGCCCCGAAGGAGTCTTAGCGATACTTTCAACCGAGCGATCATCATCTCATACACCAAATGAAATTCAACCGCTGAAAACGACCTCTCTGAGGCTACTCTCTAGAGATATATGTTTGTTGAAGCATTATAATTTTACTCGTGTATTTTTCGCTTCATCGTCAGCTGCTCGTACTGGAATTGGTGAAAAAAACTAATCCGGATCCTAATCGATGGCCCTTCCAACCTTTCTTCTCGATGTATCGTTTTCTGGCTTCGGCGATCATTTTGGCTTTTCTCTCTTGGAAAGATGCCATTCTGTCGAGTGAATACTTGGAGAAAACAGGCATGTCACAACTCCCGTCCGATGCCCTTGAAATAGAACACATTGATGTCATATAGAGCAGGATTTAGGCCGACAATCATGCTCACTAATTATATGCCGTAGAAAAACCATGTAAATACATAACATTTGACTGAAGGGACCATACACGATCAATTTAACTGAGTTGTTTTTCTGTTCCTTCAGTTTTCCTGTGTTCTCTAAGTTTTTGTGAAGTAGTTGTGAACTTGTGGATAATAAATTTAATAATTTGTCAATTAATGGACCAAAAAAAGGAAAGCAGCAACGCGCTGTATGCTTGCTAAAAGCATTATGTTTGTAGAAGAGGAGCCACAAGGGTCAGTGAGGGCTCACAAACAAGAACAGAGAGAATTGTTCGATTAACTGAGGAAACTGCACAGTTTATCGCTGAAAGTAGAAACTCATGCACAGGCCAAGGACCGGAGTAAAAAACTGTGTGAACTATGCAGTTTTCTCAGTTAATCGCTCCAGTCATGACGTCACACGTGAAAAACTGTGTGGGTGACATTAAGTCAAGAATGAGCAATCTCCGTGTGCTAGAGTTCCACACCTGATGGAACAATATTGTTCAACATGAACTTCTTCGACAGATTTTTAGCACTGAGCCTATAAGATCACACCTCGAAATACCGACTTCCAATCGTTTCAATTTTCACCAATTGATACAAGATTTATCAACTGCGTAGATTTCAGGGAGGGATTAATACCCAATACTCAGGCACTTCATGCTGATT
>CM034002.1:8647583-8662428 GCA_019603395.1 Cyrtorhinus lividipennis | reverse complement strand
CCATATCTACATTCTGTATCATTATCAGTGCGTAATATTGGACTGAAAACAATAACATTCATCCAATTCCCGTTATCTACGCAAATTACTGACCGGTTAATTTTGTGAATCAAAATTGATGGGATGTTTGAAATAGCACAATATGGATTGCTCCGAGTCGGATTAAACTTGGGTAACTGGAGGCGTAATGGAATTATTATTATTATTTTACTCAAAGTCTCAAAATCGTTTAGTTCCAATCTCACAAACCACACAAAAGGTTTACGACGGTTTACAAAAACTTTGTCGTCAATCTAGAACAATTATTACTGAGCGTAAACAATAAAATCATTGTGTTCGAACTATATTCGCCTGCATTACTGAATTTTCAACAACAAATCTGTCCAATAAATCCTCTATACCTGAAAAATACGCTAGTACGAACGGTCGACCATACTTTTTGAAACTTTTTTTCATGTAATTTGTTGGAATGGAACATTTTGCTGTAAAATATGTGCCACTCACAGGTTAGCCTCGCATAACAGCTATTTCACTACAAAATGTTCCATGTTTGATCTGGGACACACAATAACAAATTACATGGAAAAAAGTCTCATCAAGTTTTTTTAAAAATTTAGTGTTTCTATTTCTACTAACTTAAGATGTTTCAACATTATTCCTGATAGTACCTGATGCTAAGTTAGTACAAAAAACTAAAAAAAGTTACGAAAACTTGCAGTTACTTGTTTCAGCGCCTATTTGTTTTTCTTTTTTACTTTCATGAAGTGGAGGATAATTAAAAATTCAATAATGAAAAAACACAACGGCGGTTTTTTCTCTCAACGTTTCAAAAAGCTTGGAAAGAATAAACAAAAACCGACATGAAATTGCGATTTAGAACTAGGTTTTTGGTGGAGAGGTGGATGAATATAAGATAGTGAATCTTTGTCCAACGATCACTGACGTAAAGTGTACATGAGTTGTAGGTATTTTTAGTAGTAGATATAATTCTTCTTAAAGCCATGAGGGTGAACTTGCCATTTACTTGTCATTTCACGTTTTTAACGATGAATAAAGAAATTTTATTCTTCAAAAAACACAGAAGATGGTCTGCTAGTCGACCATTGCACCGAGATGATTATGTGCAACGAGAATGGTTTGTTTACACAATCACTTCGATGCATAAGCGGAATTAAAAACAAAAATATATTTAAACTTTAAAAAATAAAAAATAAATAAAAATAACGAGGAAACCTGGGGATGCATTTGACGTGCTAATGTCAATATAATTGTTTTAGAAGTTTCGATAAAAATGTACGAAACAGATCTTACTGAATGATCAAGATAGATCGGAAGATCGTATGCACTCCTGCGTGTGCGAATGTAGCCCGGTACACCGGCAAAGCAGAACGCAGACTCGAGACTAGCTGAGTTCTCCCTCGTGGAAACTCACGCTTAAAGGGTAGAAAGGGGACGGGGAAGTCTGCCACCCCTTATGCCGCCCCTTCAGAGGGGAAATTCGCCTCACCGCCTCCCTCGGCCGACCTCTTCTCTTTTCTCCTTCTTCACCACACCGTCCTATGCAGATGTATAAACCAAACCTGCCAAACACAATCAAGGACCTGTCTCGGTAAACAACGAGTTATAAACGGAAAGATTGCCTCCTTTCTACTGCCTCCAGCGTCTTTGATTGATTGTAAACAAAACGCTCGAGGGGACTTGCACTAGAATCGAATGAAGACGGCTTTTCAACGAAAACGAACGTGCTAGGTACATAAGTATTTATATATACGAATCATTTCTCCAAGGAATAATAAAACGTTCCTCCATTTCTTTCTCATTAATCGTCATTTCATCTTAACCATGGGGCACTCAGAGTTCAATTTACATTCGCATAATTTTGTAATTTCCATGTCTTTGCTTTGGCACAAAAACTGAAAAATCATCTTGAAAACTCGCTCATGTGATACCAATAATAAAACGCTGCAAATTCATTCACAGGGGTTGATTATTCCTCAGGCGCATGGAGACTCATTTCAATCGATTCAGCGTTCAAAGTTTAGTGGAAAATGATACCCCACGCGCCTAGGTACCAGGAATCTCGAAAACCCACTTTCGCCAATCGTCCCGGAACTCATCTCATTGGATTCAGCGTCCGAAATTTAGTCGAAAATAATACCCCACATGTCTTGATCGCCGAGAATCTCGAAAATTCATTTTTCGAAAAACACAATATTGTCCCAAAAGGCGGATGATTCCGTTCTCCAGACAAAAATAATGATGAAATCCGATCATCAAGGAAGATACATTGTGAGAAATAATGGACGAAGTCAATGAAGTCTACTAGTTGACACGACCTCAAGAGAGAGAATGTTCACAATAGAAAACCCAGAATACCAAAGCAACGGAATGAGGCGTTGGCGATGATTGGAAAGGTCCATGGATGGATGAAGGCACAATGGCTCACAAACTCCACTCTGATAAAAGTATATAGGAGGTCACATTATGTCCACCTGGATCAGGTGGAATGTCAAACAAGTAAACTTTTTGTGATCCTGACTTCTCAAATTGCTCCATTTAATGGCATCTTGTGAAACCGTCATTCCTGCTGACATCATTCATCAAATGTACCTTGGCATCGCTGACTAATTTAAGGCCTGTGCTCAAACTTCCTGGAGGTTATGATTTGTTTGAGAAAAACGCTACAGCAGAACCTCGCGTCGAGAACCATGGGCGAGAATCTGTGTGAGGATGGTTATCATCAGGAGTCATGGGTGAATGTTGACCGATTCCTCCCTACTCTATTGCCCCAAAAGATGGATGATTTTGTTCTCCAGATGAATAGAACGTGGGAATACAATCCTCAAGGAACATACACGGCAAGAAACAATGGACGAAGTCGATGAAGTCTCATTGTTGACATGACCTCAAGAGAGAGAATGTTTACAATAGAAAACCTGGAATACCAATGAGGCGTTGGCGATAATTGGAATGGCCCATGGATGGATGAAGGCACAACTCCACTCTGATTAGACAGGTACTGCTTTGAGAACCATCTCACTCTCACTCTCCGATCTAAGAGACAGAAGATTTCCTGCTGACATCATGCTTCATAAGTTTCTGAGTTTTACGTCTAGCACTGGTACAGCGCTCAGAGCTCAACTCTGATAAGACTCTAACCGCATTAAATGGTATCAGCATTGTACCTTGGGGTCGCAAACTAATGTAAGGCTGTGCTCAAACTTCCTAGAGGTTATGATTGGTTTCAGAAAACGACCACAGCAGATCCTTGTATTGAGAACCATGGGCGAGAATCTGCGGGCCACTCCATGTGGTAATGTCAGTTCTCTGGCAACAGGAATCATGGGACACAATCTAGGTGCCCCGAGTCGACCTCAGACTCCCCTCAACCTTTGGAGTCAGCTGAAACTTCAGAACCAACTCCTCCGTACTCGTTTGTCCAGAACTTCGCGTTGAGAATCATTGGCGTGAATCTGCTGAGTTTCAATTGGGAGACAAAATTGCCCTTGTAAAACTCCCTGCTCAGTTTGGTTACCAGCCAAGGTTCTAGCACTACGGGGATACACCCCGCTCTTTCATTGTGTAATCTGCTGATGGCAGGCGCTAAAATCAGAATGAGATTCACATCGTGAGAGATGACTCCAATAACCAAAAAAATGTGCTGATCATGAGACTAACCTTGGACGATAGCTTCACATTTGAAACAAATTGACATTAAATCTTGTAATTGTAAATATCTTGTAAACAAAAATTGTTATTATCAACTTAGTTCTTATTTGACTACTTTTTATTATTTCGTCGAGGTACTTTGAATATTTGTTGTGATATATCGGTTATTTCTCCATTGGAATCCTGTTGGTGAAAACTTGTACAATGATTTTGTTTGAAATGGAATGAATTCTTTTGGAAGGAAATGTATTGAAGGTTTGTGGCAACACTGTAGTTGAGTGGTAGCAACACGACAGCTTGAAGGAGGATTCTATTCTAGTCTCTAGTTGATCCATTTTGTGTGACATTGAAAGAAATATATCTTTTATATTTACGTTTTAAAGATTCCTTCATGTTTCATAACAAAACAGTATTTACATGGAAATATGATCCTGAATAAAATCACCTTATGTTGGAAATCTCGAACTGTAGACGTTTGACGACCTCTTTGGTTTGACGAATTGCTGATATAAGGGAACAACTTGATGAACGCCTGACTAATTCTTCTACTGATAGTGATGTGCAGGGCGTGTGGAGTATCATTTTCCACTAAATTTTGGACGTTGAATCGATTGGAGTGAGCCTCCATGCTCCTGGTCCGAGGTTTATTTCGGCTTTTCTACCAGGGTACGCATAGGTATAAAACAGTTACTCGTTTCGTCAATCTGATTAAATTGAGTCGGGTGGCGTTTTTTGGAATCTAGGTGGAGTACGACCGTAGATTTCCAGAGTAATTAAGGGGAACAAGACTCAGGAGCTTTTCAGCTTTTCAAACTTGTATCTATTCGTGTGAGAGCTCGAATGAACAGGCCGTTCTTCGGTCCAGTCCCATACGAGGGAGCCCGGTATATCATCACAAAACAAGGAAAGGAAAAAATATTACCATTCATTGCTGTCAGGGTAGGCAAAGAATCTGCGACGTCTCGATCGGAAACTAGTTGGCGATACAGTGAAGACTAACTAAAGCTAAAACTACTCGATCGCGAACGGAGAATACGGAATACTGAGTTTTAATAAAGAATGGAACAGCCGGTAACCCAGCTGACTACCTACGCATTAACCGACAAATACAGAAGCGATGACGACGCGAGATAACACGGCCGAGAACGAAGCACTGAGAAGAGATGCAGCATGAAGAAGGATTAGTTTTCCACCAACTTGGACTTTGACAATTTTGTTATTCAAAAATTCAGTGGTTAACGATAAGTTGGTGGAAAACTAATCCTTCTTCATGCTGCATCTCTTCTCAGTGCTTCGTTCTCGGATGCCACAAGATGCCATTAAATGGAGCGATTCAAGAAATCAGGTTCACAATAAGTTTACTTGGTTGACATTCCACCTGATCAAGGTGGGCATAATGTGGCCAGTTATGTTCTCAATTGAACTGTGCTAAACAAAAATTGCTGGTTCTATATGATTGGCTGAGCTTTCAGATCATTCATATTTACAAATCTTGCTATGTATGTTCCTTGAGGATTGGATTCCAACATTCTATTTGTCTGGAGAACAAAATCTTCATTCCTATAGTACGTACCCCCCAAAAATTCATTGCTCCACCGCTATTAGCAAACTCGCTCAAGTACTTGATTAGTATATTCGATATTACTCAAGTATCGAATGAAAAGTATCGATACTTATGAGTACCCACAAGGAGTACATAAATAAAAAATGCGAGGAAATCAGGTTGAGGTAGCGTGGGAGTAAAATTTCGGAAATATATGATAAAGAGGTATTACAAACTAGCTTTAAATTTTTCTAATTTTAAGTAGAACACTTGTTTTGGTCAGAATATTCCCAACTTGTTGGAGGCCTGGATGGGCTAGCTATGATGGACAACATGGATTGCGTTTGAATTTACTGAAGATGAAAATTAGACTATGTTAATGGTAGTAAAATTAAGGGATTGTAAAATATTTTTTTTCTCTTGGAGAGAAAACACTTTATCGTAGCTCAGTGCCATTTAAGTTATCGTTATCAACTCGTAATCACGGCAGTTCATGATCAGTTTTCGTTGATCTAAAATCAGCCGAGGACGCTTGGACTTGGATCAACTCGGTGAAGTCCAAACTTTTTTTGAAGTGAGTTGAATTCGTGATTCATGTTGATCTCGGTTCCCTTATCTCTCCATTATCGTGTGCACCTGATCTTCACAATGAGTTCATAGGTATACGCGAAACAAAAATAAAATTGAACAAAGTCAAGCTAATTTGGGGAATATGTATGTACCAACTAAAAATCGCAGGGCGCGGACGAGACGGCGGCTACCCACCGTTTGGTGTCCGCCACTGTTGCAAGGCGGACATACAAGTAGGAGGCCGAGGAGGCAGCTCCTGTCTTTGAGATATCAGTGATAACGGACGTAAACTCCGTTGGTTGTGAACTGGGATGTCGACTACTGTGGCCCCGTATTGCTTAGTTGAGGGTGATTGAATTCATAATTTTCATGTTTTTCAGTGTGTTATACTATGTTTATATAGGATGGACTCGCCTTGATACTACTTTTCGTCTCGAATCAATGATTGAACACGGAATTCGCAGTTGACTGCCATTCGCCGGCGAAGTGTTCTCATCATGAGTCTGTCGTCGCCACCTACGAAACCTCCGAGAGGGGTGAAAACCAGAGAAACAGTACGTTTTTTCGAAACATTTACCTATTTTGTCAGCTGTATTAACGAATTTTGGTTTGATTCATCCTCATCTTGATTTCTTTGCGACATGATTCATTTCCTGCTATGCACCTTGCGAGGCTCACGGGCAGATTACAGAAGTCAAGCTCAGATTCAACTGTAATAATATATTTGTGTTCGTTCAATCGAAAACCGTTGCACCATACCCAATTGTTGCGACTATACCCATAGGCAAGTTCCAATATCTTCAGAGGAATTTTCAGTTATCGTTTGTCTAGAATAATTTATTATGCGTTAGCTCTTTGGTATAGGAGAGGAACCGAATATTCTGATTATATTGATTTCATCATTGGGTATGACACTCTTAAGCTCCCATCATGGAAATTTTAGTTGCATGATAACGTTTTTATTACAGATGAGACGTCTATAGGGACAGTAGTTTCTTTACGTGTTGGTTTTTGAAAATATTATGTTTCATTTCAGAGTGGCTTGCTGATGACAGTGATCAGAACTTTATCCACAAGTGAATCTAACGAACAACGAGAACATGAAAAGGCCAAGTTGGAGAGGGAGTATAAGAGAAGCGATCAGCAGTTGAACGAGCTCGTTTCAAAACACAAGCAAGAATTAACACATGTGATGCAGGTTTGTTTATTGTATCTGAATCATCGGCGTCCTATATTGGTTGGTTATTCCCTGAATAACCTGTTTTCATTTAGAACGTTTGGACCAAATTTGGAGCGGGTAGGGGTCACAGTGTGTTCTTCGAATGATGAATTTTCGAGGACCAAGGCGCGTGGGGTATCATTTTCGACTAAATTTTGGACGCTAAATCCAATGAGACGGGTCGCGGGACGATTGGTGCCCACTGGAAGAGGTTATGGGACAAAATGGGCTATCTATCTACCTATTTTGAACGTGGGTTTTCGAGATTTTCGGTAATCTAGGCTAGAAGACGCCCCTTCCTTCACTGAAATGATGGACGCTGAATAGATTAGAATAAGTCCGGGAACCTCTACATTCACTGTTTTCCCCCATTTTCTCCATCCTTATGGGCGGAGGACTAACCAAACCCTGTAAAAGAATATGCGGCGTTTTTATTGTATAATACGTGCCGATTTTACTAGGAAAACTACTAGTCCGTATAACCAAACAAACGACGCTAAACGCTAACGATGGATGGAGATGTGTCTGGGTTATTACAGCGCAATATGCTTGATTGACCGGATTTTTCGCTGATGGGATTTCAGACCAAAACTTTCAAGAAACTGGTAAGCCACCGTTTGAAAGGAGGATTTAGTTACGATTTTGTGGAAGTAACATGAAGATTCTACCGCGATTTTTTGGTTAGTTATTCCTTGAATGATCAACCTAAGTCATCATGCTCTAAGTCATAGAGAAGTCAACCTCTCCAATTGGCCCCCAACATTTTTTTTTGTATGCGTTGACATGATGTCTAGATAAAAAAAAAAAAACGCTGCAAATTTTCGCATAGGGGTTGGTTATTCCTTGGACAATGGGGGCATGGAGACTCATTCCAATCGATTCATCGGCTAAAATTTAGTGGAAAATGATACCCCACACGCCTAGATTGTCGAAAATCTCAAAAATCAATTTCTCGATGTACACATTTTGAGCGGCGGGTACAACTCATCCACTACCTCCAATGCACTTCATAAATCATTAAATTTTATTCGTACGTTGACGGACAAAGCGTATACCATCTAGCTGATATCTACAGATTTTTAAATAACGCCAAAATTACCATCTAATATATCACCGAACCATTTGTTCCTTAGTCCATAAATTTACGAGGAGAATTTTCATTAAAATCAATAACTTTTATTTGCTTTAAAACTTCATAGGCAGGTATGCACCTAGTCGGTACGACTAGGGCGTAGGTAGTATCTCCGTTTGATCGCAATTCAAGGATAAAATGATAATTTAAGAGACGGATTCAGAGGCTGTCAGACAAAGAACAATGCACCAACAATGGACAATGGACGTCAGCTTAACCTTCTCTGGTCCGCCTGAAATTTAGCGTTTAGGTTGTAACGCCCGTTAAACGACATTTAATCTGAGACACTTCGAGGAAACCCGTGTTGGGTTTAAATCTCCGTTTCAAACTCCAACTGGTCATTGAACCTATTTCAGTTGTGGGTGAAAAGTCTCCTCAGTGGGGAGAATACAGCTGATTGGTTTTGTTTCAATTGCGCGACGCGTCCATATCCGCAATCACATTTTCGAATATTTAATTTCGATCAATGAATATAATGAGTATAATAAGAGTATAATGTGGTAAAGGTTGTTTTTTCACAACATTTGTAAAACATTTAATGTTCCAATCGCTAATACAGTGCTAGTTGTGCTAATAAGATGTTGTAATCTCGAAATTAATTAATCAATTGGTTTTTTGTTTTCTTAGCTATTTGGGAAGGTTTCAAATAGCATAACCACAACCAGAGACAAATTGCACGGCATGAAAGAGATCTTGATTGCATGCAAGACTTTGTTGAGCTGCAGGAGAGAGGAACTGAAGAAACTTTGGTTGGAGGGCGTAGAGCACAAACACATCTTGAAGCTTTTGGATGACATGTAAGTTCCATTTAATGTTCTCCCCATCTTGATATGTACTGAGGTTTAAGACGGATTTCTATATTTGAACTACTGATATAAATTTCAGAGAGCAGTTAAAGGAGGTTCCCTTCAAGCTTAGCAGTCACCTTGCCAATAAAGAATACTTGGATGCTGCAAAGCTATTGGTTTTTGCATTGAGTTTGGGCCATGGTGCTCTCGAAGGTGTAGAAGCTCTGAGAGAGCTCAAGAATGAACTTCATCACAAGAAAGAGGTATCATGGAAGAACAATTAAGATCTTTTATAAGTGTCATGAAACGTCATGAGCAATGACTGAACGCGTGCTGTTGTGCTTATTCCAGAGATTGTTTCTCCTTACTCTTCGAGAAATAAGCAGAATTGTCTTCATTGAACCTTCCAATGTGACCAGAAGTTTCAGAGAAAGTGGATCCTTTAGAGGAAAGTCTAAATGGTGCAGGCGTATTTTGGAATCTTCGCAGAACCATCCTTCTGGGTATGTTTACCGAATGTATTTATCATGAGTCTCATGCATCAAATAGTTTCAGTTGTGCATGGTTGATTAACTTTTCTGGTGACATTCAGATCGAGAGGCAGTACTGTGGGTGAGAAATATTTCCAAGAAGAGCTTGCCAATTTGACTGAGTGCCTTGCCTTGTTGAAGAAACTACCTGAGGCTACAACTGTGAGTTGAATAACTTATTACGATTAATATATCCAAAATACGAGTGTAACGATTTCTGTCCTCTCATTGTAACCACTTTGCGCACACGCAACATACTGTGCGTCATTCAGAGTTAGTATGGACATGTATTACCCCATTCCTGTCACGATATGCACCAGCAATCTTGCGCCGCAAATCAATCTCCTTGGTTTCCTTCAAAAGAAATGGGAGAAGTGAGCCCAGTGTCAGTTGGGGCATATTTTCGCCAAGCTGTACGTGTGTGCTATCATTAATTTGTAAACTTCGGTTTTTGGTAGAATTGCCATTTTCTCCCTTACATCATCTAAGTAATGATTTTAATTCGAACATTCAAAACCTAATTTTTGAAATTGAAGTTTTAAATTTTCATGTGATTAAAACGAAAACCCGATTCCAAAGTTATAAAATGTGTGTCTCATAGTCTGTTTGCTTCATACAAATAACGTTCTTGAAGAATCCACCCATATGCTTGAATGGCGGTCCAGTAATCATGCTGGTATTGAAAATCCAGCATGAGTCTTGTATTACCTTTCCTTCTTCTTTTTCCACTCATCAGAGCTATCATTAGTCTAGCAAAGTCAATAGTGAGGGAAGTATGTCCATATGTCTGATTCCCTCTTGAGACTAAAAGGGAGAATACTGAAGCGCAGGCGATTCGCTGTTTTTCTCTCGTTCGTCTGAAACGCGTGGCATCAAAATTACCACCCTCCTCCCTCGATGTATAGCAGGGCAGTTTTGTTGCTTGGGAGGGGAGCACAGCTGGAGTGTTCAGTGCGGCCACACCTTTAGAGGTGCTTCCTTTGCCTAGAGGCCCATTGGGTTTCCTGTCAGGTGAACCTCTTATAGCTGTCTATATCTTCACTATTTTCTGTTCCTGTTCATATTTCAGGCCATAAAGAATAACATGCAGCCTGATCTATTGGGAGTCGTCGATCGAGTCACCAAAGCTGTGGTGGGTAGTGGAAAAGAAAATGTTCATCCATTCCAAGACCTCCTAGAAACCTTGTTAGAGCAGATACGGAAGGTCACTCACCGTTTTAGCTGCTTGGCTCAATGTTTCAACAACGCAGTAAAGAAATACGAAGTTACGGGTTGTTCCATACAACCTAGTGACATTTGGAATACAGTGCAAGCAGTGGTAAGTGTTTGATATGATGGCAAATCCTGATTTCGTTGTGCACATGGAAGTTTCTCATACCAGCATTTACATTGGATCCCTTTAGCTTCTATCTTTGTTGGCTGATTATCTGGACATTCAAAACTCAACGTCTGAGCCTCGCCAACCAATGTCCTATCAAGACCGCATTGAAGATATCTCTCTCTATTTTTCACGAAGGCGGATCCAGAGGTATGTTCAATGTAACAAACCATTACGTGAAATAGAGTAGAAACATCGATGCAGGTGCATGTTTGACTCACAGGCAACACGGGAATGGGATAGTATAACACTTGAATAAAATGAATGTAGCCAATTACTGCCAAGCTTTAAAATTACTGTCCTACCATAATAATTTCTGGAAAGGATGATCACCAAAACTGGATTCATCAACTCTTTTGAAACTGTTGCAGGAACCGGGAAACATCTCTATTCAAATTTGAACAATCTTCTATATTTACATCGCACCTCATGGATCAAGGGGTTTCCAGTTTATCTCTCACAGTAAGTTCCATTTTGGATTTTCAATCAACCTACATTGAAATAAATGTTCATTTATTCTCCCATTGGCTGAATAAATATCTTCCAAATAATATGCGATAATACGAGCAGCTAGCTCCTTTATGTATGTTAATAGAAACGTAAATGTTTGGGATTTGGTATACATGGTGTATTCCATTATCTTCACGTGTATTTTGTGAAATTTTCAGCAAACCATTACTCGTTGTTAGATTCAAGTTGAACAATAATATCAATTAATTAAAAATGAACCATTCACCTATTTAAAAAAAACTTTAAATCTTTTTTTCAGTCTTACGCTAATGACAAACATAAAGACAAATTGTTTGTTTGCTCACCTGATCCTAATAATATTACTGTGATAATGACTCCTCTTTTGAAGTTTGTTGAAGAAATTGAAGCCATTTCAGGGTGAGTAAAGCTGCAGCTTGGTTAAATCATTGCCTTGTGTCACTTACTTATGTACTCATGAAGTTTTGTCTTATAGCGTAACCTGTACGCTCAATTCATTCATCAACGATTATATCAAAAACGTCTTTTTGAGCCGAGAATTTTCAAGAATAAAAATGGCGATTGAAAGTGCGACCAAGTCATCAGATGCATGGAGAACCCCTACTTCTCCACAAGTCACCGTTGCTTTGAATCTTGGTCGACCCCTCTTGAAGGTACGTTTTTCTATTCATATTCCAAATCATTTCGAGAATGGGATGATAGTTAAGCTCAGGTGCGCATCAACCGTTTCTGTATAATATCCTAGGGATCACATATTTCATTCCAGAGTACCTTGCAAGTTAGCGAAACTGTGAAAGACTTGGAGAATATGTTGGATACGCTGCCATACCACAAACCAGAGGTTTTGGAAGTAATGATTAAGCTGATAAGAAGTTACTCTGAGACGTGTGGAGCTGCGTACCGTGGCATTGTTCATCCTGGTCCAGAAGATAAAACGTTGTGCAGTGTGTCTTGGCTTAAGGACGAAGACATCAGCCGGTTCTTGAAGTACGCTCTCCTGCTTAATAGTATCTGGGTACAAGATTCGTTAAGTGCCCAATTGGGTTCCATTGCAAGGTGTGGGTCCTCAGCACAACGGTCAGTTCACAATCGCACAAGCATTTTGATATTGTCCGCCTCTACTTTCAGGTCTCTCCCAAACTGGCTTAACCTCCAAGCGCAAAAGTGCCATCAAAGACCAGGTCGGCCTCTGAAACGTGAGGATACTGGGGAAGAAGAAAGTCCTGAGGAGATTCGATTGAGAAACATAAAAGAAGCTGACATTTTGTTGGGAAATTTGGCTGAAGGGGGACAGCATGAAATAATTTCCGATCTGCAACAATTGAAATCGCTTGGTCTACTTCAGGAGTCTATGGTTAGTTCTGCTCAGAAGGGCTAACCTGGTATTTGCAGAGTATAAGAATCTGAGGGGGCCTGGGTGGCTGAGGTCGTTAAAGCGTCAGTCTCTGGGGCTCGAGACTTCTGTGGTCGAGGTTTCTTTGGGGGAGAGGATGTCGGATGGGTGCTGGACAGCCCCTGAGGGTGAAGAGGTCAGCAAGGGCTCTCAGAAGCCCATCCAACTTCCCTTCTGTAAGCGTGGGTACATAGACCCTAGAGGTCGCAGTGCCGTAGGGGCAGCAACTGCCCCACGCTTTTCAGTTGGAGGCCAAAGGACAACAAAAATAATAATAAAATAAATAATAATAATAATAATAAGTATCTGAGTATATTATTACAACTAAGACCTCTTCTCCATCATTGTAGGTATCCAGTATCACTTCTTTTACTTTAAATTTCTCAACAAATTACCTAAAGTGCTGTTTCTTTTTATGAAATCTTCATAGGAATGGTTGGCTTGGAGGATGCAGCAAATTTCAAACAAGTCCAAGAAGGTAGTAGGAGCTAGTGACACCAATGCAAATGCACTTGCTGACTACACAAAAACCTTGAATGATCTGTCTTTGGAATTTGAAGAGCTTGCCAATACCTGTTTGCTAATGCTCCATCTTGAGGTACGTATGAATTAATAATGGTTGATAAATAAAATAATCGTTCAGCATTAACACTGGTCCTGTTTGCAGGTGAGAGTGCAGTGCTTCCATTATCTTCTTCCTAAAAATAATAACTATGGAAAATCAAAAGGTTCATCTCAGGATCCCGATCCCCGTGTATTAGAACTGAGTCGTGTGTTGATTTCTATTGATGAAGCTCTGAATTCAAGTCTTCAGACGAGAAAAATCAAGGTTTGTTCCACCTGCTCTCCTTAATAAGTTCTTTGCAAGGTAGGCCATCTATTAGGACCCTATTTGGCCTAATACAAGTCTGGCCATATATGGCAGTTCAGATCATGGATGAATCATCGTCTACTAGAGCTGGGATGACATCTAGTAGGTGAACATGGATTTGTTTGATTATGTAATATTATTGGAAAATACTTCCATGATGAGAAAATGGTGGAGAAAAAGGCGAAAATACTGGGACTATCCCATCCCCTACTAAGTAACAGAGTTCTAAAAGGTGAATTTCATCATTTACATAACCAGCTTTTGGCAGGTTTGACCAAGTTTTCTAAATATTATCGAATGAATCCAAAGATTCAGTTATCTGTTGACCGCATTTGTCCATCCATCCAAAAATTGTCAAATGTGGTACCACCTGAGGGACGCTTGGCTGTAGCAATAAGGCAAGAAATATTCAAAATATTAACTTACAGTTAACATACATGGATATATAAAATGCAGAATGCATATAAAAATACTACATACATTTTTTAGCTTTCAATTTAAAGGCAGTTTGTTAATTGGAAGAAGCGAAATAACGCTGGAGGTCTCCTCCTTCATTGCTTCATCTGCTCCTTATCAGGCTACGTATGGCCATTGAGCCATGAAATTCCATTCATTTCGGCTCTTGAGAGTTTATGGCCGATGTCGGCTGAACTTACCGTCCCAATCGACGAGGTTCTATTTAATTTCTCATTATGGGATTGTTTGGCTGGTTTGTTTGGCGGGCCAGTTGGGCCGTGCATGGCCGATGTTCTATTTGGCCAAAATTGGTTCCAATTGACGGCCTACCTAATTCTTAATAAAGGCATCTTGTAATTCGTAATATTGAATCAATTTTGTTTCAATTGCATTTTCAGTATATTTTCGAAGGCTTGGGCTACCTCATATCGAAGATATTGATGAGCACCATAAAACAAATGGATAAGATTGACGATTCCCTGATCCATAAAATGTGTCGAAACATATTCACTCTCCAGCAGACACTCACCAACATCACCATGGCAAGAGATCTATCCCTGGATCATGCTAGGAATTACTTCCAGCTGTATTTCCTGACTCCAGAGGTATGCATGAGAACAAACCATTTCGTTTGCAAGGACATTATTTCGGCAATTCTGCTGTAAATGAATAGCAGAATTGTCATTCAGTTCTCCTCCCAATGAGGTGCACCTTGGGAAAGTTCTCCCTTAAAATTTAGTATTGCTTGCTTGACTTAAGGAATTGTCAGTTATTTGAACATACTCTAATGCCCTTATATTTTTTTAT